>CM038678.1:597457929-598057929 GCA_021605205.1 Aegilops longissima | reverse complement strand
GCCCATCTGCTCTTCCAAGGGGAAAGCGCCCGTCTGCGACATCAGGGAGGGCACCCTATGATAACCCCCAAGTGCAGGGAATCATCATAGCAATTCCCAAAGGTGGAAGTGATAAGTATGGAGTGTCGAACCCACAAGGAGCTAAAGGTAAGATCAATATTCTCTCAAGTCCTATCTGCCACTGAAATGACTCTACGTACACCGAACGTTTGCTTCCAAGTAGAAACGAGAAATAAAACCACGTTGTGGGTATGAAGAGGATTACTTTGCATGATATCGGAGAGTTAAAATATAAAAGTAGGTGCTGTTATCATAAAGTTATAATATATTACTAAATATTATAAATAGCGAGTGTGGAATAATGATGGGTCGGTGTGCGGAATTATCCTAGGCAATCGTTAACAAGACCGGTAGTCGTCATTGCAATTTCATATGAGGGAGAGGCATAAGCTAACATACTTTCTCTTCTTGGATCATATGCACTTATGTTTGGAACTCTAGCAAGCATCCGCAACTACTAAAGGTCATTAAGGTAAAACCCAACCATAGCATTAACATATCAAGTCCCCTTTATCCCATACACAACAACCCCCTTACTCGGGTTTATGCTTCTGTCACTCAAGCAACCCACTATAAGCAAATCATGAACGTATTGCAACACCCTACAACGGGAATCCCTCACGCTTGCGTGACATGGAGGGCATAATAGGACAACACCAAAATAAAACTTACAACTCGTACCAATCTAGATCGTCAATCAACCCAAAGACAAAGGATATCTACTCAAAACATAATAGGATGGAAACACATCATTGGATCATAATATGTGGCATAAAGCACCATGTTCAAGTAGGGATTACATCGGGGTGCGGGATAGTGGACCGCGTAAAATAGATGAGGATGGTGATGATGATGGTGATGTTGATGAAGACGATCACCGAGGTGATGATTCCCCTCCCGATGGCACTCCGGCGCCACCGAGAGAGAGGAGGAGAGGTGCTCCCCCTTGTGCTTCCTCCTCCAAGGCCCCCCCCTAGATGGGGAGAGGTTCTCCCTCTGGATCTTGGCGTTCATGGAGATGATGGCCTCTCCGGGATCCTCCTCATGGCCTCTAGTGATGATGGCCCCCTCCGGCAGGGTGCCAGAGAGGGCCTAGATTGATTTCTCATGGCTACAGAGGCTTGCGGCGGCGGAACTTCCGATCTAGGTTATTTTCTGGGGGTTTCTGTATTTATAGGAATTTTTGGCGTTGGTTTCACTTCAAGGGGGTCTCCGAGTCATCCACGAGATAGGGGGCGCGCCCTCCACCCTCGTGGATGGCTCGGGACTCTTCTGGTCCATCTCCGATGCTCCGTGGGCTTCTTCTGGTACATAAAAAATCATCAAAAATTGGCGCGTCAATTGGACTCCGTTTGGTATTCCTTTTCTATAAAACTCAAAAACAAGGAAAAACAGAAACTGGCACTGGGCTCTAGGTTAATAGTTTAGTCCCAAAAATCATATAAAATAGCATACAAATTCATATAAAACATCTAAGATGGATAATATAATAGCATGAATACTTCATAATAGATACGTTGGAGACGTATCAGCATCCCCAAGCTTAATTCCTGCTCGTCCTCGAGTACGCAAATTATAAAAGATATAATTTATGAAGTGTGAATGCTAGCAGGTGCACAAGTTTGATCAATGATAATTTCAATCACCTTTCAAGCATCATTATATGTCATAACAGTAGCTCATCTCATAGAACTTTTCATGATCAAGTAACAAGCTATTTGATACGTCTCCAACGTATCTATAATTTTTGATTGTTCCATGCTATTATATTATCAATCTTGGATGTTTTATATGCATTTATATGCTATTTTATATGATTTTTGGGACTAACCTATTAACCTAGAGCCAAGTGCCAGTTTCTGTTTTTTCCTTGTTTTTGAGTATGGCAGAAAAGGAAAACCAAACGACGTCCAATTGACCTAAAAATTGACGGAGATTATTTTTGGACTAGAAGAATCCCACGGAGCATCGGAGATGGGCCAGAAGAGTCCCGAGGCACCCTCGAGGGTGGGGGCACGCCCTACCCCCTGGGTGCGGCCCCTACCTCGTGGCCACCTCGGAGACCTCCCCTGACTTGTTCCCGACGCCAAAACCTCTTATATATACAGAAACCCCCAGAACATAACCTAGATCGGGAGTTCCTCTTCCGCAAGCCTCTGTAGCCATCGAAAACCAATCTAGACCCGTTCCGGCACCCTGCCGGAGCGGGGATCCCTCACCGGTGGCCATCTTCATCATCCCGGCACTCTCCATGACGAGGAGGGAGTAGTTCACCCTCGGGGCTGAGGGTATGTACAAGTAGCTATGTGTTTGATCTCTCTCTCTCTCTCTCTCGTGTTCTTGATTTGGCACGATCTTGATGTATCGTGAGCTTTGCTATTATAGTTGGATCTTATGATGTTTCTCCCCTCTACTCTCTTGTAATGGATTGAGTTTTCCCTTTGAAGTTATCTTATCGAATTGAGTCTTTAAGGATTTGAGAACACTTGATGTATGTCTTGCATGTGCTTATCTGTGGTGACAATGGGATATTCACGTGATCTACTTGATGTATGTTTTGGTGATCAACTTGCGGGTTCAGTGACCTTGTGAACTTATGCATAGGGGTTGGCACACGTTTTTGTCTTGACTCTCCGGTAGAAACCTTGGGCCACTCTTTGAAGTTCTTTGTGTTGGTTGAATAGATGAATCTGAGATTGTGTGATGCATATCATATAATCATACCCACGGATACTTGAGGTGACATTGGAGTATATAGGTGACATTAGGGTTTTGGTTGATCTGTGTCTTAAGGTGTTATTCTAGTATGAACTCTATGATAGATCAAACGGAAAGAATAGCTTCGTGTTATATTACTACGGACTCTTGAATAGATTGATCAGAAAGAATAACTTTGAGGTGGTTTCGTACCCTACCATAATCTCTTCGTTTGTTCTCCGCTATTAGTGACTTTGGAGTGACTCTTTGTTGCATATTGAGGGATAGTTATATGATCCAATTATGTTATTATTGTTGAGAGAACTTGCACTAGTGAAAGTATGAACCCTAGGCCTTGTTTCAACGCATTGCAATATCGTTTGTGCTCACTTTTATCATTAGTTACCTTGCTGTTTTTATATTTTCAGATTACAAAAACCTATATCTACCATTCATATTGCACTTGTATCACCATCTTTTTGCCGAACTAGTGCACCTATACAATTTACCATTGTATTGGGTGTGTTGGGGACACAAGAGACTCTTTGTGAATTTGGTTGCAGGGTCGCTTGAGAGAGACCATCTTCATCCTACGCCTCCCATGGATTGATAAACCTTAGGTCATCCACTTGAGGGAAATTTGCTAGTGTCCTACAAACCTCCGCACTTGGAGGCCCAACAACGTCTATTAGAAGAAGGTTGTGTAGTAGACATCACTATTCACATGTTAAAGTATAGATCATAAACTTTCTTGAAAACTAACAAATAGTGCTCTTAGTCATCAAACAATTGCAATTTAACTTCTTTTCGGGAAGGGTCTATGTAAGAGCTTTGATTCTGCAAACTCCACATACTCGACTATCATTTAATCTTTCACAATTGCTAACACTCATGTGATATTTATGGGTTCAAAGTTTTAATTGGACACAGAGAAAGATAGGGGCTTATAGTTTCGCCTCCCAACCTTTTACCTCAAGGGTAATGTCAACAATAATAATTTATGAAAACCTACATCCAAGTGGATATATATATCTGGATTGCTCCAACACAAAGTGCTTGCCAAAGGAAAAAGTGTAAAAAGGAAAGGTGATGATCACCATGACTCTTGTATAAGGGTAGAAGATAGGCCCTTCGCAGAGGGAAGCAGAGGTTGTCATGCGCTTTTGTCGGGGAAGCTGATCGTGGCCCACGAACACCTATGGGACCTGGGTCCCTTGTGGTTCGGAGGGGGGAGGAGATTGCACAAAGAGCGGATCGAAGCGATGCACACGAGCAGAGTTACCCAGCTTCGGAGCTCTCCGGAGAGATAATACTCCTACTGCTGATTTGTGGATTATATTGTGTTCTTGCTAGGGAGCAATGAGGGCTACAAAACCTAGCTCGAGTGTATGTGTGAGTCGAATGAACTAAGCTGGAGCTGAACCGAACCCTTTCTACGTTGCACTTGGGCCTCCTTTTATAGGCACAAGGGGTCACCACATGTGGCAAGTAGACAAGGGTAAGATAGTAAAAGCAGAGGTTGGTACACCGCTTTGTACAAAGTGTACGATGATCTATACCTAACTCGATGGCAAGGGACAAGAGTCATAAATGCCTGTCTCGATCGCTGAAAGGTAACAGGACCGCCAAGTCGCGCTCCATTTGCCACGATGGTAGCTTGTCGCCGCTTATCGCTGCTCCCGCTGGCTGCACAGCCCATCGACACGCGTGCTTGGGGAAGCCCCATGGCGACACGTTGGCGGATGAGCTGGAGCGGAGATGAAGAGAGGTTGCCTGCCGCGGCGAGCACCTTGCCGCGACAAGGTTCTTGTCGCGCTCGGGTGCTTGTCGCTTACCAAGCCTTCCTAGCAAGCTCCTCTTGCCGGGGCCTTATTTCCTTTGTGCCTTGAGTGGCCTTCCCGGCAAGCTCCTCTTGCCGGGATCTTGATTGCTTTGTTCTCGAATGGCTCCAAAGGAGCTGTGTAAGATCTTGGCGGTCACCAGGCCAGCCCTGCCGCGGGGTGCTGCAACTGTCCGTGCACGAGTTCGGGGTACTAGGGTACCCCTACTATAGTACACCGACAGTGCCCGAACTGGGCCACACACGGCGCCGAAGTTCTGTTGGGCCAGGCCCAAAAGCGATTGCACGGGCACGCGCGGTCTGGATTACGCCATTACTCGCCCTGGACCCACCACGCCCCACTTAACGTCATGTACCGGACGTGGCGCCGTGGGGAGATCGTGGGGCTTTCTTTAATGGGAAAATCGAACACTCGCCCCTCTCCCTTTATAAGCGGTGGGAGCAGGGCAGGACGCCCACTTGCCCTTGCCGTCACATCGAAACCCCGTTGCTTCCCCTTTTCTTCTCGAGCCCAAAGAGAGCGACGCCCGCCCCTCCATTTTCACCGGTGCCTTAACGCCGTCGACCTCCTCCACCACCTCTCCCCATGGCTCAAGGCCGACAAGGAAAAGGCGTGAATCGGCCGAGGCGCAGCGGCTCGCATGGCGCTGCGAAGGAGCGGCCCTCTTCGATCCTCGCTGACAGAAGGAGCTGCGGAGCTGTACTATCTCTTACGTCGACGGAGACCAGGCGCACCAGCGCACGAGAGTCATATCCGCCGCCACATCCGAGAAGGTTTCCATCGGGTACCCTTTCTTCGCTTTTCTTCCATCAAGGGCTCGCCCGCCTTTTCTAATTCTTACGTGATGTCATGAACACATATGGCCTCCGCCTCCTTGATTTCACCCAGACGCCGCCCTCACCTTGGCCGTTTCGCACACCTCCGCGAGAACTTTGTCTGGGTCCACCCAAATGTAGCACTCTTCCGCCATTACTTCATGCCCCGCGTAGAGAGAGGAGAGCCGCTTGCCGGAGGGATTGCATGGGTCTCTAGAATCGGCAAGAAGGAAGCATATCTTGACGGAGAGATGCGTAGTAAGTGGGAGGAGTGGAGAGCTGACTGGTGTTGGATCTTAGAAGAGGAGCCACAGCCTTTCACCGCCCTGCGCCAAACCCCCATAGTTCACGGCAATGATTGGAGCAACTTGGCGCCGGAGGACGACAAGTTGAAGATTGCCGTGACTAGGATTTTGCGTCTCCGACAAGCAGGGCTTACCGTAGGTGCAGTTGGCGCGGACTTCCTTCGCCGCCGCATTGCGCCCTTGCAGGAGAGGAGAAGGCCTGCTTGGGAATTCCAGAATGCGGCGGACATCATGAGGCTGCGCCCGGGTCTGAACTGGAATTTTACTACCTTGGAGCTGGACGACATGCTGCGGGAGTTGTTCAAGCCTGATGCGGATCACCCCGAGTGGTGCATGTTGCCGAGGGGAGTCGCGCCCTTGTGCAACAACTCGTCGCTTGACAGCATCCAGCGATGATGCCGCCAGCGATTCCCATGGAATCGCTCCAACTTGGCAGAGCCCGCCGACGACGTCGCTCAGCAATTCTTCGACAACTTGGTGGAGGTGCCGATCCGCGCCGACGAAAGCGAGACGGCTCACCCGCGACACCACCGATCGGGAGATGGCGCGCGATCGCCACAAGGTTGGAGGCGGCGAAGCTGCCGCCGCCCGGCGTGTTGGGTTTACCGTCGAGGCGGAAACAGCCGAGGCGGCAAGCCTTGCTGACCGAGAAGAGCTTGTCGGTGAGGAGGAACAGGCCGAGCCCGACGTTAATCCGGAAGAGCCGGCCGGTGGCGCTTCCCCTCCACCGTCAAGCAGCTTGCCGCAGGAGGAGCCCGCGGCCCCGCCAAGGAGACGTCTCCGCAAGACAGGAGAAGTGGCGGGGCGGCAGACGGCCCAGCAGCCGCCTCGTCGCCCGACGCGCTCCACCGCGGCAAGCACTGCTGCCGCGGGAGCGCCCCCTACCGCCACAACAATGGGAGCGGAGTCTTCTGGAGTCGCGGCCCCTGCATCCGCCAAGCGTCCGAGGGAATCTTCTCCTCCAATTCGTTGCGCCGGAGCGGAATTTGATCTCTCCGCCCTCAGCTCGAGGAAGAAGAGGAAGAGTAAGATCTTGTCGCTGCTACTTGCAACACTTCAATTTATTGCTTTTTCTTATATCTGACTGGCTTCACTCTGAACCTTCTCCTTCTTCAGGACACTAGCTCAGAGGGCGTCGAAGAGGGCCAAGACCCCGGTGGTTGTCGTCTCAGATGATTCCCCTGTGGCGACAGGGGGCACGTCTGGGACTCCCTTGCCGGACCCGGCAACTCTTCAACAGAGCAGCCCCCAGCACAGCCCCCAGCGTAAGTGTTTGGTTTACTTCTCATGGTTAGGTGTGCTTGGGTGCTTCTCCGTCACTGATATCTAGTTTGTTGAATTATATAGGAGCAGAGCAGCCTCATCAGGAAGCACCGGAGGTCACTCCCGAAGTTCTGCTTGCTTCAACTACGCCACCAAGGGAGCGCTCTCCGGCAAGGGGAGCTTCCCCGACAAGGGCCGGCGTCGACGACCCTCCGGTTGTGGAGACCGCGGCAACAGATCCCATTGCAGGTAATTTTCTTGTTTGAGAATTTCCCTTGGGTTCTTTTTTCTTCTGTTCTTCTCTTTCGAACATTTGCTTGACTTGTTCTTTCTTTCTCTGACCATCAGATCCATCTGCCGGAGACCCGATGGAGACTGAGGCTGCCGGCGAGGAGGACGCTCGCGGCGACAATGTCGACGCCGCCAACATGGAGGAGGAGGCTGGCCGACGGGCCGGGCCGCGAGGAGGCCGCCAAGGCTCTTGGCGCAGAGGTGGGAGGAATCTGGCGATCGACCGACGGCCCCGAGGCCGCAGGAGCGCTTAGGGCGCTGCACCGACCGCCGATCCTCCCGCCACCGATGCCGCACCAGACTCCGAAGAGCCCCAGCCCGGCGCCTATCTGAAGGCCGGCGAGGGTGTCTTTATCAAGCTCCCCTGGGCATCAAGCTCTGTGGCACCGCCGAGGGGAGACCTTGACGCTGAATCGCTTGCCTCCGCCAGTTGTCGCTGGTCGATGCTCCGAAAGCAGCGAAGAAGGGCGAGCCCGAGGAGGAGCAGCTGCTAAGGAGGTTCTTTGTCGCTCTACGCGCCCGACAAGCCAAGCTGAAGTCTGTGGAGGCGCTTGTCGCGAGGGCGGAGCTGACTTGAGAAACGCGGAAGAGCTCCGACGCGCCAACAAAGAAACTCCCGGGATATAGCAGAGGCGCGGGAGCAGCTTGCTGAGGAGCGCACAGCCTTCATCTTGGAGAAGGGCGAGGTCGAGGAGCAGCAGAGGCTTGCGGCGAGAAGCTCTCCAGCGAGAAGGTGAGCTGGCGCAGATGGAAGATCAACCTCGGCAGCTATGAGGAAGATCTCGCCGTCGCGAGCAAACGATTAGCGGGCCACCGGGAGGCAAAGGATGCCGCTGCGGCTGCCGAGGCCGCCAAGAAGGAACTGGAGACGAGGTGGCTCAGCTGGAGTCCACCCTCCGTAAGAGCGCCGAGGAGGTCACGGGTTGAGACGCGAGCGTGAGAAGGACACCTACACCCTTGGTGAGTTGCAGGCGCCTCGCTGAGAAGATCAAGGAGATCGGCGCCGCCAAGGACTCCAAGGCGGATCTGGAGCTGGCCACCACCTTGACGGAGACGTTGAAGGCGCCAAGGAGCGGGAAGCGGCCTGTTGGAGAAGATCAAGGCCAACGAGGAACCGCTGTCGAATCTGTGACTGCGCCGAATAATCTCGAGACAACATAATGCATCGGGATGAAGGTCTTAGGACACCGCCGTTGGCATCCATAATGAGCCGATGGAGCTGGGGATGGTGGATCTTGGTACTCCACCGACGAGAACCTCCAACCCAGCGTCAAGCTCAGCTCGTTCTTCAAGGGCGTCTTGACGGGTCTCCAGCTGCTCCGGAGGAGATCCCAAAGCAGTGGCGGAGGAGTCGCGCCAAGTTTGCGCCGGGGTTCTCCAGAAGGTGCTGATGAAGGTGGCCTTCCGCAACCCAGGCGTTGATTTCACCAAAGTCCTCAAGTCCCTGCCTCCATCTGCTGACGTTGAAGCGCTCAAAACCCTTGTCGCACCCATTATGGACAGGGTGAGCGGAGTCAAGAGGCTCGATGGCGACCGTGTGGACTAAGCCGCCAAGCTTATCTTTCTCTTGTCGCTGTAGATCATGTTTAGGCGAAAAATCTATTAGATCCGCGACAAGTTATCATGTAATATACACTATCTTAGGCAATCGAATGCAATGTTATTTCCTTTACTCGATTTCTTCCCTTGTATGTTTATGCCCTACGCTTTTAGGGAACTTGTCGGTGCGAACACCTTTGCCGCGAGCGCCGAGTGCGGAACTTCAGCAGCCTGCTGGCGATGCCGCCTCCGACAAGCAACCTTGTCGCAACTAGTTGCAGCACACTTAAGTTGTTGAGCGGACTCGAAACAATGTAAGGGCGCAAGCTAGTCGCGAGTCGGTTCCTCCGAGCACAGTTTTTCCATACAAAGTACTATCGTTCGAGGAAGATAAGTTAAAAATTTAAAACTGGTCGTTTAAACTTAGCAACTTAGCTTCTCTGTTTTCCATTTCGGCAAGGCGACAGTCCCTCGAAGCGACGCTATGCCCACACCATTATCTTCTCCTCCCCCAGTTAACTTGTGGGTGGATGAACCTTCTTCTTGTTTGAGAAGAAAGAAGAGAAAATAGTTATGGAGCCTAGTGGCTCGTTATCGCCATCGGGTGTGGATGCTGCACAAAATGTTAGATAACACATGCATATAAGATTATGAGAGCATGTATTGACAAGTTGTGCGCAACACATAGGCTTTATCGATGCACAGTGGTCTGCGCCCGGCTTTGTACAAAGAATTACATGCAACATGGCAAGACTTGTATAAAGGGTGGTTGCGGAACGGATTCCGGCAACCGCGCCTTATGGGTAAAACTTGCGAAGATGCTCTATATTCCAGGAATTGCTCACTGGAACGCCATCTTCGTTCTCAAGGCGGACAACGCCGGGCCTAGTGACTCGTTTCACCCGATAAGGGCCTTCCCACTTCGGCGTCAACTTGTTGGAATTCTCGGCGGATTGAACGCGCCGAAGAACAAGGTCGCCTTCCTCGAAGCTTCAGGCATGGACTTTGCAGCTATGGTAGCGACGCAAAGCTTGCTGGTAACGAGCAGCTCGTACAGCAGCGTGAAGACGATCCTCCTCGAGGAGCAGCGCGTCATCTTGTCGCAGCTGCTCTTGCTCAAGCTCATCATAAGCGAGCACTCGAGGTGACCCGTATACGAGTTTCGCGGGGAGAACTGCCTCTGCTCCATAGACTAGAGCGAAAGGTGTCTGGCCAGTGGCTCGATTTGGCGTCGTCCTGATCGACCAAAGAACTACCGGCAGGTCCTCGATCCAGTTTCTTCCGCACTTGCGCAGCCTATCGAAAGTTCGGTCTTGAGTCCCGCAACACTTCAGCGCTTGCTCTCTCGCTTGACCGCTGCTTCTCGGATGAGCAACGAAGCAAAGCAGATCTTGGCGCCAAGATCTTGGGCGATCGCATGAAGGTGCGGCTCGTGAACTGTGTGCCGTTGTCGGTGATGATTCTGTTCGAATCCCAAAACGGCAAACAAGTGACCAAGAACTTGATCGCCGACCGTGCTGTCACCTTCCTCATTGGTTCCACTTCCGCCACTTTGTGAACTTGTCGATCGCGACGATAAGTACTCAAAGCCCCGCACAGCTCGGGAAGGGGCCAAGGATGTCGAGCCCCTGCACCAAAAAGGGCCAGGATAAAGGGATCGTCCCGAGAGCTTGAGCTGGTTGGTGTATCTGTTTGGAATGGAACGGCATGCTTCACACTTGGTTACTTGTGCGCTTGCATCTGGAGGGCTTCGCCGTAAGAAACCTTGCCGGAAAGCTTTGCCGGCAAGTGCTCTTTGCGCCAATATGGTGACCACATATGCCTCCATGTATCTCTCGCCAACAGCTTTCATCCATCTTCCCGCAAATACACTTCAATTTCACACGTTGAGTCTTCTTCATGCATGGATGTTGTCAACAAACTGGTACATACTTGACCGCCGGGCTACTTTTTTCGCTTCTTCTTGCTCTTCGGAAGTTCTCCGTCTCAAGGAAATGGACGATTTGTTGCGCCCATGCCGGAGCCTCGTGGCTCGACAACAAGGACTAAAGGTTCGTCTATCACTGCGGGAACATTAGCTTCACGGCCGTAACCTGCGGTTCTGCCGAGCTTGATGATCCCCGCAAGCTTGCCGAGCAAAGCTTGTCGAGCGTCGCTTCAACGAAACAAACCATTGTGGTTTGTCGGAGCAGACTGCTCCTCGATGATATTTGCATTGATTTTAGGGACCTTCTGACGGCGGCTCCGGGGAGCTCTGCGGAAAGTAGTCGCCGAAACCAATTTTCTCTTCTTGCTCATGTCTGTTGATGGTGTTACGGTTGGCTGAGTCAGCTTGAGCACAAAAATTCCTGGTTCCATTGTGTAACTTAAGCGCCGCACATTTGGAGAGGCCATCAGCTATATCATTACGAGCTCTTGGAACATGTTCCATTTGCAGGCCTTCAAAGTGCTCTTCTAGCTTCCTCACTTCATCGACGAGGCTTCCATCAACGGACTCGATAATCTCTATTTACTTGGCGGACGACAAGTTGCGAGTCCCCCGACAATGAGCTTCTTGATCCCAAGGTCTACCACAATCTCGAGACCGCAAGCAAACCTTCATACTCTGCAGATTGTTTGTTGCTTGTTCCTTGGGAAAGTGCATCTGGACTATGTACTTGAGGTGCTCTCCGGTGGGTGCAATAAGCAGCACGCCGCACCGGCGCCTTGCAGCGAGAAGGCACCATCAAAGTACATCAGCCACTCTTTGTTTGCCTCCTTGACGGGATGCTCCTCTCGAATTTCTTCATCTTGCGCTGGCGCCCACTCTGCTATGAATTCTGCCAATGCTCGCTTTGATAGTTGAAGTGCTTCCAAACTTGAGACCAAAGCTTGACAGTTCAAAGGCCCACTCGACAATTCTGCTGTTGCTTCCGGATTTTGCAAAATCCTCTTCAATGAAAGCGAGTGACAACTGTTATCTCGTGTGCTTGGAAGTAATGGCGCAGCTTTCGAGGCCATGAGGATGCCGAAGCAACTTCGCACACCGTAGTACCTTGACCTAGCCCCTGCAGAAGGGAACCGACAAAGTAAACCGGGCGCTGCACCATCCTTTTTGTATCTTGTTGCAACCTCGCGCTGATCTGTCCTTGTCGGGACCAGAGCTTGACGGCGAAGCCCCCTGCTTGTCGCTGGATGCACCTGCCTCGGTTGCCGGCTCATCATCTGCCTCCCTCTCCGCTACTAACACAGCACTAACCACTTGATTGGTTGCCGCTATATACAGCAGCAACTTCTCTTGTGGCCTAGGTGCGACAAGTATTGGAGTGGAGGACGGGTATCTCTTCAAGTCCTGCAGCGCAGCCTCCGCTTCGGGAGTCCATTTCATTGGACCTGCCTTTTTCAAAATCTTGAAAAATGGCAAGGCGCGTTCAGCAGACACATCGACATTCGCCCGCAGGAAAGCAACGAGCTCGCCTTCCTATTTAGGGTCAAGTGTGGCACTGATGGTGAAGGTACCACCAGTGCCGTCCTCCTTGGCGGGCACCTTCTTGGGCTTCGGCGGAGCTGCCATCGTCTTCTTGCACTTGCCGGTGGAGCTCGATGGTGCGTCCTCGGCGGTAGCGCAGCACTCAAGAGGTGCGCTTGCCGGAGTGGGCATCGAGCTCTTGCGGACTTGGTGGTCTTCTTCTTCCCCGGAGCTTCAGCGGCAAGTGGTTTGCTATCTGCTATGCTGCTGCATCCCGGTAAATCTTGTCGGCGCAGATAAGCGCATCCTTCTTGTCGCCATGGACAGAAATGACGCTTATCGGGCCGGGCATCTTGAGTAAGTTGTAAGCATAATGAGAGGCGGCCATGAACTTGGCGAGTTTGGACGGCCAAGTATGCCATTGTAGGGCAATGGGAAATCGGCAACGCCAAACGTGACCCTCTCGGTTCTGAAATTGAGCTCGCTGCCAAATGTTACCGCAACGTGATCTTCCCTTTGGGCTTGCTCCTTCTGGGTTGATTCCTTGAAAGTACCAGTCTCTTCGAGCTCATTGTCGAGGATTTGAAGCTTTTGGAGCACTGCAGAGGAGATCAGGTTCAGGCCGGCCCCGCCGTCAACCAACATCTTTGTGACCTTGAGGTTGCGAATGGTTGGTGAGACCAACATCGGCAAGCACCCGACCGCAGTTATGCGGTCTGGGTGATCCTCAATGTCAAAGATGATGGGCGTGCTGGACCACTTCAGAGGTTTGCGCGACTCTATGGATGGTTCTGCTGCATTGACCTCACGCATCCATTGCTTGAGTTGGTGGTGCGAGGTATGCAGAGAAGCACCACCGTCAACGCAAAGGACCTCCGTTGCCTTCTGAAACTCCTGTTCATCAGCTTCATCGTCTTCCATGTCTTCGTCATCTTCATCTTCGTCTTCTTCCTTGTCGCGGCCGCTGGAGGTCTGTCTCCTTGCCGCTGCTTGGCCTTGCCGCGACGTCCTCCCCGACCGGGTCTCTTCTTACTAGTTGCACTGCACCTTCTGGGCCTTCTCCTTGTCTCGCCTTTCGATTCAGCTCTCAGAGCTCAACAAGCTGCTCGACTTTCTTGCAGCTCGAGATCGTGGCCCTTGGTGCGGTGAATCTTACAAGATTGCTTGTTGGAGTTGTCGGGCTTGTCGGCGGCCGCCACAGCTTGGCGGTCGGCGTCGGCCGCAACCTCCTTGCCGGAGCCGCTTAGCCTTAGCCTTGCCGGGCGCCACCTCCGCCGCCGGACTGCTCGACAACTAGTACTTCTTGGTTTTCTTCTTTTCGTTGTTTCGCCACGGCTCTTCCTTGCCGGGCGATCTCCTCACTTGTCGGACTCTGCTCCCACATTCTCTCTCGAGTCTTCTTCCTTCTTCAGTAGGCACACTTGTCGGCCAGGCGTGAGCTCGTTGGCGTCTTTCACTTTGCACATCGCCATCTCCTCCCTCATCCTGCGGTTTAGCACATTCCGATGAAATGCTGCGATCACCTTGGCAGGGTGGACTTTGGGATGTTGTAGTGCACTCGATTGAATCTCTGGATGAATTTGCGCAGGGACTCTCCTTCCTTACGGACGGCGGTGAAGGTCACTCTCTTGGCCATGAGGCTTGTGGTCACTGTGAAGGCACCGACAAACTGGTGGCACAAACCGCCAAGAAGAAATAGAGCTGTCCGGCAAGTGCATGAGCCAAGATCTGACGTTTGGCTTGAGCACCAGGGGAAAGTAGTTGGCGAGGATCTTGTCGTCTCATCCCCCCGCAGCCTGCACCGCGATGGTGTAGATGCTGAGGAACTCCGATGGATGTGTCCTGCCATCATACTTCTCCGGCACATCGGGCTTGAAGTTTTTCTTGTCGGGCCACCGGACTTGCCGCAGCTCACGAGTGAACGCAGGGCAACCTACCGCGTACGGCAAGTCGCCTGGTTCCCATGGCGCATGCATATCGACAGTAGGCCCGGTGCGCTGGTCGGATTGACGACGCGCTTCTCTTCGGCGCTCGATACGGGTTCGAGCGTCTTCTTCTTGCCGTTCTCAAAGAACTTGGCGCTGGTCGCGACGAGCTCGTGGATCCGACGACGCTGTGGAGTCGCTGTCGAGGTGGATCCGGCGAGTCAGCGATCTTGGCCTTCGGGAAGGGGAGTGTACGGTGGCTGCATCCCCGCAAGTCTCGTCGCCATCGGCTCGTGCCTTGTCGCCTTGCCGCGGCTGCGAGGCGCTTGGTTGCCGCGGGACGTCGCCGTTGGCAAAGCCGATGAGACTCTGAATTGTGGCCCTCCATTCATCGACCTTGTCGGCCGTTGGAGGGTAGTCTAGAAGTAGCTGAGCTCTTGCCAAGGCTTCTGCTGGTGTGGTGGGTGGCAATGGCGTGCGAGCGAGGAACGGATGTGCTCGGACTCCTAACCAAGTTAGAGGAGCAGCATCCCGGCAAGCGTACTCGCATTCGCCGCATCGCATGCCGATGTGCATGCGGTCTCGAGGGCCTCGGGATCCTCCAGCTTGGCCTTGATCCAACGAGCGATGGTGCCGCGAGTATCATGACGCTGTCGGTCCCGCGCCTCCCCGAGAAGGACGCTGTGCGGACTCGGACGCCGACGCCTGCGCTGCCTTGTCCTTGACCTGGCGGCGTTGTAGGGCTCTCTCGACGATGCCTGTTCCTCCGCTAGCGCTTCCCCACCACCGACAGCTCCGGTGGTGGTGGGTTCGACGCGACGGCTCTGCTGCTGCCGAAGACTTCTTCTTCGGCGCCATGTTGACGAAGATGTTGATGAAGAAACTGCTCGTGTGAACGCCGGATCGGGTTCACACAGCCTCGACGCCCCCTACCTGGCGCGCCAAAGAAGTCGGGGAAGCTGATCGTGGCCCACGGACACCTATGGGACCTGGGTCCCTTGTGGTTCGGAGGGGGGAGGAGATTGCACAAAGAGCGGATCGAAGCGATGCACACGAGCAAATTTACCCAGCTTCGGAGCTCTCCGGAGAGATAATACTCCTACTGCTGCTTTGTGGATTATATTGTGTTCTTTCTAGGGAGCAATGAGGGCTACAAAACCTAGCTCGAGTGTATGTGTGAGTCGAATGAACTAAGCTGGAGCTGAACCGAACCCTTTCTACGTTGCACTTGGGCCTCCTTTTATAGGCACAAGGGGTCACCACATGTGGCAAGTAGACAAGGGTAAGATAGTAAAAACAGAGGTTGGTACACCGCTTTATGCAAAGGTACAAATGATCTATACCTAACTCGACGGCAAGGGACAAGAGTCATAAATGCCCGCCTCGATCGCTCAAAACGGTAACAGGACCGTCAAGTGCGCCTCCGTTTTCCGTGATGGTAGCTTGTCAGCGCCGCTTATCGCTGCTCCTCGCTGGCTGCACAGCCCATCGACACGCGTGCTTGGGGAAGCCCAATGGCGACACGTTGGCGGATGAGCTGGAGCGGAGATGAAGAGAGGTTGCCTGCCGCGGAGAGCACCTTGCCGCGGCAAGGTTCTTGTCGCGCTCGGGAGCTTGTCGCTTACCAAGCCTTCCCGGCAAGCTCCTCTTGCCGGGGCCTTATTTCCTTTGTGCCTTGAGTGGCCTTCCCGGCAAGCTCCTCTTGCCGGGGTCTTGATTGCTTTGTTCTCTAATGGCTCCAAAGGAGCCGTGTAAGATCTTGGCAGTCACCAGGCCAGCCCTGCTGCGGGGTGCTGCAACTGTCCGTGCACGAGTTCGGGGTACTAGGGTACCCCTACTATAGTACACCGACAACTTTTATGGTTGGATGCACAAAATCTTAATGCAAAAGAACGTCACCTTATATTGCCGCTTGTGAAAAATACCTTTATTATGTAGTCCGTCGCTTTTATTTCTTCCCTATCAAAAGTTCGTATAAAGCTTATTTTCTTCGCACTAATAGATCATACATATTTAGAGAGCAATTTTTATTGCATGCACCGATGACAACTTACTTGAAGGATCTTACTCAATCCTTAGGTAGGTATGGTGGACTCTCATGGCAAAACTGGTTTAAGGGATGTTTGGAAGCACAAGTAGTATTTCTACTTGGTGCAAAGAATGTGGCTAGCATGAGAGGGAAAGGCAAGCTCAACATGTTGGATGATCCAAGACAATATAATGTTTCGGATATAGGAAAACATAAGCCATTAAGTTGTCTTCCTTGTCCAACATCAACCTTTTAGCATGTCATATTTTAATGAGTGCTCACAATTATAAAATATGTCCAAGATAGTATATTTATATGTGAAATCTCTCTTCCTTCAATATTCTTTCATGAATTGTTCAAGTGACCAATTCTGCGTTTGCTAACTTTCAATAAGTTTACTACCTATACTTATTCTGTGTGAAGTCATTACTCCCCATGGTATAAGCATATGAAACATATATAAATTCAGATTTATGATATTCAATTCATTCAACCATTTACTCATAGGATGTACATGAAGCACGTGAGTAAATGACAAACTACCCCAAAAGATATAAGTGAAGGACACTGAGTAGTCAAATAATTAACTAGCCATGGGAGGATTCTTTTTCATTCAATATTTCAGATCCAATGATTTTATTCAAACATCAAGTAAAATTAAAAATACGCTCCAAGCAAAACACATATCATGTGACGAATAAAAATATAGCTCCGAGTAAGGTATACCGATAGTTTTGAAGACGAAAGAGGGGATGCCTTTCGGGGCATCCCCAAGCTTAGGCGCTTGAGTATTCCTTGAATATTACCTTGGGGTTCCTTGGTCATCCCCAAGCTTAGGGTCTTTCCACTCCTTATTCTCCTCATATCGATATCTCACTCAAAGCTTGAAAACTTCAATCACACAAAACTTAACGGAACTTCGTGAGATAGGTTAGTATGATAAAGAGTAAACCATTCACTTTGGTACTGTCAAAGAAAAGGTTCATAATTGTTCTCACACAATGCCTACTATACCATACCATTTCTACAATTTATATTGAGAAATATAAGCCATAGAAACTAGAAAACAAGCAAACTATGCAATGAAAACATAATCTGTCAGAAACAGAACAGTCTGTAATGATCTGAACAGCAGCCATACTTCTGCTACTCCAATAATTATGATATAAATTGGTGGACGTGTGGAATTTGTCTATTAATATTCTGCAAAAATAATCAACTCAAAATCACTCTTCTGTAAAAGATGGTAGCTAATCCCGTGAGCACAAAGTTTCTGTTTTTTACAGCAAGATTACATTAACTTTCACCCAAGTCTTCCCAAAGGTCTTACTTGGCACTTTATTGAAACAAAATCTATAAAACATGATAACTACAGTAGCTTAATCATGTAAACACACAAAAACAGTAAGGGTAAATATTGGGATGTCTCCCAACAAGCGCTTTTCTTTAATGCCTTTTAGCTAGGCATGATGATTTCAATGATGCTCACATAAAAGATAAGAATTGAAACATAAAGAGAGCATCATGAAGAATATGACTAACACATTTAAATCTAACCCACTTCCTATGCCTAGGGATTTTGTGAGCACATAATTTATAGGAACAAGAATCAACTAGCATAGGAAGGCAAAACAAGTATAACTTCAAAACTTTAAGCACATAGAGAGGAAACTTGATATTATTGCAACTCCTACAAGCATATATTCCTCCCTCATAATATTTTTTAGTAGCATCATGAATGAATTCATCAATATAACCATCACATAAAGCATTCTTTTCATGATCTACAAGCATAGAGAATTTTCTACTCTCCACATAAGGGAAATTCTTCTCATTCGGAATAGTGGGGTCACTAATTCCTAAAGTTAACACTCTTCCAAACCCGCTTTAGATGATAGTATTATTCATACTCCAAAAGATATAAGTGAAGTTCGTGGAGCATTCTACAATTAATATAGTCTAACCAGTATCCAAGCTCAAAATATATAAATGAAGCACACGAAGCATTCTATAAGGTCATACTCAAAAGATATAAGTGAAGCACATGAATCATTCTATAAATTGATGAAGGGACATCTCATACTAGCATGGTTCTTAAAGAAAAATAAAAACACAAAGGACACAAATCATGTGAACAAAACAAAAACCGCAGTATACCGATAATTGTTGAAGAAGAAAGATGGGATGCCAACCGGGGCATCCCCAAGCTTAGATGCTGGAGTATCCTTGGAATATTTACTTGGGGTACCTTGGGCATCTCCAAGCTTGAACTCTTGCCTCTCTTTATTCTTCTCACATCGGCAAATCCTCGTTCTTCGAACACATCTTCCACAAAAACTTAACAAAAACTTTGTGAGATCCATTAGTATACTAAAGCAAATCACTACCTTTAGGTACTGTTGCAAACTCATTCCAATTTCATATTTGCACTTTATATACAGTATTCCAACTTCACCATGGTTCATACCCCCCGATACTACCCATAGATTCATCAAAATAAGCGATCAACACATAGAAAACAGAATCTGTCAAAAACAGGACAGTCTGTAGTAATCTGAAAGTTTAGTAAACTTTTGTAACTCCAAAAAATACTAAAAAATGTGACAATTTAAAAAATTTGTACAGAAGTAATGTGCAAAAAGTTTCAGAACCATTTGACTTTCCAGTAAAAAAATGTAAATTCACGCACTACAGCCAAAATTTCTGTTTTTGTACTGCACATAGTAAACAAGCAATCTAATCATCCTAAAACCAAAGCTTGGCACATTATTTTTATAATACAATGGATATATACAAGGGGATAATTATTTGCAGAGAAGCTTCCATGAAACATTTTACATTGTTTCCATGACCATGAACACAGGTGTTCAAGGTCGACCCTCACTTCTCCAATGCATAACCTTCCAATAACTTCTCTTATTGAAAAACTTTGTATGCATGAGAGGCAAGTAATTTTTTTTGTATTTTCATTCTTAAATTTTTTTGTATGTTTCACCCACAACTAAACATAAACAAAAAGGAAAAACAAAATCTACTTAGTGAAGAAAGCAAACAAGCACACACGAGAATATCAACCCCACGCTATTGCTCCCCGGCAACGGCGCCAGAAAAGAGCTTGATAATCCCCAAGTGCAGGGAATAATCATAGCAGTTCCCAGAGGTGGAAGTGATAAGTATGGAGTGTCGAACCCACAAGGAGCTAAAGGTAAGATCGATATTCTCTCAAGTCCTATCTGCCACTGATATGACTCTACATACACCGAACGTTTGCTTCCAACTAGAAACGAGAAATAAAACTATGTTGTGGGTATGAAGAGGATAACTTTGCATGATATCGGAGAGCTAAAATATAAAAGTAGGTGATATTATCATAAATTTAGAATATATTACTAAATATTATAAATAGCGAGTGTGGAATAATGATGGGTCGGTGTGCGGATTTATCCTAGGCAATCGTTAACAAGACCGGTAGTCATCATTGCAATTTCATATGAGGGAGAGGCATAAGCTAACATACTTTCTCTTCTTGGATCATATGCACTTATGATTGGAACTCTAGCAAGCATCCGCAACTACTAAAGATCATTAAGGTAAAACCCAACCATAGCATTAACATATCAAGTCCCCTTTATCCCATACGCAACAACCCCCTTACTCGGGTTTATGCTTCTGTCACTCAAGCAACCCACTATAAGCGAACCATAAACTTATTACAACACCCTACAGCGGGAATCCCTCACGCTTGCGTGACACGGAGGGCACAATAGGACAACACCAAAATAAAACATACAACTCATACCAATCTAGATCATCAATCAACCCAAAGACAAAGGATATCTACTCAAAACATCATAGGATGGCAACACATCATTGGATCATAATATGTGGCATAAAGCACCATGTTCAAGTAGGGATTACAGCGGGGTGCGGGAGAGTGGACTGCGTAAAATAGATGAGGATAGTGATGATGATGGTGATGTTGATGAAGACGATCACCGCGGTGATGTGTCCCCTCTCGATGGCACTCCGGCGCCACCGAGAGAGAGGAGGAGAGGTTCTCCCCCTTGTGATTCCTCCTCCATGGCCTCCCCCTAGATGGGGAGAGGTTCTCCCTCTGGATCTTGGCGTTCATGGAGATGATGGCCTCTCCGGGATCCTCCGCCATGGCCTCTGGTGATGATGGCCCCCTCCGGCAGGGTCCCAGAGAGGGCCTAGATTGATTTCTCGTGGCTAAGAGGCTTGCGGCGGTGGAACTTCCGATCTAGGTTATTTTCTGGGGGTTTCTGTATTTATAGGAATTTTGGGCGTCATTTTCACGTCAGGGGGGGGGGGTCTCCGAGTCGTCCACGAGATAGGGGGGCGTGCCCTCCACCCTCGTGGATGGCTCGGGACTCTTCTGGTCCATCTCCGGTGCTCCGTGGGCTTCTTCTGGTCCATAAAAAATCATCAAAAATTGGCGCGTCAATTGGACTCCATTTGGTATTCCTTTTCTGTAGAACTCAAAAACAATGAAAAAACAGAAACTGGCACTGGGCTCTAGGTTAATAGGTTAGTCCCAAAAATCATATAAAATAGCATATAAATTCATATAAAACATTTAAGATGGATAATATAATAGCATGAATACTTCATAAATTATAGCGTATCACCCTACAGCCGTGCTCTTCCAAGGGGAAGGAGCCCATCTGCGACAACATGGAGCGCATCCAGGGTCCATGCACTTCCCACGGGAACGAGCCCATCTTTGACAAGTGAGGAAACCCATGATTTTTTTTGCCATGCATCTTCACAGGGGGAAACCCATGATTTGTTTTGTCGAGTCCCTTTTGTAGTGTAGTGAGAATATGTCCAGTTTTAATTGCTATATCTGGTTGTTTGCAGTATGCCTTGTTTATTTCAGTTGTTCTCATTGTTATGCTCTACATGTGCAATTATTTACTGTGCAGTACATTTCATCAATCTAGTATTAAACATACCAATAGGAGTGCATATATTTGCTTGTTGTTAAGCCTATTATAGGTAGCATATGCCTCTTTTAATTTTTTTGATTGTTCAGTTGTTTGTAGTTAGCATATGTCCAGTTTCAAATGCTATCTTTGGTTGTTCGTAGTATGCCTTGTTTATTCCAGTTATTCACAACGTGATGTTCCATATGTGCAAGTATGAACTGTGCAGTTCAATTTCATCAGTACCAGTTTCAACAATACCACTATGAATGACTACATTTGGTTACTGCATCTTATGGTTAACACGCCCTTCCACTTTTATTTAACAATAACCAGTGTACTTAGACAGGCACAATACCATTTTGAATGACTATGTTTGCTTGTTGTTAAACGTTAGGCCTGTTGCAGTTAGCACACCTTTCCACTTGTTTTGCTTTACTAGCGTGCTTAAACCTGCACACTGAAGCTATCTTTTGGAGATTATTTTGTCTGCCATGGACAATTTTGGTTGATGTTTAGCCTGTTGTGCTTAACATGCTTCTCGATGTACCTACACATGACAATTTTGGGAACAACTGCTGTTTTCCATCGAGGTTAGTTTCATCCCATGGCTT
This sequence comes from Aegilops longissima, assembly GCA_021605205.1. Classification (NCBI taxonomy): domain Eukaryota; kingdom Viridiplantae; phylum Streptophyta; class Magnoliopsida; order Poales; family Poaceae; genus Aegilops; species Aegilops longissima. Next base: position 598,036,156 of record CM038678.1, on the reverse strand, counting down.
ATATCTGCTCACTGTTCAGGATATCGGTAGCTGGCACCATATAGGTTGGCGGCTGATAAGGGACTAATTGGTGAATCAGACTTTTAACTGAATATATCTGCAACCCATTTATCGTTAGGTTAACTAGGGCCATATGTAATATATCTGAGGCTACATAGCAACATGCACTGTACTTAATGTCTAAATATGCAATCCTAGGCTACATGGCAACAAGGAAGAGTGTTACATTAATGTTCTAATGATGTCTAGATATACGTAGAAGAGCAGCAGCAACAACAACAACAAAACAGCCCTGTTTGGATACTCAACTTAGCTAGAGGTTAGATTTAGTTTCTAGCTCATGACTAACCCTGAACTAACTCCATCCAAAAAGTTGTTTGGATGGCAGAGTTAGATTGACAATAAATGCACTAGGAGAACTAGCTCCAATTAGCACCTCTTGGGTTGGATAGTTTTTTTGGGTGGGTTATAGATGCAACTAGCTCAAACTAGCCCTCATGTTTAGATATACTTTAGGCTATTTGAGCCCGAACTAGCTCAAACTAACTGTAACCCATAGGTACAACAGAAGTTAATCAGCCGATAATTTGTAAGAATGCACTAAACTCCTTCCGGCCCATAATATAAGATGTTAATTCATCTAATATGTGAGTATATTGGATGTTATAAGATACTTCCTCCGTTCCTAAATATTTGTCTTTTTAGAGATTTCAAATGGACTACCACATACGGATGTATATAGACATATTATAAAAGAGTGTTGTACTACATCATTTTGCAATTGCTGTTTAACTTCTAATATTAACTTGGTGCTTTTAGGTACATATGTCATTGGTAAAGATCCGCGTTTCGACCCTTTCTGCGTATGGGGCAATGAGATATCGATGAACCAGCATCAAGTGAGGAAGCTGATAAAGATTGTTAGTAAAATGGGTCCAAAGATGGCAATTAAACTATTTGTTTACACTTTATCCAAGACAATAGCGAACTGCAGGATGGTAAGTAAGAACTCTGCAGCCTTCCTTTTACTGCCCATAATGAGTTGTGTTAGATGACAATGTCTGAATCTTTTTCCTTTGCAGTGGTTGCCAAAGCAGTTTACTCAACATTACCTCTCAAACTACATGATTGGTGGGCATGCAAAGGTTAAAGTTTTTGTACCAGAACACGATGATTGTCTAGATGTTTTCATGAAGACCGTGAAGGATGGGCGGTCGGCCATCACAAGGGGTTGGACTAGAGTCGTGCGTGCCTTCTGCATGGAGGAGGGCACAATATGGGCATTCCGCTTCACCTTGTTCAGCAACCAGAATATATTTTGCCTCTTTCTTTACCGTCTTTAATAGTACAAGTATAGTACTGTAGTTCATCATTCTTTATTTGGTTCTTATGTAATCCTTGAACATATGTACCTATGAATCGAATAATTCACTGGTTGTTTGAACCTGGTGGATATGAATAAAGCTTTATCATACATTCAAATTCAAATTCAAATCCAAATCTGGTCAATTTGAAAAAGAGGCAATTAAATTACGGTGAAATTACGCTCTCCAGGTTGATACGGCACACACGGTTGGTAAAACACAAACGTTTGCGATATGCACCATAATCCGAGATGGTTCACAGAGAGGAAACATGTGCAAGCATGCACACAGTTGCCGTTTGCAAAGCGTGTGCGATGTCAGACGATATCACAAACGGTGCGGGCAAACTAAATGTTTGTGTTAGTTGCCTTATCATACACGATTCGCAACCATGAACAATTTCTGATGAAGTATGCATCATAAACGTTGCACCACAGAATAGCGTGTGCGATAGTTGTCGTGTATGACGATGTTATGATGGTCCGACGTTTCGTAATCCTGTCCGACACTCATACGACGATTAGCTAATCTTCTTAACAGTGAACCGCTTGTGATGGGCCACGCATCATACACGTTCTATGATAGTGAACCGTTTGTGATGGGCCGCGCATCATAAACATAGCACCACAGAATACCAACTGCAATGGCAATGCAAGCAGAAACGAGTAGGAGTACTGTAAGGGCCCTATCCCCGACGGTTTCTCGGTCGTGTGGGAAGGACCCCCCCTATCGCCCACACTCACCTGGCGACGGTTCCAAATGCCGTTGCGGAAAGGGGTTCAAAACCGTTTGTATAGCACCGACGTGCACTAGTGAGAGGACCGAGACTCAAATTGAAAAATAAAATTTGCATAAAGTAAAAAGAAAGGCCCTTCGCGGAGGGAAGTAGGGATTTGTAGAGGTGCCAGAGCTCAAAGCAAAAAACTTAGAGATATAAACATTTTGGGAGTGATGACCCACAATTATAGAGGATCTATCGTAGTACTTTCGGTAAGTAAGAGTGTCGAACCCAACGAGGAGCAGAAGGAAATGATAAGCGGTTTTCAGCAAGGTATTCTCTACAAGCACTGAAATTATCGGTAACAGATAGTTTTGTGGTCAGATAATTTGTAACGGGTAACAAGTAATGAAAGTAAATAAGGTGCAACAAGGTGGCCCAATCCTTTTTGTAGCAAAGGACAAGCCTGGACAAACTCTTATATAGAGAAAAGCACTCCCGAGGACACATGGGAATTATCGTCAAGCTAGTTTTCATCACGTTCATATGATTCACGTTCGGTACTTTGATAATTCGATATGTGGGTGGACCGGTGCTTGGGTGCTGTCCTTACTTGGACAAACATCCCACTTTGATTAACTCCTATTGCAAGCATCCGCAACTACAAAAGAAGTATTAAGGTAAACCTAACCATAGCATGAAACATATGGATCCAAATCAGCCCCTTATGAAGCAACGCATAAACTAGGGTTTAAGCTTCTGTCACTGTAGCAACCCATCATCTACTTATTACTTCCCAATGCCTTCCTCTAGGCCCAAACAATGGTGAATTTTCATGTAGTCGACGTTCACATAACACCACTTGAGGAGAGACAACAAACATCTCATCAAAATATCGAACGAATACCAAATCACATGACTACTAATAGCAAGACTTCTCCCATGTCCTTAGGAACAAATGTAACTACTCACAAAGAATATTCATGTTCATAATCAGAGGGGTATTAATATGCATATAGGATGCGAACATATGATCTTCCACCAAATAAACCAACTAGCATCAACTACAAGGAGTAATCAACACTACTAGCAACCTACAGGTACCAATCCCGGACTTGGAGACAAAGATTGGATACAAGAGATGAACTAGGGTTTTAGAGGAGATGGTGCTGGTGAAGATGTTGATGGAGATTGGCCCCCTCCCGATGAGAGGAGCGTTGGTGATGACGATGGCGATGATTTCCCCCTCCCGGAGGGAAGTGTCCTCGACAGAACAGCTCCGCCAGAGCCCTAGATTGGTTCCGCCAAGGTTCCGCCTCGTGGCGGCGGAGTCTCGTCCCGAAAGCTTGCTTCTGATTTTTTCTCGGACGAAAGACTTCATATAGCAGAAGATGGACGCCGGAGGGCCACCAGGGGGCCCACGAGGCAGGGGGGCGCGCCCCCACCCTCGTGGCCAGGGTGTGGGCTCCCTCTAGTATTTTCTTCGCTCAGTATTTTTTATTATTTCCAAAAATAACTTCCGTGGAGTTTCAGGACTTTTGGAGTTGTGCAGAATAGGTCTCTAATATTTGCTCCTTTTCCAGCCCAGAATTCCAGTTGCCGACATTCTCCCTCTTTATGTAAACCTTGTAAAATAAGAGAGAATAGGCATAAGTATTGTGACATAATGTGTAATAACAGCCCATAATGCAATAAATATCGATATAAAAGCATGATGCAAAATGGACGTATCAACTCCCCCAAGCTTAGACCTCGCTTGTCCTCAAGCGGAAGGCGACAATGATAAATATGTCCACATGTTTAGAGATGGAGGTGTCGATAAAATAAAATACAGACATGAGGGCATCATGATCATTCTTATAACAACAACATATATGGATATTGTCATATTATTTATTATGCTCAAGTAATAATCTATTCACAGTGTCAAGTATGAATCAGGAACTTCATTGAGAACTAACAAACTATAATCTCAGTCATTGAGGCAATTGCAATTTATCATAACATCAGAAAGAGTCAATATAAGAGCTTTTCAGCAAGTCCAGATACTCAACTATCATTTAGTCTTTTGCAATTGCTAACACTCACGCAATACTTGTGGTTATGGAGTTTTAATCGGACACAGAGAAAGATAGGGGCTTATAGTTTCGCCTCCCAACTTTTTACCTCAAGGGTAGTGTCAACAATAGTAGTTCATGCTAACTTACATCCAATTGGATATATATATTAGGATCTTTCCAACACACCGTGCTTGCCAAAGGATAAAATGTGAAAAGGAAAGGTGAATATCACCATGACTCTTGCATTAAGTGGAAGATAAAAGTAAAAGATAGGCCCTTCACAGAGGGAAGCAGAGGTTGTCATGCGCTTTTAGGGTTGAATGCATAAAATCTTAATGCGAAAGAACGTCACTTTATATCGCCACTTGTGATATGGACCTTTATTATGCAGTCCGTCGCTTTTATTTCTTCCACATCACAAGATCGTATAAAGCTTATTTCCTCCACTCTAATCAATCATACATATTTAGAGAGCAATTTTTATTGCTTGCGCCGATGACAACTTACTTGAAGGATCTTACTCAATCCATGGGTAGATATGGTGGACTCTCATGGTAAAACTGGGTTTAAGGGAATTTGGAAGCACAAGTAGTATTTCTACTTGGTGCAAAGAATTGGATAGAACGAGGGAGAAAGGCAAACTCAACATGTTGGATGATCCATGACAATATACTTTATCTCAGATATAAGAAAACATAATCCATTACGTTGTCTTCCTTGTCCAACATCAACTCTTTAGCATGTCATATTTAATGAGTGCTCACAATCATAAAAGATGTCCAAGATAGTATATTTATATGTGAAACCTCTCTTTCTTTATTACTTCCTATTAATTGCAATGATGAACAAAACTATGTTTGTCAACTCTCAACAACTTTTAATCATCATACTCTTTATGTGTGAAGTCATTACTCTTCATAAGATCAATATGATCTCTTTGTTTCTTTTTATTCTTCCTTTTTCCTTTATTCGCTCAAGATCATAGCAAGATAATCAAGCCCTTGACTCAGTACTAATCTTTATTATATGGCTCACGGACTCGATTACATAGAAGGATTATAAAGCAAAACTCAAAACTAGATCATACCAAAAACTTTATTCTACTAGATCAAGATATTACTAAAAGGACCGAACTAAGAAAATGATAAAGATAGAGATGTGATGGTGATACGATACCGGGGCATCTCCCCCAAGCTTGGCAGTTGGTGGAGTTGTTGAAGATGTGGGCTTGTCGTCCATCTTCCAAGGCATAGGCTCACCATCATAGAAGGATGATCGAGTCTCCAGGATCCTCAAATCTGCAGCCAAACTCATCCTCTTGAATCTATATTCATATTCACAGTTTTGGTTTTGTAGGTCATAGATTTGGGCTTGGAGGTGCTCGATCATCTCATGAAGCTTGAAGATGGTCTCCCCAATGTTCTTGGCATCCAGCTTGCGATTGTTGGTGAACTCCGCGATTATCATGTGGTTGGTGTTGAGTCCGCGTTCCACCATCCCCTGGCACTTGAAAACTTGTTGCTCCATTGCTTCGAGCCTCGTGTCCATGCTTCCTGTCCTCCTTGGTCCCTCAACATTGCGAATGTGCAACAACCCATCACGCATCTCAATTGTTTGAGGGTGTTGCAACACTTCCGCAAGGTAGGGGTTGATGACCTTCTCGAAGGACTTGTCCTTGGGGGCGCTTTGAGACGTCATGGTGATCTAGATCTGTCAGAAAAGAAGCTCGAAACAAGAACAGAGGATATTTGCGTGATACGGAGGTCAAAAACTTCGGGAGATTATACAATGATTTTTTACCGACCAAAATACGTATCGTGCAAGAAAATAGAGTCCGGAGAGCACACGAGGTGCCCACGAGGCAGGGGGGCATGCCCAGGGGGTAGGGCGCGCCTCCCACCCTCGTGGAAGCCTCGTGTCCTTCCCGGACTACTTCTTATTTTCCTATTTTTCTAAATATTCCAAAACGGAGAAATTTTTCCATTAGAACTGTTTTGGAGTCGGTTTACTTACCGTACCACATACCTATTGTCTAAAACGTTCTGGAAAGTGTCCCTTATGTATTCCTCCGGTGTTACGGTTTCAATAAAATTGGTTTCAACATTTATAGGATTACCTGAGATATAATGTTTGATTCTTTGACCATTCACCACCTTTGGATTTGTGCCTTCGAAGTTGTTGATTTTTATGGCAACGGAACGATAGACCTCCTCGATAACGTAAGGACCTTCCCATTTAGAGAGAAGCTTTCCTGCAAAAAAATCTTAAACGAGAGTTGAATAGCAATACATAATCACCTACATTAAACTCACGCTTTTGTATCCTTTTGTCATGCCATCTTTTAACTTTTTCTTTAAACAACTTGGCATTCTCATAGGCTTGGGTTCTCCATTCATAAAATGAGCTAATGTCAAATCGCCTCTTCTCACCGGCAAGCTTGAAATCATAATTGAGCTCTTTAATAGCCCAATATGCCTTATGTTCTAGTTCGAGAGGTAAGTGACATGCTTTTCCATAAACCATTTTATACGGAGACATACCCATAGGATTTTCATATGCAGTTCTATAGGCCCATAATGCATCATCAAGTTTCTTGGACCAATTCTTTCTAGATCTATTAACATTCTTTTGCAAAATTAATTTGAGCTCTCTGTTACTCAATTCTGCTTGACCACTAGACTGTGGGTGATAAGGAGATGCAATTCTATGATTAACATCATACTTAGCAAGAATTTTACGAAAGGCACCATGAATAAAATGTGAACCACCATCAGTCATTAAATATCTAGGGACTCCAAACCTCGGAAAAATAACTTCTTTAAGAATCTTAATAGAAGTGTTATGATCAGCACTACTAGTTGGAATAGCTTCTACCCACTTAGTAACGTAATCAACAACAACTAAAATATGTGTATACCCATTAGAGGAAGGAAAAGGTCCCATATAATCAAAGCCCCAAACGTCAAATGGTTCAATAACAAGTGAATAATTCATAGGCATTTCTTGACGTCTACTAATATTACCAATTCTTTGACATTCATCACAAGATAAGACAAATTTACGAGCATCCTTGAAGAGAGTAGGCCAATAAAAACCAGATTGCAGTACCTTATGCACAGTTCTGTCTCCAGCGTGGTGTCCTCCATAAGCCTCGGAGTGACACTTGCGTAGGATCTGTTCCTGTTCATGCTCAGGTACACAACGTCTAATAACACCATCTACTCCTTCTTTATAAAGATGTGGGTCATCCCAGAAGTAATGTCTTAAATCATAGAAAAACTTTTTCTTTTGCTGGTATGTGAAACTAGGTGGTATAAATTTAGCAACAATGTAATTAGCATAATCAGCATACCATGGAGCAGTACGAGAAGCATTTATGGCATTCAATTGTTCATCAGGAAAGCTATCATTAATAGGTAGTGGGTCATCAAGAACATTTTCTAACCTAGACAAGTTGTCTGCAACGGGGTTCTCAGCTCCCTTTCTATCAATAATACGTAAATCAAATTCTTGTAGCAAGAGAACCCATCTAATAAGTCTAGGTTTAGCATCTTTCTTTTCCATAAGATATTTAATAGCAGCATGGTCAGTGTGAATAGTTACTTTAGAATCAACAATAGAAGGTCTGAACTTATCACAAGAAAATACAACTGCTAAGAATTCTTTTTCAGTCGTGGCATAATTTCTCTGGGAATTGTCTAGAGTTTTACTAGCATATTGAATAACATTTAATTTCTTATCAACCCTTTGCCCTAGAACAGGACCTACAGCATAATCGCTAGCATCACACATAATTTCAAAAGGTAAATTCCGATTAGGTGGCTGAACAATAGGTGCAGAGATTAATGCTTTCTTAAGTATTTCAAATGCTTCTACACAATCATCATCAAAGACAAATGGTATATCTTTTTGTAATAGATTAGTTAGAGGCCGAGAAATTTTTGAGAAGTTCTTAATGAACCACCTATAAAAAATGGCATGACCAAGGAAACTTCTTATACCTTTGATGTCCTTGGGACATGACATCTTTTCAATGGCATCAACTTTAGCTTTATCCACTTCAATACCTCTTTCAGAAATTTTATGCCCCAAAACAATGCCTTCATTAACCATAAAGTGGCACTTCTCCCAATTCAAGAAAAGATTAGTTTCTTCACATCTCTACAAAACTCGATCAAGGTTGCCCAATAAATCATCAAAAGAGGATCCATAAACGGAGAAATCATCCATGAAAACCTCACAAATCTTTTCACAGAAGTCAAAAAATATAGCCATCATGCATCTTTGGAAGGTAGCAGGTGCATTACATAAACCAAAAGGCATACGTCTATAAGAAGAAGTACCGAAATGGCAAGTAAAAGTGGTCTTTGCTTGATCATCAGCTGACACAGGTATTTGAGAGAAACCAGAGTAACCATCTAGAAAGCAAAAATGTGTATGTTTGGATAATCTTTCTAGCATTTGATCAATAAAAGGTAAGCGGTAATGATCTTTTTTAGTAGCCTTATTTAATTTGCGGAAATCAATTACCATCCTATAACCTGTAATAATTCTTTGCGGAATTAATTTATCTTTAGCATTAGGAACGATAGTAATACCTCCCTTCTTAGGGACACAATGGACAGGACTTAGCCACTGACTATCAGCAATGGGATAAATTATACCTGCCTCAAGGAGCTTTAGTATTTCCTTTCTTACCACTTCTTTCATCTTAGGATTCAGCCGTCGTTGATGATCAATAACTGGTTTGGCATCTTTCTCCAAATTTATTTTGTGTTGACATAGAGTGGGACTAATGCCCTTAAGATCATCAAGAGTATATCCAATAGCAGCACGGTGGTTCTTCAGAGTTTTCAATAATTTTTCTTCCTCCTTCTCTGAAAGGTTAGCACTAATAATAACATGATATATCTTCTTTTCATCAAGATAAGCATATTTAAGAGTATCAGGCAACGGTTTAAGCTCAAACACGGGATCACCCTTGGGTGGAGGAGGATCCCGTAGGATTTCAACAGGCAAATTGTGTTTCAGAATAGGTCCCTGTTTAAAGAAAACTTCATCTATTTCCCTTCTTTCATTCATAAACATATCATTTTCATGGTCTAGCAAATATTGTTCTAAAGGATCATTAGGAGGCACAACAATAGAAGCAAGACCAATAATTTCATCTTTACTAGGCAATCATCACGAGGTTGTCTACGAAATTTAGAAAAGTTAAACTCATGAGACATATCATCCAAACCAATAGTAACAACATCCTTTTCGCAGTCTATCTTAGCATTAACAGTATTCAATAAGGGTCTACCAAATATAATGGGACAAAAGCTATCTTGTGGGGAACCAAGAACAAGAAAATCAGCAGGATATTTAGCTTTCCCACACAAGACCTCAACATCTCTAACAATCCCAATTGGTGAAATAGTATCTCTATTGGCAAGCTTAATGGTGACATCAATTTCTTCTAACTCAGCAGGTGCAATATCATGCATAATTTCTTTGTATAAGGAAATAGGTATTGCACTAGCACTGGCACCCATATCGCATAAGCCATGATAATAGTGATATCCTATTTTAACAGAAATAACAGGCATGCCTACCACAGGTCTATGTTTATCTTTAGCACCAGATTTAGCAATTCTAGCAGTCTCATCACAGAAGTAAATAACATGCCCATCGATTTTATCAGCCAAGAGATCTTTAACAATAGCAATATTAGGTTCAACCTTAACTTGCTCAGGAGGTGTATAAGTTCTAATATTACTTTTATGAACCACAATTGAAGCTTTAGCATGATCCTTTATCCTAACAGGAAAGGTGGTTTCTCAACATAAGCAGTAGGAACAATAGGATCATTATAAGTGATAGTCTTTTCTTCAACTTTGATAGGTTCAACTACTTTTACTTCTATGGGAGGATGATATTTAAACCACTTCTCCTTAGGGAGATCAACATGAGCAGCAAACGATTCACAAAAAGAAGCTACTATCTCAGAGTCAAGTCCATATTTAGTGCTAAATTTACGGAAAACATCGGTATCCATAAAAGATTTAACACAATCAAACTTAGGTGTTATACCTGACTCCTTACCTTCGTCGAGATCCCAATTTTCAGAGTTGCGTTTAATTCTTTCCAATAAATCCCATTTGAATTCAATAGTCTTCATCATAAAAGAACCAGTACAAGAAGTATCGAGCATGGAGCGATTGTTGTCAGAAAGCCGAGCATAATTTTTTTTGAATAATCATCTCTCTTGAGAGCTCATGATTGGGGCATGAATATAACATTGACTTAAGCCTCCCCCAAGCTTGAGCGATGCTTTCTCATTCGCGAGGCCAAAAATTATATATATATATAATTACGATCACGATGAACAAGATGCATAGGATAAAACATCTGATGGAATTCCAATTTCAACCGTTTGTAGTCCCATGATCCCATATCATCACATAGCCTATACCATGTCAATGCATCTCCCTTCAAAGATAAAGGGAAGACCTTCTTCTTGATAACATCATCGGGCATACCTGCAAGCTTAAATAATCCACAAACTTCATCCACATAGATTAAGTGTAAATCGGGATGCAATGTTCCATCTCCTGCAAAAGGATTAGCTAGAAGTTTCTCTATCATACCCGAAGGAATTCCAAAGTAAACATTTTCATTTTCAGTAGGTTGAGGATCAACTCTTTGCTCTACTGGTCGAGGTGAAGATACCCCGAACAAGCCCCTCAAAGGATTACTTTCCATAGTAACAAGTGACAGTAAATTTCAGCACACTATATAATATTTTCCTTACCAAATTCCACCTACAAAAGGCGCTTCACTCCCCGGCAACGGCGCCAGAAAAGAGTCTTGATGACCCACAAGTATAGGGGATCTATCGTAGTCCTTTCGATAAGTAAGAGTCTCGAACCCAACGAGGAGCAGAAGGAAATGATAAGCGGTTTTCAGCAAGGTATTCTCTGCAAGCACTGAAATTATCGGTAACAGATAGTTTTGTGATAAGATAATTTGTAACGGGTAACAAGTAATGAAAGTAAATAAGGTGCAGCAAGGTGGCCCAATCCTTTTTGTAGCAAAGGACAAGCCTGGACAAACTCTTATATAGAGAAAAGCGCTCCCAAGGACACATGGGAATTATTGTCAAGCTAGTTTTCATCACGTTCATATGATTCGCGATCGGTACTTTGATAATTTGATATGTGGGTGGACCGGTGCTTGGGTGCTGTCCTTACTTGGACAAACATCCCACTTATGATTAACTCCTATTGCAAGCATCCGCAACTACAAAAGAAGTATTAAGGTAAACCTAACCATAGCATGAAACATATGGACCCAAATCAGCCCCTTACGAAGCAACGCATAAACTAGGGTTTAAGCTTCTGTCACTCTAGCAACCCATCATCTACTTATTACTTCCCAATGCCTTCCTCTAGGCCCAAACAATGGTTAAGTGTCATGTAGTCGACGTTCACATAACACCACTAGAGGAGAGACAACATACATCTCATCAAAATATCAGACGAATACCAAATTCACATGACTACTAATAGCAAGACTTCTCCCATGTCCTCAGGAACAAACATAACTACTCACAAAGCATATTCATGTTCGTAATCAGAGGGGTATTAATATGCATATAGGATCTGAACATATGATCTTCCATCAAATAAACCAACTAGCATCAACTACAAGGAGTAATCAACACTACTAGCAACCTACAGGTACCGATACAAGAGATGAACTAGGGTTTTAGAGGAGATGGTGCTGGTGAAGATGTTGATGGAGATTGGCCCCCTCCCGATGAGAGGAGCGTTGGTGATGACGATGGCGATGATTTCCCCCTTCCGGAGGGAAGTGTCCCCGGCAGAACAGCTCCGCCAGAGCCCTAGATTGGTTCCGCCAAGGTTCCGCCTCGTGGCGGCGGAGTCTCGTCCCGAAAGCTTGCTTCTGATTTTTTCTCAGACGAAAGACTTCATATAGCAGAAGATGGGCACCGGAGGGCCACCAGGGGGCCCACGAGGCAGGGGGCGCGCCCAGGGGGGTAGGGCGCGCCCAGGGGGGTAGGGCGCGCCCCCACCCTCGTGGCCAGGGTGTGGGCCCCCTCTGGTATTTTCTTCGCTCAGTATTTTTTATTATTTCCAAAAATATCTTCCCCGGAGTTTCAGGACTTTTGGAGTTGTGCAGAATAAGTCTCTAATATTTGCTCCTTTTCCAGCCCAGAATTCCAGCCGTCGGCATCCTCCCTCTTTATATAAACCTTGTAAAATAAGAGAGAATAGGCATAAGTATTGTAACATAATGTGTAATAACAGCCCATAATGCAATAAATATCGATATAAAAGCATGATGCAAAATGGATGTATCAGGGAGGTGTGCCTTTCCCACTAGTGAAAACGACTTAGAGTTCCCAACACTTTCCATGCTAGATATATCATAGGTGGTTCCCAAACAGAAAATAAAGTTTATTCCTTTTTCAACCATACTTTTACTTTCCATGGCTAACCGTATCCACGGGTGCCCTCCATACCAACACTTTCCAAGGAATTTATTATTTGACAACATAAAGTAAATTCATTTTTCATTTCGGGACTGGGCATCCCTAATACCTTTGCCTTACTCTCGTGCAATGAGAAATGAATAAACACTCATCGTAAGAATAACACATCTAGCATGGAAAATATTAGCCACTCCTCACCGCCTCGCGAGCGGTACAAACACACAGAAGAGAAGTTTATTTTGAAAATTAGAGATAGCACATACAAATTTTCTTAGAACGGCAAAATAATACCGCATATAGGTAGATATAGTGGACTCATGTGGCAAAACTGGTTACAATCATACGTATATGAGTTTTGGCTGGTACAACCACTCTATTGTCAACTTCTAATAAACGTGATTGGCCCAATTCTGGATCATCTTCTGGAATCGTATAACTGTCAAAAGTGAGTGACTGTTCATCGGAACTGTTATAGTCCGAATACTCATAAGGTTGGGTCGATGCCCCCCCTAAACTTGACTTGCAAGTTTCCCCGCAAAAAGCTCTCCACGCCTACTCTTATTTATAAAGAGCACTATTCTTATTTAGTTAGGTAGTTCTCCCCCTCTATGAGAACGTAAGACCCTGGTGGAATCGAAGGCCCGCTTACTAATAGGCAAGAGGGGACCCTTTCTCGCCCAGCCCTACCTACATCAGTGAAGCTGGAAGCGAGGAAGACAATGTTCAACACACATGAGACAAAATGAAGGTATGGGACGACCAGTTCACCACGGAAAGGGATGCTAGTCGGATTTGGCGAAGTTGTAGGCCCCAATAGATCAGATCTCAAGAGTGATTCCTCACCTATCCTGCCAGGGGCCAAGTCGAAGGCTCGAGTATAGATTCCCTATGCTCATGTGTGTTGAACATACTTAGTGCAAAATGAAGGCTAGCAAAAGATTGAGAAGCAACGAACCAAGAAACGAATAATCTCATAAGCGAGCATTAAGCATAATTAACACCTAATAATGCACCACAAGTAGGATGTAATTTCATTGCATGACTACTGAATTTTGTGCTTGCATAGGGAATCACAATCCTTAACACCAATATTCTTACTAAAGCAAAATTACTCATACACATGACTCACATAACACATCATCATATCTCAAAACTATTACAAGGAATCAAGTTTATTTTGTCCAATGATCTTCATGAAAGTTTTTATTATATCCTTCTTGGATATCTATCACCTTGGGACTAATTTTCATGCTCTCATGTGTTGGCATAATGTTTCTTTCACTCAGATTAATTTAAGTGAAGCAAGAGAGAATTTCTTAAAAAAATTATCAACTCTCAAATAAATCTAAGTGAAGCATGAGAGCATTTATTCAAAAATATCTAAGCACACCGTGCTAAAAAGGATATAAGTGAAGCACTAGAGCAAATGCATAGCTCATAAAAATTTAAGTGAAGCATAGAGAGCAATTCTAACAAGTCATGGCATAATTTTGGCTCTCTCAAATAGGTGTGTCCAGCAAGGAATCAAGACTAAAAACACAAAGCAAAACAAGCAAAGACTCATATCATACAAGACGCTCCAAGCAAAACTCGTAGTATGTGACGAATAAAAATATAGCTTCAAGTAAAATACCGATGGTCGTTAGAAGAAAGAGGGGATGCCACCCGGGGCATCCCAAGCTTAGTTGCTTGCTTCTCTTTGGATAATAACTTGGGGTTCCATGGGCATCCCCAATATTAGGCTCTTCTTACTCCTTATTCCTTCATCCATCGTAAGATAACCCAAAACTTGAAAACTTCAATCACACAAAACTCCAACAAAACCTTCGTGAGATCCGTTAGTATAAGAAAGCAAATCACTACTATAAGTACTGTATCAAACCAATTAATATTTTATTTTTGAATTATATCTACTGTATTCCAACTTTTCTATGGCAAAAACTCATCAAATAAACCATAGAATCATCAAACCAAGCACACAATGCAAAGAAAACAGAATCTGTCAAAAACAGAATAGTCTGTAGCAATCTGGATATTTGGAATACTTCTGTAACTCCAAAAATTCTTAAAAAATTAGGACCACGTGAGAAATTTGTATATTAATGTTCTCCAAAAAGAATGGGTGTTTATTCACGCTCCTGTGATTTTTAACAATTGTTTTTCTGGGCGTGAAAGTTTCTGTTTTTTCAGCAAGATCAAACAACTATCACCCAAGAAGATCCTAAAGGCTTTGCTTGGCACAAACACGAATTAAAACACAAAAAACACAATCATAATTGTGCTAACACTTAATAACATGAAGCAAAAAGCAAAAATAAATTTTATTCATTGGGTTGCCTCCCAACAAGCGCAATCGTTTTACGCCTCTAGCTAGGCATAAAGCAATGATCTAAGTTTTGTCATCTTTCTCCTTAATTTCCTTAGAGGTGTTTTTGTCATGGGGTTTTGTAAAAACAACATAAAACATATTATCCATAGATACTTTAGCATTAGTAAGTTTCTCATTATCATAACCCCTTTGATTTCCGGCAACAATCCAAGAATAATGTTGATTGACATTATTGAAAACTTGTTGGATTACATCTAGAATGGGGACTTCCTTTTTAAGATTTTCATCAAAGATTTTATTATCCCCAAGAAAATGGCTTAGCGCATAATCACTATTGTAAAGAATTTCATCTATCACGGGTTTTTCATGATTCATACCATAAAAATCAAAGATTTCCCCAGCTTCCCGTATTATGTAGTGAAATTCATTCATAAGAATGAGAGTGGCCAACTTTTTAGCCTTAGGATTCTTTATAACTGGAAGCTCCAAAAACAATCTTTGCAAAGTAGGATAAGTACAGATAAATTTGCTTTCAAGTTTCGGAACTAGTGCTGAAATAGCATCCGCATAAGATCTAGTAGTCCTAAGTATAGGAGCATTGTCGGTGTCAAAACCGGCGGATCTCGGGTAGGGGGTCCCGAACTGTGCGTCTAGGCGGATGGTAACAGGAGACAAGGGACACGATGTTTTACTCAGGTTCGGGCCCTCTTGATGGAGGTAAGACCCTACGTCCTGCTTGATTGATATTGATATTGTGGATGTTTACAAGAGTAGATCTACCACGAGATCAAGGAGGCTAAACCCTAGAAGCTAGCCTATGGTATGATTGTAAGGGTTGTTGTTCTGTCCTATGGACTAGAGCCATCCGGTTTATATAGACACCGGAGAGGGCTAGGGTTACATAGAGTCGGTTACAATGGTAGGAGATCTACATATCCAGATCGCCAAGCTTGCCTTCCACGCCAAGGAAAGTCCCATCCGGACACGGGCGAAGTCTTCAATCTTGTATCTTCATAGTCTTGGAGTCCGTCGATGATGATAGTCGGCCAATGGTAGTTCGGTGATGATGATAGTCCGCTATCCGGACACCCCTAATCCAGACTCCTCAAGTAGCCCCTGAACCAGGCTTCAATGACGATAAGTCCGCGCAGATATTGCTTGGCATTGCAAGGCGGGTTCCTCCTCCAAATGATAGAAGATTGTGAACACCAGGATAGTGTCCGGCTCTGCAAAATAAATTCCACATTCCACCGTAGAGAGAATAATATATACACAAGTTCAATCTGCTGACTTTTTTGTGGCATGACGTCACACCACTACTGAGCCATTACTTGAATAGTTTTTTACTTTACCACCTCAGCGCATTTTAGCGAAGTGGTTTCCTTGGCACGTCTTGTCGAAGCAGAGATCGTGTTTCCCCTTAATCCGGGATTCTCATCAATACGGACGTGGGTAAGCCAACCGCGCCATTGATGGTGACGCTTGGGAGATAAGCGAGTTTTACCAGGCCGGTGGGGGACGCGTAGACTTTGCCCGCCCATATAAGGGATAAGGATTCACCTTCTCACCTACGCCTTCTTCCTCCTTTGCTTATCCATCTCCGCGCACTCGAGCTCCAGCGCCAAGTTCGCGCATCTCATCTCAACCTTCTCCGATCATGTCCGGAGCGGGAGGTAAATGGTTGGCCTCCACCGTTAAGGAGGAGCACATCGCCAAACTGCGCGGCGCCGGATACCTCTCCGGCGACATTGCACACCGGCTGCCCGACGAGGGGCAGCTCATCCCCACCCCCAGGCCCCATGAGAGGGTCGTCTTTCTTCCCCACTTCCTCCGTGGACTGGGCTTTCCACTTCACCCCTTTGTCCGGGGGCTCATGTTCTACTACGGCCTGGATTTCCATGATCTGGCGCCGAACTTCATCCTCAACATCTCGGCGTTTATCGTCGTGTGCGAGGCCTTCCTCTGCATCCGCCCCACTTCGCCAGGCTCAAGACCTTCAATGTCAAGCGAAGGTAGTGAAGGGCACTCTGCCGGAGTGCGGAGGCGCCATGTTGGGCAAGATGCCCAATGTCCTTTGGTTGAAGGGGCCTTCGTGGAATCCGTCAAGGTGGCAATCGGGTGGTTCTATATCACCGAGCGTGACCCTACATGGGCGGCTGCCCCGAAGTTCAGATCTGGCATCCCCATGCAGCTCACCTCCGGAAAGAGAAGGGTTTGCTGTGGGGTAGTTGGAGGAGCCGACGGGACTCCAAGCCCTGTATCCGAAGCTGGTGAAGAAGCTCAGCTGGTTAACGTGGTCCAAGTCATGCTCGTCCGCCGGATTCTCCCATGCCAAGAGCGGGCATTCAATCTGTGGGAGTTCGATCCGGAACAGCACCAGGCGCTAAGCGGGCTCTTCAACACGACGTACGAAGGCGCTTGGAGGGTGCTGTTCAAGGGCGCCGAAGCCCCCGCATCCGCGACTGAAGATCGCGGATTTCGCTCGCAGCGCCAAGCCAACGAGGTAAGTGATTCTTCCCCTTTACGGGATACTTGCTTTTCATAGTTTGACTCTATGCGGGTTTTAATTTCCCCTTTTCCTTTGACAGGACTGGATGAGGAAGGCGGAGCAGATTATCTGCCCGGCTCCTATGCCAGAAAATCCAGTAGATGCTCGTCTAGCGAGGCTGCTGGTTCCGGCACCGCACGTGGTGCCGGAGTAGAAGGCCAAGAAGGAGGCCACGGGTGCTCGAAAGAGTTCCGGTTTTCAGGTGTCCGACGACTCCGGGGCGGACTCCTCCCCCGAAAACGAGGAGGAGAAAGAGGACTCTCCCCCAGAGGAGGGAGAGAGGAAGAGGAAGGATTCCCCAACATGGGAGGCCGAAGGGTCTAAGAGGGGAAGGACTATTCCCCCGGACAGCTCCGCCAACATCAACGTTGGCGAGGAAGAATGGCCTTCAAGGGCCAGGCCTCCGGCGAGATCGTAAGTATCCAGATTCTGAATGATTTATAATTTCTTTTTCGCCACATAGTGTCATTCTAATGCCGCATGCTGCTGTAGTCCGGCGGTGATGATCTCCCGCTTCATCGAAGCGGGTCGTTGGCTCCGTCGGATGTAGACTCCATCCCGACCGCCTCCACCCCTCGCGACACTGAGGACGCCGAGGTGGGATCCCAAGAAGGGACCCATCAGGAGGAGGCTCCGGAGGCGCCGCAAGGCGTCCTCCCGGACTTTGCGCGGACTCCATATCGAACCCGCAGTGGTTCCGAGTCCGGCCGGGCGCCCGAACGAAGGGTAAGACCGTGACGCCGGCGGCTTCCGTCCAACCGGAGGCGCCGGGCAATTTGTTGGAGGTGCTGCAGAGCGCTTCCATCGAGGAAGAACACCGCACTATTATGAGTGCAGTGATTCGGAAGGTGCAGCTCGCCAAGAGCGGGCTGACCGAAGCCTGCAGTAGCCTTCTATAAGGCTTTGAGGTAAGAAGTTAAAAATATGCAATGTAATACCGCATGGATAGTAGCCCCTGATGCTCGGTTCGGTGTTCGGGAAGAAAAGCTGGACTGAGGATCTGAAAAAAAAGATATATGCAGGGTTGCTAAAAAATTATGTCAATATGGGTTGCAGGCTGCGCTGCTGACCTCTGCCAGACCGATGCTGCGGAGGTCGGTGCTTTGAAGCAGAGCTCAGCGGTCCGAGCAAGAGCTCGGCGCGCCAGAAGCAGCTCGGGACAAAGAAGGTGAGTAACACCACTTTGAACTTGTACCTTACAGAAAAGGATTTAGGTTGCAACAAAAATAACAAGGATAACATGGGTACTGCGGGGGCCACGAACGAGGTGGCGACCACGAAGGAGGCCGTGTCCGTGGTCGAACATAATGCGCCACGGAGGCGGGCAGAGCGAGAAAAGCAAGAGGCGCGGGTGGCGGTGGTTCAGCAAGAGCTCCAGGTTCTCATGGAAAAGCATGAGAGTTTGGAGCGTGACTCAAAGACTCGAGAGTCCGAGCTTGCCTCGGCTCTCAAAAGTGCCAAAACTGCCAAGGCCGATGCCCATAAGTCCCTTCAGGAGATTGAGTTGATGAGGAAGATAGCGGCGGGTAAGGCATTTTTCATGCAAAGCAAGCATATGAATGTAAATTACGTGTTACTTACCGAATTCGAGCTCTCGAGGCGTTTGCAGATCTGCCTTGCAGCGTGTCGATGTCCGCCGCATTCTACCGAGCCGAGGAGGGAGCTCAGCGGAGAAGGTCTTCGGTCTCGATATCTGAGGCCGCCATCCAGTGCCCCTAGCGACCAAGCTGAAGCAGCTGGTCGAGCTCCACAAGGTGGCCGAGCAGGCCATGAAGGGCCTCGTAGTCGGCTGTGTCTGGAGAAGCCATGCCAGGAGCTACTTCGCCTCGTCGACGGCTGGTGGATGCGTGCCCACAGGTGGAGGTTATCAAGCGCTCCGCCTGTATTGAAGGTGCTCGTCGGGCCCTTGCCAGCGCAAAGGTGCATTGGGGCAAGCTGGATGCGAGAAGCTAATCAGCGGCGTGCCACCGGTGGGCAAGGAATATCGTCGCCGAGATGTACAATAAGACTGTCTGAAGGGTGCCCGCAAGATTGCGGATGAGTGCCCTGAGGATGTAATTATTGAGTAAATTCGCAATGTGTTATCCTGTGCGCTGAAAACTTTGTTCATATCGCTAAGCAACGCTTGTTAATTTAAAATATTACCTTCAGGCGGCCGTTTATTAAATCTGAGAGATGGCAAGTCGTCGGCTTCAGCCCCCATGCCACAGTCTTTGGAGTGTTCGGGATAAACTTGAGCGCTCTAGTTCCCATTTTGGGTCCATCTAGGAGGCGCTCAACACAACGAACAAGGCAACCGGACTTATAGTGCTTGAACACTCTCACTTAGCCATAGAATTCTATAATTTTAAATTTCGCAAAGCCCTTTTATTCGGAGGACCGAATTAGGGCGCTATCCACGCCTTCGTCGGACATTATCCGAACTTCGCTCAAGCGGCGAGGTCTTTAAGGACCGAAGGACCTCTCGAACAGCGACCAGTCTCTCGCCTTATCATGACAGTCAGTTTTAGCTTTCTCCGAGGCGTTAACCGGCTCAACCGAGGCGCGATCGCGATGGTTCTCCCAGTGCTACCTTAGCCGATAGAGCGGGCGTAAGGTGCCAAACATGGGAGCCGGGCAAACCCAACTATTGACCCAAGACATGATTCGGAGCCGATTCATATAATGCTATAAGTTCGGGGTGCCGCACTTGTGAAAATGTTCGGACTTTATCACACCATAATGCGGAGAACATAAGCCCCTGGTGCATTTGGCTGTACCAAAATGTACGGGTGCAACATGTCGTAAATGAACATATATATATAAGGTAATGCAATTATGGGCAAAAAGTGCTGCATTTTATTCGAGAAGATATGCTATGAGTGCAGAATGATACAAATAGTGCGGAAAGCAAGGGATTGGATGAATTAAAGGCGTCTCCCTCGTGGGTAGGCAGCGGAATGTTGTATTTAACAAATTTAATGCTCGTGATGGAGACCACTGAGTGTTCGCCGCGGCCTTTGTCCTTCGGGCTGTTGCATCATGAGTTCGGCAGGTTCGCGCGGACAGAGTTCTGTATAAAAAAAGAGAGAAATAAAAGAAAAAGAGCGACACACTTGGGAGCCCTGGTGTGGTCGAACCGCACTCTGGGTCTGTTGTGGTTGTGCCTTTCCCCTATGCCTATGGTATCTCCAGGCGTAATTATGTACTGCGGAGAGTTTGTCTTACAATTTTGCGAGGGCTGGGGTTGAGGCCGCATTGCTACGTGCTTTCGAACATGCCAGGTGGTCTTGGTTGATGTTGCTCGGCGCGTTTGGCGTGTCCGGTCGTTTAACGACCGGACTCAAAATTGCCTTAAAAGGCTGCTGTATTTCGCCGCGAGAGCCTTGTATGTTCCTTCGTTCGGAGGGAGCGTTCCGTGTTTCCATTGACCGTGATGACTCCACGAGGGCTGGCATCTTGAGCTTAAGGTATGCATAATGCGGCACCGCGTTGAATTTCTTGAACGCGTTCGTTAAAAGCAGAGCGTGATAGCCGCCATGAGCGGGACTATGTCGAAGATTAACTCCTCGCTCGGAAATTATCCGGGATCCGAAGACCACTTCGATGTAATCGAGCTCGCACAATTGGCCTCGACACCTGGTATGGCGCCTTTGAAGGTTGTCTTTGTAGGTTTAATCCTTGAAGGGTCTATGCCCATCTTGCGCACCGTATCGCGATAAAGCAGGTTCAGGCTACTACCGACGTCCATCAGGACTCTCGTGAGGTGAAATCCATCGGCGATTGGGTCTAAAACCAATGCGGCGAATCCGCCATGGCGATATCTTGGTCGGGTGGTCTCTTGATCGAAAGTGATCGGGCAAGAGGACCATGGGTTGAATTTTGGGCGATGGCTCCATCGCGTATCGTCCCTTAGTGCACTTCCGCTCCCTCTTGGGAATATCGTTGCGTATATCATGTTTACCGTCCGAACTTGAGGGGGAATCCCTTTTGTCCTCTGTTGTTCGGCGGCGGATCTCTTCCTCGTCATCGCTGTGTAGCCCCTTGTCACTGTTTTGGCAATTAATTTGCCTGCTCGCTTGAATACCCAACAATCTCTGTTGGTGTGGTTAGCTGGCTTTTCGGGGTTCCATGTATTTGATAGGAGCGGTCGAGTATTCGGTCCAAATTGACCGCCCGGAGTGGTTCTTTTGAATGGCTTCTTCCGTTGACGGGCTTGGAGCCTCGGAATCCGGCGTTGACTACCGTATCCTCATTCTTTGTCGCCGTTAACGCGGCGTTTGTTTTGTTTCGACGCAACCTGCCATTGCGGTCCTTGGTATCCGGACTGCCAGCGTTTTCTTTGAGGTTGTTGCTGCAAGTTAGCCAGCTATCCTCTCCCGCACGAAGCGGGTCATGAGTGATGTGAGGGCTGCCATGGATTCGGCTTCTCTGTCCTAGGTGCGGGCCAGCCACTCGTCGCGGATTTTATGTTTGAAGGCAACGAGTGCCTCGCATCCGGACGATCGGCGATTTGATTTTTCTTTGTTAAGAACCGTGTCCGAATTGCTGGCCGATTCGTCGGCTGCTGGATTATGTGGCTTAGGTCATCTGCGTCCGGTGGTCGCTTTGTCGTGCCCTGGTAGTTGTCGAGGAATGCGGCTTCGTGTCTTCCAAACATCAAGTGACTCTGCGGGCAGGCTGTTAAGCCAATGCCGAGCTGGTCCTTTAAGCTTGAGCGGGAGATATTTAATGGCGTGAAGATCGTCGCCGCGGGCCATATGTATATGGAGGAGATAATCCTCAATCCAAACCGCGGGGTCTGTTGTGCCATCGTAGGATTCGATATTAACGGGTTTAAACCCTTCAGGGATTTGATGATCCATTACTTCGTCAGTGAAGCATAGCGGGTGTGCGGCGCCTCTGTATTGAGCGATATCACGACGTAGCTCGAGAGAGCGTTGTCTGCTGTGTTCGGCCCGGCCGGAGTAGTTGTATCCGGCGCGACGGTATTCGTCGTGGGTCTTGGGGCGCGCACGTGATCCATAGATAGATCTGGATTGTCTTGCCTTGTCCTCAATATATCTCGCAAGTCCGCGCGTTCCCCGTGGCTTCATGCTTTTGAGCGATGCCGGGTGCGGTTTTGGTGGAGGGCTTGCACGCCTCTCTGTCGCGCCACGAGGTGGTCGGTCTGCCGTCAGACAGCGCTGGTGATGCAGGTTTGTATGCTTCCTCCTCTAATCGGGGAGCAACTTGCATTTTGGGTAACTTTTGGGGGCGTTCGAGTTCATACTCTTGACGCGAGGACCTCGGTCCATCTGTCGGCCAAGGGTCTTGATCAGCTTGAAGCTGTTGCTGCTTTTTCTTTAGGCTGTTTGCCGTGGCCATTAACTGCGTCTGAAACACTCTTGTTCGACGGGATCCTCAGGCATGACGAATTAAGTCGTCGTCGAGGCTTGCCTCGCTCTCGGAGGGAGGTAAGTAATTGTCATCCTCGACCTCTTCGCCCGCCGCCTCTCGTGAGAGCTTGCTTCGCCTCCTCCTGCGCTGGATCGTCTTTGGAGGAGTTGTCTTCGGCACTTTACGGGGTGTTATTATCTCTGTGCGGAATCTCCATTCTTGCCGTGGCGGGATTTAGAGCGGCGCCACGACGTCGGCACTTGGGCTGTTTCTTTAAGGAATCGGCCTCCGTTGCTTCTTTGCCGTCCCCATCTTTTGGGGTGTCCACCATGTATATGTCGATGACGAGTTGGTCTTCCGGTGTCCCGTAGGCACTGGTTCTTGTAGTCTCGGCATCGTCGTCCATACCGTCGATGTCTTGATCGTAGTCGAGCACGTCGGTTAAATCGCCGACGGTGGCTACGAAGTGGGTGGTGGGTGGGCTCTGAATTTCTTCTTCGTCGCGTCCCAACCGCCCCGGCCGAAGTTCGCCAGGGCTCTCGGATAGCGAGAGATGCTTGATGAATTTATGATATCGCCAAGGGCGAGTCTGAAAGATGTCCGCAGCGGTGAATTCCATGATCGGCGCCAATCGGATTCGGTGGCAGGGGCGCAGGAGGTTGAGTCGGCAGAGAGTCGGCGCCGGAGTCATGGGCCTTATGCGGGACAAGGTAAGTGTTCGCTCCATCGCCGTAGAAGTTGCAGCCCCGGCGGTGTCCAGCCATCCGTCCTCGATCCGAGCGATCGGCTCCGGACTATGGGTCGGAGCGGATTCGTGTCTGACCTCCAAGGTGCTGTCCGCGGCAGAGTTAGGTCATGCCCATCGTGACAGTAGCGCACGCTTTCTGTGGCTCAGATCCATCAAGATCAAGTCCCGCGGATATCGGCCGTGAAGTTTAGGCTTTCAAACCTGACACGACGGCCAGGGGTGTAGCTTCGATCTGCTCCAGATGGCCAAGTGAGTTGGCCCTTGATGCGGAGCCGCCGAATCTGAAGATCTGTCCGGGAGAAAAGTCTCACCCAGACTGCGTCGTTGTCGATTGAAGAGGACATCACGCCTATCGGTGACGACACAGAGGAACTCTCAATGAAAGCACCAATGTCGGTGTCAAAACCGGCGGATCTCGGGTAGGGGGTCCTGAACTGTGCGTCTAGGCGGATGGTAACAGGAGACAAGGGACACGATGTTTTACCTAGGTTCGGGCCCTCTTGATGGAGGTAAAACCCTACGTCCTGCTTGATTGATATTGATATTGTGGATGTTTACAAGATTAGATCTACCACGAGATCAAGGAGGCTAAACCCTAGAAGCTAGCCTATGGTATGATTGTAAGGGTTGGTTCTGTCCTACGGACTAGAGCCATCCGGTTTATATAGACACCGGAGAGGGCTAGGGTTACATAGAGTCGGTTACAATGGTAGGAGATCTACATATTCGTATCGCCAAGCTTGCCTTCCACGCCAAGGAAAGTCCCATCCGGACACGGGGCGAAGTCTTCAATCTTGTATCTTCATAGTCTTGGAGTCCGGTCGATGATGATAGTCCGGCCAATGGTAGTTCGGCTGATGATGATAGTCCGGCTATCCGGACACCCCCTAATCCAGGACTCCCTCAAGCATCATCAAGACTCAGATTTCCAACACAATTGAAAAATTCTTGGATACGTTCTTCTCGCATAACATTCCCTTGCCCCAAGATAAAAGTTTTAGCATCTATATTGCTCGTACGTCCAATCTTAAGAGTTAGGCCATCATCTTTTGGTGCCATACCGAAATCATTCTTGATTGCAAGCAAAGGATGGATCTGACGAGAAAACAACGAACAAAAAAGACGTCGAATAAAACGGCAAATTTTTGTGAAGTGGGGAAGAGGAAAATGAGAGGCAAATGGCAAATAATGTAAAGTGAGAGGAGATGAGATTTGTGATTAGGAACCTGGTATATGTTGAAGATCCTCCCCGGCAACGGCGCCAGAAATTCCTTTCCATATCTACTAGGACTACGTCAGTATTTCCCCAAAGAGGAAGGGATGATGCAGCACAGCAGCGGTAGGTATTTCCCTCAGTGATGAAATCAAGGTTATCGAACCGGTAGGAGAACCAAGAAACACAATGTAAACAACACCTGCACACAAATAACAAATACTCGCAACCCGACATGTAAAAGGGGTTGTCAATCCCTTTCGGGTAATGGCGCCAGAAATTGGCAAAAGGACGTGAGAGAGTAGTAAATATTGATAGATCGAACGCCAAATAAAATAAAGTGCAGCAAGGTATTTTTGTATTTTTTGGTTTAATAGATCTGAAAATAAAAGAAAAGGAAAATAGATCGCAAAACCAAATAATATGAGAAAGAGACCCGGGGGCCGTAGATTTCACTAATGGCTTCTCTCGAGAAAAATAGCAAACGGTGGGTAAACAAATTACTGTTGGGCAATTGATAGAACTTCAAATAATCATGACGATATCCAGGCAATGATCATTATATAGGCATCACGTCCAAGATTAGTAGACCGACTCCTGCATGCATCTACTATTATTACTCCACACATCGACCGCTATCCAGCATGCATCTAGTGTAAAGTTCATGGAGAAACGGAGTAATGCAATAAGAACGATGACATGATGTACATAAGATCTATTTATGTAGAAATAGACCCCATCATTTTATCCTTAGTAGCAACGGTACATACATGTCGGCTCCCCTTCTCTCACTGGGATCAAGCACCGTAAGATCGAACCCACTACAAAGCACCTCTTCCCATTGCAAGATAAATAGATCAAGTTGGCCAAACAAAACCCAAATATCAGAGAAGAAATACGAGGCTATAAGCAATCATGCATATAAGAGATCAAAGAAACTCAAAGAACTTTCATGATATAAAAAGATACATCTGATCATAAACTCAAAGTTCATCCGATCCCAACAAACACACCGCAAAAAGAGTTACATCATATGGATCTCCAACAGACCATTGTATTGATAATAAAAAGAGAGAGAGGAAGCCACTAGCTACTAACTACGGACCCGAAGGTCTACAAAAGACTACTCACGCATCATCGGAGAGGCACCAATAGAAGTGGTGAGCCCCTTCGTGATCGTGTCTAGATTGGATCTGGTGGTTCTGGACTCTGCGGCGGCTGGAATTGATTTTCGTCGACTCCCCTTGGGTTTTCGGAATATTGGGGTATTTATAGATCAAAGAGGCAGTTCAGGGGCACCCGAGGTGGGCACAACCCACCTGGGCGCGCCTGGGCCCCCAGGCGCACCCTGGTGGATTGTGCTCCCCTCGGAGCACCCCCAAATGCTTCTTCATCCCACTAGATGTCTTCTGGTCCAAAAAAATTCTCCAAAAAGTTTTGCTGCGTTTGGACTCCATTTGATATTGATTTCCTGCGATGTAAAAAACATGCAGAAAACAACAACTGGCACTTGGCACTATGTCAATAGGTTAGTACCAAAAAATGATATAAAATGATTATAAAACATCCAAGATTGATAATATAGCAGCATGGAACAATAAAAAATTATAGATACTTTGGAGACGTATCACTCTCCCTCGACACTTTGTTGGATCAAGAGTTCGAGGGATGTCATCGAGCTGAACGTGTGCAGAACTCGGAGGTGCCGTACGTTCGGTGCTTGATCGATTGAAGACGTTCGACTACATCAACCGCGTTAAACTAACGCTTCTGCTTTCGGTCTACGAGGGTACGTGGACACACTCTCCCCCTCTCGTTGTTATGCTTCTCCTAGATAGATCTTGCGTTACCGTAGGAATTTTTTTTGAAATTCATGCTACATTCCTCAACAGTGGTATTAGAGCCAGGTCTATGCCTAGATGATATGCATGAGTAGAACACAAAGAGTTGTGAGCGATCATAGTCATACTGCTTACCACCAACGTCTTATTTTGATTCAGCGGTATTGTTGGATGAAGTGGCCCGGACCAACCTTACATGACCATGTTCATGAGACCGGTTACACCGACAGACATGCAACTTGTTTTGCATGAAGGTGGCTGGCAGGTGTCTGTTTCTCCAACTTTAGTTGAATCGAATTTGACTATGACCAGTCCTTGTTAAAGGTAAAAACAGCACACTTGACGATACATCGTTGTGGTTTTGATGCGTAGGTAAGAACGGTTCTTACTAGAATCCCGTAGCAGCCACGTAAAACATGCAACAACAAAGTAGAGGACGTCTAACTTTTTTTTGCAAGGCATGTTGTGATGTGATATGGTCAAGACATGATGTGATATACGTTATTGTATGAGATGATCATGTTTTGTATAAGTTATCGGCAACTGGCAGGAGCCTTATGGTTGTCGCTTTATTGTATGAAATGCAATCGCCATGTAATTGCTTTCCTTTATCACTATGCATCAGTGATAGTTGTAGAAGCAATAGTTGACGAGGCAACAACGACGCTACAATGGAGATCAACGTGTCAAGCCGGTAACGATGGAGATCATGACGGTGCTTTGGAGATGGAGATCAAAGGCACAAGATGATGATGGCCATATCATGTCACATAATTTTGATTGCATGTGATTTTCATCTTTTATGCATCTTATTTTGCTTAGTACGGCGGTAGCATTATTAGATGACCCCTCACTGAAATTTCAAGGTATAAGTGTTCTCCCAGAGTATGCACCGTTGCGACAGTTCGTCGTGACGAGACACCACGTGATGATCGGTTGTGATAAGCTCTATGTTCACATACAACGGGTGCAAGACAGTTTTGCACATGCAGAATGATGACCCACAAGTATAGTGGGTCAACTGTAGCTCTTTTCGATAAGTAAGAATGTCGAACCCAACGAGGAGCAGAAGGAAATGACAAGTAATTTTTTGTAAGGTAATGTCTGCAAGTGCTGAAATTGTAAGTAGCGAATAGTTTGATAGCAAGATAATTTGTAACGAGCAAGTAACGATAATAGTAACAAGTATGCAGCAAGGTAGGCCAATCCTTTTGAGGCAAAGGGCAGGCCAAAACGGTCTCTTATGATAAGCAAAGCGTTCTTGAGTGTACACGGGAATTTCATCTAGTCACTTTCATCATAATTTGACAACATATCATATTATCAAAGTAGCGAACACAAATTGTAAGTAGCGAATAGTTTGATAGCAAGATAATTTGTAACGAGCAAGTAATGATAATAGTAACAAGTATGCAGCAAGGTAGCCCAATCCTTTTGAGGCAAAGGGCAGGCCAAAATGGTCTCTTATGATAAGCAAAGCGTTCTTGAGTGTACACGGGAATTTCATCTAGTCACTTTCATCATGTTGGTTTGATTTGTGTTCGCTACTTTGATAATTTGATATGTGGGTGGACCGGCTCTTAGGTGTTGTTCTTACTTGAACAAACCTCCTACTTATGATTAACCTCCCACTACTGCAGGATACTAATAACGCGACACTATGATCAGGGAACCTTTGCCGAAACTGTGTGCGATGCAATAATCGCAAAAGGTGGTATAAAAACCCAGTCAAAAAGGTACAAAACATTTGCAATGGTGGAGCCATCAAACATGGTTCAAATTTTAGTTGCGTCTGTGATCCAGGACACATGGTTAATCCATTCAAACTGTCTGCAATGAGGCAGAACAAGAGAAACGGGCAGCCATAACAATGTGTGGGCGATGCAGGACACACGGTTAATCCATTCAAACTGTTTGCGATGAGGTTGAACAACAGAAACGGTCAGCCATATCAATGTGTGTGCAATATACGACATATGGTTAACTCGGACGAACTGTTTTCTATTAGGGAACACAACAGAAATGGTTCAACTTAACAAGATGTGTGTGATATGCGACATACAGTTCACACGGATGAACTGTTTGCGATGAGCCAAAAGAACACAAACGAGTCGTGTAAATAAGATGTGTGTGATACGTGGCAAACATCCGACTCGGATGAACTGTTTGCGATGAGAAATTACAGCACAGACGGTCAATGCAGTTACTTCGTGTGCGATTTTGTGTGTAGAAAACACTTTGAAAAATGCAAACTAGTTGCTTGCAATGGCGGAGTATCGCACACGATGCGTCTGCGAGTACTCGTGTGCGATGATTAGTATGTTACACATACGTTTCCTTATGTTAACATGTGTGTGAATTTGCAATATGGACAGTTAATCTGCAAATGCCTTCTGTCATCGGGCACACGCTTAAACTCAAAGAACAGTGTACAATACTAATACTTTCCATGAAAATTTATGAACTTGGGTAACAACATTTGAGTAACATATATGTAGTGGTTACACTATTCGACAAAAGGAGGATCTTCGTAACACGGTTTTGACAACCATATGGTCCATATCTACATACTTAACATAGTAACAACTATCACATTTTAAGAGGCTAAGGGCCAACAAACATATGGTCCATATCTACATACTTACCATATATAGTAACAACTAGCACATTTTAAGAGGATGAGGGCCAACAACCACAACTATCCACTGGAAGCAGCTTGATCACGGCGACTCGGCATCTCATCAATGAAAAGGAAGATCCCTCCTGTGCCTTGGTAGATCATGAGTAGAACAGTGTCTCCAATTTTCCAATATGGATGCATTGCGACGAGAAGCGAGAACTTGTTAATTTGAATGGTTCCATTTCTGTGGGAAATGCAGTACCTTGAATCACTTTGGCATTATTAACAGGTACAAGTGTAAGTCGACCACGCTGGGAAATCGATCCAGGAACTGCTATAGGGGGCAATATCTGTTGACATGTAGAATAAAAACAATTGTAAAATATCGTTGAAGATATATATATAGTTTATGAGCATCAACATCAAAATAAGACTTTTTACCAGCGTTTTCTGCACACAATTGGTCTTGTTCAGTGTGTGCACCATAGGTCTAATTAACCCCATCCAAAATCCAGCGTTCATACGCTATGCTATCTCTGTCAGATTATCAACAAAGTTTAGGACATGCTTCAAGTCCTTCCAGTGAAATTTGTTACGCTTAGTAACATACAGATCATTCACTATGCATCCAACATATCCTGCTTAAAAGGTGGAAAGGTATTATTTATTCAGAACATGGCAGAAGAATATATAGGGCGCATAAATTGGTAAACAGAATTTTTTACCGCCTAGGAATGGAGTCAGAATATGATATCACAATTGGTTGCTTAAATAGTGATCAATTGGTTGCTTAAATAGTAATATGACAGCAAGGAGAAAGTTGAAAGGACACTAACCTCGATCAGAATTTGATCGGCTGATGACGTTGGGGAAGTAAACATCAATGTTAATTAGACTAGGCTGTGGTGCTCGCACTATAATTTTATTTCCAGCTTTCAGTTCATAACACTTAGACATTTATCTCCAATGGTCCGCATTAAAATAGGAGTGACCATCTTTGTCAAGTTTTACGATAACCGTCATTGTAAATCCATGCTGCGTTGTCAATATGACATCTTGGGAGTCATCAGCAAAGTAAAGCCCAAGATTTCCTTCTACTCTTGTTCTTGCAAAGTAAGGGATGTACTGCTTGAAATGAAAATTAAGATCGTAAATTAGATATATTAAAATAACAGAGCAAGATGCAAATATGGGAGTAATTGATAGAACAGATCCATATATATATATATATATATATATATATATATATATATATATAGATGAAAGCAAAGTACAAAAATATAGAATTAAAAATAGATAATGTAACAAAGATTTGATGCAAATATATAGATAATGTAGCAATAGACGGTATATGTTCACAAATTTAGACCATGTCGACCGTGTTAGGTTGAGATTGAACATACCGAGCGCTCTCTGAAGTCATCCAGAATGGTGAGTTAGAACTTCGTCTCCGACTGGCCACAACCATAGTTGCCCGATTTGTGCTCGCATTGTGGACACATGAATGAACACCCACGAATCAGCTAGAACAAAAATGATTCCACGACGATTTCCGCTGGTTGATTAACAGCGACGGACGGACTGCGATAAGAGATGAGTGAATATTTTGCTAATTAAGTTGATTACCTTCTCCATGAGAAAAAACCCGGCCCAATCCCGTAGAAAACCCCAGTCGACCAGAGTCTAGAATGTCGGTGCAGATAGGCGACGGAAAGCTGTGGAGGCAAAATCCGGTGTCGTTTGGAGCGCGACCTACGCCCGCCGCCAACAGCTGTCGAGCTTAGGGTGCAGAATTGCGGAGGAGTCCGCGGTGAGTGAGTGGGGACGAAGTGGGCGAGGGTTCTGTTTTCCTTTTGCATGTGTGAGTGAACACACACGGTTCGCAGAGGCGACGGAGATGAATCGTGTGCGGTAGTAAATCACCAAGATTGAATGGGAATCCAAATTTCCTTTGTCCTTCATCCATGAGGTTTTTTTTTCTACGATGAACATAAACCCTGCTAATCACCGTGTTCAAATTTGACACTTTTCCGGGTTCATTTACAATATTTAGGGGATTATGTGCATTTTGTAGGCATTAATGCACGTAATTCAAATTCAAACAATCGGTGCATGAAAGGGTGCACAAGAACGGTCTGGAAAAACCATACTCGTGGTATTTAGAAATTTCTCAAGCCTTTTACAAGGAATGGGCAGAGATTTCAATGGAATGCGTGGCAATAGTCAACCACAAATGCGTCATTTACTGGGTTGTCAACTATAGAACAATGTAATATGTGCTTGAAAAACATGACGGCTGGCATGGTGCCATGGTATGGCCTCACCGTGCCCTGGTTAACAGCTGACAAGGTTTGATTTATGTCGTCATGCACGCCCTTCATAAATCGAACCATCACTGAGGAAGTTCAATGCTTTCGAGAGGGAAATCACCAAGATTGAAGGGGAATCCAAATTTTTGTCCTAGTTTGTCATTCAGTTTTTCCAACGATCAACATACCGCCTCAAATGCAACGTGTTCAAATTTGACATTTTCCCAAACTCATCTACCATATTTAGGGGATTATGTGCATTTTCTAGGCATTAATTATGCACATAATTCAAATTCAAACAATCGGTGCATGAAAAGGTGCACAAGAACGGTCTGAAAAAACATGCTCGTGCTATTTAGTACATTCTCATGCCTTTTACAAGGAATGGGCAGATATTTCAAGGAAATGTGTGGCAATAGTCAACCATAAACGCGTCATTTACTAGGTTAATAACTATACAAAAATGAAATACATGCTTGGAAAACATGACGCCTGGTGTGGTGCCATGGTATGACCTCATGGTGCCCTGGTAAAAATGTCGTCATGCACGCCTTTCATAAAACGAACCATCACCGAGGAAGTTTCATGGTTTCGAGGGGGAAATCGCCAAGATTGAAGGGGGATCCAAATTTCCTTTATCCTTTGTCCACGAGTTTTTTTCTATGATGAACATACAACCTGCAAACCACCGTGTTCAAATTTGGCACTTTTCCGGGTTCATTTTCCATATTTAGGGGATCATGTGCATTTCCTAGGCATTCATGCACATAATTCAAGTTCAAATAATCGGTGCATGAAAGGGTCCACAAGAACGGCCTGGAAAACCATGCTCGTGCCATTTAGTAAATTCTCATGCCTTTTACAAGGAATAATGGATAGATATTTCGTTGAAATGTGTGGCAATAGTCAACCACAAATGCTTGTTTGTTGGGTTTTCAACTATAAAAAATGAAATAAATGCTTAAAAAGCATGACACCTGGCATGGTACCATGGTATGACCTCACCATGCCCTGGTAAAAATTTGAGAAGGTTTGGCTTATGTCGTCATGCATGCCCTTCATAAATCGAACCATCACCGAGGAAGTTCCATGCTTTCGAGAGGGAAAATCCCCAAGATTGAAGGGGAATCCAAATTTCCGTCGTAGTGTTTCATTCGTTTTTTTCCAATGATCAACATACCGCCTCAAATGCAACGTTTTCAAATTTGACATTTTCCCGGGCTCATTTACCATATTTAGAGGATTGTGTGCATTTTCTAGGCATTAATGGACATAATTCAAATTCGAACAATCGGTGCATGAAAAGGTGCACAAGAACGGTCTAGAAAACCATGCTCGTGTTATTTAGTACATTCTCATGCCTTTTACAAGGAATGGCCAGATATTTCAAGGAAATGTGTGGCAATAATCAACCATAAATGTGTCGTTTACTCGGTTAATAACTATACAAAAAATGAAACACATGGTTGGATAACATGACGCCTGGCGTGCTGCCATGGTATGGCCTCACCATGCCCTGGTAAAAATTGGAGAATGTTTTCCTTATGTCGTGATGCGCGCCTTTCATAAATCGAACCATCACCGAGGAAGTTTCATGGTTTCAAGCGGGAAATCACCAAGATTGAAGGGGGGGGGGTCCAAATTTACTTTGTCCTTTGTCCATGAGTTTTTTTCTACGACGAACATACAACCTGCAAACACCGTGTTCAAATTTAGCATTTATCTGGGCTCATTTACCATATTTAGGGGATTATGTGCATTTCCTAGGCATTAATGCACATAATTCCTGTTCAAACAATCGGTGCATGAAAGGGTCCACAAGAACGGCTTGAAAAACCATGCTTGTGCCATTTAGTAAATTCTCATGCCTTTTACAAGGAATAATGGATAGATATTTCGTTGAAATGTGTGGCAATAGTCAACCCCAAATGTTTGTTTGTTGGGTTTTCAACTATAGAAAAAATGAAATAAATGCTTAAAAAACATGACGCCTGGCATGGTGCCATGGTATGACCTCACCATGCCCTGGTAAAAAGTTGACAAGGTTTGGCTTATGTTGTCATGCACGCCCTTCATAAATCGAACCATCACCGAGGAAGTTCCATGCTTTCGAGAGGGAAAATCCCCAAGATTGAAAGGGAATCCAATTTTTTGTCCTAGTTTGTCATTCAGTTTTTTTTCCAACGATCAACATACCGCCTCAAATGCAACGTGTTCAAATTTGACATTTTCCCGGGCTCATTTACCATATTTAGGGGATTATGTGCAATTTCTAGGCTTTAATGGACATAATTCAAATTCGAACAATCGGTGCATGAAAATTTGCACAAGAATGGTCTGGAAAACCATGCTCGTGTTACTTAGTACATTCTCATGCTTTTTACAAGGAATGGGCAAATATTTCAAGGAAATGTGTGGCAATAGTCAACCATAAAAGCATTGTTTACTCGATTAACAACTATACAAAAAATGAAACACATGGTTGGAAAACATGACGCCTGGCATGGTGCCATGGTATGGCCTCATCATGCCCTGGTAAAAATTGGAGAATGTTTTCCTTATGTCGTGATGCGCGCCTTTCATAAATTGAACCATCACCGAGGAACTTTCATGGTTTCAAGGGGGAAATCACCAAGATTGAAGGGGGGGGGGGTCCAAATTTCCTTCGTCCTTTGTCCACGAGTTTTTTCTATGATGAACATACAACCGGCAAATTACCATGTTCAAATTTGGCATTTTTCCAGGCTCATTTACATTATTTAGGGGATTATGTGCATTTTCTAGGCATTTAGCACATATAAATCCAATCCAGCTAAAAGTGCACGGGTGTGATGTGAGGGACGTGGATTGCCGTTCAATCGCAACGCATCCAACGGTGCACACGCACGATCCACGTGGCTGGGGTTCCGGCCAATCATAACGGAATACACAATAGGCTCAGCGCACACTGTTTCCGCAAGTGAAGGAGATGAACCGTGTGCGATAATGAACGAGCAAAATTGTAAGGGAAGCCAAATTTCTGTTGTTGTTTGTCATTGAGCTTTTGAATACGACCGGACTGTACGGCTGCCCGGCCCCTCTGTCCTAGAGCTCTCTCCAGGCGTCGTCCATGGCACCACGGCGCACAGTAACTGGTAAGGAAGCGATGGCATCCCGCCGCGCTCCTCGCCGCCCGTGACCACACACATGGTAAGGAAGCGATGGCATCTCGCCGCGCCGAGTTCATCGCCGCTGCCGGCCGGACAGTTATATGGGCGGACTTTGAGGCTGCCATGGCCTAATGGGTAGTGGATCTAGAGGCGGCCAAAGCCGCACAGAAGGAGCGGAAAAGGCAGAAAGCAGTCAAGAAAAGAGAGTCCCAACGCCGCAAGAAAAAAGAGGCCGCACGCCATGGTGAGGAGAGCTTGGCGGAGAACGAAGCACGGTGGGCTGCCGCCTACAAGGTCGAGAAGGAGAATGTCGGCGTTTGGCTAGCATGCCCTGATGGCATCATGTGAGAAGTAGTTTAAGTTTGTAGTATTAGAGAAAATTACCAGTTGAAAGTGCAACTATCCCTGGGTGGTTTTGGTAATTATTAACAACATATAGCTCATTGAGCTAATGCTATTTCAAGATAAATATTTCAGGAAAGCTCAATGATTGGCATGGCATGGATTAGGAATGTGGACCCCTCAAAATGCTGAGGACAAAAGATTGGCTCAAGCTCTAAAGCTCAAGACTCTACATTTTACTTTTAGTGATCCAAGATCACATTGAGTCCATAGGAAAAGCCAATACTATTAAAAGGGGGTGAGGTGTTGCTTAATGGCTTGCTTGCTCAAAATGCTTAGTGATATGCTCCAGAACCCTCAACCACCTTCTCATATCCACATATGTCCCAAACCAAAAGTCAAACTCAGCCCCACCGAAATTTCTATCCAGCGCCACCGAGTTCAGTTGACATAGCCACTGCCACAAAACCCTAGTCACTTCGGACTTACCGATAGGGATCCCGGTCTCACTGAGATGGGATTGCAAACTCTATGTTTCCCTTCGTAACGTTTCAATCCAACGAGATGAGCGATCAGTACCACCGAGTTCTCAATGCAAACTCTCTATTTCCCTTTTGTAACGTTTCTGTCTCACCGAGATGAGCGAATCGGTCCCACTGAGTTTGCCTGACCAACTCTCTGTTAGCTTGTTGCCAAAATTGGTCTAATCGAGTTTGTGTAATCGGTCTCACCAATATTACGTTATGCCCTAACCCTAATGAAATCGGTCTCACCGAGTTGATATGTCGGTCCCACCGAAAAGCCTAACGTTCACATTTTTAACTAAATTGGTCTGACCAAGTTTCATTATTCGGTCCCACCGAGTTTGGTGATTTGTGTTAACGGTTAGATTTTGTGTGGAGGCTATATATACCCCTCCACCCACTCTTCACTCGTGGAGAGAGCCATTAGAACATGCCTACACTTCCATCATACATTTTCCGAGAGAGAACCACCCACTCATGTGTTGAGGTCAAGATATTCCATTCCAACCACATGAATCTTGATCTCTAGCCTTCTCCAAGTTGCTTTCCACTCAAATCATCTTTCCACAAAATCCAAGTCCGTGAGAGAGAGAGAGAGAGAGTTGAGTGTTGGGGAGACTATCATTTTAAGCACAAGAGCAAGGAGTCCATCATCAACACACCATCTATTACCTTTTGGAGAGTGGTATCTCCTAGATTAGTTAGGTGTCACTTGGGAGCCTCTGTCAAGATTGTGGAGTTGAACCAAGGAGTTTGTACGGGCAAGGAGATCGCCTATTTCGTGAAGATCTACCCTAGTGAGGCAAGTCCTTCGTGGGCGATGGCCATGGTGGGATAGACAAGGTTACTTCTTCGTGGACCCTTCGTGGGTGGAGCCCTCCGTGGACTCGCGCAACCGCTACCCTTCGTGGGTTGAAGTCTCCATCAACGTGGATGTACGATAGCACCACCTATCGAAACCATGCCAAAAATCTCCGTGTCTACATTGCATTTGCTCCCTCCAAACTCCTCCGTTTACCTTCATGTGCAATGTTTTACATTCCGCTGCTATACTTTTAGACTTGCACGTGTAGGTTGTTTACTTGACTTGTGCTAAGTTGCTAAAATCTGCCAAGACATAAAATTGGGAAAAGGCTAGATTTTTATTTGGTCAAGTATTCTAATCACCCCCCTCTAGACATACTTTCGATCCTACACCAGCAGTACTTTAAGTTTGTAGTATTAACGTACAATGTCGGTAAGAGCATCCTTTGAGGGCTTTGAGTGTTGATTAGCATGTGTACCTATGTGTGTTTTTTTGCGTTAATCATTAGAAGATCACAAAACACACGGTTTCTATGCCGTACCCGTCTATGTTTTTTTTGTGTTAATGACCCATAAGTTAGTTACCTGTGCGATATTTCCTAATAAACCAGGCGTACCATTGACCGAAAAAAATCAAGTACACGTGTACATTTTTTGGTGACGGGATCTGCCAACTTTCTTTTTTCTCGCACACAAGTATTTTACGCGCTTCGTCTGCGTTGTGTGTTTCCCCCGCCCAAGTATCAAGTTCCGCACCAAAATTTTCATTAGGCGTGCGATTTCAGAATTTATTCCTCCAACCACATCCCCTTTCCCTCAGTATCCCCCCTCCCTCGTGCC
Source organism: Aegilops longissima (assembly GCA_021605205.1). Taxonomy (NCBI): domain Eukaryota; kingdom Viridiplantae; phylum Streptophyta; class Magnoliopsida; order Poales; family Poaceae; genus Aegilops; species Aegilops longissima. The sequence continues at coordinate 597,998,889 of CM038678.1, read as the reverse complement.
TCCCCCTACCGGCATCTCAAACCACCGCCGCCGCAACCACAGCTTCAACCACATCTACGTTCGGCTTGGATCCAGTCTGGTAACCCGCCGATCTCTATCACGTCGCCGTCCTGATTGCTTACATGGCGCCCGCAAAACATCCTCATGCCTCCAAATCCCCCCTCACCAGGAGCTGATGGCGGTCCATGGAGCGATGGCCGTTGTGCTTGTTGACCCGGAGGAACACCTGCCTCCGCCGCCGCTGCCAACATGGTGCACGCTCTGGCCCGGATGAAGTCCCCTAGCGACTACCCCCCAGGACTTAACAGGTAAGATCTGACCAGCTAAATCTTACCAATACCACTTGCAATAGCTATGATTTGTGCGGTTGATGTATTAAGCATGTTTGTGCCTTGCTTATTTCAGTATTGCACATTGTGTGATGTTCGAATATTACCGTGTCCAGCTCAATTTCACCAATACCAGCAACAAACTTACAATACATGACTTAGGATATCACTAGAGATGCTGTCCATTTGCTATTTTTAGTGGATGCTAACCCTGTTGTACTTAACATACCTGTCCATGTACTTACGCAGGGTCATAACAGCCGATGCTTTTGTTTGCCGTCGAGATGAGCTGCATCCCATGTCTTACAGTATTTCACTTAATTTGTGCAATTGCAGTTTAACTTCTACCATTTACTGGTTGCCTGTAGGTACACATGTCAGTGACACTGATCCATGCTTCGACCCAGAGGAATAGCTCGCCTCCGCCGTCGCCGACTTTGGGCGAGCTCTGGCCAAGATGAGGTGCCCCAGCAACTACCTCTCAGGACTTACCAAGTATGTACTCACCAGTTCAATCTTACCAATACCAGTTGCAATTAATGGCTATGTTCTGTACGATCGATGTATTAAGCATGTTCTAGTAACCAGGCCTAACAATTTTTTGCTACTTTCCCTACCTTTTTATAGACATCTGGCCATTCTCTGCTCTGGCAGCACCTGCCTTGGTTTTACTATGCCAATTGCATTTTTATCAGTACCGGTTTCAATGTCTATTAAGCCTGTTGCAATTAACAGTTGAATCCATTTTTAAACAGTTGTATTTCAATGGCTACGAACTAACAAAACATGACTTAGGATCTTTGTTAAGCTGTTGCAATTAATAGATTGTATCCATTTTTAATCTGTCCATTTGCTACCATGCTACTCTCCGTAATGAATATATACTAGAGATGCTGCCCCATTTGCTATTTTTGGTGGATGCTAACCCTGTTTTACTTAACATGCTTTTCCATGTACTTACGTAGGGTCATGACAACCGATGATGTTGTTTCCGTCAAGGTTAGCTGCAGCCCATGTCTTACAGTATTTCACATCATTTGTGCAATTGTAGTTTAACTTCTACCATTTACTGGTTGCCTGTAGGTACACATGTCAGTGGCACTGATCCACGCTTCGACCCGGAGCAACAGCTTGCCTCCGCCGCCGCTGACTTTGGGCGGGCTCTGGCCAAGATGAAGTGCCCCAGCAACTACCTCTCAGGACTTACCAAGTCTGTACCCACCAGTTGCAATTAATGGCTATGTTTTGTACTGTCGATGTATTAAGCATGTTCTAGTAAACATGCCTAACACATTTGAGCTATTTTCCCTACCTTTTTATAGACAACTGGGCCATTATCTGCTCTGGCAGCACCTGCCCTGTGATGTTTAACTCTACCAATTGCATTTTTATCAGTACCGCTTTCAATGGCCATTAAGCCTGTTGCAATTAACAGTTGTATCCATTTTTAAAGAGTTGTATTTCAATGGCTACAAACTTACAAAACATGAATTAGGATGTTGTTAAGCCTGTGGCAATTAACAGTTGTATCCATTTTTAATCCGTCTCTTTCCTATCGTGCTACTCTTTCGAAATGAAGATATCACTATAGATGATGCCGTTTTATTACCATTTGCTATTTTTGGTAGATGTTAACCCTGTTGTAGTTAACATTGTCTTTCCATGTACTTACATAGGGCTACAATGGGTGATGTTGTTGTTTGCCATCGAGGTTAGCTGCATCCCATGTCTTATACACCATCTATTCCTAAATATAAGTATTTTTAGAGATTCCAATATAGACTACATAAGGAGCAAAATGAGTGAATCTAGATTCTAATCTAAACAATATCTATAATTCTATATACATCTGTATGTAGTTCATATTGAAATCTCAAAAAATACTTGTACTTAGGAACATAGGTAGTTGTATTTTACATCATTTGTGCAATCTCAGTTTAGCTTCTAACATTTACTGGTTTCTTGTAGGTACATATATGAGCGGTACTGATCCACGCTTCGATCCCTTTTGCCTATGGGGCAATGAGATATTCATGAACAAGCGTCAAGTCAGGAAACTAAGAAAGATTGTTAGGCGAAAGAAACGGGTGATTGGAATTAAGCTCTTTATTTACACTTTGTCGAAGACAACAATGAACTTTAGGATGGTAAGTAATGTGTTGCCTTTCCCCCTGCCCACAATAAGATACTCTATTAGACATCGGTATCTGATATTTTTCTCTTTTCAGTGGTTTCCGAAGTGTAGGATCGAAAGTATGTCTAGAGGGGGGCTGATTAGACTACTTGACCAAATAAAAATCTAGCCTTTTCCCAATTTTAGTTCTTGGCAGATTTTAGCAACTTAGCACAAGTCAAGCAATCAACCTACACATGCAATTCTAACAGTGTCGGATTTTGGGTTCCGGCAGACCCTCTAGGTTCGGACACTGGGGTGCGCGCTGAGATTTCACCCCTACCTACCTACACCTCGTCGCCTCGCTGGGATCTAAACTACCAACAGAACGACACAAGAGAGACAAGGTTTATACTGGTTTGGGCCACCATTGTGGTGTAACACCCTACTCCAGTGTGTGGTGTGGTGGATTGCCTCTTGGGCTGACGATGAATAATACAAGGAAGAACAGCCTCATGAGGGTCATTCTTGGCTGGTGCGATGAACTGCTAGGGGAGTTGATCGCTTCTCTCTCGCTGATTCAGATGCCTCTACCTGTGGGTGGCTAGTCCTATTTATAGGCAAAGGCCTGGGCCTCTTCCCAAATATTGAGCGGAAGGGCGCCAACAATTGGCCATTTTGAAGGGGAACATCTAGTACACTTATCCTGACTAAAGTTGGTCATCGCCTGTCAAAGGCTCTGGTGGTGACGCCGATTTGGGCTCCACGACGACTTCCTTTCTGACGTTGCGACGGTCTTGATCTTGTTGCACTGGGACGGATGCCTTTGCTTGATGCTCTCGCCTGCGCTTGCCCCCTTTGCACCAAAGAGGAAACGAGGACACTGCACGGGCTGGCGCCCGCGTGGCGCCCTTGGTCGTCATGGCTTGCGTCATGGGCACCTCGTGAGGTACCCCGCCTTGATCTCTCCGCCTCCTCGCGAGCCAGCCTGACGAGGCCGTGCCTGAGGAAGTTTCCTGTCATCCGCCCCGCGAGGCTTGGCCCCTCGCGAGGGTCTTGAGCTTGTGCTGTTCAAGATGGGCCGTGCTGGGCACCCCTTGAGCCACGCCGCAGGCCGCAGGCAGGCAAGTCTGGGGACCCCCGTTCCCAGAACACCGACAGTAGCCCCCGGGCCCAAGGCGCGCCTGGACTTGGCTGAGCAAGAAGCGAAGGGGCAAGTGCGAAGCGCTGCGGGCCCTAACAGCCTGCGGCCTCGGGCGCCGTGGGCGGTTGATTGGACGTGGGCGGCCCTGTTCCCCCATGACGCCTCGGCAACTTCACGAATTGACAAGTCCCTGCATGCAAAGCGGGTCATGATTACCTGCGATCGTGGAGGCCGGCGGTTGGCCTTCCCCGGCTATAAGTAGCGGACGGCGCCTACCCTTCCAGTCCATTCCCTCTTGCTTCTCCTTCTTCTTCATGGCTCCGCCGAAGAGGTTCTCGGCCGCGGAGAAAGGAAAGGCCTGCTAGGTGGAGCCTGACTCTCCCCCGCCCAAGCGCGGTCGAGGCTGTCCTCGCAAACACCCTCTGGCTCCCATGGTGGCTCCTCGCGGCCGTGGAGGTGATCTCCCGCGCGGTGATGGGCGGCAGGCCGTTGCTGGGGGGCGCGCTACGGCCACGCGACCCCCTAGGCCGCGCTTCCACTTCAGCCCACTTGGTGAACTTGTCCACGACGACGTAGAGGTAGCGATAGCCCCCTGGCGCCCGAGGAAATGGGCCCAGGATATCCAGCCCCCAGACTGCGAATGGCCACGAGAGGGGTATAGTTTGCAGACCTCGCGCTGTCTGATGGATCTGCTTGGCATGGAATTGGCAGGCCTTGCAAGCCTTCACCAGTTCGACAACATCATTGAGCGCAGTGGGCCAATAGAACCCGCCATGAACGCATGCCAACGAGGGTCCGTGATGATGAATGATGCCCACAGTCTCCACCGTGTATATCTGCGGCAGTTCCTTCCCTGCTCCCGGAGATGCAGCATAGGGACACATCATTGGGTCGCTTCGGTGAGCTCTCCATCCACGATGCAAGTATCTTTGTGGCTTGCCGCGCCACACGCTCCGCTTCCTCCTCCTTCTCTGGCAAGGTCCCTTGCGTCAAGTAGCTCCGGAGCTCTGTGATCCAGCACCCCTCCTGAGGCTCCAGCGTCAAGAGCAGGCGTGCTCCTGAGGCCGGGCCACAGACCGGAGCTCCAGAGGCTGGTGGCTGGGGGAGCTCCTCCCGAGGCTGCACCGCGCTTGACAGTGACGGCATGGCCGAGGGCTTGAAGAGCCGCTCCTCGAATACGCCAGGCTCCTGAGGTAGCCGCCTGGATGCTCGTTTGGCGATGTCGTCGGCCTCCTGATTGGTGCCACGGGGCACATGCTGCAACTCCAGCCCCCAGAACTGCTTCTCCATCCTGCGGACCTCCGCGAGGTAGGCTTCCATGTGATCGTCCCTCGGCTCGTATACCTTGTTGGAGAAGTTGACGAGGAATTGTGAATCACCCTTGATGGTAAGGCGCTTCACTCCTAGGGAAGCTGCGGCCTTCAGGCCTGCTATTAGGCCTTCATATTCTGCTATGTTGTTGGAGACCTTTTCTCCGTGCTAGAAATAGAGCTGCATGGCGTAGTAGAGCTTGTCTTGAGTAGGAGATATAAGCACCGCACCAGCCCCCACGCCGTGCCTGGAGAACGCCCCGTCGAAGTACATGACCCAACCGTCCGACGCCTCGCTTCCCGGGGAGAGGGATCGATCCTCATCAGCCTTGAGGCCCGGCGCCTCCGTCCATTCTGCCATGAAATCCGCCAATGCGCCCCCCTTGATGACTCTGGTTGTGCTGAATTCGAGATGAAATGCTTGCAGTTCAATGTTCCACTCAACGACTCTCCCAGCTGAGTTAGGGCTCCTGAGCACCCTTTCCAAGGGGTACGCTGAGACAACCTTGATGGGGTGGCCCTAAAAACAATGCCGCAGCTTGCGCGAGGCCACCAATAGCGTGAGGAGGAGTTTCTGAGGCATGGGGTATCGCGCCCTTGCGTCCCGCAACACTGTGCTGACGAAGTACATAGGGTGTTCAACGAGGTTGGGAGTGCTGGTGTCGATGGCGCCCTTCGGAGACCGTGGCGCCTCCTGAGACAGTGGAGCCTCCAGCGACTGGTCGCCAGGGGGAGGGGTCTCTTCTATCCCGAGTGTGTTCCCCTGCGGCGGCTGATCCTTCTCGGCTATGGCAGTGGTCTCTGTGGGTCTTCCTTGATCCTGCTTCGCCTTGACCCGGGCAGCTGCCGCGGCTTTGGTCCGACGCTCCTCCCTAACCGCCACCAGGCTGCTGTTGGCGGAGTAGGGAGTGGCTGCAAGGTAGAGCACCGGGGGTTCTGAAGGCGCTGGGCCACCATTACGGAGGGCTGGTTAGGTACCTCTTGAGATCTTGAACGCCTTGTCGGCCTCTTGATCCATTCAAAGGGTCCCTTTTCTTCATCATTTGGAAGAAAGGCAGCTTCGCTCCCCAACTTGGAGATGAAGCGTTCTAGTGCTGTCCACGCGCCCAGTGAGCTTCTGCATTTCTCTAAGGGTCTTTGGTGGGCTCATGTCCTCGACCGCCTTGACCTTTTCTGGGTTAGCTTTGATGCCTCGGTGGGACACGAGGAAGCCCAAGAGCTTGCCCGAGGGGACCCTAAACACACACTTCTCCGGGTTGAGCCGCAGGTTCACTGTGTTGAGGCTCGCGAAGGTTTCCTCCAGGTCTTGTATCAGGGTTTTGGCCTCACGAGACTTCACCACAATGTCATCGACGTAAGCCTCAACATTCTTCCCGAGTTGCGGGCCCAAGGTGATGTGCATCAGCCGCTGAAAGGTCGCCCTTGCGTTGCGCAGCCCGAACGACATGCATGTGTAGCAGTACACCCCACACGGGGTCAGGAAATCCGTTTTTTCCACATCTTCTACCGCCATCTTGATCTGGTGATACCCAGAGAAGGCATCCAAGAAACATAACAGGTCGCACTCGGCGGTGGAATCGACGATCTGATCGATGCGAGGGAGCGGAAACGGATCTTGCGGGCAGGCTTTGTTGAGGTTGGTGAAGTCGACACACATGCATTCCTTCCCCCCTTTCTTTGGCACGACGACCGGGTTCACCAACCAATCCGAGTATCGAACCTCGCGAATGACCCCTGCAGCTTCTAACTTGCGGGTCTCTTGGATGATGAAAGCCTACTTTTCAGTGGACTGCCACCTTGCCTTCTGCTTCACGGGGCGGACATTTGGGCACACGTTGAGGTGGTGCTCGATTACGCCTCTAGGGATCCCCGCCAGCTGATCAGGCTCCCATGCGAATACCTTCTTGTTTGCGCGCAGGAACTTGAGCCTCCTCCTGCTCGGGCTCGAGGTTGGCGCCTATGGTGAAGGTGGCGTTAGTGGATCCGTCCTCGTCGACCAATATCTGCTTGGTTTCTGCCTTGTCTTGGGTGAACAGCTGCTCCTTCTTGGCCGGCGCAGCCCCCTTGGGCTCAGGAGCGTCTGAGTCGGCAGGCTGCACCGACGCCGCCGTCTTGAAGGTGAGCTTGAGCACTTGCAACGCATCACCGGTGTCTCCGGACACGGTGAGGACGCCGTTGCTCCCGAGCATCTTCATGAGGTTGTACGCTGGGTGAGTCGCGCCCATGAATCGGGCCAGTGCTGGGTAGCCGAGGATGGCGTTGTATGGGAGGCCAATGGGGGCGATGTCGAAGTCGATTAGCTCCGTGCGGAAGTTGTCGTAGGTACCGAAGGTTACCGGGAGACAGATCTGCCCCAAGCAGCTGGATGACCCGCCCCCGACGCCCAAGAAAGGCCGGCTGGGCTGAAGCCGCTCCGGCAGTATGTGGAGGAGGCTGAAGGCTTCAACCGAGAGCATGCTGAGGCCCGCGCCGCCGTCGATGAGAGTCCTGGTGACGGCCACCTGGCAGATGGTGGGGATGCACAGCATTGGGAGCGCGCCAGAGCAGGTTGAGTTGGAGGGGTGGTCCTCCGAGCTGAAGGCCAGATCGGCCTTGGGCGCCGACCGACCTGGGGGAGCCCCCTGCCGCGTGGAGGCAGCGCCGACCTGGCAGACGAATGGCTTGACGTGGCGGCCTGAAGGTGGCGCCTGCGAGCCGCCCAGGAGAGCCGCAACAACCGGGGGCGCCGATGCAGCGTGTTGGGCGAGGAAGAGGTTGCGCAGCTCTTCCCAAGAGACCACGGAAGCCGCCGGTAGGTGGAGCAGCCACATGCGCGGGGCGTCGGTGAGGGCCATGGGAAGCCAGTTAGCCATGACCCTGTCGTCGCCTCCTGCTTCGAGGATGGCCTCCTCGACGCCAACAGAAGGCCAGCGGATCGGTTGTGCCAGCGCGGCGGCGTCTCCGGCTTGAATTTGTCCGGCCACCGCACATGTCGCAAGGCTGGGGCCAAGGCTCGAGCCCCAGCCCCCGCATGTGGCGCTGGGCGACGGAGTGGGCGGCGCGCTGCTCATCGCAGGGCGAGTCGTGGTGTCGGTGGAGAGCGGGTCGGCGGAAGGGAAAGCTCCGGCGCACCCCTACCTGGCGCGCCAAATGTCGGATTTCGGGTTCCGGCAGACCCTCTAGGTTCGAACACTAGGGTGCGCACGGAGATTTCGCCCCTACCTACCTACACCTCGTCGCCTCGTTGGGATCTAAACTACCAACAGAACGACACAAGAGACACAAGGTTTATACTAGTTCGGGCCACCATTGTGGTGTAACACCCTACTCCAGTGTGTGGTGTGGTGGATTGCCTCTTGGGCTGACAATGAATAATACAAGGAAGAACAGCCTCGCAAGAGTCTGTTCTTGGCTGGTGCGATGAACTGCTAGGGGGAGTTCAGTCGCTTCTCTCTCTGCTGATTCCAGATGCCTCTACCCTGTGGGTGGCTAGTCCTATTTATAGGCAAAGGCCCTGGGCTTCTTCCCAAATATTGAGCGGGAAGGGCGCCAACAATTGGCCATTTTGAAGGGGAACATCTAGTACACTTATCCTGACTAAAGTTGGTCCTCGCCTGTCAAAGGCTCTGGTGGTGACGCCGCTTGGGCTCCATGATGAGTTCCTTTCTGCCGTTGCGACGGTCTTGGTCTTGTTGCACCGAAACGGATGCCTTTGCTTGATGCTCCCGCCTGTGCTTGCCCCCTTTGCACCAAAGAGGAAACGAGGACACTGCGCGGGCTAGCGCCCGCCTGGCGCCCTTGGTCGTCATGGCTTGCGTCATGGGCACCTCGTGAGGTACCCCGCCTTGATCTCTCCGCCTCCTCGCGAGCCAGCCTGACGAGGCCGTGCCTGAGGAAGTTTCCTGTCGTCCGCCCCGCGAGGCTTGGCCCCTCGCGAGGGTCTTGAGCTTGTGCTGATGAAGATGGGCCGTGCTGGGCCACCCCTTGAGCCACGTCGCAAGCCGCAGGCAGGAAAGTCTGGGGACCCCCGTTTCCAGAATGCCGACAAACAGTATAGCAGGGGAATGTAAAACAATTGCATATGAAGGCAAAGGGAGGAGTTTTAGGGAGCAAACGCAATGTTGACACGGATATTTTTTATCCGTGGTTCCGATAGGTGGTGATATCGTACATCCACGATGATGGAGACTTCAACCCACGAAGGGTAATGGTTGCGCGAGTCCACGGAGGGCTCCACACACGAAAGGTACACGAAGAAGCAACCTTGTCTATCCCACCATGGCCGTCGCCCACGAAGGACTTGCCTCACTAGGGTAGATCTTCATGAAGTAGGCGATCTCCTTGCCCTTACAAACTCCTTGGTTCAACTCCACAATCTTGACGGAGGCTCCCAAGTGACACCTAGCCAATCTAGGAGACACCACTCTCCAAGAAGTAACAAATGGTGTGTTGATGATGAACTCCTTGCTCTTGTGCTTCAAATGATAGTCTCCCCAACACTCAACTCTCTCTCATAGGATTGGATTTGGTGGAAAGATGATTTGAGTGGAAAGCAACTTGGAGAAGGCTAGAGATCAAGATTTATGTGGTTGGAATGGAATATCTTGACCTCAACACAAGTGTAGGTGGTTCTCTCTCAGAAAATATGTGTTGGAAGTGTAGGCATGTTCTGATGGCTCTCTCCTCGAATGAAGAGTGGGTGCAGGGGTATATATAGCCTCCACACAAAATCTAACCGTTACACACAAATCACCAAACTCGGTGGGATCGATTGAAAGAACTCGGTCAGACCGATTAGGTTTATAATGTGACCGTTAGGCATTTCGGTGGGACCGACACGTCAACTCGGTGGGACCGATTTCGTTAGGGTTAGGGCATAACGTAATCTCGGTGAGACCGATTACACAAACTCGGCGGGACAGATTTTGGTAATAGACAAATAGAGAGTTGGTCAGGCAAACTCGGTTGGACCGATTCGCTCATCTCGGTTGGACCAAAATGTTACAAAAAGGAAACATAGTGTTTGCATTGCAATCTCGGTGGGACCGATTTCTCATCTCAGTTTGACCGAAACATTACGAAGGGAAACAGAGAGATTACAATCCCGTCTCGGTGAGACCGAGATCCCTATCGGTGAGACTGAAAAGACTAGGGTTTCTGGTAGTGGCTATGTCAACTGAACTCGGTGACTCCGGATAGAAAGAATCGGTGGGGCCGAGTTGGACTTTTGGTTTGGGACATATGTGGATATGAGAAAGTATTTGAGGGCTTTGGAGTATATCACTAAGCACTTTGAGCAAGAACCTCATTAAGCAACACCTCATCCCTTCTTAATAGTATTGGCTTTTCATAGACTCAATGTGATCTTGGATCACTAAAATGTAAAATGTAGAGTCTTGTGCTTTGAGCTTGAGCCAATCTTTTGTCCTTAGCATTTTGAAGGGTCCACTTTCTAATCCATGCCATGCCAATCATTGAGCTTTCCTGAAATATTTATCTTGAAATAGTATTAGCTCAATGAGCTATATGTTGTTAGGAATTACCAAAACCACCCAGGGATAGTTGCACTTTCACGAAGCTATTTACTGACGATTACCTTGCAAACTACATGACCAGAGTGGAGGCAACTAAGGTTAAAGTATATAATTCATGCTACCATGATAATGCTCGAGAATTCTTCCTGAAGGCGGTGAAGGATGGGCGGGCGATCGTCACAAAGGGTTGGACAAAAGTAGTTCGTGCCTATGGCATGCAAGAAGGCACATTATGGGCATTCCGCTTCTTCAACACCGTCGGCAGTCGAAATGATATACACTTGTCTCTTCACCTTTACTGCCTTTAAATACTGTGGTTCATCATAGTTAATTGCTGCCTAATCTTGTAATTACTGAACATATTGTATTGGCAATTTTATTTATGGATTCGTTGTTGAACCATTGTGCTGAGAATTTGAATTGCACGTTTCGTATTTCAAAATTTCCAATTAGAATAATAAATTACCGGCAAAAATAAAAAGAGAACAGACGGTCATGGAACTTTGCAAATGGCTCTGGCAGTAAAACCACTTGTGATGGATAGCCCAATGACACACTGTTTTCTACATCAAATCGTGTGTGATGTAGTTAATGAAAGCAAAGAATTAACCAAGGTAGAGCGTGTGTGATAGTTACACCTTTAACACACGAGTGTATACATAAAACTGTGTGGGATGTACATCCGAACGGAAACGTTTTCCCTGGATTGACTGTGTGGGATGTACATAAGAACGGAAACATATTCCTTGGATTGACTGTGTGTGATATACAAACGAACGGAAATGTTTTTCTGGGATTCACCGTGTGGGATGTACATACCTACGGAAATGATTTTCTCGGATTACCATGTGGGATGTACATACCTACAGAAATGATTGGATTTCGATGCATCGCCCGATCGCACACGGCCCCAGCCTGGGTCCCAGGAGGGCCTATCCCCGACGATTTCTGGGTCATGTGGGAAGGACACCCTATCGCACACACTCACTTGGCGACGGTTCCAAATGCCGAAGCGGAAAGGGGTTAAAAACTGTTTGTTTAGGACGACGCGTACCAGTGTCCCGCAAGAATCCGCAACTACGAGAAAAGTGTTAAGAATAAATTCTAACCATAGCATTAAACTTTTGGATCCAATCGGTCCCTTACGGAATAGCGCATAAACTGGGGTTTAAGCTTCTGTCACTCTCGCAACCCATCATCTAATTGCTACTCCACAATGCATTCCCTTAGGCCCAAATATGGTGAAGTGTCATGTAGTAAACATTCACATGACACCATTAAGGGAATAACAACATACATACTATCAAAATATCGAACACATATCAAGTTCACACGATTACTTGCAACATAATTTCTCCCATGACCTCAAGAACAAAAGTAACTACTCACAAATGATAATCATGCTCAAGATCAGAGGGGTATTAAATAGCATATTGGATCTGAACATATAATCTTCCACCAAATAAACCATATAGTAATCAACTACAAGATGTAATCAACACTACTAGTCACCCACAAGCACCAATCTATAGTTCCGGTAACAATATTGAATACAAGAGATGAACTAGAGTTTGAGATGGAATGGTGTTGTTGAAGAAGTTGATGGATATTGTCCTCCCCAAGATGGGAGAGTTGTTGGTCATGATGATGACGATGATTTCCCCCTCCGGGAGGGAAGTTCCCCCGACGGAATCGCACCGCCAGAGGGCAAAAGTGCTCCTGCCCAAGTTCCGCCTTGAGATGGCGGCGATCCATCCCGAAAGCCTTCTCTTTATTTTTTCTAGGTAAAAATGACTTATATACCAGAAGATGGGCACCGGAGGTGGGCCGAGGAGGCCACAACCCACCAGGGCGCGCCTGGGGCCCTGGCGCGCCCAGGTCGGTTGTGCCCACCTGGTGGCCCCCTCTGGTGGTTATTTGCTCCAATAATTCTTAAATAATCCATAAAAATCTCTGTGAAGTTTCAGCTTGTTTGGAGTTGCGCATAATAGGTGGCCTGACGTAGCTTTTCCAGGTCCAGATTTCCAGCTACCAGAATTCTCCCTCTTGGTGTGTACCTTGCAAATTATGAGAGAAAATCCATTAGGATTACTCCAAAAAGCATTATTATGGATAAAAACATCATAAATAACAGTAAGAAAGCTTGATGCAAAATGGACGTATCAACTCCCCCAAGCTTAGACCTCGCTTGTCCTCAAGCGAAAACCGAAATCAAAAAACATGTCCACGTGCTTTGAGAGAGAGGTGTCGATAAAAATAAAATACGGACATAGAAGCATCATGTTGATTATTATAAAAGCAACAAAATTAATCATAAGACTTTTATCATATACTTCTCATGAATAAGTAATAGTTCATCACACAATCGAAGTATAAAGCAATAACTCTATTAGAAACGAACAAACTATGTTCTCAGTCAACTTTGCAACTACAATTCATCATCTTTTCAAGAAGAGTCACATGTCGGAGCCTTTATGCAAGTCCACATACTCAACTATCATATAGTCTTCTATGATTGCTAACACTCACCTCGTACCCATGAGCAAAATGTTTCAACCGGAGACATAGAAAGATAGGGCCTTATAGTTTCGCCTCCCAATATACTCACCTCAAGGGTGATGTCAACAATAATAACTCATGCTATTTGTATTCAACTGGACGTAGTACCTAGATCTTTCCTCGCCACATGATGCTTGCCAAAGGAGAAAATTAAAAAGGAATAGAAGGAAAACTTTGACTCTTTGTATGAAAGTAAATACATAAAATTAAAAGATAGGCCCATCGCAGAGGGAAGCAGAGGTTGCCATGCGCTCATTTGTTTGTATGCTCAATCCCTTAGTGCAAGAATGTGACACCCCGGCTCAGAGAAACCGGAACGCCCCGTATTCCAGCCCAGAGATCGAGGAGAAGTCTTCTGGAATACGGCACTGCTTAGCATAGAACAAATCAGCTCTTTATTGCAATCTATTGGGGTACAAGGGGATTACATCGGCACGACGATGCTACACCTGCCATGGTTGCTCTATGCAAGCAGCAGAACAACACGACGCAGTGGAATGACTACTGGCAGCGGAACAACGACGACGGCAATGAACTCCACTCTGCAGGGACTCTGGCTGGAACGCTTATCCTAGCGCGCAAACAAGGGATCCACGGCAAACAAGCAATCATATCCGGCATGACCTACAAACTGGCATGACACGCCAGGTTAGTACATTGAATGTACTTGCAAGCTCACAGCAACCAAAGCAATCAAGACAAACAATAGCATGGCAATTACAGGTTAACAAGGATTAACATGATACTATCAGATCAATCATAGCATGAACAAGATGATACAGCTAGAACAATACGAGCATGGCATAAACATATGAACATGATGATACTAGCATGCAACATGATGAACTATCATGCGCCAACTTACTCTGTTCGGGTTACATCGTAACCACCACATGTGTCACTTACCATCACGGACATCACATGATCATATCAGGATCCAATCAAGCCTGGTATTAACAATACCATAGTAATCATACATGACCACAAGGAGCTTGACCTTTACCCTTGACTCTCGCATAACACCCGAAATATCCAACGAGTCGGTATCCACAATACCATAGTGATCCTCTCATGATCACATAAATATCAACCAACTTATTTCATCATCGAACCGGGGTTGTTATTAATCAAATTATTATTATTACTGTTGACCCATAGTGTGACCGACACGAACTGGGCCGTTATCCGCGGGCACGGCTATCGATAGATTTAACACACACACTCTGCAGAGGTTAGCACACTGTACCCACACCACGGAACCCATGGTCTCGCACTCCCATACATGCGGACACGGCGTTCCGACAAAACCGATCTACTGCCATGACACTCTCCCGGCTACTCCGACCAACTCCCCTTTGGGCTAAGTCATGGATGGCCCCGTGCCTACCAAAGGCACCAACGGCCACCGTCGTGGAAAAACGGTCCCAAACGGGGACATGAGCTCAAAACCAAACATGGGCACACAAGGCTTATGCCGTCCTACCCGGCCAAGGTAGCGCCCGTGCATAACCTTCCCTCGCGGGAGGCACCGGCGAGAGGCATGACAATAGACCCAGTTAGGGCCTTCCCATAAGGCAAACGTGGTTGCACAAGTTCAATTTAATCCGGTAAAACTTGAATGCAATATGCTGAGCCATGACAAAATAACATGATACAGCTACAATGCATGAACATGATATCAAACATAAGCATGGGGGTGCATCATAATCCACGAGCATAGCAACAACATTTAACCATTCAACCAGATGAGCATAGCATAATGACGAGCATGAATATCACAACTAGAACACTACTCATGGCATAACATGAACACTAGCATCGACAATAAATACCATGCAAGAACATAACGATACAACTACCATGCAAGCATTTAACCAACTGGGTGCAAAAGAACATGCACAACAACGGTACTTGGAAAAGACGATAGTCATGCACTGAAGATCATCGCCAACATGTACTACTACCAATCATTGCCAATATTAAAGTAATACTAGCATGAAGAACAAAATAAAGGAGTGCAAGAAAACATAGCATGACGGTAAACACCGGTCCATAAGCATAACCGGAATACCTCCAGCGGTAGCAAAACAAACAGACAGTTATTAAATATTCAAGTTGAAAACCAATGATTCTGCATGGCTATCATGCGAATGGTGGTTGTGGCTTGCCTGGGGATTGAGAAGGCTCCAGGAAAAAGTGCGGAATGACCACAGAAGGAATCACCGGAAAGGGTACTTCTTGGAGGGGGCTGATTGGGGAAAGGGAAAAATGGTCATTTTCAGAATGTTTAAACACAGTTAAAAGGGTACCAAAAGTTTGGGCTCGAAGAGACGAACATGTGGGCTTTGGATTGACCTCAATCGGAGTTACGGTTGCGGAGTTATGAGGTGTAGAAGATCAGGGACTTTTCTGTAAAAATAAGATTCACAACCGGGTCCTGAGTGGATAAGACAGAGGCGCAAACTTAGAATACGCTTTCTGACTAAGAAAACGCATTCTGGGCTGAAACAGAGAGGCATAAGCTTTCAGTAAAAGAAAACGTACTTTGTGCTGAAGCAGCGGTAGAATATGCTTTTGTTGGATGAAAGCGTACAAAGGCAAAAGCCGTGTCCACTTATCCACGTCAGCAGGGGGCGGGGCCGGCCAGCTGGGTCAATGACATGTGGGGCCCGCCGCGTCTTCTCTTTCCACCCATCTCCTTCTTCCTCTCCTCCTAACGCCGCACGCAAAGCAGAGGCAGGCCGCCGGCGCCGACGCTCGTCTGGGCTTCTCCGGCCATCTCCGGCGACGCCCGCCACCGGAGTGACCAGGACGACGAGACGCACTACTGAGGGGTCTGGCCAAGCCGGAGAGCACCGACGGAGGCGGAACGATAGCCGCGGCGGAGGAGTGCTTCGGGCATCGCCGGACACGCGGACCCGGTTGCTCTGGCGACGCGGGAACGGGCTTGGGAGGCTCTAGGAGAGTTGCGGAGGATGACGGTGGTGGCTAGAGAGGGAGGGGACCTTGGTTGTGCACGAATTTAGGCCGAGGCCGATGCGGGCACGGCGGCAATGGAGGGAAACAGAGAGCTCTTTAAGCTCGGGCGAGAAGCTAGGGAGGGGTCTGGGAGTGAGGTGAGGCCGATGGTGAGGTCGGGGCACCTCGGGGTGGGCTTATATAGCCGTGGCATGGCGGTTCGAGCTAGGTTGCCACCGCGGATGCGTGTGCTCGCGGCCAAGCTCGAACTGTGATGAAGGGGAAGTGGACGAGGGTCACGGAGATGAGAGGGGCTCGGGGACAAGAGAGGGAAGAAGCCACGACGCCATTAATGCCTTGTCGGCACTGTGCGCCCGTGGACGCGCGTCGTCTAGCTTCGGCGAGGAGGCCTGGAGAGGGGCCAACAGGTCGAGGGCGATGTTAGAGGGAGGGGGAGTCAGTTCGGCACCAGCGTACATGCGAGCTCCGTCGATGCAGAGCTGGCGGCGCGTCCCGATGCCCAGAGCGCGTCCAACGCTGCCAAGTAGCGGCGACACAAACGACGCTGTCACTGCTGTGACTGCAAGGAGGGGACGCAAGAGGCAGGGAAAAGTTGCCTAGTGATGAGTCCCTTCAATATATAAGCTGAGGGAGTCGATGGATCAAGATAAGGAGACAACGAGAGGAGTGTGGCAACGCTAAAACTTTGTTGTATCAGTTTTGGACGAGCACTGCTGATCAACAGGAAAGGGCTTGGAGCCAAATGAGTTGTCTAGGGTGTTTAGATTAGGAAGGACCATGATCCTGGTAATTATGGAGGGATTTGGATCAAATATTAATACAATTGCTTAACAACTTCACAAATTGGTCCAGAATCAAGATCAGGAAGGTGCACTCACATAGAGTGTTAAGTTGAGCTGAAATTTGGCAAGGCAGGATTATGTGGCCATATGAAGATGCTGTAAAATTTTCATACCAAATGGACATGCCAAAATAGTACTTGCTTCACAAACATCTCCTCTGGACAGAAACTAGAAATAATTTTGGTGATCAAATGGCTTAAGCAAATGATCCCAAATTTGGTGTAGGGATGTTATATGAGTAGGAGCATGATCTGGTAATTTATCAGAATTAATGAAGAAATTTAAAATATACTTGCTTCACAACCTAAAAATATTGCTAGAAACAAAGATTTGGTCCTGTGCTCACATAGATCATAGGATAGGGCTGGAAATTTCAGGAGGGTAATTATATGAGCACATGAAGGAGTGTGCAAAATTTCAACTTATTTGGATAACCCTAGCTAGCACTTCCTTCACAAAGGCTTCCCTCAGACAGGAACTTTGAAAAATCACTGAGGAAGCTTGGCTAGGCAAATAAAGAGTAATTTTGGCACAAGACAATTATTTGGACATGAAAAGGTGTCCAGGAAGTTTGAGGTCAATTGGGCAAAGGATAATAGCACTTGCTTCACAATGTGCCATTTAGGGCAGAATAGGAAATGTATTATTTGAGCATGATGATAAACATGGAAAATTAAATAATTTGCCATATTTGAGGAAGATATGACCCAAAAAAATTATGAGAATTATTTGGGAATTTTAGGAGTGATGGAAATATAGGTTGCTTCACAACCTAGGGCAATTAGGGTTATTCCTTTAATAGAAAAGGAATATCCCCAATAAAAAGAATATTAGGATTTGGGCTAGGATGAAAATGGGAAGGTCTAGGGAAGGATTTGAGGTTGACAAGCCACTCTGGAAGCAAAGAAGAGGTAATCTTCTTCAGTTTCCAGACCACAAAGCCACGGAGAAAGAAAACTCAAGCAAAAATCTCAGAGAAACAAATGAAAAAGAAAGGGCCAAAAATCAGGCTATGACAAAGAGAACGTCATATTGTATTGCCCCTTAAGATGACAACCTTTATTATGCGGTCTGTCGCTTTTATTCTTTGTCATCCAACTTCGTACAACGCTCAATTTTCTTTTACACTAAATGATCTCACACTTTTAGAGGCAATTTTTATTGCCCTTTTGCACCGATGACAACTTACTTGAGGGATCTTGCTCAATCCCTAGGTAGGTATGGTGGACACTTGAAAAATATTTGGGTTTAAGGGTTTTTGGATGCACAAGTAGTATCTCTACTTAGTGTCGAATTTTTGGCTAGCAAAGATAGGGGGCAAGCACCACATGTTAAAGGATCTATGACAATATGACTTCTATGTGAATATAAACAAACATAAACCATTAAGTTGTCTTCCTTGTCCAACGTCAACTATTTTGGCATAAAATATTTTGATGAGGGCTCACAACCACAAAAGATTTCTAGGATAGTATATTTATATGTGAATCTTGTCTTTCCTTATTAATTCTTTCATGAGTTGCATCATTGACCAATGCTATGTTTGTCAATCTCTAATAAAATTTCCTACTTATACTTTTCCTTATGTGGTGCTATCACCTACTATAGGATTAGTATATAATCTTATCAATTTATTTCCTTTCTTTTATTTATTTATTTTCTCTTTTTTTCTATTTTTCCTTTTCTTTATTTGCAACAAGAAAGTAAAGAAAGCAAAAACTCAAACTAAACTTTATTATATAACTTGCACACGATTACAATGATAGATCACTAAGCAAACTTTCGAAGAAGAAAGGATCAAACTAACTTTTATTAATTCTAAGCAAAAGATTGAACTAAGATAAGTAAAAGTAAAAAGATAGTGGGGTTATACGATACCGGGGCACCTCCCCCAAGCTTGCCGGAAGCCAAGGGGGGTGCCCATACCCAATACTCAGTTCTCTTTTGGTGGTGAAGAAGATGGTGGTGGTGAAGAAGAAGGTAATGGTGGTGGTGAGAAGGTAGAGGGTTTGCCCTTTGCTTCCTCCAACTTCTGACGGAGAGTAAAATTCTCCATCGTCAAATCACAATTATCTATCTCGAGCTTTATTATCCTCTTGCATAACGCTTCCATGCTCTGGTTCTTGAACCGGGGAGGAATCGATTCATCTTCATCCTCTTCGGAGGTCCAGTTATAGTGCTTCTCATCCCCATAGAACTTGGGGTTTGCGATTAGATCAGCAACATAGCTCTCCCCCTCAGAGTCTTGGGACGACATATTTTCAGAACTACACAGAAAATAGCAAGAAAAGAGAACAGAGGATTTCTCCGCGATACGGTGGTTAACAGGTTCGGGAAGTATATACAGATTTTTTATCTTGGAGGACAAGCATATGGAAGAAAAACGGAGTACGGAAGGTGTCCCAGGTGGGCACAACCGCCCTGGTGTCTTGTGCCAACCAGGGGACGCTTCCTCGGAGTTTCTTTATTTCCAAAATTCTAAAATATGCCAAAACTGATAAAAAATATTTTTGCGGATTTTTCGGAGTCCGTTTACTTACCGTATCACGTACCTCCTTATTTTCACAATTCTGGAGTGTTCCAGAAGAACTCTTTTATGTGTTCTTCCAGTGTCAAAGTTTGGATAATATTACTTTCAACATTAATTGGCGTACCTGAGATAATGCTTTATTCGTTGTCCATTGACAACCTTCGGGTTAGTACCTTCGGAATTATTTATTTTGATGGCTCCAGAATGGTAAACCTCCTCGACGACATATGGGCCTTCCCATTTTGAGAGGAGTTTTTCTGCAAAAAATCTAAAACGAGAGTTGTACAAAAGAACATATTCTCCGACTTTAAACTCACGCTTTTGGATTCTTTTGTCATGCCATCTTTTAACTTCTTCTTTGAATAGCTCTGCATTTTCATATGCTTGGGTTCTCCATTCATCTAATGAGCTAATATCAAATAACCTCTTTTCACCAGCAAGTTTGAAATCATAGTTGAGCTCTTTGACTGCCCAATATGCTTTATGTTCTAACTCAAGAGGCAAATGACAAGCTTTTCCATAAACCATTTTATAAGGAGACATACCCATAGGATTTTCATATGATGTTATATAAGCCCAAAGTGCATCATCTAATTTCTTAGACCAACTCTTCCTGGACCTATTAACAGTCTTTTTCAAAATTAATTTTATTTCTCCGTTGCTAAGTTAAACTTGACCACTAGACTGAGGATGATAAGGTGATGCAATTCTATGGTTAACATCATACTTGGCAAGCATTTTACGGAAAGCACCATGAATAAAGTGTGAACCCCCATCGGTCATTAAATATCTAGGGACTCCGAACCTTGGGAAAATGACTTCCTTAAGCATTTTAATAGAGGTGTTGTGATCAGCACTACTAGTTGGAATAGCTTCTACCCATTTAGTAACATAATCAACAGCAACCAAAATATGTGTATACCCATTAGAGGAAGGAAAAGGTCCCATGTAATCAAATCCCAAACATCAAATGGTTACAAAACAAGTGAATAATTCATAGGCATTTCTTTGACATTCATCAAAAGATGAGACGTACTTACGGGCATCCTTGAACATAGTAGGCCAATAAAATCCAGACTGCAATACCTTATGAGTTGTTCTATCTCTAGCATGATGCCCTCCATAAGCCTTGGAGTGACATTTCCGAAGGATTTGTCCCTGTTCATGCTCAGGTACACAAGGTCTAATAATACCATCTACTCCTTCTTTATAAAGATGTGGGTCATCCCAAAAGTAATGTCTTAAATCATAGAAGAATTTTTCCTTTTGTTGTTATGAAAAGCTAGGTGGTAAATATTTAGCAACAATGTAATTAGCATAGTCAGCATACCAAGGAGTACTATTAGCAACATTTATTGCAGCTAACTGCTCATCAGGAAAACTATCATCAATAGGTAGTGGGTCATCAAGCACATTTTCAAGCCTAGAAAAGTTATCAGCTACGGGGTTCTCAGCTCCTTTCCTATCAATGATATGTAAATCAAATTTTTGTATCAAGAGAACCCAACGAATAAGTCTAGTGTTAGCATCTTTCTTTTCCATACACTGGTGCGCGTCGGTCCTAAACAAACTGTTTTTAACCCCTTTCCGCGACGGCATTTGGAACCGTCGCGAAGTGAGTGTGTGTGATAGGGTGTCCTTCCCACACGACCCAGAATTCGTCGGGGATAGGCCCTCCTGGGACCCAGGATGGGGCCGTGTGCATTAGGGCGAGGCATCGAAACCCAATTATTTCTGTAGGTATGTACATCCCACACGGTAATCCAAGAAAATCATTTCCGTAGGTATGTACATCCCACACGGTAATCCGAGAAAATCATTTCCGTAGGTATGTACATCCCACACGGTGAATCCCAGAAAAACATTTCCGTTCGTATGTATATCACACACAGTCAATCCAAGGAAACGTTTCCGTTCTTATGTACATCCCACACAGTCAATCCAGGAAAAACGTTTCCGTTTGGACGTACATTCCACACAGTTTTATGTGTAGGCTCGTGTGTGAAAGGTGTAACTATCACACACTGTCTTCCTTGGTTAACTATTTGCTTTTATCAACTATATCATACACGATTTGATGAAGAAAACGGTGTGGCATTGGGCTATCCATCGCAAGCGCTTTTACTGCTAGAACCGTTTGCAAAGGTCCATGACGCATTTAGCAGGTCTATTAGTTTATAATTAATAATTCCAGTATTATGCAAATTCACATTTCATATCGAAGAACTATTTGCCAATTTGATATCAGGCACATAAATATATTATAACATCACAATACGATAGGTACATGAAAACAGCACAATACAACATATAGCTAGTTAAACTTCATAAGAACAATATATTCATTTCCCTAATCGAGATCATCCAGGTTCGTCTTATCCACCTCTGCTTTCAGTTCGGTAAGAACCTGTTTTGCACGGGCCAACTGGGAAAGTGCCTCCTCCTTCGCCAACACCATCTTATCAAAGTCTGATTTAAAAAACCTGAGCTCATTCTCCTCCTTCAACTTTTTCTCTCGCATCTTGAAATATGCTTCAGCATTGACAAGACTTTCTCTAAGCCTACGTGTGTTCTTTTCCTCATACATGCTCTAGAGCTTCGTTAGGCACATCTTCAAAGACTATGGCCACTCTCGATAAACCCACTCCAGTTGTCTTTGTTAGCCTAGTATCTTAAATGGGTTCATAGCAACATAGAAAATCACCAATGCTTATTTTGGAAAACTGAAGAAACATGTTAATTATGACATATCTTCTAAAAAAGATCAATGTGCAAATGAAATAATTCGTACTGAGACAACAACCAAATTCTGGAACATCAGAAGCTATAATAAACTACAACGATGCTACAAGTTCTTACTCATGTACAATAAATAACAAATTGAACATTTTATGAGGAAGATAAATATAACTGCAACAACATAGTGAAAGTGTTTGGATGACAGCAAATTGATACTAATAGGTGTGTACATGCACAAATTTAGTAACATAGAACTAATAGCACTAAGACCGTCCACTATGTATGCCAAAACTGGGGTAAAGACAACTGTTGCTACATCTCGCACCGGTGCCTGCACTTTCATGAGCCGATGCAATGGAAAAAATCAGGACCTGCACTCGGAGCATGTAGTTGCTCCGATGCCCAGTTCCTTCGTGCCATAAAGATTTAGTATTTTACTGCTTGGCTGCTCGGATGTGTGGACCAAAGTTGGCTGCACAAACTGCTGAAGCGGTGCCAAATAATTTTCTAATGGTACCGCTGATGAGATGGCAAAAATTTAAGATACTAGGTACAAACTGTGACACTGTCTTAGGATGCGTTTGGTTGAAGGTGTGGTATGAATGGGTTGGGACCTTGACAGTGTTTGAATCACATCTAACAAATGATCTGTAACAACGAAAGAGGGTCTAACCTTCTCTGCACATGCCGGAAACTTCCTCCCACTATCCACAGAATCAAACGCAACTAGCTTCACACATGGAGATTGATGGTGTCAACGAGCAGATAGATCTTCAGCCACCCCCCTCCATTCGTTGCCACTGATGGTCTTAGGGAGCTACAAGAGGAAGAAACGACTCAAATCGACCTCCAGGTAAAAATCCTGCATTCCAAGTCATAGCCCGAGAGAGAGAAGAGAGGCATACCCGGGTGGTGAAGGAGTAGTCGTCGGAGGAGGAACCGCTGGAGATGTCTTTGAAGAAGACCATGGCGACCCTGGCGGTAGGATGCGAGATGGCGAGAGCGAGGAAGCGTCTATAGCTTAGCAAGGAAGGAAGGAAGGAGGAAACAGGGAAAATGTGACTTGTGGTCGGGGAGAAAAGGGGGTGGGGAAGGGGGGCGGGGGTAGACATTTTGGTGGTAGGCCAAAATTTTGGAAATGTGGAGGGAAACTTTGCGCGCGGTGCCACCGGACCATTCGCTTTGAACGATTGTGTGCATCGCAAACGATTCTTCTGCTTTACGCACATGGGATGAGTTTGATAATTCAAATTTTGGTCTCAAGGCATGAGCACATTCACTTTGAACGCACGCGGTGCCGGCGGACCATTCACTTTGAACGATTGTGTGCATCGCAAATGATTCTTCTGCTTTACGCCCATGGGATGAGTTTGATAATTCAAATTTTGGTGGAAATTTCCCCGGGTACGTCATTGCATAATTTAACATCGCTTGCTAATTTGGGCACACAAAAGAGCATACAACAGACATACCACACTTACTGAATCGAGCAATTTTAGTAATTAAACAGAGCCAGTTTACCTAAACATTGCTCTAACAAAAGACCACCATTAAAAACAAAGCCTAAGTACGCATAATTAAAAATCCGCCGCCGCGCCGGCCTGTGCATCGCCGGTGTGAGATGAGACGTCGATGACTTGTCCTGGCGACATGCCACCGTTGGTGGACTCCGTGTCCCCCTGCTGAAGTCGATCGCGTCCTCGTCCTCGGCGCCGCCCTCAAGGTTGTAGTACTCGTAGTAGTGGCTGTGCCAGAGCTCGCGTTGGTACTCCACCGCCGATTCCTTGACGGACAGACTCTTCTCTACCTCGACCTCGCCCACGCACAACTCCTCCTCCCGGCACTCCTTGATCTCCGCTGCCTCCTGCATCTCTAGCTCCCGCTCGGTGACCTCATGAGGAAGCAGGTGCTCCATGGCTACCGCCGCCTTTTCAGGCGTGGGTTGCATGCTGGAGTCCGAGGTGGCCTATATCTTGGCGTGTGCATCCTCGATCTTGGTGTGGATGGCCTCGACCCAGGCCAGGGCGCCATCAGCAGCACAGACGGCAGCTCGAGCGCTCTTGGCGTTTGCAGCCGCCGTCACAGCAGCAGCTGCAGCCGTCTCGGCTGCTGCAGCTGCCCTGTCGGCTACCACGGACGCCCTCTCTGCGGAAGCGGCCGTGCTCAATGCGGATGCGGCGGCACTCTCGGCGTAGGCGGCGGCGCTCGGGGGGGACGCGGCCATCGTACGGGCCTTCACGAAGCGTTTCCATGGCGTCATCTTTGCAAGAAGGGGGTGCGGGAATGGGGATCGGGATTCGTGGATTCGGGGGTTCCCAGCACTAGAGTAGACGAGCCGGAGAAGCTTAAGGAGGGAGACTTAAATAGACCCAGATATTTTCATCGCAAACGGTTCCTAGAAAAAAACTGTGTGTGATGTTGTAGATATTTTTTATTAGCTGTGAAAGACGAATTTGGAATTAAGTGCCAAC
Source organism: Aegilops longissima (assembly GCA_021605205.1). Taxonomy (NCBI): domain Eukaryota; kingdom Viridiplantae; phylum Streptophyta; class Magnoliopsida; order Poales; family Poaceae; genus Aegilops; species Aegilops longissima. The sequence continues at coordinate 597,974,360 of CM038678.1, read as the reverse complement.
GGATGGTGTTTTAAATGAATGAGAAATTTTGTAGTACTAATACAACTGGCATGTCAAATTTTGCAAAATTTCAGGGGTCATTTGACCTTCTAAGACATTTAAGTGATTTTCTAGCCATTTAATGACCGTGATTGAAATTTGAACTACATGTACATGCAACGGCTAACCATAACGGTTTGAAAACTCATATTTTGTGTACTTGTGTGCGATTTAATTCCATGTGCAGTAAATTGGAAGGAATTTTCAAACATATTGGTCTAACGGCTATGACACAATTAAGCATGGAGTGACATGGCATTTTAATTCCAAAAAATTAAAAAAATCAGAAACGCATGAAACCTTGGTTGATGTAATGTCATGCCATCAAGATGATGTGGTAAAAAATTGGCATGTTTGACCAAAGTTTGGACATACACCCCTCACAAACAGGAGCAACTCACTAGAAGGCTCTTGGTTCTGAGAGGAAACAATGCATGATTGATGACGAACGGGAGATAGCTTCCTCTTACGGCCTTCAAATTTTTTTCTACGTCTAACGTGCACTACTACAAGTATAATGTGAAATTTTTGAAAATTCTTGGGGTCATTTGACCTTTTAAAGACATTTCAGTGATTTTCTAGCCATTTAATGACTGTAATTCCAATTTGAACTACATCTACATGCAACACCTAACCAAAACGGTTTGAAAAATCATATTTGTGTACTTGTGTGCGAGTTAATTCCATGTGCAGTAAACTAGAAGGAATTTTCAAACATATTTGTATCACGACATGGACACATATGCATGAATACGTATGCATGGAGTGGCATGGCATTTTAATTCCAACAAAAATCAGAAACACATGAAACCTTGGTTGATGTAATGTCATGCCACCAAGATGACGTGGTAAAGAAATTGGCATGTTTGACGAAAGTTTGGACACACACCCATCACAAACCGGAGCAACACGCTAGAAGGTTCGTGGTTCCGAGAGGGAATAATGCATGTTTGATGATGAACGGGAGATAGCTTCCTCTTATGGCCTTCAAATTTTTTCTACGTCTAACGTGCACTACTACAATTGTAATGTGAAATTTTGGAAAGTTCTAGGGGTCATTTGACCTTTTAAAGACATTTAAGTGATTTTCCAACCATTTAATGACTGTAATTCAAATTTGAACTACATCTACATGCAACACCTAACCAAAACGGTTTGACAAATCATATATGTGTACTTGTGTGCGAGTTCATTCCATGCGCAGTAAATTAGAAGGAATTTTCAAACATATTGGTCTCACGACATGGACACATGCATACGTATGCATGGAGTGACATGTCATTTTAATTCAAAAAAATAGAAAAATGATCAGAAACACATGAAACCTTGGTTGATGTAATGTCATGCCACCAATATGATGTGGTAAAGAAATTGGCATGTTTGACGAACGTTTGGACCCACACCCCTCACAAACCGGAGCAACTCGCTAGAAGGTTAGTGGTTCTGAGAGGGAACAATGCATGTTTGATGACAAACGGGAGATAGCTTCCTCTTATGGCCTTCAAATTTTTTCCTACGTTTAACGTGCACTAATACAACTGTCATGTGAAAACTTGGTAAATTTCAGGGGTCATTTAACCTTTTAAAGACATTTAAGTGATTTTCTAACCATTTAATGACCGTAATTCAAATTTGAACTACATCTACATGCAACGGCTAACCATAACGGTTTGAAAAATCATATTTTTGTGTACTTGTGTGCGAGTTAATTCCATGTGCAGTGAATTAGAAGGAATTTTAAAACATATTGGTGTGAAGGCATGGGCACATGCATGGAGTACATGCCATGGCATTTTAATTCCAAAAAATTAAAAAATGATCAGAAAAACATGAAACCTTCCTTGATTTAATGTCATGCCACCAAGATGATGTTGTAAATAAATTGGCATGTTTGACAAAAGTTTAGACACACACCCCTCACAAACCGGATCAACTCGCTAGAAGGTTCGTGGTTCCAAGAGGGAACAATGCATGTTTGATGACGAACGGGAGATAGCTTCCTCTTACGGCCTTCAATTTTTTTCTACGTCTAACGTGCAGTACTACAACTGTAATGTGAAATTTTGGAAAATTCTAGGGGTCATTTGACCTTTTAAAGACATTTAAGTGATTTTCTAACCATTTAATGACTGTAATTCAAATTTGAACTACATCTACATGCAACGCATAACCAAAACGGTTTGAAAAATCATATATGTGTACTTGTGTGCGAGTTAATTCCATGTGCAATAAATTAGAAGGAATTTTCAAACATATTGGTCCCACGACATGGACACATGCATACGTATGCATGGAGTGACATGGCATTTTAATTCAAAAAAATAGAAAAATGGTTAGAAACACGTGAAACCTTGGTTGATGTAATGTCATGCCACCAAGATGATGTGGTAAAGAAATTGGCATGTTTGACGAACGTTTGGACACACGCCCCTCACAAACCGGAGCAACTCACTAGAAGGTTCGTGGTTCCGAGAGGGAACAATGCATGTTTGATGATGAACGGGAGATAGCTTCCTCTTACGGACTTCAAATTTTTTCCTACATTTAACGTGCAACTGTCATGTGAAAATTTGGTAAATTTCAGGGGTCATTTGACCTTCTAAAGACATTTAAGTGATTTTCTAACCATTTAATGACCGTAATTCAAATTTGAACTACATCTACATGCAACGCCTAACTAAAACGGTTTGAAAAATCATATTTTTGTGTACTTGTGTGCGAGTTAATTCCATGTGCAGTAAATTAGAAGGAATTTTCAAACATATTGGTGTCAAGGCATGGGCACATGCATGGAGTGCATGCCATGGCATTTTAATTCCAAAAAATTAAAAAATGATCAGAAAAACATGAAACCTTGCTTGATTTAATGTCATGCCACCAAGATGACGTGGTAAAAAATTGGCCTATTTCACGAAAGTTTGGACACACACCCCTCACAAACCGGAGCAACTCACTAGAAGGTTCGCGGTTCCGAGAGGGAACAATGCATGTTTGCTGACGGACGGGAGATAGCTTCCTCTTACGGCCTTCAAATTTTTTCCTACGTTTAACTGCACTAATACAACTGTCATGTGAAAATTTGGAAATTTTCAAGGGTCATTTGCCCTTTTAAAGACATGTAAGTGATTTTCTAACCATTTAATGACCGTAATTCAAATTTGAACTACATCTACATGCAAGGCCTAACCAAAATGGTTTGAAAATTTATATTTTTGTGTACTTGTGTGTGAGTTAAAAAATGTAAAGAAAATGTAAAGATATGGCAAGACAACCGCCCCCCACATGATTGGCACTCTATCTCGCGGCTCGAGGTTTGATAGGTGATTGGCGGGGATCATTAATCAGACACGGTTCTGTATTGGAAACCGTCAGCTATTATGTTCACACACGGATTTGCTGCGGGAATTGTGTGTAATTCAAACTATAGTACTCGTAAATTCCGGCGACCGGCGTGTGTACTGTCCCCGTCAATCTAGATTCTGGCCGCCAATAAATACTACCTTGCTCACGTCGTCCCACCTGCATTCTCATCTACATCCTCCCCTCGCTCGCCCTCTCTCTCTCTCTCTCTCTCAAATCTCTGCCATGGCGCCGCCGGTCTGCCCACGCGCTGACAAGGAGTCGCCACCCCCCGAGGATGCTCACTCGATTAGCAGCAATGAGAACCCCTACGCGCCGCCTGACGAGGTTGGGCCGTAACCCCCAACTTTGGATCGGGTTTGGGGCCAGTACAATCTTTGTCTGTGGAAGTCGCTGCCGCCGGCTGAGAAAGCCAGGCAAGTTGCGTTCAAAAAGGAGATGGCGGAGGAGGAAGCCAGGTACCAGGCGGCCTGTGAAGCCCGTGATGTCGCCTAGAAAAAGGAGGCGGCAGAGCTTTGGGGGCGGGCGCACCGTCGTGCCGAGGAGGTGTACGAAGACGAGTACTTCACGAGGAAGGTCATAGGCGTTGGGCACCTCGTCGCTGCGTGGAGGTGGGCCGATAAGCTCCAGCGTGCCACCGACGAGGAGCTCCGGTGGGCGCCCAACGAAATGGCAAGATCGGCCGCACGCGTCCGCTAGCAAGAGGCAGATCAGTACGTCAAGCGCTGGGAGGCGGAGGATTCGGAGTACTGCCTCCAAGACTGGAAGACGCCCGCACTGTGGAGCTGCTGGCGAGGGCTGCGGAATATCGCCCTGGGAGGGATTATTAGTTTTAGTATTGTTCGTTTTCAATTTTATGCATTGTACCTAGTAGTTAAGTATCATCACGTATATGTGATGATATATATATATATATATATATATATATATATATATATATATATATATATTCTGTGATGATCTAATGAACAATTAATATATATATATATATATATATATATATATATATATATATATATATATATATATTGTGAATTCCATTTTCTATCCGTTTTTGTATACTAATTTGAATCTAGCTGTTATCATCCACATATACAGAATGGAAAGCGTATACACACACATTGAAACAGAACATATAAGAATGGAAAACAAAGTACACACATTGAAACAGAGCAATAAACAAAGCAATACTATGATTGTTGTGAATACATAGCTATCCACGTAGAAACGACTTTTCAAAATAAAACGCGTCCATGAGACCATGACTAGCAGCCCTTGCCTAGGGTAGCTCTTGGCTCTGCCTGAACTCGTGCAGGCGTTCGTCCAAGTGGTCGACATGCTCGCGGTACATCTGGAGCGTGATCTTGAGCTCCAAGTTGGCTATTTCAGCAGAGATCACCAACTCGACGATGCGGCGGCCATGTTCCTCTACTGTGCCCAGGTGGACACCTGGGCCAAGGAGGCGATCGAGCCTACGGACCAGCGTGTTGGCATCCAGCGGGCCGCGGAGCAGGCAAACAGCGACACCCAAGCGAACGGCACGGCGGGCGTTCGGTGCAAGTACGACGCGGCCGGCCTCTGGTGCAAGTACGGTGATCAGGGCCTCTGCCCACTCCTGGCGAGGAATGGGGGTAGACGGGACGTGTACCCAGCTGCGTCACCGTGTCGACAGGAGGCAAGCGCCGATGGATCCGCTCTTGCTGTGCGGCGTGCCGCGCCTCTCGCTCTGCAGCGCTCCAACGGTCTCACCTTGCGGCAAGCCACAGCCTATCGGCGCGGACGCACCTAGATTGCTCTGCGGTGTGCCATCGATCATGTTGTGCGGCAAGCTGCAACCTGTTGGTGCTGACATGCCTATCTTGATCCGCGGTGCTCAAGCGCCATGCGCCAAAGGTCTGCTCAACCCTGGCGATGACGCGCATCACGACGTCGTCCATCGCGTTGCCAGGGAGCGCCTCGGCCTCGACGGGCCGTGGCGCCTGCTCGTTTTCCTCATCGACGAGGTTGATAGCAGAGGCGGCGCTTTGGTGGGTTTGCATGCTTGGAAAAGGTGGATGTGCTACAGGCTGCGCTTGTCGCCTCGTGCGCCGCGCGCCCCCTATGCACAATATAGCAGGGTGGCGGGAAACAGGTGAGGAAATGGCGGGAAATGGTGGCGTGTTCATAAAACGCCATCAATTAATGGAAACTTAGCATCGAGCTAGCACAAGAAGTAGATGATGATCAGATGAACACGGACCACACTAGGGAACCCGTCGGTGATGAATTCATCAATCCCAAACGGTTGAATACTAGAAAGCGTTTGCCCATAACACACACGGCCTATTCCATCACAAATAGGTTCGATGGATCAACTGTATGCCATGTATCGCACATTGTCAAAAGTAATGCGGTAGACCTTCTTTAACATGTGTTAAATAATAAAAAACAAGGACCTCGAGGTTAAATTAGCTGAGGGAATGGGGCATTTCGGTCATTTGACTGAAATGACCCATCCCATCAGCTAATTTAACATCAACACAACTTCCCATCCAGTCACCCATCCGATGGCTGCTCCAGCCTGAGCACACTTAACTTGATAGTTTTCTTACATGAGCTACTGGTGGAACAGCTAGTCCTTGCTGATAGGAATGCCTCTTCACATCCTTATGGCGTATCCGGATGACCGCCCGTCCCACAATGGCCAATAGATGTTGTGTAGACAGAGCATATCACATACGTCTTATTAGAAGCAATCGTCTGTGTTATTATCGATCTTTCCACACATTTCTAATTACAGACCTGTTTACCGCGTATCACACACATCTTGTTATATTGAACCATTTATGTTCTCTTGCCTAATCACAAACAGTTCATCCGAGTGAACCGTATGTTGTACATCGCACACATCTTGATCGGGCTGACCGTTTCTTTTGTGTTGCCTAATCACAAACAGTTTATCCGAGTGAACCGTATGCTGTACATCAAATACACCTTCATCTGGCTGCCCGTATCTTTTGTTCCTCCTCATCGCAAACAGTTAATTGAGCTGAACCGTATGCCCTGCATCACACACGCAACTAAAATTTGAACCGTGTTTGATGCATCCTCCATCGCAAATGTTTTGCACCTTTTTTGACGGTTATTTAACACCACGGTTTGCGATTATGGCATCGCACACAGTTTCGTCGAAGGGTCTGTGATCATAGTGTCGCGTTAGCAGCATCCTGCAGTAGTGGTAAGATATTTAATAGCAATATGGTGTGTGTGAACAGTTACTTTGGAATCAACAATATAAGGTCTAAATTTATCACAAGCAAACACCACAGCTAAGAATTCCTTTTCAGTAGTAGCATAATTTCTTTGAGCACTGTCTAGAGTTTTACTAGCATAATGAATGACATTCAACTTCTTATCAACCCTTTGTCCTAGAATAGCACCAACAGCATAATCACTAGCATCACACATAATTTCAAAAGGCAAGTTCCAATCAGGTGGTTAAACAATAGGTGTAGTAATTAAGGCTTTCTTGAGTGTTTCGCTTCAAGACAATCATCATCAAAAACAAAAGGAATATCCTTTTGCAAAAGATTAGTAAGAGGCCTAGAAATTTTACAAAAGTCCTTGATAAATCTCCTATAGAAACCAGCATGTCCTAGGAAACTACGAATACCTTTGATGTCCTTAGGACATGGCATTTTCTCAATTCCGTCAACCTTAGCTTGGTCCACTTCAATACCTCTTTCAGAAATTTTATGACCCAAGACAATGGCTTCATTAACCATAAAGTGGCACTTCTCCCAATTCAAGACAAGATTTGTTTGTTCACATCTCTGCAAAACTCGCTCAAGATTTCTTAAACAATCATCAAAAGACTTCTCATAAACAGAGAAGTCATCCATGAAAACCTCAACAATCTTTTCACAAAAGTCAAAGAATATAGTAGTCATACATCTTTGAAAGGTAGCAGGTGCATTGCATAAACCAAAAGGCATACGTCTATAAGCATAAGTTCCAAAGGGACAAGTAAAAGTGGTCTTTTCTTGATCAGGTTGAGAAACAGGTATTTGTGAAAAGCCAGAATATCCATCAAGGAAGCAAAAGTGTGTGTGCTTAGATAATCTTTCAAGCATTTGATCAATAAAAGGCAAAGGGTAATGATCTTTTCTAGTTGCTTCATTTAATTTTCCAAAATCAATTACCATTCTATAGCCTGTAACAATTCTTTGTGGAATAAGCCCATTCGTATCATTTGGAACAACAATAATACCTCCTTTCTTAGGGACACAATGAACAGGACTTACCCATCTACTATCAGCTAGAGCATAGATTATACATGCTTCCAGAAGTTTTAATAGTTCTTACCACTTCTTTCGTCTTCGGATTTAACCGACGTTGGTGATCAACAACGGGTTTAGCATCAGGCTCCATATTAAGTTTTTGCTGACATCGAGTGGGACTAATGCCCTTTAAATCATCAAGGGTATATCCAATAGCAGCCCGGTGTTTCCTTAGAACTTTCAATAAAAAAATTTCTTCATGTTCTGAAAGGTTAGCACTGATAATAACAGGATATATGTTCTTTTCATCAAAATAAACACATTTCAAGGTGTCTGGCAATTGTTTTAATTCAAACACAGGATCGCCTTTAGGTGGAGGAGAACCTCCTAGAGTTTCAATAGGCAAATTGTGTTTAAGCACAGGACGTTGTTCAAAGAAAATCTTATCTATTTCATTTCTTTCATGCATATGTAAATCATTTTCATGGTCTAGCAAATACTGTTCTAAAGGATCAGTAGGTGGTACAATAATAGAAGCAAGACCAATTAATTCATCCTTACTAGGCAATTCTTTTTCATGATGCTTTCTACTAAACTTGGAAAAATTAAACTCATGAGACTCATCACCAAACCGAACACCGTCAGTTTGTTTCTAACAATCTATCTTAGCATTAAATGTGTTCAAGAAAGGTCTACCAAAGATAATGGGTCAGAAGTCATCTTGTGGGGAACCAAGAACAAGAAAATTAGTAGGGTATTTTATTTTCCCACACAAGACTTCAACATCTCTAACAATCCCAATTGGTGATATGGTGTCTCTATTAGCAAGTTTAATAGTAACATCTATTTCTTCTATCTCAGCAGGTGCTATGTCTTTCATAATTTCTTGATATAGAGTGTAAGGAATAGCACTAACACTAGCACCCATATCACATAAACCATGATAACAATGATCTCCTATTTTAACTGAAATAACAGGCATGCCAACAACAGGTTTATGTTTATCTTTTCTATCAGGTTTAGCAATTCTAGCAGCTTCTTCACAGAAGTAAATAACATGCCCATCAATATCTTCTTCCAAGAGATCTGTAACCAGAGCAATGCTAGGTTCCACTTTAATTTTTTCATCAGGTTTAGGTGTTCTAATATAGCTTTTGTTAACCATAGTTGAAACTTTAGCATGTTCCTTTATCCTAACAGGGTGTAGCGACCCGACCTCAGACGGTCAAGCCTCTGTGTTTCTATGCCATCCCTGGATCAGTATGCTGGCACACACAGTACATCAATGTATATATCAAAGTGCAATCACATGTATAAATAACGTAAAACTAATATATACCTCATAGGTCACAGCGGAAACAATCAATCGGGTGTGGAGTCCCATCAAAGCCATCGGCAGGTTGAGTGTAGACCGTAACCCTCTACCATACTCTTACTCGTCGGAAAAAAGTATCTGCAACATGATACGTTGCAGTCGTATAGGTCAGTACATTGAATGTACCGGCGATCACAATATGTGAAAACAGATGATAAAACTATTCTATATGCAATATGGCTTTGTGGCTCTGTGTCTGAGTTGTTTTTTCATAAAAGCTGGTTTTATTTTCCCTACATCAAAGGAATATCAGGAGTCTGTACTATGGAGTTTTCTATCATGACATGGTTCCGCCAACAGATGTCTCATAGCCCAAATCATCATAAGTTGCCTACAATTATGTTATCAGTCCGGTGTTGAGAGTTTCGAGATAGATCCAAGTCCAGAGGCTCAAATTGTCCGTAACCGGGGACATGGCTAATCGATTAGGTTTTAACCCTCTGCAAAGGTTTGTACACTTTACCCGCAAGATTTGATCCGTCATTTTATGTTCTCGCACATCAGGGTGTTTGAGAACAAGATGACCGAAACATGGTCTTCCGAAGAGTTCCCGTGACCACTATCCGGTGCTCATCCAATCCTACCGTAGTTCTACATCTTCTAGCACCATCCTTCACCCAGTAGTGTGTATTGAATTCTTGTCTCGAGTCTTGAAGTCTTGAGGCCTTGAAGATGCAGTCCTTGCAGACGCCATCATGGAGTTGTCATCATTGACGTAGAGTCCTCCATTCTCACACCACTCCCGAGCACTCATACCAAACCTCGTCTACTATAGCGTAGCACTAAAATAAATAACGTCCCGGGCTTGGCAACAGGGTGATGGGTTCCTACCTCATGCATACTACTCAACTACAAGAATTCAATATCACTACTGGAGGGTTGTTGCAAAGATGCCACTAAATGCAATAAAACATAGGTATGAAAGCATGGTCAAAGTGAACTTGCCTGGTCAGTTGGTGAAGATATTATCGCTGTCAAAAACTGGAAAAACTAGTCGTCACTCTCCGATGAAATCTATACAAGCAAGCATAGTATTCACATAAGCAATCATTCTAGCACTCAACCATAACAATCAAAATAACGACGAAATCGAAATAGGATCGAAGGACCAAATAAAAATCCAAATCACTCAAATAAACTTATAGGGCTAATCTACACCACAACAACTCTACTTAACAACAAGTAAAAAGCCTAAAACAAAAATACTTAACACAAGGTAAAAATAATTTTTCACTAAGTAACATAAAGTATTTTTCCTATAATAAAATTCTAACAGTACCTAGAACCTCTAACACTATTTCTATTGCTAGCAACTAGTCATACAACAAACAACACCTAGAACCTCAAGAATACTAAGTCTAATAATTCCTAGAAATTACCTACTATTAAACAATTGAATATATGACGACCGCGAAAACTAGCAAAAGAAACTAATTAAAACTAATTAATAATAATTAAACTACAAACAGTACTAAAAACAGAGTAAACATTATTGTTTAGAATAAAAAGCTAACCTAACTAACTCACTAACAGCAAACTTAACACTACTGCATAGCTAGTCTAATAAGTAACCAGTAGCAAAAATAATCGGTCAAAAATAATATTCCTAACTCAAAATAGCTCAAATCTAGTGATTTAAGAAAATTCATACAAACACAAATTTAAACTGCTCAAATAAGAAATACAATTGAACTAAGAGGAACTTCATAAAATTTGTGATCCAAGACAGTTGGAATCACTAAAAACTACCTCGTAGATAATTAACTGCGGATTTTACAAGATTGAAACTATTCTATTTTAAAAACAGAACGGAAAAAAAGGCAGATTGGGATTACTGTAGCTGTTCCGGCGAGGGTCTCGGGCAGAGTGGCTCCGGTGGTCCTCCCAAGCAGGCGGCGGACGGGCGGGGCGGCAGAGCGGCTGGTGGCGGCGGTGGGTGGCGGGGAGGGCCGACGGTGGGTGGGGCGGAGCAAATGGCGGCGGCAGCTCCGGTGAACTCCGGCGGGGCGGCGCGGCGACGTGGGGTGAGGAGAGGAGGGACTAGGGGGGAATGGGTGCGGGAGATGGCCATTTATAGGGGGGTCGACTTGGAGGAGGGGGTGAGGGATTTCGCGAATCCCGCGATTCTGGCGATGCTCCGGCGGTGGCTAGAGATCTAGAGCATCTCGTCGGGACGAAAGAGATGATTCGGTACGGATCGGGCCGGATTTGGCTCAAAAGAAAAACAGTACCTTCCTTTTTTTGAATAACCCGCAAAGAAAAATCATTTTAGAAAATAAAATATAGGAGTATTATATATAAAAATAATAAATAATCCCAACTTAATGGAATATTTTCCAGGGGCAAATAAAATACTTTTTGAAAAAAAAACATTTTTTGAATTCAAACAAAAATCAAAATGACTCTCAAAACTCTATGGAAAATTTATTCCAACATTTTTGGGGTGTCATGTTACTCCCTCTCAACACTTTTGTTCAAGTCTTGTTTGTCAGAAAAGGTTTTGAATAACACTCAAATGCCACTTTGAGTTAAAAACAAAATTTAAAATACAAATTCAGAATGAAATTTTTCTTTACTTCCCACTCTCTTTCATTGAAGAAATCATGAGGATCATTGAGTGGCATAAAGTTTGAAATATTTCCAAATTCAAATATTTTCAAATAGAAACATTTTTTGGAAAGTCCTTTTATTCCCTCTCAACAAAGCTTCAAAAGTTTAAAATTCCAATCAATTTCACTCAATCAATCACTCAAAAATCAATCAAACAATCATATATTTTAATTAATATAACATTCCAAAATTTAGAATTTTGGGATGTTACAAACTACCACACTTAAAATGAATCTCGTCCTCGAGATTCGAAGAGGCTAGCAAGAAAAGGTTAGGGGTTGGGGGTCTTCTAGAAAATCCATTGATCGGAATGGCCTAGTGTGCTACCACACTTAAAAGCAGGGTTATGCTTCCGACAGAACTGATGTACTCCATCCTTTGGGTAAGCAATGTCGGTCTTCTCATATTCTCTGGAATAACTCCTTCAGTGAGGCTCTTTCGTTAAGGGCACAACTTTTTCTTCAAAATCTTTTATCACTTCTTCATGGTAAGGTTCCTCCGATACTGGGTCTTCTTATTTGTTGGGTCTATCGCCAATACTAAACAACTATCGATATCTCATGGTGGTCAACAATTTCTGGTTTCTACAGGAAACGGGTCTGGGTTAAATCTCTCCGTAACCTACGTTTGGCAACGGTTGCCTGGACAGGGTTCCATCGTCCTACCATTCTAAGGTTTTTGGCTTGTCGTATCGACACTCTTCTAAGGTTTTCAAGGCTCTCTGATTTTCCATCAACATATGATAGTTTATGATAGAAGTCTCTGGTATGGGGGCCAATCCATCCCGTACTCGAACCATTACTTCATACACTGATGGTGAATCACGTATTCTATCACTTGGGCATCCTCACAAGCATTGCAAAATTTCTCTTTTCCTCGAACAGGGTTCGGGTAAATCCATTGGTTCTGCAAGCTGAGCAAGACATCTATCCTTTCTTCACCACTCGGGTTTTTGCGTAACCTCCTATGAAACGTCTGCTAATGGAATTTCTTCTTCTAGGGAGTCCTTGATTCCTTATAAATTCCTGGGCCTGTGGGTTGTGGGCCCAATTAAACACTTGCACGTCTTTAACTCATCCTTTCGACAATTATTGTTCCATATTCCCACATTATACCTCTTTTAAATCCAATAGTATTTCATTCCTTCATACCCTTGTGGTGACGATCATACAAAACTCCAACTTATTTGGTCCAGCTCCCTTCTACGGACCATCATGAATAACACATGTCCTTCATCATTGATCATGTGGCTTTACAGAGTACTACCACACTTAAAATGAAATGCACTAGTTAATCCATAAATCATATTCTTTTCATATGAAATCTTTTATTACATCCTTAACCATTTTTCATAAATCCAAATTCCAAAAAGTACTTTATTACAAATGCTGCCATCCACATGGTTTGGTATGGTCAAGCATTACTTCCAACTCTATTCATTTTTCCTCCTTGAGGATTCTTCAGCCCCACTGGAATTGTGCGACATGCTCCTTGAAATCTTTAATCTTCTGTTTCATCGTAGTGGCCTTGAGCTTTATCTCCATCATCTCTGCATGCACTTCTCTTAGGTATTCCTGAGTATAACGGAGTCTCGCTTCAAGTATATCTCCGATCTGGCGTATGGCTTCCATGGATGCTTCACGAACAGCGTCGAAGAAAGTTGCTTGTGGTACCCGTGAGATGAAAAAGTACTGCCCCATCATCTTTGGGCAAACTCCTTTCATACGGTGGAGGTGTACCTCTACGTACCAAAGTTCCACTCCCTTGTGCATGAAGGGGTAACCTTTATAGACTGCATCTCCTTCAAGTTAAATATGCTTCATCATGTCCTTTAGGATTTTCGGGTAATCATGATCACTTGTCAGGGTCATGATTGTTTCCGGACCCTTGTGGAAAGACTCATAAAGGGTCGTCATCTGCAGTTGTAAAACAAAATGGTACTCAGAATAAGGTATGTATCTCCTTGGGTAAACACTCATATCATCCAAACAAAGCTTCAAACTCAATTTCCAACATCCAGTTCATGCATCACAACTCACTTTCTTCCATGTTCTCCCAGAAAATTAATTGGCATGATAAAACATAACAACTCCTTAAAGCCTTTCAGCATATGACATATCAACTTTATTGAGTCATGAATTATTACAATCTTTGACTAATCTATTACATAACTCAACTCTGCATTCTCATTAAAAGTGTTTTCCATACTACACTTATTACTGATATCAACATCTCCACTACTCGGCTCCAGCTTTCTCCTGATCTGAACATTCCCTAGCAAAATGTCCTGCTTCCTTGCAACGAAAACAAATAACTTCTGGCATGTCTCGAGGCTTCTTGGTGATGGTGCCTGCTCCTTGAGTTCCTTGCTTCCTTTCGAGACAATCATTGGCATAATGCCCGACATCCTTACATTCAAAACAGGTAATATGACTCTTGTCCCACTTTGCAGAAATTGGGTTGTTCTGAGGGTGTCTTCGTTTTCTTTTCCTGGATTTCTCCATAATGATCAGAGCTTCTATTTCCTGAGGGTCAAACTTCAGTTCTGCTGTTGGGAAGTCCCCGGGATACTCTTCTATTTCCTTTGAGCAATACTGAGAATAATGTCCTTCTTCTCCACATGAATAGCAAGCGTTGGAGTAAAATTTGTTTAGGCCTTCTTCTTCAGGGTCTTCAACAACTTCCTTCATCACGGGTTCCTCTAAACTTTCCCTAAGTGCTTCTTTCTGCTACTTGGTAATTTCCTGTACCTTGTGGTAAATGTGACATTGACCAGGGTAGTGTGTAGTTCCTTCACACAGGAAACAAGTAACTTGCCCAGTCGGGCATACTTTGGCTGGGTGATTCTCCTCACAATATGGGCATCCATCCTTGTGTTCCTCCTGTGTGTGTCCTATTTCTCCACATATCTTGCATGCACAAGTTTGCTTCATTTTACTGACACCGGACTTCTGGATAAAACGAGACCTCAGTAGAATCGTCCTGAATTCTTCCCAAGCATTTGCTCCATTCCATCCCTGTATAGCTTGATGTATCTCTCGCCATTTTGCGGCACCTTGTGTGATTCGTCGTAGGGTGTATGGAACCATATACTCTCCTTCAATACAATGTTCCTTCATGCGATCTTCCATGTTCCGTATCCACTGTGCTACCTCTGGCTGTGTCATCAATCTCGGAAATACACGTCCATCTTCATTCATCATGTATTGGGTCCAAGGGTTTTGGAATGAGATACGAGAGATAGGGACAAGGATGGAGGGATATACACACAATACAAATAATAGTTTTGAAGAAATGGGTTTATTTTGTGGTTGTCAAAAAAAATCAAACAAATGACAGCTCACAAATCGTCGCATCTAACATAAGTATATAACAAGGGTTTTGGTCTTCTAAGGGTCAAATAAATCTTCGGAGTCTTCTGTTGTTGCAGCTGCAATTCTTCCAACGCATGGTGAAATCGTCTTAACTCTGAAATGGCCATCAGTAGTCCGGTATCTTGTACTTCTTGGAGTGAATTCAGTTGATCCTCCGTGTGGTCAAAGGGAAAAAGGGTATACTCCGGCTATTTGAGGCAAGAGGGACTACTTGATAAAATAAGAAAAGACGAGAAGTAAAGGGTCCTTTTGAAAATAAAATTTTAAAAACATCCTGTCCAAGGGGCTTTCCGATTTGTAGGGTCACGTCCTACAGTCAACATGGGCTCTGATACCATATTTGTAGCGACCCGACCTCAGACGGTCAAGCGCCTGTGTTTCTATGCCATCCCTGGATCAGTATGCTAGCACACACAATACATCAGTGTATATATCAAAGTGCAATCACATGTATAAATAACATAAAACTGATATATACCTCATAATTCACAGCGGAAACAATCAATCGGGTGTGGAGTCCCATCAACGCCATCGGCAGGTTGAGTGTAGACCGTAACCCTCTACCATACTCTTACTCGTTGGAAAAAAGTATCTGCAACATGATACGTTGCAGCCGTATAGGTCAGTACATTGAATGTACCGGCAAGATCACAATATGAGAAAACATATGATAAAACTATTCTATATGCAATATGGCTTTGTGGCTCTGTGTCTGAGTTGTTTTTGCATAAAAGCTGGTTTTAGTTTCCCTATATCAAAGGAATATCAGGAGTCTGTACTACGGAGTTTTCTATCATGACATGGTTCCGCCAACCGTTGTCTCATAGCCCAAATCATCATAAGTTGCCCACAATTATGTTATCAGTCCGGTGTTGAGAGTTCCGAGATAGATCCAAGTGCAGAGGCTCAAATTGTCCGTAACCGGGGACACTGCTAATCGATTAGGTTTTAACCCTCTGCAGAGGTTTGTACACTTTACCCGCAATATTCGATCACTCTTTTTATGTTCTCGCACATCAGGGTGTTTGAGAACAAGATGACCGAAACATGGTCTTCCGAAGAGTTCCCCTGACCACTGTCCGGTGCTCATCCAATCCTACCGTAGTTCTACATCTTCTAGCACCGTCCCAGCCAGAGTCACAACTAAGGTCAACCAAGCCAGAGCCCATAGTGACTTGCGGTTGCACAGGTAAGCTTCCGGGCATGAAGTATTCTTCCGTCTCTTTGAGTCTGGGTGAAGCTTTCCGCAAGATGTCATGGCGCTTCTCCATGCATCCTGGCCATCCTTTGGTTTCTCCAGGTGCCCACAACCATCCTTCACCCAGTAGTGTGTATTGAATTCTTGTCTCGAGTCTTGAAGTCTTGAGGCCTTGAAGATGCGGTCCTTGCAGATGCCATCATGGAGTTGTCGTCATTGACGTAGAGTCCTCCATTCTCACACCACTCCCGAGCACTCATACCAAACCTCGTCTACTATAGCGTAGCACTAAAATAAATAACGTCCTGGGCTTGGCAACAGGGTGATGGGTTCCTACCACATGCATACTACTCAACTACAAGAATTCAATATCACTACTGGAGGGTTGTTGCAAAGATGCCACTAAATGCAATAAAACATAGGTATGAAAGCATGGTCAAAGTGAACTTGCCTGGTCAGTTGGTGAAGATATTATCGCTCTCAAAAACTTGAAAAACTAGTCGTCACTCTCCGATGAAATGTATACAAGCAAGCATAATATTCACATAAGCAATCATTCTAGCACTCAATCATAACAATCAAAATAACAACGAAATCGAAATAGGATCGAAGGACCAAATGAAATTCCAAATCACTCAAATAAACTTATAGGGCTAATCTACACCACAACAACTCTACTTAACAACAAGTAAAAATCCTAAAACAAAAATATTAACACAAGGTAAACAAATTTTTCACTAAGTAACATAAACTATTTTTCCTATAATAAAATTCTAACAGTACCTAGAACCTCTAACACTATTTATATTGCTAGCAACTAGTCATACAACAAACAACACCTAGAACCTCAAGAATACTAAGTCTAATAATTCCTAGAAATTACCTACTGTTAAACAATAAAATATATGACGCACTGGCGAAAACTAGCAAAAGAAACTAATTAAAACTAATTAAAAATAATTAAACTACAAACAGTACTAAAAACAGAGTAAATAGTACTGTTTACAATAATAAGCTAATCTAACTAACTCACTAACATGCAAACTAAACACTACCGCGTAGCTAGTCTAATAAGTAACCAGTAGCAAAAAGAATCGGTCAAAAATAATA
This sequence comes from Aegilops longissima, assembly GCA_021605205.1. Classification (NCBI taxonomy): domain Eukaryota; kingdom Viridiplantae; phylum Streptophyta; class Magnoliopsida; order Poales; family Poaceae; genus Aegilops; species Aegilops longissima. The sequence goes on along the minus strand of CM038678.1, from coordinate 597,957,035 downwards.
TTCCTAACTGAAAATAGCTCAAATCTAGTGATTTGAGAAAATTCATACAAACACAAATTTAAACTGATCAAATATGAAATACAATTGAACTAACAGAAACTTCATAAAATTTGTGATCCAACGCAGTTGGAATCACTCAAAACTACCTCGTAGATAATTAACTGCGGATTTTACAAGATTGAAACTATTCTATTTTAAAAACAGAAACGGAAAAAAGGCAGATCGGGATTACTGTAGCTGTTCCGGCGAGGGCCTCGGGCAGAGTGGCTCCGGTAGTCCTCCGGGCGAGGCGGCGGGATGGGCGGGGGCGGCGGAGTGGTTGGTGGCGGCGGGGAGGGCCGGCGGTGGGTGGCGCGGAGTAAATGGCTGCGGCAGCTCCGGCGAACTACGGCGGGGCGGCGCGGCGACGTGGGGTGAGGAGAGGAGGGACTAGGGGGGAAATGGGTGCGGGAGATGGCCATTTATAGGGGGGGATGTTGACTTGGAGGAGGGGGTGAGGGATTTCGCGAATCCCGCGATTCCGGCAATGCTCCGGCGGTGGCTGGAGATCTGGAGCATCTCGTCAGGAGGAAAGAGATGATTCGGTACGGACCGGGCCGGATTTGGGCCAAAAAACAACAATACCTTCCTTTTTTTGAATAACCCGCGAAGAAAAATCATTTTATAAAATAAAATTAAAATAAAATATAGGAGTATTATATATAAAAATGATAAATAATCCCAACTTAATGGGATATTTTCCAGGGGCAAATAAAATACTTTTTGAAAAAAATCATTTTTAAAATTCAAACAAAAAATCAAAACGACTCTCAAAACTCTATGGAAAATTTATTCCAACATTTTTGGGGTGTCATGTTACTCCCTCTCAACACTTTTGTTCAAGTGTTCTCTGTCAGAAAAGTTTTTGAATAACACTCAAATGCCACTTTGAGTTAAAAACAAAATTTAAAAGACAAATTCAAAATGAAATTTTTCTTTACTTCCCACCCTCTTTCATTGAAGAAATCATGAGGATCATTGAGTGGCATAAAGTTTGAAATATTTCCAAATTCAAATATTTTCAAACAGAAACATTTTTTGGAAAGTCCTTTTATTCCCTCTCAACAAAGCTTCAAAAGTTTAAAATCCCAATCAATTTCACTCAATCAATCACTCAACAATCAATCAAACAATCATATATTTTAATTATTATAACATTCCAAAATTTAGAATTTTGGGATGTTACACAGGGAAAGGTGGTTTCTCAATAAGCAGAAGGAACAACTGGATCAACATTATAAAGTATAGTTTCTTCTTTCACTGGTATCGGTTCCTTAATTTCTTCTTTAATAGGTGGGTGATATTTAAACCACTTCTCTTTAGGGAGTTCAAATTGAGTAGCAAATGATTCACAAAAGGAGGCTACTATCTCAGAGTCAAGTCCATATATAGTGCTACACTTTTGAAAAGCATCGGTATCCATAAAAGATTTAACACAATCATACTTAAGTTTAATACCTAACTCTTTACCTTCGCCGAGTTCCCAATCTTCAGAGTTTCGTTTAATTCTTTCCAAAAGATCCCACCAGAATTCAATAGTCTTCTTCATAAAAGAACCAGCACAAGAAGTATCAAGCATGGTTTGATCATTACGAGAAAGCCGAGCATAAAAATTCTGGATAGTAATTTCTCTTCAGAGCTCATGATTGGGGCATGAATATAACATTGACTTAAGCCTCCCCAAAGCTAGAGCGATACTTTCTCCTTCACGAGGCCAAAAACTATATATATAATTCTGATCACGATGAACTAGATGCATAGGATAATTTTTTTGGTGGAACTCCAATTTCAAACGATTCCAATTCCATGATCCAATATCATCGCATAGCCTATACCATGCCAATGCTTTTCCCTTCAAAGATAAGGGGAAAACCTTTTTCATTGCCTCATCTCCGGGTAAACCTGCAAGCTTAAACAATCCACAAATTTGTTCCACATATATCAAGTGCATATCAGGATGTTCGGTTCCATCTCCTGCATAAGGATTAGCTAGCAGTTGTTCTATCATAGCCGAAGGAATTTCATATTCTATATTTTTAGTAGGTGTTGTAGGTTGAGGGGTAGCTAATTGTGGTTCCGGACGAGGTGAAGATACCCCGAACAAACCCCTCAAAGGATTGTTTTCCATAGTAACAAGTGACAATAAATTTCAGCACACTATATAAATATTTCCTTGCCAGATTCCACTTACCAAAGGCGCTTCACTCCGTGGCAATGGCGCCAGAAAATAGCCTTGATGACCCACAAGTATAGGGGATCAATTGTAGCTCTTTTCGATAAGTGTTGGGGATATTACTATTGGGCGTAAAACGGCCAGGACAGGCCGGGTTAACTTCATCAGTAGTTGAGTATATTAAAGCCCAAGTAGGCAGATGAGGGCTTGAGGCCCATAGCCGGTTTAAGGCATGTAGTCGCAAACCGGCGTGGGTATGTAACTTGTATTGTAAGTTAGGAATAGCAGAGACCAAGCCGGATACATCTATAAACCGGCGTCGGGACTCTGTGAACCGACGGGCGCCACCCATGTATATAAGGGGACGACCCGGAGGCGATTCAGGACAACAAACAACAACTCGGGACCTAGGCGAAGCTTGTTTGCTCCCTAATCATCGAACCCCCATCAATTCCATCACAACTAGACGTAGGCTTTTACCTTCATCGAAGGGGCCGAACTAGTATAAACTCTCCTGCATCCTTGTGTCCGCTTTAACCCCTTTAAGCTAACCCGTAGCAATGGCTCCACGACTAAGTCCTTTCATGAGGACATCTGCCGTGACAAAACCACGACAGTTGGCGCCCACCGTGGGGCTATCGCACGATGGTTTCAAGTTCTTGGAGGGCAACTTCGAAGGACTCAAGGGTTACGCTGTGGGCCGGATGCCCAAGAGTCGTCGCAGCAAGCTCTACATCGACAATTCAGGCTGGGGCCCCGAGGCCGGCTCGATTGAGTATGGGTACCGGGTCCCCTTTGGTGGCATACACGTCTTCATTGGCAAGATCGGTGAACCGGGCCCTGAGCCGGACATCCTCACCGACCTCATCGAAACGGCTCAGCGTGCGAGATCTGCCCAGGGTAAACCGGACATGAAGCATGCCTTCGTGGGAGTCATCCACAGAGGAGAATATGAGGGTGGATCGGAATCTGGTAGCGAGACCGTCGTTTATTACGGCGACGAGTCCTCGACCGGAGAAACCGAATCATTGTATCAGCTACAAGACGGCCGGATTGGGGGCTGTTCCGAGGTGACAGTATTCCGGACCCCTCTGATCTGCCCAACCGGGTTGGGATATTCATGGCCGGTACACAGGCGGTGATCCACTCTTCGACCGCAGCAGCAATGTTCTTCGGGTCAGCAGTGTCGGCCGGGGTAGGAGGCCCTGCGCCCCCGCCGGCTCAAGTTTTATCTGATCTGTTTGATGCGTTGGCCGTGCTTATGGCGGAGGCTAACTCGGCGGATCAGGACGCCCACAACACGGAAATTGCAAAGGTGAGGGAACAGATCACTCAGGCCAAAGCCGACCTAGCAGCCAAGAACAACAGGATGGCCACAGAGCAGGCCGCTTTGGATGCGCAGGCCTATAGGCTTATGCTGGACCAGAACATGTCGCATGAAGTCCTGAAAAGGAAGCATCGGTCTCGCCTACCGACGGTTTTCGATGCCAGAAGCCTCTTTAATACCCCAGGAGCAGGGACTAGTAACCCGTCAGTGATAAACCGGGCGGAGGCACCTGGGCCGTGTGCGCCGGTTCAGCCTCGCCTGATGGAGCCGCCTCGACAAAATAATATCGTGCCTCAGCCTGTCCAGACACCTCTAGGTCATTATTCCTATCCAATGGACAATCTTATCGCCGCCGCTTCATGGCTAGAGGCCATCCCGATTGAAGGTGATTCTCCGCAAGCGATGGAGACGCGCCGGGTTAAGGAACTTCTTCGAACAGCCTTGGTTCAGCAGGAAGCATATTCATATAGGCGGACCGAATTCATTCCACCCCCCGTCCAAACCGGAGTTACAGCAGGCGGATGGATGAACCGGCCGTATCCAGTAATGCACGGAACCGTGAAGCGCCCCGTGGCAATAACCCGGCGGGTGATGCTCTGGAAGTGGTGGACCGGGCCCGAGCACGAAGGGATGTCGAGTTAGCAGCCCAACATGAGGCTCGTCAGCTTACGCCGGTTCGTCCAACCACCTCGATCGAGCCAGGAGTTACTTCTAGGTCTTTGGGAGTGCCTTGTCTTGTCCCCGCTTTACGCAATGTGTGCCTGCCCAAGGATTTCAAGGGCCCGCGCAAGGTTGCAAATTACACGGCCGATTTGTCTCCCGAAACATGGGTAGAGAGCTATGAGATGGCCATGGAGATGCTTGGCGTAGATGAAGCGGCGTGTGCAAAGTATTTCACCATGATGCTTGAAGGGACAACCATATTTGGTTAAAGAGCTTACCAGCCAATTCTATCAGTTCATGGGCCCAGTTGCGAGCCCGGTTTATCCAGAATTTCAAGGATACATGTAAGCAGCCCATGTCGATAGTGGACTTAGCGGCCTGTGTCCAGGAGGAAGGAGAGTCAACAACCCGTTGGGTACGCCGAGTTTCAGAAATTTTGCACTCATCGCATCAGATCAACGCCGACTCATGGTTATAACCTTGGAAAGCAACTGCCGGTTTAAACCTCTGAAGTTGAAATAGGGACGGATGAAGTGCCATTGTAATGATATGGGGACCCTCATGACTGCGTTAGTGAAGTATGCTGAATCTGATAGTACCAAGGATCCCGAGTCTAATGATGACAAGACAGGGAAGGGAAAGAAGAACAACAACTCCAAGGGGCAGCAACACAACACGGCAGGTCATGGTAACGGAGGCAAGCGTAAAGCGGATGGCAGCATGGACTTTGTGGCTAATACTAGCGCGCAGGACAGGGGCCAGCGACGGAAGGGTAAACCGCCAAATCGCGGTGGAGCTCCAAACCCCAACCCGGACCGCTTGACTTATCTATTAAACCAGCCCTGTCCAAAGCACGGGACGAAGGAGACGCCAGCCAACCACCTTTGGAAGGATTGCTATATCATGCAGGAGTTCAAAAATTCTAATGCTTTCCGATATGATCACGGATCAGGTGGTGGCTCAGGATCCGGATTCCAAGGGCCGGGTCACGGTGGAGGAAATGCCAGTTCGGGCTTCAGTGGCGATCAGGGTGGACATAACAATCAAAATAATCAGAATAGCCAGGGTGGTTACAACCAGCAGCAGCAGTTGGGCTATCAGAGCAATCCAAAGCAGTTGAATAGCGGGCAATATCATGTATTCACCACTAGCTTAGACAAGCGAGACCAGAAGCTTCACAAGTTTAGCGGTGAATTTCATTGAACCGCCGTGCCTCGTTATTTACGCTGGTCCGAACAGCTAATCATATGGAGCAGAGAGGATCACCCTCCCCGGGTTGACAATCCGGGTCAGCTAGCGTTGGTGGTGGCACCTCAGGTGGGAGGTTATAAGTTCACCAAGGTGCTCATGGATGGAGGAAGCAGCATTAATATCTTATACTATGAGACCTTCCGCCGTATGGGGCTAACAGACAAGAGTCTTAAACCGTCCAATACGGTATTCCATGGTGTGGTACCTGGTAAGTCAGCATATCCCGTTGGCAAGATAGCTCTGGAGGTGGCCTTTGGAGATGATCATGATTCCACGTCAGAAGCATTGATTTTTGAGGTGGTGAAGATCCGGAGCCCGTACCACGCTTTATTTGGGCGGCCGGCTTATGCCAAGTTTATGGCACGGCCCTGTTATATTTATCTGCAGCTCAAGATGCCGGGTCACAAGGGGACCATAACCGTTCATGGAAGTCGCAAGATTTCCTTGGAGTGTGAAGAAGGTGATGCGGCCTATGTAGAGTCGGTTTGTGCCACGGAAGAGTTTTTTTTTGACTATTTACTGCAAGGCAACAGCCTCACAGACCTTTATTAAATAAAAGAATATTAGTTACAACTATACAAATTTACAAGAAAGGAGAAAAAACTTACAAAAGGGACTATGTAAGGTCAGCTATCCAGGAAACAAAACTATCCTTATATTTACATCTAATCCTATGAGACAGGAGAGTTGAAGTACTACAAGGATAATGTTGATCTGGCGGACATGACTCCGTTGAAGAAGCCAACCACAGAGCATGATCGGCTCTAAAGTTCAAATCGGCAGCTGAGACTAAGGTTGTTGACTTCCTACCTGGTGACTCATCCAAGCAGTTTAGTATCAGTGCCAACTTGGATCCGAAATAGGAAAGCGCGCTCATCGAGTTCATCCGTGAGAATCGGGACATTTTTGCATGGAAGCCTTCGACATGCCGGTGTACCGAGGAACTCGCTGAGCACACTCTTAATGTTGATCCTAAGTACAAACCGGTGAAGCAGTTTCTCCGCGGTTCAACGAAGAAAGGCGCAGCTATTGAGAGGAGGTGGCAGGCTCTTAGCGGTGGCTTTATTGTTGAAGTGTTCCATCCTAAATGGCTGGCTAATCCGGTGCTGGTCCTTAAGGAAAACGACACCTGGCGCATGTGTGTGGATTACACAGATCTTAACAGGGCTTGTCCAGCAGATCCTTTTGCCCTCCCCCGCATCGATCAGATTATTGATGCTACGGCGGGTTGTGAGCGTTTGAGTTTTCTGGATGCATATTCTGGTTATCATCATATCAAGATGGCAGTTAAGGACCAGGAGAAGACGGCGTTCATAACTCCCTTTAGATCCTTCTGCTATGTATCTATGCCCTTTGGGCTCAAGAGTGCCCAGGCAACTTATCAATGGTGTGTACAAAATTGCCTTCATAAGCAGATCGGCCGTAATGTACATGCCTATGTGGATGATATTGTGGTTAAGTCAAGGGAGAAGGAGACTATAGTTGATGATTTGAAGGAAACCTTTGATAACCTACGGACATACAAGATGATGCTCAACCCGGCCAAGTGTGCTTTTGGTGTACCGGCAGGCAAGTTATTGGGTTTTCTGGTGTCCAACAGGGGAATTGAGGCTAATCCGGAGAAGATCACAGCTATGACCTCCCTAGCTAAACCGAAATGTATCAATGATGTCCAAAGGCTTGGCAGGCGGATTGCGCGATTGAGCGGTTTATCGGCCGCCTCGGTGAGAAGGCGATCCTTTGTATCGATGTCAAGAAAGCAGATCCCTTTGTCTCGAGTCCGGCCGCTGATAAAGCATTGGAGGACTTAAAGCGGCAGCTAGCCAATCCGCCTGTTCTTGCTGCTCCGATTGACAAAGAACCATTGCTACTATATGTGGCAGCTAATGCTCGTGCAGTCAGCGTAGCTATTGTGGTAGAGCGCAAGGAGGCGGGCAAGGAATATCCGGTTCAGCGTCCGGTTTACTATATTAGCGAGGTGCTTATTGAGTCCAAGCAAAGATACCCACATTGGCAGAAGCTAGTGTATGGAGTTTTCATGGCAAGCCGGAAGCTTAAGCAATACTTCCAGGGACATCCCATCACAGTGGTCAGCTCTGCTCCTTTGGGAGATATAATTTAAAACAGGGAGGCAACTGGCCGGATTGCCAAGTGGGCTATAGAGCTTGGGCCGCACGATTTGAAATACGTGCCTCAGACGGCGATCAAGTCTCAAGCACTTGCGGATTTCATCAATGATTGGACGGAACTACAAGTACCTGGAGAAAAGCCGGATCACACCTATTGGACTATTCATTTTGATGGGTCCAAGCAATTGGAGGGCTCGGGGGCTGGAGTCGTATTAACTTCCCCGCGAGGTGATAAGTTATGTTACGTTCTCCGCTTAATGTTCCCTTGTACTAACAGTGCAGCTGAGTATGAAGCTTTACTCCATGGTCTCCGGATGGCTAAGGAGATGAATCTCAGACGAGTTAAGTGCTTCGGTGACTCGGACATGGTGGCCCAACAAGTGTCTGGTACTTGGGACTCTAAGGACCCGCTCATGGCAGCATACCGTCGTGAGGTGGATATTATTGCAGGCCACTTCAAGGGATATCAGGTGGATCACATGGACAGACGGAAGAACGAAGCGGCGGACGCTTTAAGCCGGCTGGGCTCTCAGCGTAAACCGGTCCCGCCTAATGTCTTCTTGGATGTCCTGCATAACACGTCGGTCAAGCTCCCTGGTGAAGAAGATTTGGCTATTCCTGATCCGGAGGCTTAGTTGGTGGCGGCTCTGCATGTCATTCCGGATTGGACGGTTCCTTATCTTGCGTACATGAACCGGGGCGAGTTACCAGAGGATGAGATGCTAGCCAGACAGATAATTCGGCGATCCAAGTCCATGACTATTGTCAATGGCGAGTTGCATCATTGCAGTGTGTCCGGAGCGTTTCAACGTTGTGTGTCGCCGGAGAAAGGCTGTGAAATCTTGCGCAAAATTCACGAAGGAGATTGTGGTCACCATGCCGGTTCAAAATCTCTGGTGGCTAAGGCGTTTCGTCACGGTTTCTATTGGTTGACTGCCCTGCTGATGCGGAGGACCTGGTTAGGCGATGTGATGGCTGTCAGAAGTTCTCAAGACGCGCTCATGTGCCGGCTCAATAATTGAGGATGATTCCAATTACTTGTCCGTTTGCGACTTGGGGGCTGGATATGGTTGGGCCTTTCAAACGGTCCAAGGACAAGAAGACCCACCTTTTGGTGGCGGTTGACGAGTTTACAAAGTGGGTGGAAGCGGAGCCCGTCAGCAAGTGTGATGCAGCCACAGCGGTTCAATTCATTAAAAAGGTGATTTTCCGGTTTGGCTTTCCACACAGTATCATCACTAATAATGCTACGAATCTGTCTAAGGGTGCTATGAAGGAGTTCTGTGAACGTGAGAACATCCGGCTTGACGTTTCATCAGTGGCTCACCCACAGTCCAATGGCCAAGCAGAGGGAGCTAACCAAGAGATCTTACGAGGCATCAAACCCCGGCGTATGGTTCCTTTGCAGCGAACGCCGGATTGTTGGGTTGAGGAGTTACCATCTGTATTATGGAGCATCAATACTACACCCAACAGATCGACAGGATACACACCATTCTTCATGGTCTATAGAGCGGAGGCGGTTCTCCCTAGTGATATCCGTCATGATTCACCTCGTGTAGCAGCTTATGTTGAAGCGGACAACGAGGTAGCACGGCAAGACACTTTGGACCTGTTGGATGAGGATCGTGACATTGCAGCTGCCCGTTCGGCGATCTACCAGCAGGATCTTCGTCGCTATCACAGTCGCCGAGTTAGAACCAGAACCTTTCAAGAAGGAGATTTGGTGCTCCGGCTCATCCAAGACCAGACTGGTATGCACAAGCTATCCCCACCTTGGGAGGGACCTTTCGTGGTCATCAAGAATCTGCACAACGGGTCGTACTATCTGATTGATATTCGAGAGCATAGAGACTCACGTACATCAGAGGAGGAGACCAACAGGCCATGGAACATAGCTCATCTTCGGCCCTACTACACTTGAGTCATCGGCTCTACTTATGTACATATTATGACAATGTATATATTATGATCAATACAATAAACCGGAGCCTTAGCTAAAGCGGGGTCTCTGTTATTTTTACATCATGAGTGGTTACACAGAGTTTTTATCTTAAAGCGGTCTCCGGTTTACCCCTTGAGTTAGCTTTTTAACAAAGCTTTATATCATGTCACTTGGGGGCTTGGTCGTGTCCGAACCAATGCAACACCTTTTGATAGGCGAAAGCCACGGAATCACTTGGGGACTTGGTCACGTCTAAACCAGTCACGCCTCTTGATCGGCCTAAGGCCACAGAATCACTTGGGGGCTTTGGTCGAACTCGAACCATCGCTACACCTCTTGATCGGTGTAATGCCACTGCATCATTTGGGGACCTGGCTGACATGAACCGTAGCTACGCCTATCGGGGGCTTGGTCGTGTCCGGTCATGGTAATGCCACTTGATCGGCTCAAACAGCCTGTTTTCACAAAAGATTTTGTCTTTGCCTTTGCTTGAAATTCGTTTCTCTTTTTGCATATTTCTCTTGTTGTGTTCTTAAAACGACAATTATTAAACCGATTTGACTGTAAGTTGACGGGACACGGTTTGTTTTTCATCCGGAGACACTTTGCCCGGTTTGATTTTTGATAAACATCCTATTATGGAGTAACACCGGTGTTCATCTTAACCCGGAACGGTTTACCTGATAAACCGACCCTATATGCACAGGAGCTGTTTTCTCCTTCAGCAGAGTGGGTTTCTTACAACTCCGCTTCAAGATTGGCACAGCCAACTTCATGCCCTACGATGGCAGGTATCATACATTCCCATATTTTATCATATATTTAAATCTAAGGTATTATCTTTGATTTCACATACATAGATATGATGACCCGCCTGGTTATACAACCACAATGGCATTTTAAGCTTTTTTGCTACAGACAACAGTTTAGCATCGGTGATTCAACGGAAGCATAAGTTGTAATAAATATGCACGAAGGCATATCAACACAAAGTGTGGCAGCTAGTCTATTACAAGGCAACATGGTGCCCAGATAAGATAATTGTTTTTCTGCATAACATAAGGAAGCAGTAATGTAAACCGGCCTCCGGTTCATGCTTGGTCGCCAACTTGGCTTGATGGTTGCGGGTCATCCTGCGCCGCTTCAACTTCTGCTTCCCTACCCAGCGGCTGGAAATCAACAGTTGTCCAGTCGATTCCCATTAATGCTTGGAATACAGCTTCATCATTGATCAGCAACGATGGTTCAATATCAGGAGCGTAAGTATGCTTACGAATTGGAGGTATAAGGTTCTCCGCTTCAGGAATCGGTGCAGGCACTCGTTTATTTTCGCCATCGTATTGGGCTTGATAGTGAGACAGATTTGCCTCTTCAGCCAATTGACAAGCCAAAGGGCGCAATTCCCGGTTTATAGCTCGGAGATCCTCGTCGCTGAATTATGTCCCGTCTTCCTTCAAGCTTGGGAAGCCCTGGGCCGCTTCAACAGGATCAAAATCCGGCACCCACGCTTTGGCCAGGATTAAGGCGTTTATGGCACCGGTTCTAGTAGCAGATTTCTTTAATTCTTCAACCCGGGCAGGAAGCATTGACAACCTTTTAATGGTGTCCTGGATCAAGGTCGGTGTCAGGTTGTTGTGAGAAGCGGTGTTGATGATCCGTTGCGCACCAGTATAGAGTTGCTCTATCAATGTATAAGAGGCTTTCAATTTCTTCCGCACGTCTGATCCCAAGTGGCCAATACGTGTCCCTGTATCATTCAAAGGGTTAATAAACCAGCAAATTACATGAGAAGGCCTCATTACGTCAGAAGTCAAAAAGGCTTACCAAAGACAGCGGCGGTCATGGCATGCACTTGCCGCTTTACACTGGTCAGTTCATCCACCACCGGTTTGAGGGCAACCTCAGCATTCTCTGCCCGTTGAGTTAAAGCGGCCTTTTCTGTGGCCCAATCCGCCCGCTCCTTGTTGAAACCCTCTTTAAGCTTTTCCATGACGCTTAAAGCACTGGTTAATTCATTCTTTGCTTTGGAGGTCTCAGCTTGCTAGGATTTCAGGTTTTCTTGAAGATCAGTGATTTGATTTTCTTTCTTGGTCAGATCAGCCTACTTACAGGTAATCATTGGATAAAGAATTAGGAGCAGAGTTGAAGTACCAACCCCGTAACAAGTTATGCTCTTGGTACTTGGGGGCTAATGCATATTTGCTTTTCATCCTACAATTTCTATATCAAGTCCCAAGCTCAATACAAGTATTCAGTTTGGCACTTGGGGGCTAATGCCTATTTGCTTTGTCCTTGAGGGATACTGGATTTCTTATGGTATAAAAGTCCTGGTTTAACTATATTAAGTTGAACCGGCCCTTGGGGGCTACTTTCCCAGAAGTACAGCTTTGCTCAGGATTATATTGGGAAGTACCGGTTTAAGTTCACATCTTAAAACCGTCACTTGGGGGCTAGTAGAGTTGACAGATTGAAATATACAAGCAGAGAGTCATATGGAATTTACCTAATATTTTTCTTTCATCATATTTACCAGACCGGCTTCATAATCACGGCTGGTATATAACCGATTTAGATAACTAGAATGAAGATCTTGGGGATTCAAAGCGGCATAAGTAACCAAATCGGCATTCCACTTGCCTTTACCAAACGCAGTAAATTCATCCTTCGAAGTGTGCTTAGACAAGGCGACAGGATTACCTGGTTCGGAATGGCCAAAGCCAGTAATAACAACATCATCATCCTTGGCTTCACCAGTTCGCACTGGGGTTGCCGGTTTCTCCGTATGCTTTGGTGGACTCGCTGTTTTGTCAGTTTGAGCAGGACTCGTGGGTTGATTTGAAGGGCCTGTGGCATCAACATGTGCCTCTTCAACGGTAACATCATGATCTTGCAATGGTGGGTCGTTCAGCATATCATCCTAGATGTGTTCTTCAGGATTGGGTATTTTGGTCGGTTCAGGAGCGTCGTCTTCTTCTGCCGCTTTGTCCAGGCGAGCTTTATTGCTTGGCCTAGACTTGGCCCTGAAAGGGAAAGGACGGATCAGTCCAGTAAACATTGAAAGTGATATATCAAAACAGTATCATCAGGAATATGGCTCACCCAAGCACTGTCTTAAGTGGTGGGAGTTGGGTGGCTGACGACTCGTCGGACGAAGAATGAGAAGTCACCAGATAATCGGAGTCAGATGGATTAAGAGGTTGACGAACGCAACCCGCTTTAGGATAAGCATTGACGAAACAGTTAGAGACCTCTGAACAGCGTCTCCGAACCGGACTGTTCGGTAAACCGGCGGAGGTAACTACCTGGCCGTTGTGCCGGGTTGCGCGACGAGCTTCATGATGTTGCTTCTTCATAAGAAAGTTTCGGTCCAAATAAGCAAGAGGATGAGAAAATTTAACTTTCCGGTTTGCCCGACGGATTTTTACTGAAGGTAAAGGGTTTGAATCGGAAGAAAGAGCGATTACCTCTACAACATCAGCATGGTGACTTCACATCATCCCGGCAATAATCATTATCAATAAGGCGTGTGAAAAATAAACCAAGTGAGTCAAGTTCTACCTCAAGATCCGGATTACCCAAATCATCGTCAGCTGGTGGATCGGAGGAGGCAGTGGTTTTCTTTCTATTGGTTGGTTTCTTCACAACTCTGGTCTTGGACCGGGTTATTTTCTCCGGTTTCTCTTGTGGAGTTCTCTTGCTCCAAAATGGATCATCACCCTGTTTGAAAGATGTTAATATCAACAAAGAGTACTTACACATAGTCAGATTTTATAAATGCATAAGATATGAGTCTTACAGCTGGCGGTTTGTTAATGGCAGAAAAGGGAGGCATGCCGGTTTGGGCGCAAGCGGCTTCCGGTTCGTTTAACATCCTCTTAACAGCCTTAGTAACTTCATCGTCTGTTAGCTGGATCTCAATATGCCGTAGAGGGTCTTTCACATCTTCTGTGTATTTGCACATCAAACCAGAGCATAGGCTTAAGGGCAGTATACTCCAAGATATCCAGCAGCGAGCAAGGTCAACTCCTGTCAACCCGTTGGCCATGAAAGCCCGTAGATTGGATAGTTGAGGGGCATATTTGCTTCTTTCCTTAGCAGTCAGTCTGTGAGGGAGGGGATGTGTGTTGCTTAGCTGCTCCGGACGGTAACCCGGTAAAGGATTTTCTCCATCAGGAGAGGTATCTTTGCAGTAAAACCATGTTGAATTCCACTCTTTGGGATGGCCGTGCAGTTTGGCGTGAGGGTAAGTGACCTCATTCCGCTTTTGAATCGCCATACCACCCAACTCGGTGTTGGGACCGTCAGAAAATTCGGTGCGGCGGTTTAGATGGAAGCAATATCTGAAGAATTCAACTGTGGGCTCCTCTTGAAAGAATACCTCGCAGAGAACTTGAAAGTGACAGATGTTGGTTACGGAGTTGGGGCCAATATCTTGTGGACGCAGTTGGAAGTTGGCCAAAACATCTCGATAAAACTTTGAACCGGGCGGACTGAAGCCCCGGGCTAAATGGTCAGCAAAAACAACAGCCTCTCCATCCTTGGGTTCTGGATGACTCTCCGGGCCAGGGACCCTCCAGTGAATGGCGTCTTTTTTGCCTAAAGCGCCGGTGCTGACTAAGTTATCCAGTTGAGTTTCAGTCACCCGAGAAGGGACCCAGTTACATTCGTACACTTGCTTGGCCATGGTGCAATCTGCAAAGCAGTAATACCGGTTCAAGAATATGTTGGAAGGCTATATATTGATACATTCATTGTTAAATCGGAAGAAGTTGCTTATAAACCAGGGTCATGCAAGGTGGCAATACATAGCTGGGAAATCCTGGCGGTTCAACAAGGGGACTAATGGTATATGCCGAGTTGTCAATTTTGCTACAAAGTTAAACCGCCTAGTCTGAAACATTGATGAATCAAGAGTGGATGTGCGAAAAAAGGTTTCACAATCGTATTTCACAGTTTTGGATCTGGAGCATATTCAGAAAAGAAATAAATATTCAAGGTCCAAAACGGAGCGATACCAAATCAATGAGCAAGGATGCAGGGAGATCTATGGCCTTGAGATGCGCAAGTGACAATGGATGCTAAAAAACTACCGCTACGCAGAACAAGGATTCACAGACTTGACTAAAAGTTATCATATGAGCAAGAAGCAAGCGATGAACGCCGAAGAACATGGAAACCCTAGAATAGATCTATGGTGAAAAGATAGAAGACTTACCAGAGCTGAGGAAGAAACGGAAGACCGCTGCGATGCTCTGGTATACTCAGGGTGATGCAGCGGCCAAGGTTGGTGCAGAAGTTGACGGCGGCGGCGGAGCTCCGAAGCTGGGCGGTGCGAGGAAGACAAAGCAGAGGGGCACGAAGGGGAAAAAAAAGAAATGACCCTTCGGTCTTATTTATAAAGCACGGGACATGTATCAGGCGCGAAAATCAAGGGGCCGCGAGTTTGGAAACGGAGCTGTAGCCTCGATTGTCGCAGGTCTATTAAACAAAAAAGGTATTGTGGATAGTTTTTATGACAGGTGACGTCACGCCGGTTTACGATGACCAGAGCAGATGACATCATGGCGGTTCACCCAATTACACAAAGTTTCTGAAGATTAAGTTTTTTTGCTGAGGATTGACATGAACCTGTTCAAATCAATCTGGGGCCTAATGTTGGGGATATTACTACTGGGCGTAAACCGGCCAGGACAGGCCGGGTTAACTTCATCAGTAGTTGAGTATATTAAAGCCCAAGTAGGCAGATGAGGGCTTGAGGCCCATAGCCAGTTTAAGGCATGTAGCCGTAAACCGGCGTGGGTATGTAACTTGTATTGTAAGTTAGGAATAGCAGATACCGAACCGGATACATCTATAAACCGGCGTCGGGACTCTATGAACCGACGGGCGCCACCCATGTATATAAGGGGACGACCTGGAGGCGATTTAGGACAACAGACAACAACTCGAGACTTAGGCGAAGCTTGTTTTCTCCCTAGTCATCGAACCCCCATCAATTCCATCACAACTAGACATAGGCTTTTACCTTCATCGAAGGGGCCGAACTAGTATAAACTCTCATGCGTCCTTGTGTCCACTTTAACCCCTTTAAGCTAACCCGTAGCGATGGCTCCACGACTAAGTCCTTTCATGAGGACATCTGCCGTGACAAAACCACGACAATAAGTAAGAGTGTCGAACCCGATGAGGAGCAGAAGGAAATGACAAGTAGTTTTCAGTAAGGTAATGTGTGCAAGTGCTGAAATTATAAGTAGCGGATAGTTTGATAGCAAGATAATTTGTAACGAGCAAGTAACGGTAATAATAACAAGTATGCAGCAAGGTATCCCAATCCTTTTGAGGAAAAGGACAGGCCAAAACGGTCTCTTATGATAAGCAAAGCGTTCTTGAGGTACACAGGAATTTCATCTAGTCACTTTCATCATGTTGGTTTGATTTGTGTTCGCTACTTTGATAATTTGATATGTGGGTGGACTGGTACTTAGGTGCTACTCTTACTTGAACAAACCTCCTACTTATGATTAACCCTCCCGCAAGCATCCGCAACTACGATAAAAGTATTAAGAATAAATTCTAACCATGGCATTAAACTTTTGGATCCAATCGGCCCCTTACGGAATAGCGCATAAACTTGGGTTTAAGTTTCTGTCACTCTTGCAACCCATCGTCTAATTGCTACTCCACAATGCATTCCCTTAGGCCCAAATATGGTGAAGTGTCATGTAGTCAACGTTCACATGACACCACTAAGGGAATAACAACATACATACTATCAAAATATCGAAGACATATCAAGTTCACAGGATTACTTGCAACATGATTTCTCTCATGACCTCAAGAACAAAAGTAACTACTCACAAATGATAAGCATGCTCAAGATCAAAGGGGTATTAAATAGCATATTGGATCTGAACATATAATCTTCCATCAAATAAACCATATTAATCAACTACAATGTGTAATCAACACTACTAGTCACCCACAAGAACCAATCTATAGTTTCGGTAACAAGAATGAATACAAGAGATGAACTAGGGTTTGAGATGAGATGGTGTTGTTGAAGATGTTGATGGAGATTTCCCTCCCCAAGATGGAGAGTTCTTGGTGATGATGATCACGATGATTTCCCCCTCCGGGAGGGAAGTTCCCCCGGCGGAACCGCTCAACCGAAGGGCAAAAGTGCTCCTGCCCAAGTTCCGCCTCGAGACGGCGGTGCTCCATCCCGAAAGCCTTCTCTTTATTTTTTTAGGTAAAAATGACTTATATACCTGAAGATGGGCACCGGAGGTGGGCCGAGGAGGCCACAACCCACCAGGGCACGCTTGGGGGGCCTGGCGCGCCCGGGTGGGTTGTGCCCACCTGGTGGCCCCCCTCTGGTGGTTATTTGCTCCAATAATTCTTAAATAATCCATAAAAAATCTCCGTGAAGTTTCAGCTTGTTTGGAGTTGCGCAGAATAGGTGGCCTGACGTAGCTTTTCCAGGTCTAGATCTCCAGCTGCCAGAATTCTCCCTCTTAGAATTACTCCAAAAAGCATTATTATGGATAAAAACATCATAAATAACAATAAGAAAACATGATGCAAAATGGACGTATCATGGAATACTCAGGTTAAACTTGACTAGCCTAGCATGTATAGACATGGCCTCGGAACACTGAGACCGAAAGGTCAAACATGAATCATATAGTAGATATTATCAACATAGAGATGTTCACCGTTGAAAACTACTCCATCTCACGTGGTAATCGGACGATATGGATCACGTGATCATTTAGATGACTCGAGGGATGTCTATCTAAGTGGGAGTTCTTAAGTAATATGATTAATTGAACTTAATTTATCATGAACTTAGTCCTGATAGTTTTTGCAAATCTATGTTGTAGATCAATGGCCCATGCTATCGTTCCCTTGAATTTTAATGTGTTCCTAGAGAAAGCTAAGTTGAAAGATGATGGTAGAAACTACATGGACTGGGTCCGTAACTTGAGGATTATCCTCATTGCTGCACAGAAGAATTATGTCCTTGATGCACCACTAGGTGAAAAGCCCCCTCCCGCTAATGTAGATGCTTTGGACGTCTGGCAGACGCGGTCTGATGACTACTCTATAGTTCAGGGTGCCATGCTCTACGGCTTAGAATTGGGACTTCAAAGACGTATTGAACGTCATGGACCATATGAGATGTTCCAGGAATTGAAGTTAATATTTCAAGCAAATGCCTGAGTTGAGAGATATGAAGTCTCCAACAAGTTATATAGCTGCAAAATGGAGGAGAACAGTTTTGTCAGTGAACACATACTCGGAATGTCTGGGTACCATAACCACTTAACTCAGCTGGGAGTTAATCTTGTGGATGATAGTGTTATTGACAGAGTTCTTCAATCACTGCCACCAAGCTACAAAGGCTTTGTGATGAACTATAATATGCAAGGGATGGATAAGACAATTCCCGAGCTCTACGCGATGCTAAAGGCTGCGGAGGTAGAAATCAAGAAGGAGCATCAAGTGTTGATGGTCAACAAGACCACCAGTTTCAAGAAAAAGGGTAAAGGGAAGAAGGGGAACTTCAAGAAGAACAGCAAACAAGTTGTTGCTCAGGAGAAGAAACCCAAGTCTGGACCTAAGCCTGAGACTGGGTGCTTCTACTGCAAATAGACTGGTCACTGGAAGCGGAACTGCCCCAAGTATTTGGCGGATAAGAAGGATGGCAAGGTGAACAAAGGTATATGTGATATACATGTTATTGATGTGTACCTTACTAATGCTCGTAGTAGCGCCTGGGTATTTGATACTGGTTCTGTTGCTCATATTTGCAACTCGAAATAGGGGCTACGGATTAAACGAAGATTGGCTAAGGTCGAGGTGACGATGCGCGTCGGGAATGGTTCCAAGGTCGATGTGATCGTCGTCGGCACGCTACCTCTACATCTACCTTCGGGATTAGTTTTAGACCTGAATAATTGTTATTCGGTGCCAGCGTTGAGCATGAACATTATATTTGGATCTTGTTTGATGCGATAGGGTTATTCATTTAAATCAGGGAATAATGGTTGTTCTATTTATATGAGTAATATCTTTTATGGTCATGCACCCTTGTAGAGTGGTCTATTTTTGTTGAATCTTGATCGTGGTGATACACATATTCGTAATATTGATGCCAAAAGATGCAAAGTTGATAATGATAGTGCAACATATTTGTGGTACCGCCGTCTAGGTCATATTGGTGTAAAGCACATGAAGAAACTCCATGCAGATGGACTTTTGGAATCACTTGATTATGAATCATTTGATGCTTGCGAACCATGCCTCATGGGCAAGATGACTAAGACTCTGTTTTTCGGAACAATGGAGCGAGCTACTAACTTATTGGAAATTATACATACCATTGTATGCGGTCCGATGAGTGTTGAGGTTCGCGGCGGGTATCGTTGTTTTCTGACCTTCACAGATGATTTGAGCATATATGGGTATATCTACTTAATGAAACACAAGTCTGAAACATTTGAAAAGTAAAAAAGAATTTCAGACTAAAGTGGAAAATCATCGTAATAAGAAAATAAATTTCTACGATTCCCAACATCTTTGAGTGATCTATATCCGAGTGATAAAAAGAGACAAGACACGTATTTGTATTGTTGCCATTAAGGATAAAGAGATAGGGTTTATTCATGCGTGGGTTTACTTTGTCTACATAATATCATCTTGTTTAAGGCGTTACTCCGTTCTTAATGAATTTAATACTCTAGATGCATGCTGGATAGCGGTTGATGGGTGGAGTAATAGTAGTAGATGCAGGCAGGAGTCGGTCTACTTGTCTCGGACGTTGCCTATATACATGGTCATTGCCTTGGATATTGTCATGATTATTCGCTTTTCTATCAATTGCCCAACAGTAATTTGTTTACCCACCGTATGCTATTTTCAAGAGAGAAGTATCTAGTGAAAAATATGGCCACCGGTTCTACTTTTTCTTTACTTTATTTTATTTTATTTTATTTTTATCTATTTATCACTACAGGATTTAATCCTTGCAATTAACCGCCGAGGGATTGACAACCCTTGTTCGCGTTGGGTGCAAGTATTTGTTATTTTGTGTGCAGGTAGTCCTAACGAGGTGTTGTATGGTTCTCTTACTGGATTGACAACCTTGGTTCTTAATTGAGGGAAATACTGACCTCTACTGTACTGCATTATCGTCTCCTCTTCAGGGAAATAACAACGCAGCTGTACACGGGTCATGGGGGTTCGTGTGCATGTTACCATTCAATATAGTTGTATTCACTCTTCAAGATACCAAATAAAATGTCAAATGAGTAACTCAGTAGACATGTTTTGAACCTGAATGCTAGTTAAAATCGTTTATGAGTTATTTTAGTTTGTTTTGATCTGGTTATTGATCTCAACTCCATATCAGCGACACCGTCTGTGGTACTGCCGATCTGCCACGTCTCCTATGGCCCTAGGGACATGGGTGTGCGGTAGATTCCCGCCCTTGCCGGCGGGAGGGCTCCGTTTTAGGTGCTTCTTCAAATTTTGTTATGGTTTGTATTCTACTCAGGAAGACGAGGCGGCGGCGGCTTCTTGAGCATGGAATAAGGTTCTCCCCGCCTAGCATTGTCGGAGGGCGTGTGGAGGTGTGCCTCTTGTGGATCTCGCAGGATTCGATCAGTGGTTCTCTTTGGTTGATCTTCTTAGATACGGTCTTTGTTCGTCTTTGTTCATGTATCTTCAGGCTGTATTCTTCCGATCTAAGCTTCTCTTCATCGGCGGCGATTGTTGTTCTGGTGCTTTGGTCCTATGGGGTCTTAGCACGATGACTTTACAACTGTCTAAAATACTATGATTGTTTTTTGAAATACACGTTGAACATTTGTCAAATGTACATTGTATAGTTTTTAGTACATGGTGGATTTTTTAAATACACAATGCATATTTTTACTAAAATACTATGAATATACTTTAGATACATGCAAACATCGGTTAAGGGATAGAACATATTTTACGTGTACACCACCTTTTTATGAATGGCAAAGCTAAAATCCTGCCGACTGGTGGTTTGCAGCAGGCGCGTCTGACTCGCGAGCCGCTCGATCCGAATCCAACATCGCGCGTCGTCCGTGGTGCACGCAGCGCACGTGGCGATAGTCGTTACCTCGTTTCCCTCTCGATGACAAGCGGGCCCCGTGAAACCGCCCATCTCGCCCAATGCCCACAATCCCCACTCCCCCCCCCCCTCTCCCTCTTCGCCTGCATTACTTCTTCCCCTTCTACTGTTGTGGTTTACATTCGAATCCCCTCTCGCTACCCTCCCCCTCGTCCGCGACGGTTGCTGGTGGTGGTGCGGTCCGGTTCGCAGCTAGCAGCGTCTGCATCTGCAGTGAGGAACGCATTCCCCACCCCTTTGTCTTCCTGTTTTGCTCCGTCGATATCTTCCCGCCGGTCCGCGATTGATTTTTGCTGCACGGAGCCTTCGAATCCGGTGGGTTGTTGTTCCCATTAGGTTAGATTATGTTAGTTTAGGCCGGCTTCTAGTTTCTGAATCGGCGTTGAGGAGCGCATCCCCCCCCCCACCTGCCCCAGCTGTGGATTCCTGTTGCTCCGCCGGCATGCTCCACCGTTGATTTTTGGTGTTCGGACCCTTCGATTCCGGCCGGTTGTTTTTCCCATTAGGTTAGATTAGGTCGCCTTCTGATTCCAGTTGAATATGGCTCGGAAATATGGTTCAATTTGTGTGAAATTAGTTGGCTGGTGGGTGTGGATAGGTTTTCGTGGTGGTAAGCGTGGTCGGTTCTACTAAGGATTTTCCCACACGTTTTTTTGTTCTCCTGTTAGTGTCGTGGATGTGGATTTTTAGGACATGCAATAGTGTTTGGTGTTTATGGATTTTAAGATGTGCATTAGTGGATGAGGATTTGAAAAGTACCCCTAAGTTTATTCACAAAATGTTGTTATGTTGGTTTTGTTTGATGCGCTCTGTCTATCGATTAGGATTGTGGTGCTCTAATTAGCATGTTTAAAATGCTTGAATTTCCAGTGAAGTTTTGTTCTGTTTAATTATCATGATGTTTGTATTGAACTTGCCAATGACATTGCACTCAAATTACCAGATGCTGAAGCACTGCTATTATCGGTGTTGTTTGTTATGGTTAAATTATCATGATGATTGTATTACACTTACCATTATCATGTTACTGTAGTTACTAGTATTTTTCTGTTCTAACTACATGCAGCACAATGCACATTTCTAATTCAATGATGTGGTTGTTTTTGTGTGCTTACCGACATCATTTTTGTGATTATTAATGACCATGTGTCAATGCTAATTTTATCACTGGTAATTTGGTTGTAAATCATCAAATTGATGCCGCCTTTCTAACTTACCAATACTATTGTGCCTCATTTATCAGTTACACATGCTTTTATATACTTGTGCGATCTGTTTTGCTATAGTTTAGCAGGTGTGGTGAACCAAGTGCGGTTTGCTTGATTTATTTATCAGTTGTATTATTGCTTTGTCAAATATCAGTTTTATAAATGTTGTTGTTAATTGTGATATCAGTTTTTCACAAGTCATCTAATTGGTTTCATTCGCTTTCTTTTTTGTTCCTACGTGACAGGGACACAATGCCGATGAGGTTCCTTCAAAAAAGGCGAAACGCCCTCCTCCGCGGAACAGAGCCTCACCCAGTTCGCTTCTTCTAGCATGCAAGGACATGAATGATGACAGGAAGGCTGCCATTGATGATGTGGATTTCACAAGCCTTCGGAATATCCAATGTGACCATCTATTCAACAATCTCAGTGTGTGGCTTGCTGATCTGTACGACCCCGATTCCCGTGAGGTGGTCATACCAGGGCGAGGCAGGCTTCCGGTTAATGAGGAATATGTGCATCGTGTTATGGGCGTGCCGCGTGGAGGGAAGGATGTCCCTTAGAACCTCCCTACTGAAGCTGATATTGAGTTAGGGCTTGAGTTGTTTGGCGAGCTTGGATATGCCCCTAAAATGACTGATCTTGTTGATCTCATAAAGGATTCTGAAAATGCTGATGATAGTTTCAAGCGTATGTGGCTTTTGCTTGCGGGGAATACAATCATTGCCCCGACCACCTCCAACAAAGTTAGCCCCAGATGGTATGTTGTGCTGGTAAGTTGTTATGTAATTCTGTCATTTTCTTTCTTGTGTGCTTGATAACTTTACTGTATGTCAGTGTGGTAACATTCGTAGTTTTTGTGGTCCATTCGGTGAATTTCAGTTTCTTTTTGTTTTCAACTTGCAGCGTGACATCGATGGTATTAAAAATCTCAATTGGTCCAAATTTATTGCTGATGAACTACACAAGGCGCTATTGAAACGCAAGCCTACCAGGGGTTGCCTTCTCTTCTACAATGTAAGTGACGATGCTTTCCTCTTACCTTCTTTTTTGTCATTTGTCATCTTTTTGTCATTTTGTGTCTGATTTTTGTTCGTGTTTACCATGACGCTTGTATTTTTCTTATCAGCTATTGTACATTCATGCGATTGATCTTTCTGGACTCGGCATCGTATTGCCTGATGGTCCTTTTCCCATCAATGTCTGGACGAAGAATCTGATAACTCTTGTCCTTAACAAGGATGTTCAGGCTGACAAAGTTTATTTTTAGAAACTACCGGTAATCTATATCTATGTTTTTCAGTTCACACACTGCTTTGCAACTGCATTTTCTTTTCATTGTTTTTTGTTGTTACTTATCTGACTTGTCACTACATTTTTTCCAGTTGAAGCTTGAGTTTGGCATGAATTTACATGCATTTGGTGGTGCGGAAGGTCTTGACAAGTTTATGCGTGTTCATACTGCCCCAAGCTGCAGTCAGGAGGTGAGCATGTAACCTCATTTTTTGTTGTTTTGCTATTCTATGTTTTTTCATAGGCTGATAACTTATTTGTTGCACTCAATGTGGTGACCCTCTTTTGATGTCAACTTGACACTCTTTACTAATGCCATCAGATATTGTTGTTTCCAATGTGTCATATCATCTATAAAGGATAATAATTATGTTTGCAACCTTGTGACAATTCTTAGTGTAATGCCTTGATAACTTTGTTACATTCCTGTGATAACTTGGTATCATGATAACTTTGGTTGCATACCTGTGATGATTTTTTTGTAAAGCCTTTGATAACTTAAGTTTTTTGTTGATATCTAATTGTTCTATTTTAGCTTTCTCGTATATTGATCTTCATTTTCATGGTGTCTGAATGTTTGTTAAATCATGAATACATTCATGTGTTTACTGCAACGACACCACACATTTTTGTTTGGTATTGTTCATGTGTGTGCTTTTCGTGAACTCGTGATAACTTTTGTTGCATTTTAGTGATAACCTACTATTTATTTTTATTTTTTGCATTTTTTCTGTTTAACAGAAATTTGCCAAATCAACTCAGATAGTTGCTCGGTTCACGTCCGCCATGGCTGGCATACTAGGCGATCTTGTGCAATCATTTACTGCTTTGGATGACGAGGGCCATTCAGATGCATCCCGTCAGCTACACGCTGGATTGAATGTTATTTCTTCTGCTACCCGTACGACGGCAAGGACCACGCGCTCATTGCAAGGCAGGCGGCCAGAAAACCCTGGAAAGAATGTTGCTGAAGATTCTGACAGTGATGATGAGTACCACAGAGGCAATGATGCTGAGTCTGATGCTGACTCCGATGATGATGACGATGGTGATGATATGGATTATCGATTTGTTCGTCGTCGCCGTAATGATCCTTTCGTTGCTTCAGGCAGTGGTACCGCGAATGTAGATACGGGCAGCGGTCCAGCTGATGATGACACCACACATCTGGATGATGCAACTGTCAAAGCTCATGAGAACACAGGACCAGATGTTGAAGACACGCATGTCCTCCCTGTCAATGAGAACCTCAATGAGTCTCAGGTCATGCTCACTGGCACCTCTCACGCAGCATCAGTCGGATAAGGTGATGGAGGGCTTAGCCAGCAAGGTCTGACAGACACGCAAGCTGAGGCAGCCACTGAATCTTCTGTCAAGCGGTGTGGTTCTCAGCTTCTGAAAAAATTGGGTTAGCAGAGGCACAAGAAACTGAGGCTTCCATCACCCCCGTCCAACTTCACCAACTGTGCCGCTCCGTCCAACTTCACCAGTTGTGCCCCCCAGCCCATCGCAAAGGCCGTCTTCACCAAATGCAATTTCAGCAGCTGAAATTCATTTAGCTGTGAAGAAAGTTGTGGTCCAGGAGCTTGGTATACGTGTGGCTGAAAAGGGAACTGGTGTCTCCGTCCCACTATCCACCATGCGGAAGGAGGCCCCACGCAGGTGAATGATTTTTTCCATGGTCTTTTTTATTAATGTTGTGCCTGATACAACATGGTAAATCCAGTTGTTTGAGTATGGTAGTTTGTGTAATTTCATGCTGGTAATAAACTTGCTCATATTTCCCTTGCAGGGCACCTGGCAAACAATCTGCTGCTGCTAAGGATTCAGAGATTGCACCAGTAAAAATGTATTCACATTCTTACTTTCATTTATGTTCAGTAGTTCTTTTCTGTTTTTATATACTATTTTCATGTGCATTGAAATTATAGTTATGTTTTACACCTACCAACACGCTGGTTATTTTGTTATTTTTGTCTGATAACTTATTTTGATGAACATTGATAACTCAAATATGCCCCCAAGATAATTTAGGGTTACTAATCTTGGTAACTGTCTGTGCTTGTAACATTTGGTTATTTTTTTCGTGCAGTGCACCTATGAAATAAGTTGCTGCTGCTAAGGGTTCACCAAGTGTATCAGGAAAAAGGTGTTTACATACCTTTCTTGTTTGCAGTTATACAAAACAAATTGCTGGTGTTTTTGTTCATATCATTTGATAACTTTATATTTCTAGTCCTTGATAACTTTGTAATTTTTTCCCTGGATGTTAGTTACACCTGAAGTATGTGACATTTTTTTTTGTAACATGTGGTAACTTAGGTTTAACAACATGTGTAATCTCACTACTACTCTTGTGTACCCATATTTCAGTCATCCAAAAGATAAATCCACTGTGAAAAAGGTGCAATTCACCAAGACCAGATCCTCTCCATGACTAAGGGCAACATTGTCGCAGACAACATCATCGGAGACAACAGAAGTTATCCATCTTGATGAATCTCCCACGGTGACACCTCCGTCTGATAAAGTAGCAGCAGCTAGCAAGGGCGCATCGATCTTTGTTATGGGACATCGGTGGTGTTTCGATGACCACAATAGATCAACTTCATTGCAGCGGCAACTATTACTGCTGTTGTTGAAGATATCGCCAGCGCGGCCGAGGCTCTTGAATGTGAAAATGAAGTCGCTGCCAATGTAGGGCATGATGAAGGTGAAGGTATTTCTGTCTCCCATCACCTTTTTTTCTTGTATGTAATGATGATTTATGTTGACGATGTGTTAAATCTTTTTCCGCTATAGCCGTTCATGTCATTGAAGAAGTTGTGGGAGGTACCCGAGTCAATATGCCTATTGATACGGCTACAGCTGGAGGTCAAGAGAATGATGCCCAGAATCCTGCGACCACAGGTTGGTAACTTCACTTTCTTCTGTTGATAACTTGTCTGTTTAAGCCATGATAACTCAAGTTAATGTTCTGACATTAACAAATACAATGTCCACTACATGTTCTCCTGATGCACTTTTTTCCATTTTTGTGTGTTACTTTTGGTGTTTGTTGCAGTAGCTGGCCCTGTATTGGAGTCGAGCACCCCTGGAGCTGGAGAATACGATGGTAATTTTACGCCACCCATCTGCTCTCTTGGGCTTGATGCCATCTTTGGTGCGAGTCCACAAGTGCCACCATCTACTGAAGCAACTCCAACGGCTCAAGCTGCACCAGCATTGGCTCAAGTACCACCTGCAGCACCAGAAGCATCTGCGGCGGCGCCATCGGCTCAAGTTCCACCTGCAGCACCAGAAGCATCGGCGGCGGCGCCATCTGCTCAAGTACCACCTGCAGCACCAGAAGCATTGGCGGTAGAGGGATCGGATCAAGTTCCACCTGCAGCACCAGAAGCACCTACGGCGGCTCCATCGGCTCAAGTACCACCTGCAGCACCAGCTACTGGCCCTGTCGCCATTCTAGGGCTTGCATCTCCTGTTGCTGCTGGCTCCAAGGGCAAGACAGTGGTGAAAGTTACCAATGCGCAACCGGTTGCTTGGGCTCCGCCACCCAACTTTGGTAAGTGAAGACATTGCGTCTTCGCTTTCTGCAGCGAGAGTGATGGATTGACATATGTCAGTGTACATCTTTTGTTTGTGGTTTGGTGTGCTCCCGTTATTTATGTGTTTGGAATTTGCTATGCTTAGTGTGTATGGATGAATGTAATACTACTTCTATGCTTTATGTGATGTAAATGAACATATGTGCTTTCAGTACCCGGAATATATATTTCTGTTGTTCTCCCTACAATATTTTGTATGATGCTAGCATAGATGATAACTCCAAGATCTTTCCCCCTGGTAACTTTGTCAATTTTGAAAGCTGACGTTATCCGTTACTAACTTTAGTAAGCGCGTGATACATACATCTCCTATCATTGCCTATTTATTTTCCTTAATTAGTTGTCATGCTTACAAAACATTACTGCACTGCTAGTAGCAGGTGTGTACTCTTATTCATCTGAAATTTGTTATTATTCCCTCATTTTTTAATTACCCTGATAAGTCTATTTGACACTATCTTGGTAACTCAAATGTTCAAATCCTGATAATTTATGAACCATTGACATGATAAATCCAGCCACATATACATTCTTTACCAATTCTGGGTTGTACAATTCTTTTTGGTCTTCTTTTTAGTACATGTTTTGATGTTACCACACATGTTCCTCATTATGCACCAGTGCTATCTAATTTGTTCTTTAAAAAGCCCATGCCAGTGTGCTGGTAATCCACATTCACATCACCTGCTAGTTTCTATAATGTGGGCCTGATAACTTATTGTATATTGTCTCAATTTTTAATACTTGTTTCTTTTCAATATATTATCTTGTTTATCACTACTGTTCATGTCCTCATCGCTCTTTTTTTATTTATGTAACACCAGAAGGTGGTCGTGTGCAAGTGTATGATGTCAAGATTGACGATGATGAGGTTCTCATGTGGTGGGAAGAATTTGAACATGACAATCCAGCATTAAAAGGGAAATCTAATGTTCAAATAGGTGATTTTTTCCTGCTCCATGAACATTGCAACCCTTGCACAAACCCCTCTCTTTGTTTTTCAACTATGGACCACCACTTGATAATTAAAACATGTGGCAGTTGATAAGTTATGACCCACCACTTGATAATTCTTTCACCCTTCTGCTGATAACTCATGTTTTCAATGTTTTTTTTCTTTTTTGCTTTACTCATGTCCTTGTTACATTACACATCTTCGTTATGTTTTTTCTGTTTTTATCAGACAACCCTCAAAATCCAACATTGTTACACCAGAGTTACCACCTCGCACAGAGCATTTAGTACGCAGTTCAACCCTTAAATCCTTTATTTGGAAAGTTAGGGTCACCCACCCGTCCAAATACCCGCTCCCGCCTTTTGCCACCCTCACACCGACCAAGGAGGAAGAGTTTGTTTACAATGAAGTTATCAAGCATACTACTGATTCTAGCTCTAAGATTAAAGAGTATGTTTCCATCCATTTCTCATTTTTTTAAACATAAATCATTATTTGTGTGCCATTTTTTGAAATGTATTTTTTAAATATTTTTTTGTATTTGTAGTGTTAGGGTCATCGACATTGATGGTAGGTGGGTCACCCTCGGTGAGCTTGCCAATTGTGTGAAGGGAATTGGGCAACTATCAACCAGCATTGCTGAGTTACATGTTCGCATTCTCCAGTATAAGGAAACGACAAACAGGATCATCTTCCCTTGGCTGCTATCTGTGTATCTGTTGATAGGAGACTTCAATTCCAAGCGTGTATTGAAGTATTTCCGACGGGACAAGTTTTACATTCTTAGTCACCAGGATCAGGTATGTTATGTTTGCTGGATCTGGTATGTTATGTTTGCTTGCCCTGGTAAATCTGCAGTTAGTCTTGGTAACATCATGTTAATATTAGTACTCTTATCTTTTTTACCCTGACATTGTTTGTTCTTCATGTCATGATAATCTCTATCCTGCACACTGGCAACTTTGACCTTTATGCCCTGATACGTCTCCAACGTATCTATAATTTTTGGGACTAACCTATTAACCTAGAGCCCAGTGCCAGTTTCTGTTTTTTCCTTGTTTTTGAGTTTTACAGAAAAGGATACCAAACGGAGTCAAATTGATGTGCCAATTTTTGTTGATTTTTTATGGACCAAAAGAATCCCCTCGAGCAAAAGAGTTGGGCCAGAAGAGTCCCGGGACTGTCCACGAGGGGGGGTGCGCCCACCCCCCTGGGCATGGGCCCCTGCCTCGTGGACGACTCGGAGACCCCCCTGACGTGAAACCAACGCCAAAAATTCCTATAAATATAGAAACCCCCAGAAAATAGCCTAGATAGAAAGTCCCGCCGCCGCAAGCCTCTGTAGCCACGAGAAATCAATCTAGGCCCTCTCTGGCACCCTGCCGGAGGGGGCCATCATCACCGGAGGCCATGGAGAAGGATCCCGGAGGGGCCATCATCGCCATGAAGGCCAAGGACCAGAGGGAGAACCTCTCCCCATCTAGGGGGAGTGCATGGAGGAGGAAGCACAAGGGGGAGAACCTCTCCTCCTCTCTCTCGGTGGCGCCGGAGTGCCATCGGGAGGGGAATCATCGCCGTGGTGATCGTCTTCATCAACATCACCATCATCATCACCATCCTCATCTATTTTACGCGGTCCACGCTCTCGCACCCCGCTGTAATCCCTACTTGAACATGGTTCTTTTTGCCACATATTATGATCCAATGATGTGTTGCCATCATATGATGTTTTGAGTAGATATCCTTTGTCTTTGGGTTGATTGATGATCTAGATTGGTACGAGTTGTATGTTTTATTTTGGTGCTGTCCTATGGTGTCGTCCGTGTCACGCAAGCGTGAGGGATTCCCACTGTGGGGTGTTGCAATACGTTCATGATTTTCTTATAGTGGGTTGGTGAGTGACTGAAACACAAACCCGGGTAAGGGGGTTGTTGCGTATGGGAATAAAGAGGACTTGATGCTTTAATGCTATGGTTGGGTTTTACCTTAATGATCTTTAGTAGTTGCGGATGCTTGCTAGAGTTCCAATCATAAGTGCATATGATCCAAGAAGAGAAAGTATGTTAGCTTATGCCTCTCCCCCATATGAAATTGCAATGACGACTATCGGTCTTGTTAACAATTGCCTAGGACAATTCCGCACACCAATCCATCATTATTCCACACTCGCTATTTATAATATTTAGTAGTATATTCTAACTTTATGATAACAGCAACTAATTTTATATTTTAGCTCTCCGATATCATGCAAAGTTATACTCTTCATACCCACAACGTAGTTTTATTTCTCGTTTCTAGTTGGAAGCAAACATTCGGTGTACGTAGAGTTGTATCAGTGGTAGATAGGGCTTGAGAGAATATTGATCTTACCTTTAGCTCCTTGTGGGTTCGACACTCCATACTTATCACTTCCACCTTTGGAAATTGCTATGATGATTCCCTACACTTGGGGATTATCAAGCCCTTTTCTGGCGCCGTTGCCGGGGAGCAATAGCGTGGGGTTGATATTCTCGTGTGTGCTTGTTTGCTTTCTTCACTAAGTAGATTTTGTTTTTCCTTTCTATTTCTGTTTAGTTGTGGGTGAAACATAAAAAAATTAAAGAATGAAAATACAAAAAAAATACTTGCCTATCATGCCTAAAAAGTTTTTCAAAAAGAGAAGTGATTGGAAAGTTATGCATTGAAGAAGTGAGGGTCGACCTTGAGCACTTGTGTTCATGCTCACGGAAACAATGTAGAATTTTTCATGGAAGTTTCTCTGTAAATAATTATCCCCTTGTGTATATCCATTGTATTATAAAAATAATGTGCCAAGCTTTGGTTTTAGGATGATTAGATTGCTTGTTTACTATGTGCAGAACAAAAACAGAAACTTTGGCTGTAGTGCGTGATTTTAAATTTTTTACTGGAAGGTCAAATGGGTATGAAACTTTTTGCACATTACTTATGTACCAATTGTTCAAATTGTCAAATTTATTTCATAATTTTGGGAGTTACAGAAGTTTACTGAACTTCCAGATTACTACAGACTGTCCTGTTTTTGACAGATTCTGTTTTTCGTGTGTTGTTTGCTTATTTTATGAATCTATGGCTAGTATCGGGGTGTATGAACCATAGAGAAGTTGGAATACAGTAGATTTAACACCAATATAAATAAAGAGTTAGTTCATTACAGTACCTAAAGGTAGTGATTTCCTTTAGTATACTGATACGTCTCTGTCGTATCTACTTTTCCAAACACTTTTGCCCTTGTTTTGGACTCTAACTTGCATGATTTGAATGGAACTAACCCGGACTGATGCTGTTTTCAGCATAATTGCCATGGTGTTATCTTTGTGCAGAAACAAAATTTCTCGGAATGACCTAAAACTTCACGGAGATTATTTTTGGGAATAATAAAAAATACTAGCGAAAGAATCAAGGCCAGGGTCCCACACCCTTTCCACAAGGCGCTTGCTTACAGGCGCGCCCCTGCCTCGTGGGCCCACAGAGCTTCACCGACCTCAACTCCAACTCCATATATTCTTGTTAGGGAGAAAAATCAGAGAAAGATTCATTGTGTTTCACGACACGGAGCCGCCGCCAAGCCCTAAACTCTCTCGGGAGGCTGATCTGGAGTCATTCGGGGCTCGGAGAGAGAATCCGTCGCCGTCGTCATCATCAACCATCCTCCATCACCAATTTCATGATGCTCACCGCCGTGCATGAGTAATTCCATCGTAGCACTAAAAAAATACACTTCCGTGATGATACGTGTTTGTCACATGAGGTCGCGTTTTTGTCATGCATGTACATCCATGACAAATTTATAGCGAATCAAGATAGTCATACACGTTACGTCGTAGAAGTGTTCCATGACATTACAAAAATTATCATCATGGAAGTGTCCACTTCCATGACGATAAATCACAGCGTCCGAAGTGCTTTTCGTCAAGGGTGACCGACACGTGGCATCCACCAAGCGAACGCCGTTAAGCTATCGGGTCGGGTTTTGGATCCGATAACCCGTTAACGACCCGACCAATGGGGATTTTCCACGTGTAAAATCATCATTGGCTGGAGGAAACTGCGTGTCGGCTCACCGCTGGGACGGATGTCATCCACTCATTGGACGAAGGCGCCTATGATACGTCGACCGTGTACGGCGAACAAGTTTAATTGGGCGGCCCAATTAAAAACCCAAAAGTTTTGCGGACCATAATGGGCGGCCCGCTAGAGGCCCACAAGATTTTGCGGACCATAATGGGCGGCCCAGCTAAAGGCCCACGAGATTTTGCGGGCCATAATGGGCGGCCGGTAAAAACCCACAAGATTTTGCGGGCCATAATGGGCGGCCCGACTAAAACCCACAAGATTTTTGTGTGCCATAATGGGCGGCCGGTAAAGGCCCACAAGATTCTTGCGGATCATAATGGGCCGGCCCAGCTAAAGGCCCATGAGATTTCGCCGACATTAATGAGCCGGCCCAGCTGTAGGCCCACAAGATATTGAGGACCCTAGTAGGTCGGCCCATTAACTAGCTGCCATGTTTTGGGCCAAATGCCGGCCCATATATGATCTGGTCCATTAATGGCCTGCCACGTTCCGGGCCTAAAAGTGGCCCATATGAGATCCGGCCTGTTATAAGCCTACCACGTTCTAGGCCAAATTACGGCCCAGATCAGGTCCGGCCCTTTAAGAGGCTTTGCGCTCAATTATGGCCCATATCAAATTCGGCCCGGCAACTGGACACTATGCTTTTGGGCCCACTTGCTAAATGCCCACTTAGTAATTCGACCTGATATTAGTTTTGGCCTGTTAAGGGCCCGTTTAACATTTCGGCCCTATATTAATTTCTATTGTAAAAAGCCCGTCATATAGTTGGGCCTAACTACGGACCGATTTGCATCCGGCCTGCTTTCGCGGCCGATATCGATTGGGCCAAATAAGGACCGAGACAATTTCGGCTGTTAAAGCCCGTGATTTGAGTCGCACAATCATGGGCGGGGTTCATTCGGGCTGCTGCGGCCGTGAGCTGTTCGACGCGTTTGAGGCCCAACCTACATCGTGATTGCATAGCGGCCCGATTATGTACCATAATTTTACGGTTTGGCGGTTTCTTTGCGAAGCAGGATATATATGCGATAAAATAACTGCAGCATCGTGAATAAGAAAAACCTAAACTATACAATAAAGAAATTACGGCATATTACATCCTTTGGGCATCAAAGTTTGCCACTATGATAATAAAGCACAAGCGACAGCAGATTACATACTTTGGGCATGAAAGATCGCCACCGATTGCAAATAAACACGCCGACAAAATAATATACAAAACCTACAGCACTTCAATAGAGTTCAAGAAAGGTTAGCCTCTTTGGGAGCTGCAGGCATAAGCGGTGAGCAAGATGATGAGGCTGCGCTTGTTCAACACTTATATCTTCCTCACTCTGAAAGATAAACAAGCAGACAGATGACAGGTTTTGCACGTAAAAGTATCAGTGCTAACAATTCTTCACATTTCTTACTGGCGAATAAAGTGACACAGTTTAAAATTGCATTAACACAATATGGTATTGTTCAGGTCAAGACATGGCAGGAAATGACATTGTGAAGGAGTTGGCAGCTTCACGACAACACTGGATTACGGATCAAGAACTCATAAGTATCAATGGTTAGTGTGTTGCCAATTTATACCATTTCAGATTGGCAAATAAAGAGACGGTTTAAATAATAGTAGAATGATATGACATTGTTCATAGTTAAGACATTGCAGAATATGACACTGTGCTGTAGTGGGTAGGTTCACCACACCACTGGATTACGGATGAAGAACAGAAGCATACATGAAGTGCAAAAGAAGATCACTTGCTCTGTATAGTTAATTTACATGGTATGAAGAAGGAACTTGGTTGTACAACTGAAAACTTAAATTGAGAAAGGACAAACTTTTGTTTATGAACTACATAATAAACCTTAAATAAGAAATTTGATGCAAACACCAAAAATAAACAATTGTTGCAGTCATGCCTCACCAAATATATACAACAAAGTTTGAAGGCTTGAGATGGACAAACTTACATTATTGGTGAAGACAGGCTCTATAAAGGCCTTGTCCATGCTGATGGGGGGGGGGAGGCAATTCAAGAAGTTCACCACAGAATCTTCTCAAAAGCATTGCCTTTATTCTACATTTTGTTAAGAGTAAATATAGATGTGATAATATACGAAAAAATGGAGAATATTTAAGATAAGATGAAGAGTGATGCTACATAACCAAGTAGCTATAAATGTAAGTGCAGCGATACAGGCAAAAGGTACAGCCAAGAGCAATGCACATCTAAACTTCTTCAGTACCAACCTTATGGTAAGAGTAAATATAGATCTGATTTGTAGAAAATGGAGGGCAAAGGAAAATAAGCTGCAGAGTGATGGTACTTGAACAACTACCTGTCATTATAAGTACACTGATAAAGGACAGCATGTACTTACAAGAACAATGCAGAGCTAAAAAAATTGGCATTGGATATATTCTACACTAATGTAACCATTCATACAGATTAGATAATTTGGAGCAAACAATTGATAAGCAAGCTATCATGCATACTGCTGTCACATAATGAACCAGGTATGTATGCAAGTACAGTGATACAGGACAACAGGTACTAACAAGAGCAAAGCAGCGGGCAACATATTTGCGATATCCTGTCGTTCTTTTCAAACCGGAATTCTTCTTCGAGCAGATTTCCTGCAAAAAAAGATTCGTAAGGTACATGCGGAAAAGTAGAAGTTCAAATTGTCATGTGATTTCATAAACAGTACCTCATCCTGGGAACAAGACCAGTGCATAACAAGGTTTTTCCATTCAATGTCTTCTAAATTTAGCACAGGAGACTTCACCAGAAATTTGTTTATAGACTTGCCATCAAAGTGTGATTTCCTCAGGTAACACCGATACTGCTGCAATGCTTCCTTGAAAAGCACAAGCAAGCTTTGCTCGTCATGACTATCCAGTTTGACCCTCGCCTAGTTACAACAATGTAATGTAAATCATTGATGTGTTCAATCAGCAGAAAACAGGAAAATAATAACCATGAATAATAGCACTTACACGTAAGTTGGACAGGAAGATGTGAAAATGGTGTTTGTCTTCACTATAATCTTCCCATGATGGGAATATATGCACGTAGTCCCTAACAACATTGAAAGCATTGTCTTTTAAACTGGGAATAAATGGAATGGGTTTCCAATCTGCAGGAATTGGCCGTCTCTGCAGTTGGGATAGGTCTTGGCGGTGGACTTCTTGTACTTTTTTTTGGAGTGGGATTTTCTATGGTACAGCTGGTGCTATGGCAAATTAAATCGGTATACCTTTTGCTGGAGTGCAGGTCCTGTGTGGTGGGGCTAGTGGTGTGGCCAGTGAAGTATGGGTAGAGTCTGCTGGAGTCGGTCCTACGTTTTGTGTCACTAGTTGTACAGCCAATATAAGTGGTGTGCTGTCTGATTTCTCCGGCGCCACCACGTTTTTCAAGGACTTTCTTTGGTGCTCCTTGGGTTCGGCAATCACCCTCTTCCTTTTGATGTCGATGCACAAGAACAGCATTTGAGTGGAAAAACATGGTATGTTGTGAGATGGAATATGTATTGATAATGGATGGGCATGGCATCTCGACATATATGATGAGTAAACTAAGCGGATGGCGGTGCAACAAAGTAGAAGAAATGCAAGACAACATATGCAAGATACCGCAATCAATAAAACATTGGCAAATTAGAACAGGCACCTTGATGGGTGAACAGGATAGGCCATCGCCTTTGACTCCTCGAGGTTAGAATAGTCATTAGGATCATATTCGAACAAGAATCAACAGGTGGGGGCGTATGAGTTTCATTGCATCTAGAATGGCACTCAATGCCTTGGTGCCAATTTTGTAAGTCATTGCGGTGTTTAGCTTCAAGAGTGGACTGCTGCTAGTGTGACACAAAGCAGCTACACAGATCATAGTGTAGATATAACAGGAAAACCTTAAGCATCGAGTAAAATCAGCAAAGTGGAACTTGCTGGAATATATGTGCTAGTATTGCCGATCTGCTAGAAAGGCTTCGGATACCAGCTCTCTTCAAGTGAAGGTGCGATCTGTTAATATCGATGTAACTCTCAAAGCGACACAGCTCCCGCATTTCCTTGCTATTCTTATAGGATTCAAGTGGGCAGGCCACTACAAATCCTATTCCTATGTTTACAAGATCCTACTGAATCAAAGAGGCTCAAAGTGTCCATCACAACCGACCGTATAGACCTCTACACTGCAAATGTCCTGCTCATCTTGATTACAAGGAACATCTTGTACTACTAGCATACTCCCTCCGTTCCAAAATATAAGTCTTGGTAGAGATTTCCACTATGGATCACATACAGATGTATCCAGATACATTTTATAGTGTAGATTCACTCATTTTGCTCCATATGTAGTCCATGGTGGAATCTATACAAAGACTTGTATTTAGGAACGGAGAGAATATATTAAAGAAAAACGGAAGAGGAACATGGTAAAGAAGAGCAAGCAGAATTTGGATAATAAAATGTTGGCTGCGCAGTGCCCACACATGATGAACGAGGCGCATTAAGAATGCAACTCCCAGCTGTCTCTCGACCATTTCAAGCGGTTGGATGAAGATCCTCGTCTCTAACCCTTCTTCTTCCTCGTCTCGATTCTTCCCATGAGAACACCAGACGGGCCACCGGCGGACCACCGCCCCACCGCTGTGTTCCTCCGCCACCCCACCCCCACCCCCGCCCTAACCCCCACCGTGTCGAGTTTGCCGTTCGCGAGGCCCACAACCACCCAAGCCCTTGATCGCGACCGCGAACTCCGTGAGCTCTGAAAAATCGACCGCCCGATTTTGAAATTTAGTCTCTGTGATTTAACTAGTGTGGAATATAAAGGGAAAACCATAAGCATTGGGAGTATAGTGTTGGCGTGCCATGGCGGATCTGAAGGTGCAAAGCGGACAAAGGCAACCGCAACCAAGACAATAAATCGAGTAAGCGGTGGCGATCTATTTTCTTGCTACGATAAATAAGTTGAGCAGATACGAAAGAGTACCGCCTCTGGTGCGGCGTCGTGTACGCATCTGCTGAGAACTTGACGGTGCTGCGGTAGCGATGGCTGTTGGCGGCGTGGAAGCAGATCTAGGAGGGCAGACGGTGGCGGGGGGGCACGGTGGATGAGACGGTCATAGGAGCGGCTCCGGCAATGTGGACGACGGCGGGGATGAAGCGAGAGGACGAGATGCAAGGATCCCGGTCCGAAGGCATGGATGAGAGAGGTCGATCTCTTGTAATGTACGGCGGCGTCGAGGTATCAGCTCCGGCATGGTGGAGGAGGACGACGGTGGATAGGGTGGCGGACAGCGGCGGACGGAGGAGGGTGGAGTGGAGAGGGTGTCTTGGCGCCCACGGAGTACGAATGGGGAAAAGGGAGGTAGAGAGGAAGGGGGAACCATGTATTCAGGGCACGCTTGTCTCAAATGCGAGGAAATTTACAAACTTAGCCCCGTTTCAAATTTCTACTACATCACAGCAACATTAGTCGGTTGGGGATAGGACGGTAATCTCGCATACACCGAATATTTGCCGACGAGTGTTTGTTTTTGGCGCCCACCATGTATGAATATGAATCGGGGAGGGAGTCGATTTCGGCCGAGGACACACTGTGTTTTGGCGCCCACCGTGTATGAATCCGGGTGAGTGGCGGTTACGTCATGTTTGGGTGAAATTACAAACCTACCCCTATCAAAACCTATAGAAATCCAGCAGATAGGCTTTGCGTGGCAGGGATAGGCAATAGTGATTTCCATCTCGCAGATTTTGGTTTCGGGCGGTTACTGCGACTTTTCCCGCTTCGTTCAAATTTTGCAGAGTGCACGTTTACCGTGCCAACTCAATTCGAATCCCGTTTGTATTCTATTTTTTTTCGGGCGGGATCCATTTTCAATTGGAATTACATTCTATATACATCATTTTTTATATATACTTTCAAAAGCACAACACCATTTATACATAAATATGGTTTACAAATGGCATGATCTCAGATTCATAAGGTTGTATCCATCAATTTAGATTTTCAAATATTTGAAACCACTTTATGTTGAAATCCAATGTATGCATTCCTCGCTAACTGTCTCCAATTAATGTGTGTTTCATGCGGGTTTTTTAACTTCTCAAACATGTATAATGTGTTTCACACACACAACATATAGTGTAATCCTGTTTAGACATTAATTGCATATAAACCATGCATTGTTTGTAATTGAAGAATCTATAGATCACCAATATTTATAAACCATATAACATTACATGTGTGCCCAAATTCAAATGAATATGCATGTTTGATACACCAATTTGCGTTATGATATTATCGATGTCGTGATCTCCAGTTTAAATATTTGAATCCCATTTAATCCAGATATTCGTCTCATATAGCTATCACTCATGCTTATATAGGACTATCTCTCTTGACCTATATGCGTTCATCGTCTCTCAGGTATCTCTCGTGCTACCTGTATGTCGACAATGATCTTTTATCTTCGTAACACACTGACGGTGCTCTCCCCCTTGACCTTCATCACTCTATCTCTCTCTAAGTATATCTCGCTCCCTGCTATGTGTCTCTAACTATGATTCTCCATGTGGAATCTCTTTCTCTCACACAAACACAAAACTTTGTCTCCCGGGGTCTCATTTCTCTCTACTATTCCCATGTGTGCCACTCGCACACCCCTCATCTGAGAGATGTCTTTCGCTCCTTAGATATGAGAACCTCGACTCTTCCTCTTCAATATCTCTTTCTCACACACAAACACAAACTCTGTCTCCCGTGGTCTCATATTTCTCCATTGTTCTCTTGTATGTCGCACACACACCCTCTCTACCTAGAGATATCTTGCGTTCCCTCATATGTCTCTCTAGCTATCACTCTCGTTGTGAAATATCTTTCTCTCTCATGAGACACAAAACTCCGTCTCTCTGGATCTCATTTCTCTCGATATATGTTTGTATGTGACTCACATGCACCCTCTCTCTATCTCTCTCACACCCACACACATAACCCAGCCTTGATCCACTCGACTCCTATCTCTACGCACACTAGCTAGCATCTTTATCTTTCTATTTATCTGTTTCTCCATCAACCTTCCTTCTCACCCTCACTCTTGATTCCTATCATGCACACTACATATGTTTCTCTCTACATGCAGTCAAGTGCCCTCTCACACATATATAACTTCACCCTTTGAACCACCCGACGGTCATCTCCAACACCCAAACTAGCGGATGTCCCTCTAGCTAGCATCTCCATCTCTGTATCTATCTGTAGTTTCTCCATCAACATTTATTTCTCTTACGGAGTCTTGCTTCCTATCACCCACACTATATATGTCTCTCCATACATATGCATTTATAGGTTGATCTCTTTTGCACAATCGTTCGCCTCACCCCTCTGCCGCCATAGATGCATGCTCCAGCCCACGCCACTATCTCTTAAAGACAAAAACACATGCTCAATTGTCGGGCCTTCTTCCATGCATTCTCACATGCATGCATATTGTCATACCGACCTGTCTCTCCCATGTCGTTGATCTTATGACTTATGTCTTCTTTCTTTTATCTCGATCATGCGTGCGCGCACACACACACATCCCACGTATACATGTATACCTCTCACACATGCACGTTCAAGGTCTCTATGTCTCCATACGTAGTTAATTACCCTCAATCTAGCGCCACATCGAATCGTTCTCCTCTTTTGTGCACATAACTTCCGCCTGGATGGGTAAAACACACACTCACACTTAACAATCTCCTTCTAGCTACCCCCCCATGCGCCTCTCACTCTTCCCTATATCCCGAAACCAATAAGACCATCCCTTTGTTTAATTCCCGCCTACATATGCACCATCGATATATAGTAGTCTTCCTTGGTGTCTCTCGAACAAACACGTTCTCTCGATGTCGACTCCTCTCACGCGCACGCACCTTCCCTTCCCTCTCTACGGGCATTTTCTCTCTCGCACCCCATCGTTGGTGGCCTCTGCCATACGCATCACCTCTCTATGATGAAGCCATGCACACTTAAATTACATCCGCCACAGAGGACCCCGCGACACACACACACACACACACACACACACACACACACACCCACACACACACACACTAAGACTCCATCTCACACACACATGCTCTAGGCGGACCATTTGTTCCTACCACCCTTCATCCAACCTTACCCGTATGATAAAAAATCACCTTTATTTACTTGCATAACATGGACAAATTCCACTTTACTTTAGTAGTCAGCAAACTTATCATTTGTACCCTTATAAAAAAACCGAGTTGGCGATGATGGTGTGCCTGCCATCTTGTAATACAGATCGTATGATCTATATCTAACGGATAGAAAGCAAACTATGATAATTTCACAAAATATAACCGCACCTCTCTCCACATCATTATCTCCCGCAACCTCATTGCTCAGCAATTAAAAAAGGAATAAGTCTCTGGAACAATCTAGCATGCATGGTGGCCGCTGCCGCCTGCCGGCGTCGTCCATCCCCATGCCTCCGCCCATTCCGACCACCAGTCACCACCACGCTCCACTCCTTCTCGCCTTATCTCTCATCTTTCATTTTTTCGACGACATTCTCGAGATACCAGTTTTCCTATAAAATTATCGAGATATCATTAGTTTTTACACATGGGATTACTCCTGCATGGGTCAATCACAACAGGTGTTTTGTAAAAAAATGCATATTGATGTTCCGTGCAATGCGAGAATCTTGCTTGTAATTATATAACATAAATCACGAGCAGGAAGTGACATTTTTTGACACAACCACGTTAACATGGCCACATAAATCACTAGCTAAAGTAAATACCATTATACTTATATCCCGATGCAAAAGGTTGAGTACATGTCCGAAGAGTAGAGTCGCACACACGCACTCTGTCTCTCAGAATCTCACACACACACACACACACACACACACACACACACACACACACACACACACACACGATTCGTGGCGCCCACTTAAGCGGAACACAGTATGTTACAATTTGTGCACCAGCTGGTACACGTGATGTTGCGCATTTATTTAAGTCGGGCGAACCCAAACAGTAGTTGCATTCATTTCCTCCCATCGCCTCTTTTCAGTCGCCGTCGCTTTGGTAGCCATGGGCGGCGAAGGTAACAACATCGCCATACTCCCACGGATGGCGCTTTAATATGGAAATTTTAGTGGTCATGCATGCATCTTTTGTGCTAGCACTCCTATATAAGGGTTGACGATCGCTTCCAGCAGACGTCTTGTGGCGGTGGAAGAGGAAGGAGAAGGAAGCGGGCTGTGGAGTAATGTTTTTACCAAAATTTCTTAGGAAGCTGAGTGCAATAATTGAGTAGTTTTGCAAACTACCGATTACTACACCTGAAATGGTTCAAAACCTATACTCCCTTGCCGGTAGCGCACTTCCGCGTGAAACGGTCGGCGTCATACAGGCGTCGATGCCGCATTAATGCCGGCCGAGCGGAGGCGACCTCTCACTGGCGCCGGCTTTGAAGTGGCGCGACGGTCGAGAGAGCGCCGCTTCCCGGGGCACGCGACTGCTCCGCGTCGAGGCTGGCCATAGGCCCTGTTTGGATCCATGGGTTAGAGTTAGTTTGAGCTAGTCGAGGCTCAAATAGCCCTAAAGTATCCAAGCATGAGGGTTTAAATTGGAGCAAGTTGCACGAACCCACCAAAAAACTATCCCACACAAGAGGTGCTAGCGGAGATAGTTCTCATTGGGACCACTGAAAATCACTTTTCTCTCTCCATGAAGTGCATTTATTGTCAATCTAACCCTATCACCCAAACACCTCTTTGGCTCTGATTAGTTCAGGGTTAGTCATGAGTTAGTCTAACCTCTAGCTAAGTTAGAGTATCAAGCAGGAGCAGTATAGGACATGCAAGTTGCTCAAAGCATACAGGAAAATTAAATGCGTGAAAGGATTTTTTCTTTTGAAAGCGGAGCGTGAAAGGAATTTTTTAGAATGCTCTTGGCATGTCGCTAAAATGTGATAGTTAACCGACCTCAATAGGCGGCGAACGCCAGCCCGCCGCACTTTGATAGAGGCGAGGAGGGAGAAGCGATACTGAGGCTGCTGGATTACTAGAGATAGGTGTCGCACGGAAGCCAATAAATATGGTGATAGCGTGGGTTAGCCATGTACTAGTATGATGTAACTACACTGGGCTGTCGTGTTTCGTACTCTTCCAGTCTACTATGGAGATGATTGGTTAATTTTATATCGCTGAATAATATTAAATATTATGAGTGCAGACGCTCCACCACGAGGTTCCTTGCTCCTTCTCGGTCGTCCGGAATCTATGTTCTTCCACTCTATTTTTTTTACGTGAGCTTTGTTCATCCTTTTGCCAACACGCGAGACATCAAGGTGCATGTGTTATGCAAGGATCGTTCCATCTATATGAAGAACATGTGGGACTGGAACTACGAGATGGACATGTACCAGGAGTGGGCGTATGAACTGAGTAATGTAGCGCGATGAAGTGAAGTAGAAAGGCACAAATGGTATGAACATGCGTGGCATATAGGGTGTGTTTGGTTGCGTTCTCGACTCAGCATAGTTGTTCCCTCTTCATGCATGCTCAACTCAACACCCCTCTTCATGCATGCTTCTAGTGTATTTGTGCTAAACTAGTGTGGACTCATGCACCCTCCATACACTCTACGAAACACCCAAAAGTAGGTCGAGAAGGGAACTCTTAGGCAGCATTTGTCTCTTACTACGTACTACCACTAAATGTTGTACGTGCAATGCATGGTGATGTTATGGAGTACGTGCCTAAGTACTCTACTACTACTATGTTAGTTGGAGGCACATATTAACTTTTATATTTGTTTACGTGTATGCCCCGAGACCTTCCAACTAGACGTGTCTTTCTCTCCAGTCGCACTTTGTATCGTTCATACCACTAAGTACTACTACGTGTGGTCTCCGACCCAGAAGTGGAAGAAGTGGAGACGCTCTACCACGCTGTTTTTTTACGCTAGGCTCTACCACGCTGTTCATGTCCCACTCCTTTCGCTGACATGTGGGACATCCAGCACGTGCCGTGTTTGGCACCCTTCGTCATAAGAGTTGAAACGCTAGCATTCATCAGAAATAAAAAATAATTATAAATCGGCAGTGATACTATTTTTTTTGTGAACCAATCAGCAGTGATACTATACCACGTGGTTTCCTTGCTCCTCGATATCGGAAAGAATACTTCCGTTAGCCAACATGTGGGACGTCGACCATCTTGGTCCACTTGCCATGCACGCAGAACTCCAAGGGAGTCACCCAGGTCGTCGCGCCGCAGTAACAATGACTAATGAGCCGTCAAATCACAGGCCCACTTCCCACTTTGAAGTTGCTCGGACGAAGGAACCATCATGACTTCGTTGAATTCCGCTTCTTGAAGAAAACTACTGTACCAGCAGTACTGCCTACTACTTCTCACATGCTGGCCAGACGCCGTCGTTCTCCTTCCCGGCTTTGTCGGCGACACCCCACCGTGCTTGGATCTCCGTCGACCTCTCCGCAGCAGCGCGTGCGTCCTTTTATTTCTTGCGGCGGCGGGCCTCTCTTGTCTTGAGTGCTTTCTGACTTTTCCGCTCCCTCTGTGCGGCTTTGGCCGCCTCTTGCTCTACCGCCCATTCGGCCTTGGCATCTTCAAATTCCTCCCACATAGTTGTCAGGTCGCGAGCGTATAGCTCCGT
This sequence comes from Aegilops longissima, assembly GCA_021605205.1. Taxonomy (NCBI): domain Eukaryota; kingdom Viridiplantae; phylum Streptophyta; class Magnoliopsida; order Poales; family Poaceae; genus Aegilops; species Aegilops longissima. The sequence goes on along the minus strand of CM038678.1, from coordinate 597,913,475 downwards.
ATTTGTCTGGTTGACCAGTTAAATAGTCCGCATGCGCCTCATCAGCTCGTGTTCTTTATCTATCTATCTATGCGGGCTTACCTATCAGTGAAGAAAGAAATAAAACCAAAATTATGTGTATGTGACATTCTTTGTTTAGGCGTTTCTTTGGAGGTCTCCGCGAACACCGAGCATGTATTCACCTGGCTCAACACCAACGGTCATACTCGTGACTCGGCGCCTTGCTCATGTATATCGTCCATCACAACGACAATCTATAAAACAGCCTAGATAGAGAGGGTACTATGGTGTGGAGTATGTACTATCGTGAGCAATCGATCATAGTGCCACTGCACACGAGTGTGTGTCTAATCGATTCGTCCATTATTCATAAGTTATGTATGGTTGTGTGGTGTCTAATGGTGGTCATCGAATGCTAGCTGGCGACAAGAGCGGTTGCATGGACGTCTGGTTGTCAATACGTGCCGCATACGCTTCAAAGGCTCGTCATCCATGAGTTCACATTTTACCACCACGCCATCGTCTGACCGCCTGGCCTACCAAAACCCCTTCCATCGCTAGCGAGCGCTTCCCGCCTGAAACGATCACCATCTCTCCTGATCGTCAATGCTGCATTCACCATCCTTAACTGCAGGTGCAGTTGGTGTGTCACTAAAATGCGGGCCTAATGCCTGTTGGGCCCAAATGTTAGTGAGACAACACACCTGCGGTTAAGTCACTGAAGCAGCGTCCGCATTTACGCCCGACGCAACCTCTCACTGGCGCCGGCATTGCAGCAGTGCGCTGGCCAAGAGAGCGCCACCCATGCGGCATCCCGATGCAAGCGACTGCTCCACGTTAATGACACCACGGCTGCTGATGAACCTACTCCGTTGCCAGCCGTCCATCCATCTGCCGCGGCTCATTGCCATTCGCCCGCTATATTAACTTGAGCCCCAGCCCCCAGCCATAGCCAAAGACCCACACTCATTCTCCTCCGTTCCCTTCCTTTTGTTGGCACCACTCCAAGCGTGGCCTCCAGGCACTCCAAAGATATCTTGGACGTATTGTCGCAGGAGCAGACGAAGGACATCGGTAGCTCCGCTCCGGGCGCGCTCCAAAGCTCTCTTGGACATACTCTCGCAGGAGCAGACGAAGGAGATTGCCGGCTCCCCCCCCCCGGCCGCCCTCCGCCGCCACGACCACTGGCTTGGCCAGCGCGTCTTGTGGCGCAGCCGGTAGCGAGGAAGGGTAGTACACGGTAGGTCGCCACCGCTCTGGTCCTAGGAAGGCCACCGCTCCTCCACTCAGTCGACGCCAAGCTTGGTCGGATAAAAATCGGCGGCTGATTAGCCGCTTGATGGTGACGTGGAGGCGGAAATCTTCATAACCTTGTGCTCCGGAGGAGGAGGTTATCGAGGCGGATAAGGAGGAGGCAAAGGCAATGGCCGGCTTTCTCGGGTTCATGGCCGAACAATCGGACATGGTGGTCGGGGCCAGCGATCGTTTAGATTAGGTTTCTGATGAGGTTTTAATGCGGTTTGTGCAAAATATGTAATGAATTTCATCCAGTTGATAGGAAAAGTTCTCGAAATGTAATGAATTTCATCCGGTCAATTTGAAATTTGCTTTGTTTGCATGAATTTCGTCCGGTTAGTTCATATAGTTATCGAAAGGTATGCGGGCAGCATTGGATGACATCCATCAGTGTCCTCGGACAGATGCCGGTGTAAATTTGTGGGCCAGTGCTAGAGATGCCCTAACTATCATGCTATAATCGCTAACAATCCACCATTATTTGGCAGGGAACAGTTATCCCTCGATCAAAATCAGATCCGCGGTGTTTCGCACTCCTCCCGCGTAAGAGTGTAAACTCTTGCTTAAATAAAAATGGAGCAAGTGGGCGGCATTGTAGCACGTCATATCCTCGAACTAGCCCGCCTAACGGCGGAAAGCACCGCCCTCATCATTTTGTTCTAGATTTCTATCGATCGATCGCGAAAATGTTACGCCGCAAGTTCTAAAGGAAAAGCGGCACACTTACGACTCGTGCGCGTCGCAACCCGACAGTCCGGCTGCTTACGCCGCTCACCGAGAGGGACACACGTTGTCTTGAAATTTCAGTGACATGTGGGACCGTAATTGAATAAACCGTCGATAGCGAAATCTAATCGCTCGCGGCGTCGGTGAGAAGAGAGAAAGCGGGGGGAGAAGAGATCGCCCGCCCGCCGCGCATGGACTCCAAGAAATATATGGTGATAATGTGAGGTGGGCCATGCTGGAGTCCGGACCGCTTACGGAGCCCGACCTCACCGCCCTGGCCCCTCAAGACGCCAGCCGCCCGCTGCATGCATGCATAGTACTCCTTATGTGGAGGAGAGAGAGGCATTGACAAAGTCAAGGAGTTGGCTCTGCAAGAGCCCGTCTCTACACGTGCTCCTAGGTATAAAAAACTAATTCTAAAAAAGGCATAAAAACAATGGTGTCTTAAAAAAAGAAAGGTAAAAAACATTTGAGAGGAAATAGATAGAGAGAAAGTGATAAAAAGTTGTAACCTGGGCATTACATGAGGAAGGAGGGAGTGGTGCACATGCCAAGTTCACTGGGATGTCGTGTTTCACACTCCTCCGTCGTAACAGTGGAGACAATAGCTTTCATCAAAAATAAACAATGAATACTCGTTGCTCGTCCTCTATATCGGAAAGAATACTTTCATTTTCCAACATGTGGGACGTCGACCATCCTGGTCCACCTGCCATGCACAAAATTATCCTGGTCTACCCCGGTCATATCGCAGGCCCAACCTTTCCCACTGTAAGTTGTTCGGACGAAGGAACCATCATGACTTTGTTGAATTCCGCTTCTTCAAGAAAACTTATTGTACCCATAATACTGCTACCACCGCCAAGACCGGGCGACACTGTACCACGTCATATCACTTTGAAACCCACTAGGCCAAACTAGCCGCCTAGGTCATCTATTTTGGAGCGGAGGATGCGTCTCTGCCTTTGCTATGATTTTGTGTTGCACGTTCTCGTACTTTTGCTACGATTTTCCTACCCTATGAACCAAATGAGGCCTGAATGTATGTCGACTATTGTGCGATCGATCGCTAAGCCTACAATTTTAGGAGCTAGAGCTATTGGTCGATCGACGAGGATAAGTATAAGCGTACCACGAGCTCATCAGCCCCAACATTTCTCTTGGTGAGTGTTTTGCAAGTACTATAGCTCATACGATAGCTAGCCTACTAACACCAAGAATCATCAAACAAGCCCTGCTGATATGATAAACAGTTCAAACTTACATCTAAGCATGCCATTTACATCAAAAGCTGGTGAGGATACATTCTTTCCATAACTCGGAGAGGGTTTGCATGTTTCGCTATCAAACAAAAGTAGCAAGATCCGCCCACACAAGACAGTGCACTAACCCTAAGATGGTTTCATAACACGCATCGTTCTGGTAATTAAACACAGGGCAATGCAAACTACCCTGAAGGATTAGCGCGACCAACTATTTCTTGTCATCGATCTCTCGGGCAATGACCACAGCACGGACAGCGGCATGGGAATCGATTTCTGGGGCGATGTCCGCAGGACTGATCGCGACATCGGAATCGATCTCTGGGGTGATGTCCACAGGATGGACAGCGGCATCGGAATCGATCTCCGGGGCGATGCCAACAGGATGGGCCACGACATCGGAATCATCAAGGACGTCAACCGGCACCTGCACAACCTTAACATATTAGCAAGCACATTGCAAATAATCAAAAACCACAACTATGGTAATAAGCCATTATTTTTTACCTTGTGCAGCTCACTGGGGGATATCTGGGGGCCATCTCCTCGTCCTCGATGGGGGCCATCACCTTGCCAGGGGAATACTGCTTCTCAACGGCAACTATCTCCTCAAACTCGGTCTTGAGCCTCACATAGGTGGCAATCAGAGTTCCTGGGGTAGGCACGGTGGGGCCCTTGCTGTTCTTCAACTTTCTTTGAGGAGTTAGTCCGCCAGCGTCCTCAACTCTTGGGCGGTGCTTGTTTCTTGGAGTTCTTCGTCTCCATGGGTTGGCCCGCCAACATGGTCAACTCATTGGTCGGTGCTCGCTTCACGGAGATCATTTGTCTCCAGTGGGTTGTCCTTGACAACTCTTTGCCTAGTGCTCAGGATCCATCAATGAACCGACAAACAAAAAGCAATCGAAAGGAAACCACAATCGCAATGAAAGCGGGAAAAGAATAGGATGTGAGAATCGGTCGGTGCTTTCAAAAGAAGATTCTTGGAATGAAAATATAGCAGCATAACTGATTCACCCACCTTTCCTTCGTCGATGCAGAAGAAAATGGCGAAGTGAGTAGCACAGGTGAGGTTTTCTTCAAGAAAGGGAAGAAAGGGCTTGAGCAAGCGTTCAATGAAATGATGGTTGCTTCGTCTAGTCCAACTTGGAGGCCACCTTACCACTGCTTTGGTAAAGGTGTGGGTTTTGTGATATGATGGTCATGGCGGCCACACGGGGTGACAGTGAGTCTCATTGTAGCACCTCGCTGTGATTTGGTGGATGCACGCGGGCCGGATGCTTTGAAATGTCCGCATGTAGATAGGCGGCTAGTCATATAGGAGTGCTCAATATTGTGCACCACGACCAAGGCGGAGAGGAAAATGAGAGAACTACATAATTAATGCATGAGTTTAATTAGGGTAGTTTTGTAAAGTACGAGATACATTCCTCAATCGTAAAATGCCTTGGTTCATGAGATTTGAGATTTGAGCCCTATAAACCGGAAGGGAGGAGTCTTGCTGCGGTGTAGTCTAGTCACTTGTTGAAATCTCTAGAAAGGCAAATACTCCTTTCCGGTTTACAGGTCTATACTACTCCCTCCATCTAAGGTGTGTAAGTCATCTTCGAAAACCAAATAGTCCCAAAACACTTAGGCGCGGTGCATTAACTTCTACCTTGTTTCTTGTTTCTTGACATATCAACCAATAAGAGATGAGAGGTGTGCATGCTTTTAATGACTTGCAATGGCTAGTTCATTGCATGCAATGCTATTAATTAGCAAATAAACATTGGTGACCCCAGGGAGGAAAGCGGTGCTAAGCGCGTGGACCTATGCGAATGAGTATCAACCAATGGATAATGGAGTTTAATTATTAAACAATACTCCCTCCTTTCCGATGTATAGGGCTTATCTCAAAATTTTATGTTTTCCATTTTATAAGGTTCAATTTGGTTGTTTTCCATCACATTTTCAGATTCCAAGGTGCATTAAATCATTGCATGCAAGTATTAAGAGAAATTTGACCAATGCATGTACTTTATGCATGCATGCATTGCAATTAATGCATTGATAAACATAATTTTTTGAGGAAAACAAGAGCATTAATTAGGTGCTTTTGCAAAACTACAAACTATATTCCACCACTCACCATCTACGTTGATTGGTGAGATTTTTTAATTGAGCACTATAAACCGGAAAGGAGGGAGTAGCAATTTTGACTCATGCAAGAGCCTGGCTAGTATATGTGTGCTCCAAGGAACCGCACCCCGTGAGCGTTCGCAACTACCTCGTTCGGGTTGCGCTTGGCTCTTCGCCTCTTCGAGAAGACGAACAATGATGCTACTCCTACTTCTACAGTATCAAATCCACTGCTGCATGTCCGTCCACCTCGTGCGGGAGGGATAGCGTGTGCAGCTTCTACTACTGCTCCGCCTTTGCGTCTATGACAGGTGGGCCCAACAGGTGGTTGGCCCTCTGTCATGCAGCCAAAGCGAGGTGCGATCAAACACCGAGCTCGATCCATGAGGAGAGGCGTCGTAGTAATCAAATTTCTCGGTCTTATGCGAGTTGGCGCGACACATCAAAGCACTGCACTCGATAAAAGTCTTTTACACATTTCAAATGGGCTACTTCGTATGTAGGAGTAGACATATTCTGCTTTGTATGTAGTCACTTGTTGCAATCTCTAAAAGACTTATATTTGGAAGCGGAGGAGTACAACGCATGCATGCATGTCGTGACTTTCCTTTTGATACTTGCATGTGTTGATTTGATGCACCTTGCCAAATTTTGACTATAAATTTAACTAACCAAATTTTCATGCATGTCACAAAAAATTACGGGGCTGTTTGGATTGTGACTATGTTTGTCTTATGTTGCCACATTATTTTTCCCACACTTGCCACACTTGCCTAACCTGAGTTGCTCAAATTGTTAGACACACTTTGGCTTGCCTAAGGGAATCTTGCCACAGTTTTTGTGTCTATGACATGTGGGGTTCATTGCTAATAAAAAATTCTTGTCTTATATTTAGGAACGGAGGGAGTAGAAAATATAAATAATAATGCATGTTGGGGCAACCCACGTTTCCGCTAATTTTAGCTGTGGGCTTGTTCACAATTTTTACAAGGGGGTGGTTGTTCATTTAATGGAGGGACTTGTAGTACCAGACTTGAACGATACAATGTGCGACCTGGCACACCGTGACACCACTTGGAACAAGCGGGTAGCTATCTCAAAAAACAATCAACAACTAAAAAAATCGCGACCTCGCATGTAGTAGTACACAATTTTAAATGATTGTTTTGATGGAGTGAAAAAGGAAACTACCCCACTACTTATATATAGGCCGGAGCCTCCACGCTTGCTTGCTAGGATTGCTCTATTCACATGCTCTCATCCTCTCCAGATCTAAACAAGATAGGGGTAGTAACACTGTCTTTCTCCCTTCAAAAAACACTGGCTTTCTATCCTCACCGCTGGTTACACATCCAGACGTATCCCCTCCACCGGTGAAGGGAGGAGGGCAGCGTTTAGGCCGTCGTCGACAGCGAGGAGGAGACCCTTGCCGGCCGCACCGTTATCTCGGCGGCGAGCGCCGGCAGGAGGTCCTCCGATCCTTTCGTGCGTTGCACGTGGGCGGATCCGGCCTCCGCCGCCCACCTATCCACATCCCGGCGACCTTGGTATATCTTCGTTCGAAACCGCCTTAGCTCTACTTCCCCACTTGCTACGTTGCTGCATGTGCATCATTTTCTACCTCTCAGCCCCTCTCGATCGGATGGTCCAACGTCACCTTTTTTTTTCTATTGTTAGAGGTAAAGCTACTTCATGGAGTCGAATCTTGTACTCCTCCGTCCGAAAATACTTGTCATTGAAATGGATGTATCTATATGTATTTTAGTTCTAGACACATCCATTTTGATGACAAGTAATTCGGATGGAGGAGTACTAATTCAAACAAGAAATAAAGTGGGGTGGGGAATTTAGTATGTACATCGGACTTGGTACAAACAGGAAGGAAAGGGGTGAAAGTAGTACAGATTGGTCATCCAACGGTCTCTTGGTGAAAAAGGAAATATAGGGGTAACGTTGTACACGAGTGGTATGACCAGGACTAGATTTGCTATCCACACATAGGAGTAGGTGGCTAGAGTGAACAAAAATGGGACCAACCCAAATATGTTTCTTGGATGTTTGTTTCTTGGGGCAACAAACTATGAATCACCACTTTATGCCCCTGTTTACGTACATGGTGTTGTCTTGCTGGTGCACCCTTGTCCCATGCCCTTATACCAAATATTTAGGCTCGGTCGGAATAAAGGGCAGAAAACATAGATCTTGATGAAAATAGAGGAATAGGAAAGGAATGTAGGTATAAAACTATGGAAACAGCGAACGGAGGAAACTCTCAAGAGAATGTGTTGGATGGACTACTGAAATGTACAGATTTGTTTTTTTAGAGTAGCATGCTTGGAAGTGTGAGATGCTATTTGTTTATTCAGCTGCACAGTGACTACTCTTGTCCTCACCTCACGTACCACACATAGGTTGATTTTTTTATTCCGGCAAACACAGCACAACAACCTGTCTAACGCATGGCAGCGAGCGCCTGCCTCGGGCTTCCGCTCAAAAAATGAGCAGCGCGTGGATGTTTCTAATCCTATGGAATCAGTACTACCAGACCAGCTTTCCTATGAAACACTATTCACCTTTCCGTGTTCGAGCGGTTGGAAGGAAAGAATACCGTAGGAATTGTGTTCCTCTGAAAATCCTGCACCAAACACGTGAACGAGCGCAGCCTTAGCTGTTCTTAATATAATGTCCTGGTAAAAATGAAGCCATGCCACTGTTTTTGCCTGTAATTGTTTGAGACTCGACAAGTTTAGCCAAATGTTTTTCCTGTAATTGTTTGAGACTCGACTGTTTCCTCTGTGCCTTTTGTGCAAACAGGATATCAATTCACCAGTTCTTTGTTGTGACCTTTTGGTGCTTTGCACAAAACTCTTCTTAAAAGAAGTGACTTTTGTGTTGTTTAAGCTGGAATGTCGAGAATGGAGCAGTTGGTTCATTTTGGTGGAACTGCAAAGGGAGATCTGTGTTCCAATCCTCATCATCCATATTGGCGCCATAACCTTCCTTTAGGTAAGAATGATATTTAATGCATGTGTTCATCTCTATTTTTCATTGCCATGAGAAAATAATGCTGTTTTTACTAGTACACTTGTACTCCCTCACCGACAAAACCAATTCTGAATTAGAAGGCCAATCATGTACTTGGTTTCACCAACTGGTGAGGAAAAAGAAACAGAGCATGAAGAGGAAGAAGAAGAAGAATAATAAGCAGTGCCAAGATGATCTTCTTTGAAGCGGAGGCCTCGGTCGAGGCCATTCAAGGGCTCCGCAGCGACTACCTTACATGTGAGGCGATCCTCCGAGGAGCCCTTCCACTTCTGCTGTCTCACTTAATTAATTAGGAGTACTTAAGTACCACTAATTTATTCTTGCCTAATTTTCTGTTGGAGTTAAACAAATCTTTAGTAGGACCCTATGCTGAATCATGTGCGTGTGAATGTTTGTCTATGGAGGTGAATCATGTGGTGGAGCAGGGAGGAATATTATTAGTGTCATGACATAATAGTGCTATTGTTTTGCATGTCAATTTATTGCCATTGGTTCAATGAGGCAATGTTTTGTGTATTGTCCATCATGAATTTGATGCTCTTGTTTGAGTAATATGCTAATGTCTTCCTATCCTTTCTCACTAAGCTAATGAAGGTTTCACCTTGTTCCTACTTGTGCAAACAGGGATCATGTTGTGCCAATCATACATTTTAGTGGAACTACACAAGACAATACAATGAAGCTGTATCCCAGCCAAGTGCTTTAACTCTGCTGGAAGTTCTTGATAATCTTCGATATAATCTCAGCCTTTGGTAAACAAGAGTGATTTCAACCATACATTTGAAGTGCACAAAATATATACTATTGTGTGATTCCAGTGAGTGGTTTATCATCTCTTATGGGACTACATGAATAAGCTTTTTTCTCAGGTTGGTACAGGCCTAAGGCCTTCATCCATATTAGTTTGTTGTCATCTCTATTTGTATCGTGCTACTATCATGAGAAACTCCTTTATCTTTGCACTTTTAAGTTTTGCAACCTATGATAAATGGCAATGCTTTGAGTGTTGAGTTGAGCTAATTGGCTTGATTAAATAAACTAATACCTCTCTTTAAGCAAGACTACTATGTTGCTAACTTTACCCATTAAGATAATGAGGGTGCTTCTATTTGTTAGTGTATGTTTCATCAACTAGTCCCACTATTAGAGTAATCTCACTCTCAATATATGTGCCAACAGGGATGCTCGATTTTGGTGGAACTGCACAAAAACTTTGGGTGCTTCATTGCCTCGACAGACTTCCGTCCTTTCTGTCGTTCGCTAATCTCCACTTGCTTTCTTCCTTTCTTTGTCGATCGCTTGGCTTATCTCGGCTTCGGTCAAAGGAAATAGTAATTGATATGCTACCTCACACAGGTTGGTACTGGTCTTTATCCTGATTATTGTGCTGTCATATGTATTGGTAATTTGGTATTGTGCTACTGTTTGCCGATTTCATAAAGGAGTAATTTGGAGCTGAACTCGCAGGAAAATCATTACATCGGGTGATTTCAGAGAACTGCACAAAATGATCAGATGGACAGGTACTTATGTTGCTGCTATGTACTCCAAAGTTCACTCGGACAAGCATCGATGTTGACAAGAAGTGCCTATATTCATTCGAGTATCAACCAGCGTCAACCAATTGTCAAACTCCAAGTATTAGGAGAGTGAGCGCCAAAAATATTGCTTGGTGCATAGCCCAGAAAAACGCAGTCCAGTCTTTGGTCCCAACTTGTGCCTTTTGGTTATCGGCACATATGGTAGCGAACTATATGGCATGGAGTCTAAAGATTCCAGACAAGTTGGTTGACGCGTATATTCATCTGGCACTTAATCAGTCTGCACGCCAAGGATGCTCCATTTCAGTTGAACTGCACAAAAAATTTGGGTGGTTCATTTTCTCAACCGCCTCCTTTCTCGTCTACAATGTAGAATTTTGGCGAGATACATGACCAAGATGAGCCAGTAAACTAGTTGGATGAAAGTAGTGGCCAAGTTGCTCAAACCTCCCTCGGCACGAGGCCACTATTTGAGGATAAACCTACAAGCAAAGTTCAGATTATGCATGATGCCTCTTATGTACTCGAAAGTTTACTCGTACAAGAACTAATTTTAGCAAGAAGTACCTCCGATTGAACACCATTTACCAGTCTGTACCCTAGGTAATTAAAGTTAGTCCATGGATCATATTGGCTGTGATCTCAATCATTTGGATGCATAAACATCTTGAACATGTGTATATCTGAATCTTTTGTGAATTATGTATGAATATTGTCGTGTGATCTATCAATCATTTGGATGCATAGATATCTGAGCTTGTGTATATATGAATCTTTTGAGTTGTTGATAGTGAATGTTGGCTATGAATATGAGCGTGTCCTGTGAACCTGAGTTTGATATGAATGTTTACCTTTTCTGTTGTATTTGTGTGTGAACTTGTTAGTATGCCTCTTGTGGGGTAAAAAACGCAGGTCTCTTATAAAAGTAATGTTGTGTCAATTTATGTTTTCCTTCTAACCACATATATATTTATATTATTACTATTATCGTATATTTTATAGAGACTTATATATACATTATAAAAACATCCCATGTGTTATTAACTTATAAAAGTAAATGTTTAACGGAAAATCCTGGTTGTTTTTGACTCACAGGCAAGGAAAATCCTGGTGATTGCGTACAAAAGCTTGCGACGATTTTGAAGGACCAATTTAATAATAACGCGCTCATTTTTATTTTGAGAAATAACTCACTAATTTCTTAATTATATATATATAATGTTCCTCTCCGGTTTATTCTTTGATATTAATTGCTCCTTCTAACATAACATTATATATAACGAGCCCACCTAATACGTGTATTTCAAGGAAGTGCAAATGGGCTGGGATTTCTTAGAAAATATAAATGGGTCTGATTGACACGGAATTATTTGTTCACCCAGCCCAGCAAATGGACTATACATTCTAGAAAACATGGGTTAAATATATGCCACATTTTTGCAGGCTGACATGTGGGCCAATAGGTCGAAGCCTACGCAGGGCGTTGTCAACTTGGTCAACAAATGATTGTGTCCTCCACAGCCATTGGATTTATATGCAACGGCCGGCATGCACCTTCAATCTCTCGTCTTCTTCCTCCAGCATCGCCGGGACCGCCTGGTCCGGCCTCCGGCAGCTAGCGGCTCTGCTTAGCACGCATCACTGCGAAGTGCTACCCCACCGCCGGCTAGGCTATCCCTCCACCCCTCGACACCTCCTGTTATTCTCCACTTACTACAGCCCCATGCCGCAACAGAACCAGTTATAACCCTTCTCCTCCTCTCAATCTGCGACTCCACTGCCGCGTTTTCCCATCTCCGAGTCGTTCCCGTCCGGGGCCTCGCCGCCGTCCACCGCCTCGCTGTGTTCGGTGCGGCGTGGTCAACAAACGAGAGTCGTCGGAAGAGGACTGTACGTGGAGAGCCCGACAGCTAGGACCCACAAGGTCCATGGTCGGACGCAAGGGAAGTTCCTCCTTATTAAGCTGAAAAAAAATTTCCTCCACCTGATAGCTGGGACCCGCCGGCTGTATCTTCGCACCGAAGGAAGTGCCTCCTTGTTTTGCGAAAAAATTATTCATCCGTTGACAGGTGGGACCCGTCGGTTGGTGGTGACTTGTGGGCCTACTAAGCGGGCGATGTACGCGCGGCTTTGTCAACAATCAACAAATGATTCTAGCAGCTGGACCATTGGATGTTAATCCAACAGCCATGCTCCTTCTTCAACCTCTGTTCTTGCTCCTGTCTCCCGTGGCGGCACTGGCTGTGCTGCGCGCACGAACCGATGAAGTTTCCCTCCTCTCCATCTGCGACTCCACCGCCCGTCTTCCCCATCTCCGGGTCATTCCGGTCTGGTGCGCTCGGCGCGGTGTGGTCAGCGTGGTCAACAACCGAGAGTCATCGGAAGATGATTGTGACGTGAGAGGCGGCGGTGGGGACGCACCAGCCCATGGATGCATGCATGCAGCGGAATGCGGCAAGGTCAGCGTGGTCAAGGCGACTTCCATCGGAAGTATCTTTGTCGTGGAGAGTCTCAGCTGGGTCCACGGCCGCATTAAGTAAGTGCCTCCTTATTACGCGGAAAATAATGATTCCTCTAACTGACACCAAGGACCCACTGGACGGGCCACCGTATTTTGTGAAAAAAACGTTTGCCCCCTGACTGCTGGGACCCACCTGACGGGCCACCGTATTTTGCGAAAAAATGTTCCCCCCGCTGTCAGCTCGGACCCACCGGAAGTGCCTCCTTATTACGCACAAAAAAATGAATACTCCCCCTGCTAGCTGGGACCCACCTTGGTGGGAGGCTGACTTGTGGGCCTACTAAGTTGACGGGGACGAAGGGCTTTGTCAACTTAGTCAATATGAACGATTCTAGCTCCAGTGACCTTACGATGTCCATCCAACGACCGTAGTGCTTCTTCAACCTCTGGTCTTCTTGCTCCAGCCGCCAAAACTAGCGCCGGTCGTGCCTCATGCTCCTGCCTCCCGTGGCCGGCTGTGCTGCTGCAGAGGCCTCACCGCCCCCTACTATTCCCACCGCTGGCCAGGCCCTGCGGCGACGGCAGCCTCACACCGCAGCCGAACCAGTGAACCCTCGTACTCCTCTCCGCGCGGGCTTCCACTGCCGCGTCTTCCCCGGCTCCGCTTCGTCCCCTTCCTAGGCCTCGCCGTCGTCCACCGCCGTGGTGCTATCCGCGCGGCGTGGTCAACGTGGTCAAGTAACGACTTCCATCGGAAGAGTACTATACATGGAGAGGCTGACAGCTGGGTCCACGGCCACAGCCCAATTTTTTTGTTATTTGCCAAGTAAGTCGCTTTGTCAGGCCTGTTGGGCTGCAAATCTTTCAAGACAAGGAGAGCTTTCATTGGCTGGCGAGAAAATGGCCCATCGATAATGAGAAATGGGTTGTACATTTTAAAACACATCAAACCGCAATTAGTTTCAAATATCTTTTTTTCATTTGAGATTTTAAATTACATTAATTTTTATGCGTGGAGAATTTGTTGGATTTTATATTGATATACATTTATTTTAAAATCAGTTTGAATGTGAGTCGAAATTTGGGATTAAAACAGTTCGGACCGCTTTTGAAATATGCAAAATTTCGTATAATTTTTAACCGTGGCCACAATATGGGCTGTAATGCTAACAAAAAGAATATGGGCTCCAAAAAAACCTTAAGAATTAGCAAATGGGCTGTAAATTATTAGAAATAATGGCAGATGGGTTGTATGCTGTTTTCCATAGATTTGAGGCTTTCCTAAAAAGGTTGGCCTTTAAGCGGTGGATGTTGGATGGCCATCCAACGGTCGTCATGCTTCTTCAATCTCTGCTCTTCCTGCTCCAGCCGCTCAAACAAGCGCCAGCGAGACTGCCTGCTCCCTCCTCTCCGCGGCCAGCTCTACTGCCACGCAGGCCTCACCACCCCACCGTACTCCCATCGCTGGCCTAGCCATCCCTCTACTCACCCACACCTACTGTTATTCTCCGGCGACGGCAGACGAACCAGTAAACCCTCGTACAGTCGTACTCCCCTCCGCATGGGAAACAACTGCCGAGTCTTCCCTGCCTTCGTGTCGTTCCCTTCCTAGGCCTCGCCGTCGTCCACCACCCTGGTGCTCTCGGCGCGGCCTGGCCAACATGGTCAACGATCGACATGCATCTGAAGTGGACTGTACGTGGAGAGGCCGACAACTGGGTCGACAGCCGCATGCAAGGAAATGCCTCCTTATTACGCGCAAAATAATGATTCCTCCACCTGACATCAGGGACCCACCGAAAGGGCCTCTGTATTTCGCAAAAAAATGTTACCGCCACTGACAGCTCGGACCCACCAGCTATATCTTCGCACGCAAGGAAGTGCCTCCTTATTACGCACAAAAAAATGAATACTCCGCCTGTTAGTTGGGACCCAGTATAGTGCCAGGCTGACTTGTGGGCCTACTAAGTTGACGGGGATGGAGGGATTTGTCAACTTAGTCAATATGCATGATTCTAGCTCCAGTGATCGTACGATGTCCATCCAACGGCCATAGTGCTTCTTCAACCTCTGGTCTTCTTGCTCCAGCCGCCCAAACCAGCGCCGGTCGTGCCTCGTGCTCCTGCCTCCCGTGGCCGGCTGCGATGCGGCGGAGGCCTCACCGCCCCCTACTACTCCCATCACTGGCCAGGCCATCCCTCTACTCACCCACACCCCCTGTTATTCTGCAGCGACGGCAGCCTCACCCTCGTACTCCTCTTCGCGTGGGAATCCACTGCTGCGTCTTCCCTAGCTCCGCGTCGTCCCCTTCCTAGGCCTCGCCGTCGTCCACCGCTGTGGTGCTCTCGGTGCGCCGTGGTCAATGTGGTCAACGACTGACTTCCATCGGAAGAGTACTGTGCGTGGAGAGGCTGACAGCTAGGTCCACGGCGGCCGCAAGGAAGTGCCTCCTTATTACACGCAAAATAATTATTCCTCCACCTGACGGCAGGGACGCACCGGACGGGCCACCGTATTTCACGAAAAAAACATTTCCCCCCTGACTGCTGGGACCCACCAGCTACATCTTCGCACGCAAGGAAGTGCGTCCGGGCAAAAAAACAAACGATTCGCCCCCCTGACTGCTGGGACCCACCAGCTACATCTTCGCAGGCAAGGAAGTGCCTGACAGTCGGGACCCACCTGGTCGAAGCGTACGTAGCGTTGTCATTCTAGTCACGAACGTGTACGTACATATATACTGGTCGATGTAGAGGCGCGCACGTGTCGTAGTAGAGGCGCGCACATGTCGTAGTAGAGGCGCGCACGTAGCATGTACACGTACGTACAGCAGCGAGGGTGCAAGAAAGAAAATCTGCCACGCACGTTACATACTGAGCAGGGTCTCGAACGCCTACCGCACATACGTACATGGCTGGGTCAGAATGGAGAAACAGCGTCGTCGTCGTGTTCATGGGGAGCCAACTGGCTGGGTCGGAACGGAATGCGTGGTCGTGTTCATCGGGAGGGCTTGGACGGAACAGGCGATGGAAACGAGGCCCGGCGTCCCGCACAACGCAGGAAACAGACCTCCTACGTTCGTAACGGGGTCCAGTTGATCGGGAGGGCTGTGGCATACCACAAAACGGAGGAAACGGACCTCCTATAGTCGAAACGGGGGTCTTGTTGATCGGGAGGGGTGTCGGTGTCAAAACCGGCGGATCTCGGGTAGGGGGTCCCGAACTGTGCGTCTAGGCGGATGGTAACAGGAGACAAGGGACACGATGTTTTTTCCCAGGTTCGGGCCCTCTCGATGGAGGTAAAACCCTACTCCTGCTTGATTAATATTGATGATATGGGTAGTACAAGAGTAGATCTACCACGAGATCAGAGAGGCTAAACCCTAGAAGCTAGCCTATGGTATGATTGTTGTTCGTCCTACGGACTAAAACCCTCCGGTTTATATAGACACCGGAGAGGGCTAGGGTTACACAGAGTCGGTTACAATGGTAGGAGATCTACATATCTGTATTGCCAAGCTTGCCTTCCACGCCAAGGAAAGCCCCATACGGACACGGGACGAAGTCTTCAATCTTGTATCTTCATAGTCCAGGAGTCCGGCCAAAGGTCATAGTCCGGCTGTCCGGACACCCCCTAATCCGGGACTCCCTCAGTAGACCCTGAACCAGGCTTGAATGACGACGAGTCCGGCGCGCATATTGTCTTCGGCATTGCAAGGCGGGTTCCTCCTCCGAATACTTCATAGAAGATTTTGAACACAAGGATAGTGTCCGGCTCTGCAAAATAAGTTCCACATACCACCGTAGAGAGAATAATATTTGCACAAGTTCAATCTGGCGGCGTATTCCGCAGCGTGACATCACACCACGGCCAAGCCTTTATTGAATCGTTTTCTTGTCCCACCTCGGTAGCGTTTAGCGGCGGTTTCTTAGCACGTCTTGTCAAAGCGAGATCGTGTCCCCTTATTCCGGATTCTCATCAATACGGGCGTGGGTAACCCAACCGCGCCATTGATTCTGGCGCTTGGGAGATAAGCGAGTTTTATCGGGCGGTGGGGCGCATAGCTTTGTCCGTCCATATAAGGGATAAGGATCCACTTTTTCACACGCCTTCTTCCTCCTTTGCTTATCCATTTCCTTTTCGAGTTCCAGCGCCCAAGTCCGCACATCCCACCTCAACCTTCTCCAACTATGTCCGGAGCGGGAGGCAAGTGGATGGCCTCCTCCGTCACGGAGGGGCACATCAAAAAGCTGCGGAAGGCCGGATACTTGTCCGACGACATCGCGCATCGGCTCCCCGACAAGGGGCAGCTCATCCCCACCCCCAGGAACCATGAGAGGGTGGTGTTCCTCCCTCACTTCCTCCACGGACTAGGGTTTCCACTTCACCCATTTGTCCGGGGGCTCATGTTCTATTACGGCCTAGATTTCCACGATCTGGCCCCGAATTTCATCCTCAACATCTTGGCATTCATCGTCGTGTGCGAGGCCTTCCTCTGCATCCAGCCCCACTTCGGCTTATGGCTGAAGACCTTCAATGTCAAGCCGAAGGTAGTGGGCGGCCGCCAAGCGAAGTGCCGAGGTGCCATGGTGGGCAAGATCGCCAACGTCCTATGGCTCGAGGGCTCCTTCGTGGAGACCATAAAGGGGTGGCAATCGGGGTGGTTCTACATCACCGAGCCGCGCGACTCTAAATGGGCGGCGGCCCCGAATTCCGATCTGGCTTCCCTACACGGCTCACCTCATGGAAAGAGACGGGCCTAACGTGAGGTAATTGGGAAGAGCTGACCGGACTCCAAACCTGCGTCCGAAACCTGGTGGACAAGAAGCTCAAGCTTGTTAACGTAGTCCAGGTTATGCTCATCCGCCGGATCCTGCCATGCCAGCAACGGGCCTTCAAATTGTGGGAGTTTGATCCGGCACTGCACGAAGCTTGAGCGGCTCTTGACACTACGCACGAAGATGCCGGAAGGTCTTGTTCAAAGGCGCCAAGGCTCCCGCATCCGCCATCAAGATTGTGGATTCATCTCGCGGCATCAAGCCAGCGAGGTAAGCTATTTACCCTTTACGGGACTCTTTTTCGTAGTTTGACTCTATGCGGGATCTAAAACTCCCTCACCTTTGACAGGTCGGGCGAAGGCGTCCGGACAGGTTGATTGTCGGCTCCCTTGCTAGAAGACCAGCGGACGCCCGATTGACGGGCTGCTGGTTCGGCACCTTACGTGGTGCGAGAAGAAGGCCAAGAAGAAGGCCACGGGACCGAAGGAGTTCGGCGCCAGTATTGTCGGACTCATCGTCCGATGACTCGAGGCGGACTCCTCCCGTGAAGACGAGGAGGAGGAAAAGAGGCCTCTCTCCCGGGGAGAGAGAGAAAAAGGAAGGCCGCCTAGCTCGGGAGGCCGGAGAATCAGAAGGAAGGACCCTCCTCGGGACTACACCACCAACGCCGGCGACGGCGGAGAGGAGTGGCCACCAAGGACCAAGCCCTGGCGAAATCGTAAGTGTCCGGACACGAGAATAACTCATGGCGTTCCATTTGTCGCACATCATCTTCTAACGCCGAGTATAACCATGCAGCCCGCCAAAAGGCGGGCTCGGCCTTCGTCGGCGGCTCCCTGGATTAAATCGGATGTGAATAGCACCTCACTTCCGACCACCTCGTCTCCTCCGCCGCGGATGGCGCCGGGTGGAGTCCCAAAAGGCCCAGCCAGAGGAGGTGGCCGGGAGGTGCCGCAAGGCGACCTCCCGGACTCCGGGCGCAAAGGGGATAAAACCCCGAAGGGCTTCAAGTCCTGCCCTGTGGGACTCCGTGCATCGAACCGGTGGTTCCGAGTCCGACAGCGACCCCTTCGTAAGAAGGGCAAGACTGCTGACGCCAATGACCTCCGCCCAACGGAGGCACCGGATGATTTGATGGGGCGTTTAACGGCGCTTCCATCTACGAGGAGCACCGCCATTGTTATGAGTGTGGTGATCCGAAAGTTCGATCCGCCAAGAGCGGGCTGATCAAGCTTAATGCCAGCCTTCTAACAGCCTTTGAGGTATGTATTTAAGATATATAAAATATTACCGCATAGACGGTAGCCCGATGCTCATTTGGTGTTCGGAAAGAAAAGGCCGGCGAGGATCTAAAAGATATCTGCAGGAGTCTAACATAAGTATGTCAATATGGGAATGCAGAAGGCTTATTGCTTGACCTCTGCCGCACTAAGCTGTGGGGTTGATGCATTGAAGCGAGCCTCGGCGGTCCGAGAACGAGCTCGGACTTGCCAAAAAGCATCTCGAGGACAAGGAAGCTAAGTAATACCTTATGGGAGTATTTAAAAGATGTGGTTGCAAAGATGACAGGAATAACGTGAATCTGCGGGGGCCACGAGCGAGGTGGCAACTGAAGGAAGCGGTGTCAAGGCCGAAGCAATGCGGCCGTGGAGCGCACTGAGCGAGAGAAGCAGGAGGCGCGGGTGGCGGAGGTGGGGCAAGAGCTCCGGGCTCGTGGAAAAACACGAGAGTTTGGAGCGTGACTCAAAGACTTCGAGTCGAGCTCGCCTCGGCCCTTGAGAGCGCCAAAGCCGCTAAGGCGAAGCCCAAAAAGCCCTCCAGGAAATTGAGGCGATGAAGAAGATAGTGGCGGGTAAGGCATTCTATATGCAAAGCAAGCATGTGAAAGTGAATTATCATTACTTACCCGAATCCGGAGCTCTCTAGGAGCATTCGCAAATCTGCCCTTGATGTGTATGATCTGCCGCATTCTACCGAGCCGAGGAGGGAAGCTCGACGGAGAAGGTGTTCTGGTCTCGATATCGAGGCGGACACGGTGCCCATAGCGACTAGTTGAAGCAGTTGGTCGAGCTCCATAAGGTGGCGAACAGGCCATGAAAGGCCTTATAGTTCGGTGTGGCCTAAGGAAGCCATGCCCGGGAGTTACTTGGGCTGGTGAGGCGGTGGTGGGCCTTTGTCCATGGGTTGAAGTCGTCAGCGCTCAAATCTGCATCGAAGGTGCCCGTAGGGCCCTTGCCCGTGCTAAGGTGCACTGGGGCAAGATGGACGCTGAGAAGCTTGTAACGGACGGACCACCACCGCGCAAGGAGCATCGCAAGCCTGAAATGTATTATGAAGGTGTCCTGAAGGGTGCCCGCCTTATAGAGGATGAATGCTCCAAAGATGTGATTTTTTAGTAGACTCGCATTTGTTATCCTGTACGCTGAAAACTTGTTCATATGCGCTAAGCAACACTTTTGAATTTAAAATATTACCTTCTGTGCGGCCGTGTATTAACTTTGAGAGATGGCGAGTCGTTGGCTTTAGCCCCCATGCCACGAGTTACGGGGTGTTGGGATAAACTTGGCGCTCTTGTTCCCATTCTTGGGTCCTTGAGGAGGCTCAACGCAACGTAACAAGGCAACCGGACTATAATGCTTGAACACTCTCACTTAGCCATAGAATTCTATAATTTTAAATTTGGTGAAGCCCCTGGTATCGGAAGACCGAGTTGGGCGCTATCCACGCCTAGGCGGACAATGCCGACTCCTCGCTCTAAGCGGCATAAGTCTTTAGGGACTCGAAAACCTCTCGAACAACGACCGGCTCTCGCCCTATCATGACGGTCAGTTTTAGCTTTCTCCACTGAGGTGCTTAACCCTAGCTCAACCGGGGCACAGTCGCAGTGGTTCTCCCAGCGCTACCTTAGCCGATATAATGGAACATAAGGTACCAAAACATGGGAGCCGGGCAAACCCAACTATTGACCCAAGACATGATTCGGAGCCGATGCATATAATGCTATAAGTTCGGGGTGCCGCACTTGTGAAAGTGTTCGGACTTATCACACCATGTTGTGGGGTACTTAAGCCCCAGGTGTATTGCCCGTACCAAAGTGTACGGTTGCACAATGTCATAAATGAACATATATAGAAAAAGGGAATTCAATAATAGGCGAAGCTATGTATTGTTTATTCAAAAGGGCTGCGAAGAGCGAGCGATACAAATAGTCACGATAAGCAAGGCGGGACTTTTAACATGTCTCCCTCGAGGGGTAAGCAGCATGGATGGTGCGTAAAACAGGTATACTGCTCGTAATAGAGACCACCTGGACACTCGACGTAGCTTTATGCTTCCTGGCTGTTGCATCGTGTGTTCGGCGATTCTACTGCCGGACAGGGCTTCGTGAGAACGGAGTCCTGAAAGTGAAAAAAAAGAAGAATAAAAGAAAAGAATGACACAATCGGGAGCCCTTGGTGCGGTTGAGCCGCATTCTGGGCATGCCATGGTCGTGCCCCTTCCCCTATGCCCATGGTATTTCCAGAGCGTAATTATATACGCGTAGTACTGGTTTCGCAATTTGGCGAGGGCTGGGGCTTTGGGCCGCATTGCTATGCATGCTCGGAACGTGCCAGGCAGTCTTGTTGTAGGTTACTCCGGGCGCGCTTGACGGTGTCCGGACATTTAATAGTCGGACTCGAGAATTGCCTTAAGAGGCTGTTTTGTACTTTCGCCGCGAGGACCGCCGTATGCTCCTCCGTCCAGAGAGAGCGTTCGGTGTTTCCATTGACCGTAATGACTCCTCGAGGACCTGGCATCTTGAGCTTGAGATATGCGTAGTGCGGCACCGCATTGAACTTTGCAAATGCGGTTCGTCCGAGCGAGGCGTGATAGTCGCCATGAGCGGGACTATGTCGAAGATTAAATCCTCGCTTGGAAGTTATCCGGGATCGAAGACTACTTCAAGTGTGGCGAGCCTGCAGTTGGTCTCTACACTGGTATGGCGCCTTTAAAGGTCGTCTTCATGGGTTTAATCCTTGATGGGTCTATGCCCATTTTGCGCCTTGTGTCACGATAAAGCAGGTTCAAGCTCTACCGCCGTCCATTAGGACTCTAGTGAGATGAAATCCGTCAATGATTGGGTCTAGAACCAATGCGGCGAATCCGCCATGGCGGATGCTAGTGGGGTGGTCCCTTCGATCGAAAGTGATCGGGCAGGAAGACCACGGGTTGAACTTTGGGGCGACTGGCTCCATCGCATATACGTCCCTTAGTGCACACTTCCGCTCCCTTTTGGGTATGTGGGTTGCGTATATCATGTTCACCGTCCACACTTGTGGGGGGAAGCCCTTCTGTCCTCTATTGTTCGGCGGCTGGGGCTCCTCCTCGTCATCGCTATGCAGCCCCTTCTCATTCTTTTCGGCATTTAACTTGAATGCCTACTTGAACACCCAACAATCCCTGTTGGTGTGATTGGCTGGTTTTTCAGGGGTGCCGTGTATCTGGCACGAGCAATCGAGTATTCGGTCCAAATTGGACGGGCCCGGAGTATTTCTTTTAAATGGCTTTTTCCGCTGACCGGGTTTAGAGCCTCTCGAATCCGGCATTAAGCGCCGTATCCTCGGCATTATAGCCGTTAACGCGGCGCTTTGTGCTTGTTGCGACGCGACCGCCATTGCTGTCCTTGGTATCCGAATTACGTGGCTCTTGGTCATCTTTGTTACTACGAGCTAGCCAGCTGTCCTCTCCCGCGCAAAAGCGGGTCATGAGTGTTGTGAGGGTTGCCATGGATTTCGGCTTTTCCTGTCCTAGGTGCCGGGCAAGACACTCGTCGCGGATGTTGTGTTTGAAGGCTGCAAGGGCCTCTGCATCCGGACAATCGACGATTTGATTTTTCTTGGTTAGGAACCGTGTCCAGAATTGTCTGGCCGATTCCTCTGGCTGCTGAATTATGTGGCTTAGGTCATCGGCGTCGGGTGGTCGCACATATGTGCCCTGGAAATTTTCGAGGAATGCGGCTTCCAGATCTTCCCAACAACCAATTGACTCTGCTGGCAAGCTGTTAAGCCAATGCCGGGCTGGTCCTTTAAGCTTGAGTGGGAGGTATTTGATGGCATGTAGATCATCACCGCGGGCCATGTGGATGTGAAGGAGATAGTCCTCGATCCAAACCGCAGGATCTGTTGTGCCATCGTATGATTCAATGTTTACGAGTTTGAAACCCTCAGGGATTTGATGATCCATCACTTCATCTATGAAGCATAGTGGGTGTGCGGCGCCTCTGTATTGGGCTATATCACGACCAGCTCAAATGAGCTTTGTCTACTGTGTTCGGCCCGGCCGGAGTTGCCATATCCGGCGTGACGGTTATCGTCACGTGTCGTGGGGCGCCCACGCGATCCGTAGATCGATCTTGTTTGCCTTTCCTTGTCCTCCAATATATCTCGCAGGTCTGGCGCATTTCCCCGCGCCTTGGTATTTTTTGAGCGGCGCCGGGGTGCGGCTTGAGTTGAGGGCCGAGAGGCCTCTCTGTCGCGGCCACGAGGTGGCCGATCAGCCGTATCATGCGCTGGTGATGTAGGTTTGGGTGCTTCCTCCTCTAATTGGGGTAGCAGCCTGCGTTTTGGGTAGCTCTTGGAGGGGCGCTCGAGTTCATACTCTTCGGACGCAAGGACTTCAGTCCATCTGTCAGCTAGCAAGTCTTGGTCAGCTCTAAGCTGTTGCTGCTTTTTCTTGAGGCTACTTGACGTGGCCATGAGCCTGCATTTGAAACGCTCTTGTTCGATGGGATCCTCGGGCACGACGAATTCGTCGTCGTCGAGGCTTGCCTCATCTTCGGAGGGAGGCATGTAATTATCGTCCTCTACCTCTCTTTCTGCCGCTCTCTCATGAGGGCTGGCTTCTCCATCCTCCTCCGCTGAATCCTGCTGGAGGGGGTTATCTTCGGCACTGTCCAGGGTGTTATTGTCTCCCATGCCGGAATCACCGTTTTTGCTGTGGAGGGATTTAGAACGGCCCCGCTGATGCCGGCGCTTAGGCTGTTTCTTGGAGGGGTCATCCTCCACTGTTCCATCGCCATTCCCATCTTTTGGGATGTCCACCATGTATATGTCGTATGACGAGGTGGCCTTCCAGTGCCCTGTGGGCGCTGGTTCTTGGTCGTCTCCTGCATCGTCATCCACACCGTTGATGTCTTCGGAGTCGAAGTCGAGCATGTCGGTTAAATCATCGACAGTGGCTACGAAGTGGGTGGTGGGTGGGCCTTGAATTTCTTTGTCGTCCGCATCCCAACCTTCCTGACCATAATCCGGCCAGGGCTCTCCTGATAAAGAGAGAGACTTTAGTGAATTCAGGATGTCGCCAAAGGGCGAGTCTTTGAAAGATGTCATGGCGGTGAATTCCATGATCGGCGCCCAATCGATTCGATTGGCGAAGTGCGGAAGGCTCGAGTCCGGAGAGGAGTCCGGCACCTTGGAGTTACGAAGCAAAGGGACGGGTAGGTGTATGGCTCAATCGCCCGAGAGATTGGAGCCCCGAGGCGGTGTCCAGCCACCCGTCCTTGATCGGCGCGATCGGCTCCGAGCCAAAGGTCGGAGCGACACGTGTGCGACCTCGTGACACTGCTCGGTGGCAGAGCTAGATCATGCCCCTCGTGGCGGTCTTGGCGCTTGGCTGTGGCTCGATCCCGTCAAAGATTAAGTCTCCGCGACGTCGGCCGTAGTTCAAACTTCAAATCTGACCTGGTGGCGGGGCATAGCTTTCAATCTGCTCCAGATGGCTGCTTAATTGGCCCGCAGATGCAAAGCCGCCGAATCTGAAGATTTGTCCGGGAGAAAATTCTCACCACAGAGTGCATCGTTGTTGATGATCGGAGGAGCCATCGGGCCTAAAGATGGCGACAGAGGAACTCTCAATGAAAGCACCAATGTCGGTGTCAAAACCGGCGGATCTCGGTAGGGGGTCCCGAAGCTGTGCGTCTAGGCGGATGGTAACAGGAGACAAGGGACACGATGTTTTTACCTGTGTTCGGGCCCTCTCGATGGAGGTAAAACCCTACTCCGCTTGATTAATATTGATGATATGGGTAGTACAAGAGTAGATCTACCACGAGATCGAGAGGCTAAACCCTAGAAGCTAGCCTATGGTATGATTGTTGTTCGTCCTACGAACTAAAACCCTCCGGTTTATATAGACACCGGAGAGGGCTAGGGTTACACAGAGTTGGTTACAATGGTAGGAGATCTACATATCTGTATTGCCAAGCTTGCCTTCCACGCCAAGGAAAGTCCCATCCGGACACGGGACGAAGTCTTCAATCTTGTATCTTCATAGTCCAGGAGTCCGGCCAAAGGTCATAGTCCGGCTATCCGGACACCCCCTAATCCGGGACTCCCTCAAGGGGTGTGGCATAGCGCAAAACAGACGAAACGGACCTCCTACGGTCGAAACGGGGGTCCTATTGATCGGGAGGGGTGTGGCGTACCGCAAAACGGACGAAACGGACTTGTGTTGGGCGCCACGGTCAAACGGGGTCCTGTTCATCGGGAGGGTGTGGCGTCGCAAAACGGACTCCACGGATATTGTTCATCTCCACCGTCGACCTCCTCCGGCCTCCACGGGCTCCTGTTCATCCAGCCTCCACCGAGCGCTACTCCACCGGCCTCTTGTTCAACCACCCCTCACACGCGCCTCCACCGCTCTCTGTTCATCCAGCCCTCCACACCACGGGTCCTAATCAACCACCCTCCACGGCCACCCCTCCGCGTCTCGTTCATCCAGCCCTCCACACCACGGGTCCTGTTCATCCAGAGGCAACGCCACCGCCATTATTCATCCAACCCCCCGCCGCAACACTCACTGTTCATCCAACCGATCGGCTTGATTAGCGATGGCGGCGAATCGCTCGATCGGGTTGATTAACGACCATCGATCGATCGCTCGGGTTGATGAAGCGTAGCCTACCGTGCAATCGCTGGGTTCGATTAGAGCCCAACGCCTCGCGCCGGGTTCAATTAGAGCCAACGCCCGCACACACAGCGTGCACGTGTACAAGAGAAACGCGCATCGCTCGGCCCCCGACCTCCCACCGTAACCGGCAACTCCCCGAAATTTTCCTACCCTCGCTTCTACCACGAGTTTTTCCGTCATGGACGGCCCAAAGAATGTCATGCAGCTGCGTCTCCGCCCGCCTGTGACGAAAAGCCCATTTTCGTCATGATTTTTGTCATAGAAGTAGGAGCCCACCACATCTATGATGATACGGGTTTTGTCACAATTATCGTCATAGAAGTGTCATATGTATGACAGAAAAAAAAATTGTTCGGCCCAAAATGTCACGGATGTGTCTTTTTTTTGTAGTGTAGGCTTGCTGGACGATGATGGGTTGGATGAGATTTATCATGTAATCGAGTTAGTTTTGTTAGGGTTTGATCCCTAGTATCCACTATGTTCTGAGATTGATGTTGCTATGACTTTGCTATGCTTAATGCTTGTCACTAGGGCCCGAGTGCCATGATTTCAGATCTGAACCTATTATGTTTTCATGAATATATGTGAGTTCTTGATCCTATCTTGCAAGTCTATAGTCACCTACTATGTGTTATGATCCGGCAACCCCGAAGTGACAATAATCGGGACCACTCCCGGTGATGACCGTAGTTTGAGGAGTTCATGTATTCACTATGTGTTAATGCTTTGGTCTGGTACTATATTAAAAGGATGCCTTAATATCCCTTAGTTTCCAATAGGACCCCGCTGCTACCGGGTTTTGTCACAATTATCATTTACCTACTCGAGGACGAGCAAGAATTAAGCTTGGGGATGCAGATACGTCTCCAACGTATCTATAATTTATGAAGTATTCATGCTATTATATTATCCTTCTAGGATGTTTTATATGCATTCATATGCTATTTTATATGATTTTTGGGACTAACCTATTAACCTAGAGCCCAGTGTCAGTTTACTGTTTTTCCTTGTTTTGAGTTTTCGAGAAAAGGAATACCAAGCGGAGTCAATTAACGTGCCAATTTTTGATGATTTTTTATGGACCAAAAGAAGCCCGGGAGTAAAGAGTTGGGCGGAAGAATCCCGGTCATCCACGAGGGTGGGGCGCCCCCAGGCATGGGCCCTGCCTCGTGGGCGACTCGAGACCCTCCCGACGTGAGACCTCGCCAAAATTCCTATAAATACAGAAACCCCAAAAATAACCTAGATCGGGAGCTCCGCGCCGCAAGCCTCTGTAGCTACCAAAACCAATCGGGACCTGTTCCAAGGCACCACGAGGAGGGATCCCTCACCGATAGCCATATTCATCATCCCGGTGCTCTCCATGACGAGAGGGAGTAGTTCACCCCCGGGGCTGAGGGTATGTACCAGTAGCTATGTGTGTGATCTCTCTCTCTCTCTCTCGTGTTCTTGATTTGGCACGATCTTGATGTATCGCGAGCTTTGCTATTATAGTTGGATCTTATGATGTTTCTCCCCCTCTACTCTCTTGTGATGAATTGAGTTTTCCCTTTGAAGTTATCTTATCGGATTGAGTCTTTTAGGATTTGAGAACACTTGATGTATGTATTGCATGTGCTTATCTGTGGTGACAATGGGATATCACGTGATCTACTTGATGTATGTTTTGGTGATCAACTTGCGGGTTCCATGACCTCGTGAACTTATGCATAGGGGTTGGCACACGTTTTCGTCTTGACTCTGCAGTAGAAACTTTGGGGCACTCTTTGAAGTTCTTTGTGTTGGTTGAATAGATGAATCTGAGATTGTGTGATGCATATCGTATAATCATACCCACGGATACTTGAGGTGACATTGGAGTATCTAGGTGGCATTAGGGTTTTGGTTGATTTGTGCCTTAAGGTGTTATTATAGTATGAACTCTATGATAGATCGAACGGAAAGAATAGCTTAGTGTTATTTTACTACAGACTCTTGAATAGATCGATCAGAAAGAATAACTTTGAGGTGGTTTCGTACCCTACAATAATCTCTTCGTTTGTTCTTCGCTATTAGTGACTTTGGAGTGACTCTTTGTTGCATGTTGAGGGATAATTATATGATCCAGTTATGTTATTATTGTTGAGAGAACTTGCACTAGTGAAAGTATGAACCCTAGGCCTTGTTTCCTAGCACTGCAATACCGTTTGTGCTCACTTTTATCATTAGTTACCTTGCTGTTTTTATATTTTCAGATTACAAAAACCTATATCTACCATCCATATTGAACTTGTATCACCATCTCTTCGCCGAACTAGTGCACCTATACAATTTACCATTGTATTAGGTGTGTTGGGGACACAAGAGACTCTTGGTTATTTGGTTGCAGGGTTGTTTGAGAGAGACCATCTTCATCCTACGCCTCCCACGGATTGATAAACCTTAGGTCATCCACTTGAGGGAAATTTGCTACTGTCCTACAAACCTCTGCACTTGGAGGCCCAACAACGTCTACAAGGAGAAGGTTGTGTAGTATACATCAACGCAATTCCACCCATTGCATGCAAGAATGCATTAAACAGCCACACAAAGTTACCAGATAGTTCGTTTCGAACAAACCCACAACCAAACTGGATTGACTGCCCATGGTTATTAATGCCAATGAAGGGCGCACAGGGCATCTTGTACATGGTTGTCATGTATGTTGTGTCGAATGAGATGACATCATTGTATCTAGCGTATGCCCTGCGCGACGCACCATCTATCCAGAACAAATTTTCCACTCTGTCCTCATCATCAAGCTTTATTCTCCAATAGAAATCTGGATCTTGTGCCTTCATATCTTGGAAGTATGAGATCATGCTACCCACATCAGCATGGCGGTACTCCATCCGGAATTTAGCTCGCTGGTTTGCGATGTCCTTTGTTGTGTATGGTACATCTTTAGGATTCCCGCAGAACCATGACATTAGTTGCATCTGTCTTGATGTCTCTATGTTGCATCTGTGCAATATCTTCAAGAAGTCCTGCTCATCTTTTGGAATATTCCTATGTGATGATAGGAACTTTGTCAAGGACGGCTTTCTTATCAGAGGGTGGTTGTGGTCGTCGTTGAAGCGTTTGACTCTCCACCACGCATCCGTGTGGGTGATGTAAAGGTGGTCTGGACATCCCGACCTCACAACCTTCCCTCTTTCCTCTTCTTCACGATGCCTTTTGGGTCCTGCACATCCTCTGTCTCCTCCTTGTTTGTTTTTGGCTTGCCGTATTTCCCACAAACCAAGAGGACTACCTTCTGATGATCGTCTTTAATTGTTTTTCTGTATTCCAGTCTCATTCCAAACCCATGTCTGAGTGCATGTTGCTTGTAGTGATCATAAGCTTCCTCAAAAGTATCAAACTTCATCGTTTCATCGGGAGGCTTCAGGGTGGAGTATGCCTCGGTGTTTTGTCTCCTGTTCAGCATTCTCTCCTCCTGCTTTACGGACTCATTGGCTCATTTGAATGATCAAAAAGCTTTCTCTCCCCCTATGCTGCTAGTAGTCGGTTCTTTGCTTGTCTCTCGGACCATCGGGTTGCTTCTAGATGTAGCACCTGTAATTGTTTTTGAAGTTGTTAATTTGTGTTATATTTCTGCGCCAAAACTAGTGGTAACTTGTACTCCAATTGCTTGGTAAAGTTTGCATGCATTAAGATGTTTTGTAGTTGTAAAGTGAAAGCATGTAGTTCAATTGTAATACTGATTGCAATGATAATTGTATCTGAGAAGAGTGGTAATTCTACCTAATTTCATGGTAACTTTTTTTGTGTGCATTAAGCTTGGTGATTGTGAACTGATTCATGGTGAATGTGGTAGTTGTAAATAACATAGGTAGTAGTTGCAATTCAAGTATGATGGTAACAAGTATGTGTATAAAAATGTGGTAGCATGGTAAATGTTTTTACCATCGTCTGTTTTGTTGTTGTAGGCAGAACCAAAGCTTGTTGTGTGTGCATATTCACACTGTTGGTTTGCCCCCACACCACACATCATGATATCCACATTATCCCCGCTGTCATGCGCCATTTGTTGTGTTGTAGCACCTGCTAGCACATACAATTGCATCCATCAATTCCACACTTACAAGCAATTTTGATTATTTTTTCGCAACAACTATATTTTTTCTTTTTTTGCACTGTTTACTTCTTTTTTATAACATGTATCATTTTGGGAGTAACCAGCGTATGGGAGTATGACAGCGATAGTTCCTATCAACCTCATTTAATCAACATCATTTCTTTATCAAAAAATTCTTGTGGCAACAATGTAAATCAACACATGGTATTCTTGTAGTGTTTTAGCACCTTTGGTTATGAGATTTACTAGTAAATTGTAATGAATTAGCATGATAACTTGTTCAATAGAAAAAGGATCATTTTTTATGTTGAATAAGTGTTAAATGATGCTGATTACTCAATGCACACACTCTGGTAACTATATTCAATCGAAATGGCAACTCAGTTATTAATGAGAAATTTCATACATTTAGTTCTAACATGCTTCAAAAAAGATAGCTTAATAGAGTGATGATGATAACCTATATGGATTTATGATGGTAACTCAATGATGAGGTAACTCAATGATGTAATCTGTAGGTAGGAACATGGATCAACTTTACCAACTTTTTCACTGTAAAAGAGGAAAAGTTATTCAATCTTTGTTGGTAATCTGACTGAATTTGAATGGTAACTCAATTACAACCGAGGAATTACACACATGCAGTAAAAGGACAACCTTTTTCTGCATCCTTTTGGCTTTCTTATTTAGTTCTTGTTGTTCTTTCCCCATGTTTTTTCCCCTTGATTTTATTGGTATGAAATGCAAATGCAACATGTGTATAGAGGTTGAATCACTTACCTCCTTGCTTTTTTGCCTGATTATGGGGAAATTGAGACGAACTGATGTATTTGTCCAAGTAGCATGCGGTAACCCTTGTGATGTTGTTGTGGTAAACCAGGCCCTCTATCAAATCCTTGTGTTTGGTAGTGTTTTTCGTAGGTTTTTTTTGGTGGATCAAATCTGGGGCGCAGGTCGCCGGCGATGAAGGTGCGTCGGGGAGAGAGGAGAGAACAGATCGGGCAGGTGGCTCTTTCTTGCGATGGAGGTAAGAAACTAGGTTTTGAGGTGGTAAGTCACGTGCCGGGGGGGGAGGGGGAGGTGGGCCAAAGGGGCTGTGTTTTCTGTCTTGGGCCTCATGCGTTGCGCGTGGTGGGCCTCGCGAAAGAAGGCTCGGTCATGGGTGGCTCTGTCGAAGTGGGTCGCGCGCGGGAGGGACGCGGTTGTACGATCGTGCGGATCTGATGCTTATCGTCCAGTCGACTGGTGGTTAGTTGCTTCCTTTTATGAATCAGACAAGTTTCTTTTGAAAAATAAGGGCATCTCCAGCCGCGCCCACAGGAAGGCCTCCCCAGGCGTTTTTGGCGGCGGCGAAAAAACGCCCGATCGCGTCCCTCAGAGCCCGATTTTCGCGGCTTGGGCGAAAAACAGCGCCAGCGGACCCAGCCGAACCAGCGGCTGGGGGCGCCAGGCGCCAGGCGAACTGTTTTAGCGCGAAAAAAGCGCGGGCCGCGCGTCAGCGATCTGGCTCTCTTCTAGGCCCTTCGTCGTCCTCATCGCCTCGTTTCCCCGCGGCGAATCAATGCCAAAGCTGTCGCGCCGGTCAGCCTGCCATTGGTGCTCACGGCGGCGCGATGAAGACCGGACGACGCGTCCCTCGCCCTCTCCCTCGCCCGCCACGCAGCGTACACACGGTGGCGCGCGCCTCGGTTTATATATGACGCGCGCCCGGCGCTTTCGGCGACTCACACTCTCCGCCGTCGTCGTTCCTCCCTCTCCTCTCCTCTCTTTCGCCGTCTCGGTTCACACCCATGGCGAAGCGCTTCCCGGCGGCGGCGCGGCGGCGAACGGCTTCGCCGCCGCCATCTTCATGAAGACGAGGCTCGCCTCTTTACGAGGCCGAGTACCGGTCCCGCCGGACATGCGGGTGCCGGGCGTGGAGGATCGCCGCGGCGGCGGCGTGCGTGCCCCGATACCCACCGGGCGGCCCGGCGTGCGGAGATTGCGCGATCCGCTCGAACTGCAGCTGCGCGGCGAGGGAGGGGCCACGGTACGTCCCCGACAGCCCGCTCTGGGAACCCTACTTCCGCCGCCGTCACGCCCAGCAGCTCGAGGCCACCAACGGCGTCGAGCCCTCCGGCGAGCTCAACGCCCGCCGGCGGCGTCGGTGGTGGGCGTGCCGGCGACGTTGAGGCCGTCCTCGAGTACATCGAGGGCGGCAACACGCCGCGCCTCGAGTACCCCGCTCCCCCTTCCTTCTCACGCCGCCGGGGAAGCTCCTGGACCCCGAGGCGCATGGAGACCGGGGGGTCCTCCTCCTCGTCCGTGGCGCTTCGCCTCCGCCCGTCAGCCGGAGCCCGTGCACGCGCCGGGTCGTAGCAGCCCTTCGCCCGCGTCGCATCGGCGCTTAACGCCAACGCTAACGCCTCTCCACCCACGGCCGCCGTCCTCGTCGAGCCCAAGCGGAGCCCGGCTTGCCGCGAGTACGAGGAGGTAGCCCGCACGGCTTCTCGACGAGGGCGCCATGCGGTGGCGCGGACGACTACCTCGCGGACGAGATGGTCGGCGGCAGCTGGCCTCGAGGAGATCGCCGCCGCATAGCGTGGGCGCGAGGACGAGCTGCAGCGTCGTGGTCTCGGCAATGACGACGACGACGACGCCGGACCGTCAACCCGCCGCGCCAACCGGAGAGGATGCGGCGAGGACGCAGGAGGCGTAAGCGAAGCGGCGGCGGCGACGACGGCGATGATGACGACGACGGCGGTGACTACATCGCAGTTCTACAGCCTCCTCGGCATGTAGAACTGCGTGGTGGGCGGCGAGGCGGCGGCGAGGAGCGAGGGTAGCCAGCGGTTTTTTTTTTGTAAAATATGTTTAAGTTTGAACGAACTCGCCGATGTTTGCGTTAAATTTGAGTCGTTTTTGCGCCAGATTTGCCTTTTTGACTAACAGTGGCGCCATGACCGGGGAGCATCACGGCCACGGTCGTGGTTTAAGCGGTGCGCCCAGAAGCGATTTTTGCCCTCCTGGGAGCCAACAGTGGAGATGCCCTAAGTGAACATCTTTTTTTGCGAGGAAGTGAACATCTTTTTACATAGTCTAAAAATGTGACTCGTATGTTTTTGAAACACATGAATATTTTTTAAAGAATAAAATACAACACAAGTCCTAGAAGTATTTGAGGGGTGTCAAAGTTAGTCCTAATACTATGAAAACTAGATGATTCGCAGCAAAAAAAGAAAAACTAGATGCTTCCCCGCCCGTTGCTACGGGAATCAAGTGCAATATATTTTAATAAAATTTGATTGTGTGGAATATCATATGTATATTATTACATAAAACAGTTTCATTTTTCGCGGTGCGTGACCCGGCCTAGAATGACGCCTCGAGCACCATCATTCTGTCGAGCAGTACCAACGCACACGTGACGCGACGCAGGCAACACGCACAGCACTGCACTACACACTTCCAAAGAGAAAGAAAAGCTCCCTTCCTTCCATGGTAGACTTTGGGAGCTGGCGTACGTACGCAGCCGCGAGAATCCAACCCACCTACACACTACACACTCCCACGCCATTAATAAACTCGACAGTGAATCCTCACTCGTCGGATAACCCGCAAGAAAATCGCGGAAAATTCCCCCGCATCATCGTCACCTTCCTCCCGTGTCCCGCTTCACTCCTCGGCCATCTTCTTCCACCTCGCTCCACTCCAGGGCACGAGGATGGGGAGAGGCTCCCCACCCGCCCCACGCCTCGCGCCCGGGCTGATGGCCCTGCTCGCCGCCGCGCTGCTGCTGCTGCTGCCCGCCCCGGCCGCCGGGGTCAACGTGACGGCCGTGCTCGCGGCGTTCCCCGGCTTCTCCGACTTCGCGCGGCTGCTGGCGTCCTCCCCGGTGGCCGCGGAGCTGGCGGGGCGGTCGTCGCTCACGCTGCTGGCCGTGCCCAACGCCAACCTGCCGCGCTCGCCCTCCGCCTTCGCCGCGGCCGCCGGCGCCGACCTCGCCGACGTGCTGCGCTACCACGTCCTCCTCGAGTACCTCTCCCCGTCCGACCTCGCCCGCGTCCCCGCCTCGGGCAGGCTCGTCACCACGCTCTTCCAGACCACCGGCCGCGCGCCCTCCGACCTCGGCGCCGTCAACCTCACGGCCGCGGGCTCCGTCGTCGTCGTCCGCTCCCCCGCGCCGTCGACTTCCGGGTCGAACGCCACCGTACTCAGCGCCGTCACCAGGGAGCCGTACAACCTCAGCGTGCTCGCCGTGGGCGGCCTCATCGTGCCCTCCGGCTTCGACATCGCCGCGTCCGGCTCCGAGAGCCGCCCGTCCCCCGCGGTGAACATCACCCGCGTCCTCACCGACGCGCGCGGCTTCAACGTGGCCGCCTCCATGCTGGAGGCCTCGGGCGTCGCGGACGACTTCGAGGCCGACGAGCGCGGCGCCGGCATCACCATCTTCGTCCCCACCGACGACGCCTTCGCGGCGCTCCCGGCCACGGACCGCCTCCAGTCCCTCCCCGCCGACCGCAAGGCCGTGGTCCTGCGCTTCCACGTGCTGCACTCCTACTACCCTCTCGGATCCCTCGAGTCCATCGTGAACCCCGTCCAGCCCACGCTCGCCACCGAGTGCACCGAGGCCGGCCGCTTCACGCTCAACATCACGCGCTTCAACGGCTCCGTCGCCATCGACACCGGCGTCGTGCAGGCGTCCATCACTCGCACGGTGTTCGACCAAAATCCCGTCGCGGTCTTCGCCGTCTCCAAGGTCCTGCTGCCAAAGGAAATGTTCAGCCGCGGGAACACCATTAGCCCCGGAGCTACGACCCCTCCAGCGGCCATGACCCCAGACGTCTCCGGTGGCCCGCGGACGCCGCCGACGAAGCTGTCGTCCCCGCCGGCCCTGCGTGGCCAGGGCAGCAAGCCATCATCAGCACCATCAAGAAACGCGAACTGGTGGTGTATAGGATTGGTCTGCCTGCTCCTACCTCTGGTATGAGATACAGGTGGTACCTTGCATTCTCAAATTTTCCTTCTTCTTCTACCATTTCCCCTCTCGTTTGATCGAAACCGAATGTGTACACCGGCATTGGATTGGATTGGGGGGGAGAATTCCGTAGAGGCCATTGTAGAAGTAGTAGCCATTATTTTTGGTTTCTTCACCTGATTATTAGGGAAATAATAATAATACCATGTGTAGAAATCTATGCATTCCCTTTGTTCAGCTCTGTTGATCTTTGCAGTTCCAATTTGCAAATGGGAGTTTGGTGTCATGTTTACCTGTTTACCCGGGACTAGAAGGTGGGTTCCCTGGGTATGAGGGGATAGAAAGAGACAGGTGAGTGGGAATGGGCTGGCCAGCTGAGCTGCGAACGCGGTCTGTCCGTCAACCCGCATTAGATTCTGCTGCTGACATTGCCCTACTCTACCCTGCTCTACTCATGGCGCACACTGTAAATACGATTGAATGAACCCTACCACATGCCAGTGCACACGATCTTGACCATGGCGCAGTGCAGGAACGAAAGTCTGACAGTGTGATTTTTGGGCACTTTGTCTAAGGTTCAGACGCCAGAAACAGCCTGTGCGATGAACATTTGCTAAGAGAAGAAACCTAGCAACTCAAAACAGTGTGTTCTGATAATCTGATGAGTGGTAGCTGGCGGTGAGTATTATGCCTAGCAGCACTCATTTGGAGCACATCCTTCCTGGGCAATACTGTATGAAGGATAAACACTTGACAGAACATGTAGGGAGAGACCCCTGGTAGTGGTAGCTGTAGACCTGTAGTCCTGTCCGGCTGTTCCTAACATTCAGTCAGAATGATCATGTTCAGAATGATCTTATTTGCTTGTAGTTTTGCTATAATTTGCGAGCGGGGTGGGTCCAATGAAGGTGGCCCAGGTTTAGTTCCTGGGCCTATTCCACCATGTGCCAGCTTCCCACTGAGCCATGGGACTCATAATTCATCTGGTTTCAAAAGGAACATGCAATTACTTCTTGAATAATATCCATGCCATGCAGGGATAAAATTATCCATTATTTCCAAAGTTGAACCCTTGTGATCAAGTCTGTTAGGGAAATTCTACCAAGAAAAAGCATTTGGACTTTTACTCAATTCCTTTGGTCAGTAGTACTCTCTCGTAAAGAAAATATAAGAGCGTTTAGATCACTACTACTTTAGTGATTAGTGATCTGAACGCTCTTATATTGCTTTACAGAGAGTACAAAATAACTTACTGGCCAGTTTACTATTCAATAAGTGAGAACCATCTTTACCACGGTAAAACAGAAAAGCAAAAACGATGCTCAGATCTGGGACGTACTATTCAGATTGACGAAGCATTTACCATATGAACAGAGTGATTTCGTGTCAGCGGAAAGAAAGGAAGTGTAACGTTGTGGCCTGTGGGGAGTGTATGTGGAGCGACCAGATCTTCTCTCCTGGTCAAGATAGAGTCAAGGTCTTGGGATGATGATGATGATGGTAGCTGTGTTGGAGAAGTGACAAATCGATGTTTCAGTTAATTGTTGTGGGGTTGGCTGTGGCCCATCTACAGCCTGCAATAAAACGAGAAGGCCCACGAATGTACTGCTTCATGCATTTGCATCTATGTCTTTCTTGCACACCCTGAGGTCTTGGTCATGATGTACTGTAGATTGTAGAGCGCTGTTAACTCCACCATTGCACTATTCATCTGCCTCCTACGTGTACTTGCCCAGTGCGAACTAATGTGATACGTACAGCACATTTATGAGATTGTTGAAATTCACCAACGTCCTAGTTGAAATTCATCAATGGCAAATAAGTTAAGGTTAAAGTTTCCCACCTTTGTTGCGAAGAATTTGAATTTGATTTTCTCACGCTCCTTGTCTGAAATTTTGCCTCTTTTCTGTAAGCTCAGTTTAACCTCTTTTGTGTAGTTTTAAGTTTTAACTACTTGAGTACTGCAAGTTTGCAACAGTGGGGAATGTGATATCCATTTTTGTTGTTCCATGTGCTATGATGCTGACACATAAAATGAGCACAATGGAAATCTGGCATATGCTCTCCAAAGGAAGAACTGCACGCATGTGATGTATCCGCATGTACTTTGTATGGTTACTACAGGTGGTTGTAGAATTTTATAATTTGTTGAAAAATTGTAAAAACAGATTAAATCAGTGTTTTCAGTGATATATACCGCATTTTCTCGTTCTTATGCGAGTGGCGCAGAATTAAAAGCAGTTGACATCACATTTGTGTAGGAAGTTTTGGTCAGTAGACTGGAGTCCAAGGAAAATTAGATATGCTTCTGTATTCTTAGCCATAACAGTTTTCCAGGATTGTTTACTGTGGCTTTTTAGGGATTTGAAAGATGTGAAAGAATACAACTTAGACACACCACATGCTAGTAGTAATTAGATCGAGAAAAAAGGCATGAAGCAAATTCAGATGATCCAAACTGGTAGGGCACATTTGGTGTCAGTGGAGACTCTTGACTGATACAGCAGTGGAAGTTAGTTTGTGGTCACCCGGTAGCTGTGCATATCATTGTACTGCCTTTTTTTTAATGATGATCTAATTGGGAAATCAAATAGAATCGTCTTGGAGGTACCTGCAACAAGATCTGTAGTACTACATCGCATCAAATGTTTCATGTTCTTCGTCAGGGAAATCAAATACTCCATCCGATCCAAATTAAATGTCGTAGCAGTGAAATCCAAGAACTTTTACCAGTTGATTGCGGTGATTTTTCTTACCCCTTGGGCTGTGTGTTGGATAGCCACAAAATCCACTTATCGACTGCTTTTTGAAGAAAGTAAATGATTTATGGGGTGCCACTTCACCACATGTTTCTGAACCCTTGCAGCACATTCTTTTCTGCTCTTTTGCAACGATGGATGTCCAGTCATTCCATTTTATTATCTTTCCTACTTTGCTGTATGTAAGTTGTTTTCTTTCGGGGGTTCAAGCCTATGTCCTGGCCTTTTGGATTACTTTGGGATGTGTGTGCTTAATTTTCATTGTTTTTTTTTGAAACGAGGCAAAAGACTTCTATTTTCATTGATTAAGAAGGAGTGAGAATTGCCCGGTTAATTGACGGAAAAGGCATATGCCAACAGAAGGCCACACGCGCGAATAACTGACAGCTCCGACTCTAACGACGATCATCACAAGTGAATATGCAAGACTTGCGCCGCCGACCGTGCCCGCCGTAGCAGACCACCGAGCGCCTGGGGTGCTATGCATTTTCTTGGGAAGCAGGTGGCTATGCGTCATTTTGGCGCTCTCCTTTACCCTGGCTACCAGTACTAGCAACTATTGTTGAAAACGATTGGAGTCATGACCGTAAACCATGTGATGTGATGATGACTACCCATTGGCATGAGAAAAGAAGGAGGCTTTTAGGCATGTCTGCACTGAAACTGAAAGCGTCAAAAGTTAGGCTAAGAAATTTTATACCGGGGGTTTTATAGTCAAACTGTCGTGGACACGAATCTGTGTTCTGCGAGCGTTGAATTTCCCCCTGCCCGTGTAGTCCAAGTTTGATCCTGGGGTAAGTCCTGCCTGATTTTCCTCTGCTGGAAGCACATAATTCGCAGTACATATTCAGAAAACTTCTGAGAATCATGATTCCACCCACCTAGCTTCTTCCGAGTAGATTGCATGACGTCCTATTGAACCTGCTCGATTGTCGAGTTGAGAAATTTGCATCCTGGGTTCAGAAGTTCTTGTTCCGTGTTCATTCATGTGTCAAATTCAGACCATAGGAACAGTTAAGAGGCCACAGTTTGAACACAATTCCAGACCAGACGTTGCTCGAGGAACGGGATCAAGAGAATGTACAAGTACAACACGAGAGAGGACGAGAATTAGCTAAGCATTCAGCAACGTCAGCAAACCACTGACCTCGCACTTCTTCTTCTTCAGATTCAGATCACACGCTGACACCGACATACAGTACAGTACAGGGGGGAGGCGACGGCGCTCATCCCTCTCCTGAAGCCCCGATCACTGGCCGAGCAGCAGCATCGCCTCCGGCTGCCGCTGCTGCCCGAAGCCGTGGAACGGGTGGCGGTGGTGCCGCTCCTCCGCCACCTCCTCGCAGACGCTCCTCGGGTCGGGCCGGGACACCAGGTTCTCCTTGTCCTCCTCCTCGCCGTCCTCCTCCTTCCACGGCCGGTCCTCGTACCGCGAGTGGCTGCGCCCGTACACCTGCGGCGCCGCGCGCGAGCCGCCGCCGCTGCTGCTGAGGTTGAAGCTGCCGAAGCCCTTGATCTCGCGCGCCACCTTGCGCGCCCGCTCCCGCTCCTCCTCCAGGAACGGCCCCCGCTCCAGCAGTTTCAGCACGCGCTCAGACTTGCCCTTCACCGTCAGGCCCCAGTTGAAACTGCGCCGAGAATTCCACAAGAACATCAGAAAATTTTCAACCTAAGGACTGGATAAGAATAACGTGAAGATCAAGATCGAACCCTCTCTCGTCGATGTGCTGGAAGGTGGCCATCTGCCGGATGACGTCCCGGTCCTTCTGGAACTCCAGGGCGACGCTGCGGGGGCCGTGCGTCAGGAGGTGTTCCAGGAGAAGCAGCGCCTTGTACGGCTCCCGCCACTGCCTCCGGTCGAACGTCGCCAGCCTGAAGATCGATCCATCGATGCTGCCCGAGTTAGACGGCGGGCAGAGGAGAGGAGAAGAGCGTCGATCCGGTGCGGCGAAGGAGAGGGAGAAGGTCACCTGGTGTGGAGGATGTCGGAGATCCTGAGGTACTCGTCGATCTCGAACGCCTCCCGCGCGATGAGGCTCATCGTCTTGGCGTTTGGCGGCGACGCGTCCCCGTTCGTCGCCTCCTCCGTCATCCTGCATGGGCAGCCACTCTCTCTGTCAGACCTTGGCAGAGCAACGGTACACCATGAAAATGAAACGGGGAAGAGGAATGGATTGTCGATCGGGGAGGGGTCACGTACAGCTGCGTCGGGGTGACGTCGGTGAGCGCGAGCCGCGCGGAGCGGATCTTGCCGGTGAGGTAGGAGGAGGCCTGCCGCCGGAGCTCGTGGAAGAATGGCGCGTCCATGACCGGCTTCACGCACGCACGCACGAAATCCCCCTTACCCTCGAACCTCCCGACCGCGCTCGTTGCCGCCGAGGAGGAACGGACCGGTGCAGGGTGGATATAACAAGGCGACGCGCAGAGTGCCGTCACGTCACTCCCGTCACCCGCGCGTGGGTGCGTCCGCCCGCCCCCTAACGCCGGCAATGGCAGCGGCGATGGGCAAAAGCAGCAACCACTCCACTCCGCACAAGGGCGCAAGCCAACAAGCGGTACGGGGCCGACGGAAGCGCAACCACTCCTCTCTCTCCCGAGCGCGCTAGTGACACGGAGACGGAGACTGGGAGGAGGCAAAAATGGATCGGTAGTAGCCGGCGAGAGCGCTGGAGGTTGGACGGGACGAGCTTATTTGGAGGGGGGAAGGGAGAGCGCTGCGCTCCATGCCATCCGCCGCTGGTGGACGCGGACGTGGATCCGCTGCGGCTTCTTGTTTCT
Organism: Aegilops longissima; assembly: GCA_021605205.1. Taxonomy (NCBI): domain Eukaryota; kingdom Viridiplantae; phylum Streptophyta; class Magnoliopsida; order Poales; family Poaceae; genus Aegilops; species Aegilops longissima. The sequence goes on along the minus strand of CM038678.1, from coordinate 597,873,711 downwards.
AGTGGCTTCGGACCGTTCGAAAGGCAGCGAGTGGAGTGGCGAAACGTCAACCGGCGGACGGGACGGCAGCGCCTTTTGAATTTTGAAATCCGTGGCGCAGCGGCAGGCGGGCAGGATGGATGCGGTACGTACGTACGTGGTGGGTCGTCGACGAGGTCACATGGTGCCGGCCGGGCACTCGTGGCGCGTTCACCGTGCGCAGGCGGCCCGGGTGGGGGCAGGTGGTGCCTATATTTTGCGTCGGGCCGTGACACGGCCGGTGTGCTCTGGTGGTTACGGCAGCAGCCAGCAGGGACGCCACGGACGCGTCTAGGAAGAGATGAGAACAAACACGTCACCATATTTTTCCATTCCCGCCGTAGCACTCTCGTGTCGCTCGCAAAATGATGGATCGCCTACCCTACGTATGACGTAGTATGGTTTAGGCGGGTCGTAGCGAGGAATGTTATAGGTGTGATAGGTAACATATAGTTTCATTTATTATTTTTTATTGTGATGGTAACATATTATGTTTCTTTATTCGTCCCTCTCCTTCTTAATTACTTGCCATGTTACTTTTTTAAAAGAGACTTGTCACGTTACTACTTATGTTACTTTCACTATAAATAGTCTTACTTTTTTTCAACCGTCCAACTGAATATTTATTCATTCGGTTGAAATATATGTCATTGAACAGGCTCAACAGGACAATCAGGGATTACATCAAAACTACATGAATCAATGGACCCCCCCCCCCCTCTCTCCTCACCTGCGGGTGCATAGACATGATTGAATCCTGAAATATTCGAGCGATATGATCTCATCGATCTAACACTTAGAGGCCCACAAACCTGTCATCACTTTGCTTTCACATGGTGCAAACATTCTGACAATCCGTCTCAACGAGATCACGACATGCCAAAACCTCAATATTGAAAATGGATAAAAAAATGGACATATACTTCGAACATTTGGCCACAATGAAAGATCCCAAATTGCCATGGCCAAAAATACCAGAACCCTGCCACGTCCGCGGTCGAGTTGATTGCATCGTCAGTATTGAGCTTGACCCACCATGCATCGGTGGCCCCCATCTCGGTTTAATCTCGTCATTCGATGGAATATCCAGGGTCTGATCAGTTCATCAATAAGCTCCATCGATTTATGTGGTTGATACTATAGCTCTCCGGGAGCATACTTGTTCCTACCACTCCAAATTGCCTACATAATTGATATAACAATTACAGGATGCAATGGGACTTTCTTCCCCTAGGGTTTCTCTAGGGTCCAACCCTTCCTTCGGCGGCGCCGCCGAAGTACACCAGATACCACGTAAACCATACCGATCGGAAGCTGACTCCGGCGCGGATCTCATGCTGGGGACGACAGGAGTTGAAGGCGGCAACTGCATGGACGACAGGGGCGGTGAGCAGGGGCGCGAAGGGCGAGAGCTGCCAGAAGTAGGGGAGCCTAGGGTTAGGGCGCCATCTGCGGGTGGCGGGATGAATCTGGGGAGCAATAGAAGGGCGGGGGATGACGATGCAAAGAAGAAGATCGGAGGAGGGGGGGTTGTGGAAGATCAGGAGGATGAGGAGGAGGCAAATTGGGGCGAGTACGGGCAGATCATGATTTGGAGGACGTGTTTGAGAACCTCAAGATGCAAGGAGAAGAGGAGGAAGATCTGGACTTGTCAGGTGAATTTGCTGAGCTAATTAAGGACGTGCGTTGGATGGCTCTGTTTAGGGTTCATACCTTGCGGCCGTTCAGCCACGCTTCCCTGCTGAATTCTATGAGGAATGCGTGGGCTTGTGCACAAGGGGTAACTTTTAACATCAAGGGACCTAATTTGTTCTTGGCTCAATGCCATTGCTTGGGGGATTGGAAGAGAGTTATGGAAGGGGGGCCTTGGCAGTTCAGGAGGGACCCGATGGTGTTGGTAGAGTATGATGGCTTCTCGAATGTGGAAGAATATGAACTGAACATGTACCCATTGTGGGTTAGAATGAAGGGCTTGCCAGACGGACTGACGAGGAAGAAAGAGTTGGCCGAGAAGGTAGCAAAAAAAGTAGGAGAACCCCCTTTTACTGTAACGGTGAATGAAGAGAGGATTAACCCTTCAAATTTTCTGAGGGTTCGTGTGTTTGTGAACGTTTCAGTGCCATTGGTAAGGTTTGTCCATATTACCTTGAAAGAGAGGAAGAGATACTCGGTGTTCTATGAAAAGCTGCCAGACTTCTGTTATTTTTGCGGGCGGATGGGACATATCGTGGAGGAATGTGGGGACGTGTGCATGACAGTTCGGTGTGTGATTGGGGGGATTGGCTGCATTGGGTCAGCGAGCCAGTGGGTTCGGGTATGAGAGGAGGCAGAGGAGGAGGGGGGAGTAGGGGGAGAGGAGGTGCTGAATACTCGGGCAGGGGCCGTGGAGGAAGAAATAGTTGAAGAGGAGATGGAGGCTATGGAGGAAAGACACATGCAGAGGAGGAGGAGGGTGTTGCTGATATCCAGAAGGAGGGAGGGTTAGAGCTGGAGGTGGGGATGGACATAATGCAATTTAAGATGATGAAAGCAGCTGAGGAGAGAACAGTTAGGAAGAGGCTTGTAGGGGATGATGGTGTGGTAAATGTGAGGGGCCAGGCAGTACCGAACCTGGTCGGGAAGGTGGCGGATGCGGTTCTTCGCTTGGAGAATGGTGAAAGTGTGGGTGAGGAGAAGCCTACGGACCCGAATACAACGCCATGGAAGAATCCAATTGTGAAAAGGAGGAGACATGGAGATGGAGGTGGGGAGGAGAAGGAAGGAGTGGACATGGACATAACTACACAGGCGGCCTCCGGGGAGGAGGACCGCCGAGCCCAATGAATTGCCTAAGTTGGAAATGCCGGGGAGGGGGGAACACCCGGACAGTTCGAGAATTAGCGACGTTATGTAAGTCACGTTCCCCCATGGTTGTGTTCCTGTGTGAAACTAGGTAGAAGGAGGACAAGATGAAGAGGATCCGAGCCAGGCTAGGGCTCAAGGGGTTTTGTGGTGTTGACAGCAATGGTCTTAGTGGTGGATTAGCGCTCTTTTGGAGGGAAGATTGTGTGGTTACAATTTTGGGTAAGGAAGACAGATACATTGACACGGTAATCCAAGCTCGTCAGGGTGCGGTGGAGTTGCGAGCTACCTTTGTCTATGGGGAGACGTGGATGGAGCACAGACATCTTATGTGGTCCAAGTTACAGAACTTGAAGGCCATCAATGATTTACCTTGGCTTGTAATTGGTGATTTTAGCGAAGCCATGTGGGATTTCGAACATCTTTCGGTCACACCCAGAGTGGAAGCCCAGATGGTGGCCTTTCGTGATACATTAGAGGTGTGTGAGCTCGTGGATCTTGGTTTTACGGGCGTGCCGTTTACTTATGACAATAAGCGGGGGAGATCGGCCAATGTAAAAGTGCGATTGGATCGAGCTGTTGCTACGAACGGATGGCGGAATCTGTTTGTGTTTGCTGTGGTCGAGCACATACCGTCCCCGTGCTTAGATCACCTTGTGCTCTTTTTGCAGGGTGAACCGGACTCGGGTCCTGTGAAAGGAAGGAGTCGAAGATATGAGGTTTTTTGGGAGAGGGACTCGACATTACCACAAACAATGCAAGATGCATGGAGTGCTGTTGGTGAGATTCTTAATCTATCACAGTTAAGGGATGCACTATCCAAAACAATGACGGCTCTTGGTACATGGAGTAAGAGGTTTGGTAGTGTGACGAGAGAACTTGCGAAGTCACAAACTCAACTGGAAGAGCTCATGCATATGAATGCGGATAGGGATGAGATACGAGTTGTTATGGATAAAATGAATGAACTTTTGTATAGGGAGGAGATGATGTGGATGCAGAGATCTAGGATCTCGTGGTTAAAAGAGGGAGACCGTAATACCAAATATTTCTAGAGCAAAGCGGTTTGGAGAGCGAGGAAAAATAAGATCCGGGAACTTACTGATTCTATTGGGGTTGTTCATACCAAGTTTGCTGATATGAGTAGAATTGCAAACGAATATTTCCACAATATTTTTTCAGCAGACTCTTCCCTTGTTGCAACTGAGGTTGTAGATCTCTTTGAACATGTGGTGTCATGGGAGGATAATGATAGGCTTTGTGCCCTTTTACCGCTGTAAGATTTACGATGCAATGTTTCAGATTGGACCGTTAAAGGCACCCGGGCCAGACGGATTCCCAGCACGGTTCTTCCAACGCAACTGGAGTACGGTGAAGGCGGGAGTGCTGACGGCAGTAAGGGATTTCTTCAGCACAGGGGTTATGCCGGAAGGAGTTAATGCAACTTCTATTGTGCTAATCCCGAAAACCTCGAACCCTGCTAAAATGTCAGGTTATAGGCCGATCAGTCTTTGCAACGTGATCTATAAGGTAATATCTAAATGCTTGGTTAACCGGTTGTGTCCGTTGTTGGATGATATTATTTCGGTGGAGCAAAGTGCGTTCATCCCGGGAAGAATGATTACTGATAATGCCTTGGTTGCTTTCAAATGTCTCCACTACATCAAACAGGAGAAAGACCCCACAAAAAGTTTTTGTGCCTATAAGCTGGACTTGTCGAAAGCTTATGATAGGGTTGATTGGGCCTTCTTGAAGCAGGTGATGCAAAGGCTAGGGTTTTCTCGTCGATGGATTGATTGGATTATGGGATGTGTCACATCGGTGAGGTATTCAGTAAAATTAAATGGAACCCTCATGGATTCATTTGCACCGCCGCGGGGGCTGCGGCAAGGAGACCCACTCTCTCTGTTCTTATTTCTTTTTGTGGCAGATGGACTTTCAGCTATTTTGAGGAAGAGGGTGCAAAATGGTTCTATTGCTCCTGTTAAGATATGCAGAAGAGCGCCCGGAATATCTCATTTGCTGTTTGCTGATGATACGATGCTGTTTTTTGAAGCCTCAAGAGAGCAGGCAGAACATGTTAAACATGCCTTGGATCTGTATGGTGTGGCCACTGGCCAGAGTCTAAACTATGACAAATGCTCGATATTTTTTCGGTGAAGCTTGTCCTTCTTCGGTTCAGGAGCAGGTCAGAGATGCTCTACAAGTAACTAGTTTGTGCTTTGAGGAGAAATACTTGGGCCTCCCCACACCTGAGGGCCGTATGTCAAAAGGAAAGTTTCAGAACCTCCAAACAAGCCTTACAAAAAGGCTAGTGCAATGGGGGGACGGGGTTTTGGCCCAGCTAGGAAGGGAGGTCCTTATAAAGTCTGTCGCACAGGCTTTGCCCACATACATTATGGGAGTTTTTAAGCTGCCTTACTCGGTTTGTGACGATCTGACCTGAATGGTGAGGAACTTTTATTGGTGATCGGAGAAGGGGAAGAGGAAAGTACATTGGAAGGGTTGGGACCATCTTATGCAACCTAAAGATAGGGGGCGTTGGTTTCAGAGATTTTCGGCTGTTCAATCAAGCGCTCCTCGCTCGGCAGGCCTGGAGGTTGTTAACAAGACCGGAGAGCTTGTGTGCTCGTCTGCTTAAAGCCAAATATTATCCGCATGGTAAGCTTGAGGATACGGTATTCACTGCAAATGCGTCTTCCTCCTGGTCGGCTATTAGCCACGGGTTGGAGCTGTTGAAGAAAGGCTTGATATGGAGAGTGGGTAATGGTGAGAGCATTCGGGTGTGGAGGGATAACTGGATTCCACGCCCTTTCTCTTATAAACCAATCTCTAGACAGGGAGTCTGCCGTATACGATATGTGTCTGATCTATTAAATGATAATGGATCGTGGAAAGTTCACATACTGCAGCAATACTTTGTTCAGGCAGATGTGGATGAGATCCTGAAGATTAAAGTGCCCCGGAGAGGGGGTGAGGACTTCATAGCAGGGCCGGACAAGAGGGGAGTTTTTTCTGTTAGAAGTGCCTACCATATGGCGTTCGAGGAGGCCCATAGGGCTGTGGCTGTTGCTTCTAGCTCGTCGCCCTCAGGAGCAAGAAGTTGCTCGAATTTCATTTGGAAATGTGGAGTTCCGCCCACAGTTTCAACCTTTGCGTGGCGGCTCGCAACTGATGGTTTGCCAACATGGAAGAACAAACACAAGATCGGTTTGGAAACCACTAGAAGGTGTTGGAAATATGCCCTAGAGGAAATAATAAATTGGTTATTATTATATTTCCTTGTTCATGATAATCGTTTATTATCCATGCTATAATTGTATTGATAGGAAACTCAGATACATGTGTGGATACATAGACAACACCATGTCCCTAGTAAGCCTCTAGTTGACTAGCTCGTTGATCAACAGATGGTTACGGTTTCCTGACCATGGACATTGGATGTCGTTGATAACGGGATCACATCATTTGGAGAATGATGTGATGGACAAGACCCAATCCTAAGCCCAGCACAAAGATCTTGTAGTTCGTATGCTAAAGCTTTTCTAATGTCAAGTATCTTTTCCTTAGACCATGAGATTGTGCAACTCCCGGATACCGTAGGAATGCTTTGGGTGTACCAAGCGTCACAATGTATCTGGGTGGCTATAAAGGTGCACTACAGGTATCCCCGAAAGTGTCTGTTGGGTTGGCACGAATCGAGACTGGGATTTGTCACTCTGTGTAAACGGAGAGGTATCTCTGGCCCAATCGGTAGGACATCATCATAATGTGCACAATGTGACCAAGGGGTTGATCACGGGATGATGTGTTACGGAACGAGTAAAGAGACTTGCCAGTAACGAGATTGAACAAGGTATCGGTATACCAACGATCGAATCTCGGGCAAGTACAATACCGCTAGACAAAGGGAATTATATACGGGATTGATTGAGTCCTTGACATCGTGGTTCATCCGATGAGATCATCGTGGAACATGTGGGAGCCAACATGGGTATCCAGATCCCGTTGTTTGTTATTGGCCGGAGAACGTCTCGGTCATGTCTGCATGGTTCCCGAACCCGTAGGGTCTACACACTTAAGGTTCGATGACGCTAGGGTTGTAGGGAATAGATATACGTGGTTACCGAATGTTGTTCGGAGTCCCGGATGAGATCCCGGACGTCACGAGGAGTTCCGGAATGGTCCGGAGGTAAAGATTTATATATGGGAAGTCTATTTTGGCCACCGAAAAATGTTTGGGATTTTTCGGTATTGTACCGGAAGGTTCTAGAAGGTTCGGAGTGGGGCCCACCTGCATGGGGACCCACATGAACGTGGTAGTGGGGCAAGGCCCACACCCCTGGTCAGCGCACCAAGATCCCCCTTAGAAGGAATAAGATCATATCCGAAGGATAAGATCAAGATCCCTAAAGGGGGATAACAATCGATGGGGAAAGGAAAGGATGGGATTTCTTTCCTCCCACCTTGCCAACGCCCAATGGACTTGGAGGAAAGAAATAATCCCCTCCACCCCTATATATAGTGGGGGCGCATGGGAGCTGCACCCTTGCCCTGGCGCAGCCCTCCCCCTCCCAAGTCCTCCTCCTCTCCCGTGGTGCTTGGCGAAGCCTGCAGGATTGCCACGCTCCTCCATCACCACCACACCGTCGTGCTGCTGCTGGATGGAGTCTTCCCAACCTCTCCTCTCTCCTTGCTGGATCAAGGCATGGGAGGCGCCACCGGGTTGTACGTGTGTTGAGCGCGGAGGTGCCGTCCGTTCGGCACTAGGATCTCCGGTGATTTGGATCACGACGAGCACGACTCCTTCAACCCCGTTCTCTTGAACGCTTCACTTAGCGATCTACAAGGGTATGTAGATGCACTCTCCTTCCCTCGTTGCTAGTTTCTCCATAGATAGATCTTGGTGACACATAGGAAAATTTGAATTTCTACCACGTTCCCCAACGGTGGCATCATGAGCTAGGTCTATTGCGTAGATTCTTTGCATGAGTAGAACACAAAGTAGTTGTGGGCGTTGATTTTGTTCAATATGCTTACCGTTACTAGTCCAATCTTGTTTGACGGTATTGTGGGATGAAGCGGCCGGACCGACCTTACACGTACACTTACGTGAGACAGGTGCACAATCGACATGCACTTGGTGCATAAGGTGGCTAGCGGGTGCCAGTCTCTCCCACTTTAGTCGGATCGGATTCGATGAAAAGGGTCCTTATGAAGGGTAAATAGCAATTGACATATCACGTTGTGGCTTTTGCGTAGGTAAGAAACGTTCTTGCTAGAAACCCATAGCAGCCACGTAAAACATGCAAACAACAATTAGAGGACGTCTAACTTGTTTTTGCAGGGTATGCTATGTGATGTGATATGGCCAAAAAGGAATGTGATGAATGATATGTGATGTATGAGATTGATCATGTTCTTGTAATAGGAATCACGACTTGCATGTCGATGAGTATGACAACCGGCAGGAGCCATAGGAGTTGTCTTTATTTATTGTATGACCTGCGTGTCATTGAACAACGCCATGTAATTACTTTACTTTATTGCTAACCGTTAGCCATAGTAGTAGAAGTAATAGTTGGCGAGACAACTTCATGAAGACACGATGATGGAGATCATGATGATGGAGATCATGGTGTCATGCCGGTGACGATGATGATCATGGAGCCCCGAAGATGGAGATCAAAAGGAGCAAAATGATATTGGCCATATCATGTCACTATTTGATTGCATGTGATGTTTATCATGTTTATGCATCTTATTTGCTTAGTACGACGGTAGTAAATAAGATGATCCCTCATTAAAATTTCAAGAAAGTGTTCCCCCTAACTGTGCACCGTTGCGAAAGTTCATCGTTTCGAAGCACCACGTGATGATCGGGTGCGATAAATTCTTACGTTCACATACAACGGGTGTAAGCCAGATTTACACACGCAAAACACTTAGGTTAACTTGACGAGCCTAGCATGTACAGACATGGCCTCGGAACACAAGAGACCGAAAGGTCGAGCATGAGTCGTATGAAGGATACGATCAACATGAAGATGTTCACCGATGATGACTAGTCCGTCTCACGTGATGATCGGACACGGCCTAATTGACTCGGATCATGTAATCACTTAGATGACTAGAGGGATGTCTATCTGAGTGGGAGTTCATGAGATGAACTTAATTATCCTGAACATAGTCAAAAGATCTTTGCAAATTATGTCGTAAGCTCGCGCTTTAGTTCCACTGTTTAGATATGTTCCTAGAGAAAATATAGTTGAAAAAAGATAGTAGCGATTATGCGGACAAAAAAAGCTTATGTCCTTAATGCACCGTGTGCTGAACCCCAAACATCGTCTGTGGATGTTGCGAACATCGGACATACACGTTTTGATAACTACGTGATAGTTCAGTTAAACGGATTAGAGTTGAGGCACCAAAGACGTTTTCAAACGCCATGAACATATGAGATGTTTCGAGGGCTGAAATTGGGATTTCAGGCTCGTGCCCACGTCAAGAGGTATAAGACCTCCGACGATTTTCTTAGCCTGCAAACTAAGGGAGAAAATCTCAATCGTTGAGCTTGTGCTCATATTGTCTGAGTGCAACAATCACTTGAATCGAGTGGGAGTTGATCTTCCAGAGATAGTGATGTTTCTCCAAAGTCATTGCCACCAAGCTGCTAGAGCTTCGTGATGAACTATAACAAATCAGGGATAAATATGATGATCCTTGAGATATTCGTGATGTTTGACACCGCGAAAGTAGGAATCAAGAAGGAGCATCAATTGCTGATGGTTGGTGAAACCACTAGTTTCAAGAAGGGCAAGGGAAAGAAGGGATACTTCATGAAACAACAAATCAGCTGCTTCTCTAATGAAGAAACCCAAGGTTGAACCCAAACCCGAGACTAAGTGCTTCTGTAATAAGGGGAACAGCCACTGGAGCAGAATTACCCTAGATACTTAGTAGATGAGAAGGCTGGCAAGGTCGATAGAATTATATTGGATATACATTAAGTTATTGTGTACTTTACTAGTACTCCTAGTAGCACCAGGGTATTAGATACCGGTTCGATTGCTAAGTGTTAGTAACTCGAAATAAAAGGCTACGGAATAAACGGAGACTAGCTAAAGGTGAGCTGACGATATGTGTTGGAAGTGTTTCCAAGTTTGATGTGACCAAACATCGCACGCTCCCTCTACCATCAAGATTAGTATTAAACCAGAATAATTGTCATTTGGTGTTTGCTATGAGCATAGACATGATTGGGTTATGTCTATCGCAATACGGTTATTCATTTAAGGAGAATAATGGTTACTCTATTTATTTGAATAATACCTTCAATGGTCTTGCACCTAAAGGAATGGTTTATTGAATCTCGATCATAGTAATACACATTTTCATGCCAAAAGATATAAGATAGTAATGATGGTACCACTTACTTGTGGCAATCGCCATGTAAGTCATATTGGTATAAAACACATGAAGAAGCTCCATGTTGATGGATCTTTGGACTCACTCGTTTTGAAAAGTTTGAGACATGTGAACCATGTCTATTGGTGTATACGCATGAAGAAACTTCATGCAGATGGATCGCTTGGACTCACTTGATTTTGAATCGCTTGAGATATGCAAATCATACCACATGGGCAAAATGAGTGAAAAGCCTCGGTTTGAGAAGATGGAACAAGATAGCAACTTGTTGGAAGTAACACATTTTGATGTGTGCGGTCCAATGAGTCTTTGAGGCATCTGATGAATATCGTTATGTTCTTACTTCACGAATGATTTGAGTAGATCTTGAGTGTATTTACTTGATGAAACACAAGTCTGAATTATTGAATGGTTCAAGTAATTTCAGAGTGAAGTTGAAGATCATCGTGACAAGAGGATAAAATGTCTATGATATGATCATAGAGATGAGTATCTGAGTTCTGAGCTTTGCACGCAATTAAGACATTGTGGAAATTGTTTCACAATAAATACCGCCTGGAACACCATAGTGTGATGGTGTGTCCAAACATCATAGTTGCACCCTATTGGATATGATGCGTACCATGATGTCTCTTATCGAATTACCACTATCGTTCATGGGTTAGGCATTAGAGACAACCACACCAACTTTAATAGGGCACCACGTAATTCCGTTGAGACGACACCGTTTGAACTATGGTTTGGAGAAACCTAAATTGTCGTTTCTTAAAAGTTTGGGGCTGCGACGCTTATGTGAAAAAGTTTCAGGTTGATAAGCTCGAACCCAAAGCGGATAAAATGCTTCTTCATAGGACACCCAAAACAGTTGGGTATACCTCCGATCTCGATTAGGAAGCAAAAGGATTGTTTCTAGAATTAGGTCCTTTTCCGAGAAATGTTTCTCTCGAAAGAATTGAGTGGGAGGATGGTGGAGACTTGATGAGGTTATTGAACCGTCACTTCAACAAGTGTGTAGCAGGGCACAGGAAGTTGTTCTGTGGCGCCTACACCAATTGAAGTAGAAGCTTATGATAGTGATCATGAAGTTTTGGATCAAGTCACTACCGTACCTCGTAGGGTGACAAGGATGCGTACTACTTACTCGAGTGGTACAGTAATCCTGTCTTGAAGGTCATGTTGCTAGACAACAATGAACCTACGAGCTATGAAGAAGCGATGGTGGGCCCGGATTCCGACGAATGGCTCAAGGACATAACATCCGAGAGAGGATCCATGACTTTGGAGGAAGTACTTGATGGTCGTAAGGACGTTGGGTAAAGATGGATTTTAAAAGGAAGAGAGACAATGATGGTAAGTATCACCATTAAGAAAGCTCGACTTGTCGTTAAAGATGTTTTCTGACAAGTTCAAGGAGTTGACTACGGTGAGGCTTTCTCACTACGTAGCGATGCTAAGAGTCTGTTGGAATTGGATTAGCAATTACTGCATGATTGATGAAATCTTGCAGATAGGATGTCAAAACATTGTTTCCTCGATGTTATACTTGAGGAAAGGTTGTATGTGATACAACTAGAAGGTTTTGTCAATCCTGAAAGATGCTAACAAGTATGCAAAGCTCCAGCAATCCTTCTAAGGACTGGAGTAAGCATCTCGGAGTTGGAATGTACGCTTTGATGAGATGATCAAAGATTTTGGGTTTATACAAAGTTTGTGAGAAACTTGTATTTCCAAAGAAGTGAGTGGGAGCACTATAGAATTTCGATAAGTATATGTGAATGACATATTGTTGATCGGAAATGATGTAGAATTCTGGAAAGCATATAGGGTTATTTCAAAAGTGTTTTCAATAGAAAACCTGAATTAAGCTGCTTGAACATTGAGCATCAAGATCTATGAGGATAGATAAAAACGCTAAATGGTACTTTCAAATGAGCACATACCTTGACATGATCTTGAAGGTGTTCAAGATGGATCAGCCAAAGAAGGAGTTCTTGCACGAGTTGTAAGGTATGAAGTTAAGAGTTAAAGCTCGACCACGGCAGAAGAGAGAGAAAGGACGAAGGTCGCCCCTATGCTTCGTACATAGGCTCAGAGTATGCTATCCTGTACCGCCTTTGGAAGTGTGCCTTGCCATGAGTCGGCAAGGGGTACAAGAGTGATCCAGAATGGATCATTGGACAGTGGTCAAAATTGTCCTTGGAGTAAATAAGGACATGTTTTCGATTATGGAGGTGATAAAGAGTTCGGCGTAAAGGGTTACATCGATGCAAGCTTTAACACCTATCCGAGTGACTCTGAGTAGCAAACCGGATACGTATAGTGGAGCAACCATTTGGAATAGCTCCAAGTGGAGCGTGGAAGCAGCATTTACAATTTGACATAGAGATTTGCGAAGTACATACGGATCTGAATGTTGCAGACCCGTTGACTAAAACCTCTCTCACAAGCAAAACATGATCAAACCCCAGAACTCATTGAGTCTTAATCACATGATGATGTGAACTAGTTTAGTGACACTAGTAAACTCTTGGATGTTGGTCACATGGAGATGTGACCTGTGAGTGTTGATCACATAGCGATGTGAACTAGATTATTGACTCTAGTGCAAGTGGGAGACTGATGGAAATATGCCCTAGAGGCAATAATAAATTGGTTATTATTATATTTCCTTGTTCATGATAATCGTTTATTATCCATGCTATAATTGTATTGATAGGAAACTCAGATACATGTGTGGATACATAGACAACACCATGTCCCTGGTAAGCCTCTAGTTGACTAGCTCGTTGATCAACAGATGGTTACGGTTTCCTGACCATGGACATTGTATGTCGTTGATAACGAGATCACATCATTTGGAGAATGATGTGATGGACAAGACCCAATCCTAAGCCCAGCACAAAGATCATGTAGTTCGTATGCTAAAGCTTTTCTAATGTCAAGTATCTTTTCCTTAGACCATGAGATTGTGCAACTCCCGGATACCGTAGGAATGCTTTGGGTGTACTGAGCGTCACTGGCGAATCGGGTGGCTATAAAGGTGCACTCTGGTATCCCGAAAGTGTCTGTTGGGTTGGCACGAATCGAGATAGGATTTGTCACTCTGTGTAAACGGAGAGGTATCTCTGGGCCCACTCGGTAGGACATCATCATAATGTGCACAATGTGACCAAGGGGTTGATCACGGGATGATGTATTACGGAACGAGTAAAGAGACTTGCCAGTGACGAGATTGAACAAGGTATCGGTATACCAACGATCGAATCTCAGGCAAGTACAATACCGCTAGACAAAGGGAATTATATACGGGATTGATTGAGTCCTTGACATCGTGGTTCATCCGATGAGATCATCGTGGAACATGTGGGAGCCAACATGGGTATCCAGATCCCGCTATTGGTTATTGACCGGAGAACGTCTCGGTCATGTCTGCATGGTTCCCGAACCCGTAGGGTCTACACACTTAAGGTTCGATGACGCTAGGGTTGTAGGGAATAGACATACGTGGTTACCGAATGTTGTTCGGAGTCCCGGATGAGACCCCGGACGTCACGAGGAGTTCCGGAATGGTCCGGAGGTAAAGATTTATATATGGAAAGTCCTATTTTGGCCACCGAAAAATGTTCGGATTTTTCGGTATTGTACCGGGAAGGTTCTAGAAGGTTCGGAGTGGGGCCTACCTGCATGGGGACCCACATGAACGTGGGTAGTGGGGGCAAGGCCCCACACCCCTGGTCAGCGCACCAAGATCCCCCTTAGAAGGAATAAGATCATATCCGAAGGGATAAGATCAAGATCCTAAAAAGGGGGATAACAATCGATGGGGAAAGGAAAGGATGGGATTTCTTTCCTCCACCTTTAACGCCCCAATGGACTTGGAGGGCAAGAAATAATCCCCTCCACCCCTATATATAGTGGGAGGCGCATGGGAGCTGCACCCTTGCCTGGCGCAACCCTCCCCTCTCCCAAGTCCTCGTCCTCTCCCGCGGTGCTTGGCGAAGCCTGCAGATTGCCACGCTCCTCCATCACCACCACACCGTCGTGCTGCTGCTGGATGGAGTCTTCCCAACCTCTCCTCTCTCCTTGCTGGATCAAGGCATGGGAGACGCCACCGGGTTGTGCGTGTGTTGAGCGCGGAGGTGCCGTCCGTTCGGCACTAGGATCTCCGGTGATTTGGATCACGACAGCACGACTCTTTCAACCCCGTTCTCTTGAACGCTTCCGCTTAGCGATCTACAAGGGTATGTAGATGCACTCTCCTTCCCCTCGTTGCTAGTTTCTCCATAGATAGATCTTGGTGACACGTAGAAAATTTTTGAATTTCTGCTACGTTCCCCAAGAGCAGGTGCCCGATATGTGGTCTAGATACTGAAGACAATTTCCACCCATTTTTGAGATGTCAGTTTGGGAGTGATTTATATAGGGAAATGGCAAAGATCTGGAATCTCCCTCGGATTCAATCGTTGGAGAACTGCGGGAAGGAATGGCTTTTACAAATTCTTGCAACCAAAAGTGATATGGAGAGATGCATGCTACTGCTCGTTTCCTGGAGAGCTTGGTTCGTTCGTAATGAGGTGGTACATCACAAACCAACCCCGCCTTTGGAAGTTTCAGTGAGATATTTTCGTAGCTACTTTGACTCACTATGGGCAATCAAACATGACACTAATGTGGATCCAGTGAAGGGCAAGACAAGCGTTTTTATGGAACCTACGAGGCAGCTGGCTGCTTATATACCGAAAATGCCTTGGACTAAACCCAGGAAAGGTTGGAGCAAACTAAATACCGATGACTCATTTGTGTCAAGTAATGATGCGGGGGCGGGCATGATTCTGCGTGATGAGGATGGGAGGATTATTTTTGCAGCATGCAGGGCCCTGTATTCATGCAATGATGCACTTGAGGCGGAGCTATCCGCCTGCTTGGAGGGTTTGTCTTCATCAATTCAACGAACAGATTTGCCGATCGAAGTGGAGATGGATTCCTCAGTGGCAGTTCCCATTATCACATGTGGAGACTTTGATCGATCTATATACTCGTCGCTAGTTAATGATATTAGAAGTTTACTTTCTTCTCATCAATCTTGTATTACTCTCGTCGTTCGATCACAGAATAAAGCGAGCGACATCTTAGCTTCCTATGGACGTACAAACAGAAGGACTATGACCTGGTTAGGGTCAGGTCCGCCTGAGGTATTGGAGGTAGTTCAGGAAGAATGTAATGAGACTTTGATTGAGTAATACAAGTATTGAGATCGCAAAAAAAAGGTTACAGGATGCAATTTAGGAAACTTGACATGAAAGAAATCCATTGCAACATTCCAAAATAAGGCTACATGATCACAGTGCACCAAAGCATGAAATAAAGACTCATCAACGTGTCTGCACATCAAGCAAACGACATCCTCCCGCACACGTCGTCGCTTGAGTTCACCAAATGTTGAAAGAATTTTTTTTATAGACCTCCACCAAAAAAACTAATTTTGAGTTGCACCTAAACTTCTACAGAGTCTATACCATTCAAGGATTTTCTCGGCCCTTATGCCATCTTCTGCTACATCAACAAACAATATGTTGACTGGCCCGAGAAAACACCCGACTTCTCGCCTTCCCATGCCCAAAAATTACCACTAGCAGTCTTATTAAGACGAGGCATGGTGATGATAGCATTGTTGTCTTTGTGAAATGAAGACTCGTCGAAGGAACTCGACGTTCCAAGCATCTGTATCTTCCTCGAGGAGATCAGTTACTAGGTGCACCGGGGAATCATACAACCGAGCAAGTGGGTGGAGAAAAAGCTCAAAAGGCATACTTCCTGCCTTCACAAGATCTAAACCAGCCTTCATCCTTTCGCTTTTCAAAGCACCTCGTAATGAATATGTAAATTCATTTCGCAGAAAATTTAGACATTTCCGATCTCCTTGAAAGAAAATGAGTCTGATCATACGCGTCGATTTCTCACTTTTCTTGCAGCCTTACTCACAAGAAGGCGCAAGAGAAATCAAAGGTCTACATTGAAAAGCGTTTAGCCAAAGGGCAAAACTTTGCCTATTTTATTGTTAAGAAGAAGATTGTTGCTCAGTAATGAAAAACTGAACAAACGATATATCAAGGGCCAAGCCCACTCAAACACCACACGACACAACCATGGCCAACCCGCTGGCGACATGGCCAACGGTACAACAAAAGCTAACCAACGCGTTGGGTGGGAAGAAGGGGGAGGGAGGGGGATTCAGCAAACAAGCCAGCCTCCCACCACTGTCGGAAAGAAAAGTCATAACTATTATGGGAGGAACAGAACCGAGACTCAACTGCAGAGGTCAAGAAGCAAGCATTCCACATAACCTTGTGCCAATTGCAACACCAGACACATCGACAACAAACTTCAATGACAACCTCATTGTCCACACAATACGAGACCAACGCCACAATGTTGTTGAACTCTCGTGGCCGCCACCCTGACATCTAGCCATTCTTGTGCGTCTTGCACGGTCAGACACTAACTTTTGGAGTCGAAGCCCAAACATCCCACCACTCGCCCTCGAGCTGCAATGCGGCACGACATAGTCACCCGTAGCCCAAACTACACACGACAACCATGCACAAAGCAACCGTTGCACCAACATAGAGATCCTTGACTCTGGACAAACTTAAAACTTCAAGTATTTTGACATTGATGAAATAAGACAGAAAGTTCATATGAATAACTCACATGTGATAAATTGATGAATCTTTAGACTTTCATACTCCAGTGAGTACACTTTCAGACACATACGTTTTACCTTATTTTTTTAGAATAACATCGCTTTCCTTTGTTTTTTAAGTTGTTAGTCTGAAAGTGTCTTTCTAATCCCGAGCTCAAATGCTCCTCTATGAACAATAAAGTGAAAATGATTTTTTACAACAAACATTGCTTAGTTTCCTTCATGTAGTCATATTTTCATGATGAAATTATATTCTTAGAGGTCTGGGACAAAATTAGAAAAATCAGCACTTCATGAAATTTTTAAAAATAATCATTTTGGAGTATTGATTTAATTTTCCTAGAGCACTAGGGGTATGATTTCTTCATGAAAGTTTGCATGTATGTAGAACATTCGACAATATTTGTTGTAAAAAATGGTTCAGATTATTTATTTATTTTACTTTTATTTTATTTCATTGTTCAAGAGGGTGCATTTGATTTTTTAACACAACACGCACAAGTTCTCACATATACGCACATATAGTCAACCCTATGACCACACGGACACACACCCTACCGCTATGAACACCTCCAAGATATTGGGCCGTCACATTATCTTGAGATTGACGAAATGGCCACATACGCTTTCGTTGTCGACATGAACGTCTACTTCCACTGAATGCACTTCATCGAAAGGCCTGAAATAAATCCAGAAAAATACGATCATTAGTGCCAAGTCAAGGACTTAACTCTGATAGGTTGGTTCAAACACAAAGAACCTAACTACCTAAGTGTTTTATTTACATGGTGCATTTGATCTTGAGAGCAGAAATTCCACGTCCCGTCGGTCAACATATTTTTGCAACTTAAGCTGCTACTTTATCTATAAACTAGGCAATCCATCAGCGGAGGACAACTTCCATTTTTTTTAGGCTAGGACAACTTCCAAATTTAGATACATTAAAACTGCGCACTTTCCTAGCCCTATAAGACCATCAACATTTTTTACCGTTGGATCACATGTTGTGGTTGATTTTGGCCCTTAGATGCACTTAACTAGCGCTAAGTGAACCACATGCCACATGGGCTGCTACTCCCATAACAAAAATGGATTTTTATAGTTAATTGAGCCTCTTCTCAAGTGAGAAGCCCATCCAAGCTCATCCTTCCAACGGGGGGATTTGATTATTTGCCACGTGTTACTTTGAACTTTGACATTTTGCCACTCATTACAATGTAACTGATCTGGTGCCACTTCTTAGTTTGCACTTTGACTTTTTGCCACTTTCTAACACAAAAATAATCTTTGCAAATAATACACAGAATAAGTGCACAAAGCAGAGGCCAAGTATACCCTTTTACTTGTTTGACTGAAACGTAGCACAACCTCCTCCCAAATCGGGATGGATCCTAGCAGTCATAACACAGCCACCGCCGTCGCCGCCCCTACTGCTCTCCGGTGGCCCCTGCTGCTCCCCGAAGGCCTCTGCTGCTCCCGGCGTCTCGCGCTCACCTTGAGGTGGACCAGCACAACGCAGTAGCGGCGGCAGCAGCACACAACAAGCAGCTTCACAGAGCATCACGGTCACAACACAGCCGGCGGCAGAGCACGCGCACTGGCAGGAGCAGCCGCTCGAGTCGCCGCCCCTCCTCACGCTGGTACGTCAAGCTCGGCCTCGACCGCTCCCCTCCTCGCCTGGATGCCGATGGGGTACAGCCCGGACGTGTCCGTCGCGCCTCGTCGTTGTGTCCGCGCAAGTGCAGCAACTCGTCCGCCACGCTGGTGCCCGCCGCGCAGGTGCAGCAACTCGTTGTGGATGTGCCCGCCGCGCCTGGTCGTTGGGTCCGCCACGCGCAGCGCCGCCTCGCCGGCCGCGGTAGCTCGGCTACAGGTCGAGCTTGGTCGTTGCGGCCGCCGCGCGCAGCTCCAGAGATGAACCCCACCGCCACCGCCGCCCCACCACTCCTGATGCTCCCCATCGGCGGAGTCCCCGCAGGCCACCCCGCTGCTCCAGGCCGGTGCTCCTTTCTTCTCCCCAAAACCGTCGTCTGCTGCTCACGGTCGTCGTCACTCCGCACCAGCACGGGCCCCCAGAGCAGCCCAGGCAGCGGTCTGCTACGCACCTGGTGGAAGCGTGAGCCACGTCCAGTACACGCGTTGGGCAGGCGGCGCGCGGCGGCGCGCTGCAGCAGGAACGCGAGTGGCGGTGGGCTAGTAAGGTGGCGCATGGCGGTCCGCATAGGCCCGGTTGGAGGTGTCGGCGAAGGATCAGGAGAGGCGCACCCGCGGATCCGGTGTGGTGCCTCGTGGTGGAGGTGAAGCGCGAGTCCTCGTCGAGGAGGAGCCGCCGCCGTCTCCTGCCATCTCTGCTGGCGAGAGAAGGAGACGAGAACAACGACCGAGAGCTTCTCTCCCGTCTTGGTCAATCGAAAGGCAAGGGTATTTTGGACTTTTCTTGTGGGGCCCATCCGACAGATGGCAAATTATCAAAGTTCCAAGTAAAATGTGGCACCGGACCAATTACTCCCTCCGTTCCTAAATAATTGTCTTTCTGAAGATTTCAACAAATGACTACATACGAAGCAAAATGAGTGAATCTACACTCTAAAACATGCCTACATACATCCGTATGTTGTAGTTCATTTAAGATGACTAGAAAGACAATTATTTAAGAACGAAGGGAGTACAATCTAAGAAGTGGCAAAATATCAAAGTCCAAAGTAAGTAGTGGCAAATAATGAAAAACCCCCCTCCAACGTATACGTTTGCAGCAACATCAGCCCACTTACCGCAGTGGAGATCGCGACGCTGCGCTTCTTCAAGGACATTGAAAAGGCAGCAAGGAAACGATGCGGCATCAATACCGGCGTAGATGCACCGGTGTTCAAGCAAGGAGTAAGAGCAACTCCAACGGGCCGATCCAAACAAACGGCGCTTTTATCCGTTTTTTGTTCGTTTGGATCGGCCGCCCGCTCGGCGTCCGCCCAGTTTTGCATTTGGGTCGGCATTGCACCCACACGCAGACCCATTTCATGCCCGTATTCAACTTTTAAATAAAAAGGGCCCGCGGCCAATCATGCCAGCGGCTATGTCTCATGCCGGCACCATGCCAGCGCCGGCATACAATGCCGGCTTCAGAAAATATCACCATAGTTCATCTTTGGCGCTTTTCGCCACCGGCCGCACACATGCGGCATAAAAAAGGGTGGGACTTGAGTTCGACCACGCCATCTCGGCTCCGTGGTCATGCAAGACACCGCCAGGCATATAAAAAGATGGCCCTCGCCGCCATAGATCACTCGTCGGCGAACTTGAGCATGTCGATCGCATCTTCTCGAACCACGGCCTGAAGGCCGCCTGGTCGGGATCATAGCCAGCGGCCGGCGTGAATGCCCCCGGCCGCCCCGGCTTTGTGTCTCGTCGGGATCGTAGCGGCGCTGGCGCGACCGCCTCAAGATGGGGTTTTGCATGAAGTCCTCATCGACGGCGGACGGCATTCCCTCGAACAGGTTACAGGCGTCTGGGAGCCCGCCGGCCCGCGTCTGCCGCGCGCGTTTCCTCGTGCCGCCGGACGACGAGCCACCAACCACCGGGGTGGCGTTGAGGTCGATGGGCGCTGGCGCAGGTGTGGAAGGCGCGACCACGCTCACGTCGGGTGAGCACTCCCTGGAGAGGCGAGAGGCCTGCGGGTAGGCGTGGAAGCCGGGGACCGGATTGCAAGCCGACGCGCGGGGTGACTCGGGCAGCACCATCCGAGGAAATGCCGATGAGCCGGTGCTCGCCGCGGCGACGGTGGCTTGGACGAGGCTGTGCTGGCTAGGGTTTACCCCTGGCATGTAGAGCGCCTCCCTCGTTGCCGCCACGACGCGGGCATTGGTGAACTCCTGCTGCGCGGCGGCGACGGCGGCCTCATCCCTCGCGCCCGCGGCGTGCCTCCGGCCCTTCCTCTTGGCCGACTCCCTTGCCCGCTGTTCGGGCGTCAACGCCTTCTTCGGCTTGGCGGTCTTGCGCGGGGCACGAGGCTTGCCTTTCCCGGAGGGGCGACGGCGCCGGACGAGGCGAGGGAGGCGAGGCCGGCGGCGGCGTCGAGGTCGAGGTCGAGGTCGATGGCGTTGTCCATGGTTGGGGCGGGAGCGAGCGCACGCGGGCGGGAGTGTTTCTGGGGAAAATGGGGGGAAATGGTGGTGGCTGCCACCGACCGGCGGGCCCGGGAAGAAGAGTAGGCGCGCGCGTCCGTCTCATGTCCGCGCCGACGCAAATCAGGCTCAAAATTGGGCCGGGAATGGGTCGCCCGCGAACGAAAAACGAACGCGCGTCCGTTTGGGTCGACGCGTTGGGCCGCCACTTTTGTCCGCGCCGACCCAAACAAACGCGGGCGGACGGAATGGGTCGCCTCATTGGAGTTGCTCTAATGTTGCCATTAACACAAACGAAGGTGCGCCACTCGCCGGCATATTCCCCTCCTCCTCCTTTATTTAGTACGCCTGTGGACGCCCCTCCCACCTCCTCGGACCTCGACCTGGAGCGGCATCACCCACCATTACTATAGACGAAAGCGCAGACATAAGGTGCAGGAGGTGCATGTCCGATTTTTCTTTTGCTTCCTCTCGGATTTGATCAACGGAACGCCATGGGGGCTAGGCGGATTTGGGGTGGCTTGTCACCAGAAGGCTCTGTTGCAGACTCTCTTTATAAAGAAGAGGCTTGCTTCGGTAGACCCCCCTCATAAACCGTATAAGGGCAGTATGGTCATGTACTAGCGTAGACGTATCCCAAATCCCTCCCTCCTGGGCCTGGCTAATTTTATTTTTTAATTTTATTTTTAAATTCAAAAGGTATATGCGTGATGTAGGATTTGAACTCCAAACCTCTTGATTTTACTTCCACCCACGGTAACCAACTGGCATAGCGCACTTGTTGTGTTGGTTATTTCTTTTAGTCTTATTATAGTTAATTTCTCAGCCTACTTTTCTTAGAGCGCTAGGCCAGCCACCATCGTTGGATGAGAAAGCTTTGGCTGGTTGGATTTGACTTGACAACGTGGCTTCCCATAGGTAGTTTGCACGTAACAAACGGAATTGATTCCGATTTGTTTCCTAAAGCTGTCCAGCGGAAATTACATGTCCATCTAAAATCATGCGAGTATAAATTAAGGGTCTGTTTATAAGTAGGGTGTTTTGGTGCCCAGGCTCATCTGTTTATGAGTAGACAATTTGATGCGTGAGACCCGCTCCAAATTTTAAGTCATTTGGACATATGAGCAGCTCTCAGCAAAAAAGACAAATCGGGCCAAAACAGTACATGAACGGTAAATATTTTTATAGACCCCCGATTTGTCTTTTTTGCTCAGAGCTGCTCATATCTCCAAATGCCTTGAAATTTGGAGCGGGCATCACGCATCAAATTTTGTACCACACAAAAATTATTTGGAATTGTTTGAATTTTTTTAGTATTTGTTTTGATTTTTTTCGTCGGTGCGGGTGCAAATGAGCTCGGGTGCAGAAATGAATTTTCGTCTGTTTGTCTCTCTCTCTCTCTCTCTCTCTCTTAGGAAATTAAGTTCAATGAATTTTTGTACGCCATACATGATCATAAAATCAGACGCATATTAATTTTTTATGCCTAGCCCTAGCTCCAAGGATGAAAAGGTTCGCGAAATTGAAATTAGTTAATCAATTTGAAAATCATGAATTTGATAAAAAATTGCAAAATTGAAAAGCTCATTGATTTGAAAAAATGTTCGCGAATTAAATACTTTTTCATAGGAGGCTGACCGACTAGGCTAGCCCATTGTTGCTCGCAAAAATGGGGAAAATTTAAATAACAGTTTTATGTAACTATATAAATTGTGATTTTAAATACTTTTTTCTTCAAACCTAGCACGGATGCCTACCTTGGGCATGCCCAGAAAATACAAAATTTATCAAAAACCAAAACAAATTGACATGGTGCCTTGAATTGGTCATCAAGGCCATTTCAAGGATGTCGGGAAACAAAATGCTCTCAGATGGAGCCTTCTGGTCGAACACCCTCCATTGAACATGGTGTCTTTTGTACATTCATTAAATGACCTCAACTTATGCCAGGTGGCATGCCCATAGTAGGCATCCATGTCATGTTTGAAAAATATATTTAAAATCATAATTTAAACAGGTACTTCAAACTATTATTCTATTTCCCCCTGTTTTCGCGCATGACAGTGAACCGGCCCAGTCGGGCGGCCTCTCGTGAATAAAGTATTTAATTTGTGATTTTTTTCAAATTTATGAACTTGTTTTTAAATCAATGAACTTTTTTCAATTTTGTGAGCTTCTTTGCCAAATTTGTGATTTTTTTTTCAAATCGATGAACGTGTTTCCTCCTTGGAGCTGGGGTGTTTGTGTGTTGCAGGGCCGGTCCATCAAAATTGAGGTCCCTATGTCAAAATCTAAGATGTCCCTATGTTGTTAGAGAAAGACGTCCGACTGGGTCAAGTTGTCTTCTATGGCAGACTGCGTGTATAAAAAGTATTTTGAGGTGTTCTTTTTAGTAGCCTTAATATTTTTTTAGGCATTTTTGTGAAACGCCTAGAAACAACAAAGGTGTTTCCTCACATGCCTCAAGTGAATGAGGCGTTTTGGCATTTTAGAAAATATCTCCACAATGGCAGGAAGCCTACAATTAATAATATATATACTTATAGAAAGTTGAAGACATAAAGGCTATTTTCCTTCATCTAATCATAAAAAACATGTACTGTCTAGCTGGTCGCCCATGTTTTTTACAGGCTTTATTATTCGAGAGGTCGCTAGATCGAGTGCGAATAAAACGAACTATTTCTTGAGAGATTGATAGGTCGATGGATTGGTTTTGAGCACGGGCCTAGTGTGTTCTTATATACTTTGTGCTATTTTAAACACCAATGGGCAGCGTAGTGGAGTGGCAGACTGTGTAGTCTGAAGGACGAGGTAACGAGCTTGATTCCACGAGCTAACTTGCCTTTTTCTCCACGATTTTTATGTCTTCCTTTGAATGGCAAGTGGCCTAGCGCCTGGTGGGCCGGCCCAGTTGTGCGTGGTAGTAACGGCGCGCTCATTCGTACACAGACCGCGTATCGAAGATATTAATGCGGACGATATACTTTCAGAAAACGACCATCATACCCTTTATTATGAAAAGGTATGGGGTAACTCGAGGCCGCTACAACAAAGGAAGCGAAAAGCGATGATGCTTGATGCACACCAGACGATGACAAGTTTCTTTCACACCCTTTCTGAGGTCGTCGCTACACCATGAGGATTAGAGTATTCTCTTTCAAGGTATTTTCATTACTGATACTCACATATCCGTCCTTGTTCCGTCATTTGAACATCCTTGTAAATTGGCGCTAGCCTCACTTTGAGTTTTTCTTAATTCTGTTTTTTTGTCCGCAGTAAGTGATCTTCATATTCTTCATCAGAAGTATAAGCCCATCACGCAAAACAAGGCAATGAATAACGCAGCAATAGTTATAGTGCTAACTACTGATATTGGCAACTTTGTACATAATGTGTTATGATGTTCGCTCCTTGAGTATATTGGTATTCTTCTGCAAGTATCAAGGAAATTTAACGTTTGTACAAAGAAATTAAATACTTGATTGCAAAGGTGAGGTTCTCAATATTTGGCCAATGGACTTGTAAGCAGCTACCATTCTAAAATGATTTCCAGAAGGATCTGAAAGGCATTTCTGACGCGATTATATTTCAATCCTGACCGAAAAGATATTTCAGGTAACAGCATAATAGATCAAAATGGTGGGCCACTGAACCGTTCAAATCAGTGGCGGAGCTTGAGATGAAATTATGGGGGGGCATGGGCTGAAGGAGGGGCAAACATGATTGCTTTAGACTGATTTTAGTCAAAAATTAGACCAAATATTAAGGCCTATATGCATGTTTTCCTATGAGCTGGGGGGGCCATGGCCCAGGTTGGCCCCCAAGTAGCTCCGCCACTGGTTCAAATGGTAGCACATCACCAGCTACTCTCTGCTGATGTTGGCACAACTACCCTTATGCCGGCGTTGGATATACACACATGGGTGTGTGAGACTCGGCAAACACTCGATGGAACAGGTTGGCTTTTGAAAAGATGGACATGCCCGTATATCGTTTTACTTTGTGGGAGGAGTTACTTGTTTGTATATGGTCACTTGGTTAGTAATATTAATTAAATCATAAACAACTTTCCATGTGTTTAGGTGAAAGAGAAGACCGTGAAGCTTACAGATGCCATGGAATCTACCTACGGGGATCTGATGTCACGAGCAGCATCTTAACTGTTACAGTGAACTTTGTTGTTCAATCCATCCTCGTGGTGTTGTAATTTGTAATTAATTGCAACGGTTGGTAGTGCTTAGCCACTTGATTCTACAAATATCTGTTTCAGAAATTTGATTTTACAGGCTTATTTGTTCCCCTACTACACATGAACCCCATAATGATTCAGATGGTATCACGTACAATCATCCAAACTGTATTACAAAGCGAAGTCCTTGGATTGCCATTAAAGTGCATTTATACTCGATTGGATGTTTTGTTGATTATTTTTCTGTTTTTTTAGTGTGACCTTAAAGTGCATTTATACTCGATTGGATGGATGTTTTTTTCAGCGTTAAACTCAGGTAGTATATTGATGATTCATGCTTGAACTCATAAACAAGTTGAGTTCTTGT
Source organism: Aegilops longissima (assembly GCA_021605205.1). Taxonomy (NCBI): domain Eukaryota; kingdom Viridiplantae; phylum Streptophyta; class Magnoliopsida; order Poales; family Poaceae; genus Aegilops; species Aegilops longissima. The sequence continues at coordinate 597,848,047 of CM038678.1, read as the reverse complement.
GCAATTTCAGGGTTTTTAGATCCTTTATAAAAGGCTGTGAGCGTTATATTGGAATTTAGTGACAGCTTCTCCCTTCTGGTCCTTAATTTCGTATCCTCCACATTGTTGGAAACATAACCTCCGTCAATGTTTTTAGAGCTAGCATTAATTGAATCGTTATGTTCATGAATACCCCCTCCGTTCCTAAATAATTGTCTTTCTAGAGATTTCAACAAGTGACTACATACGGAGCAAAATGAGTGAATCTATACTCTAAAACATGTCTACATACATCCGTATGTTATAGTCCATTTGAGATGGCTAGAAAGACAAATATTTGGGAACGGAGGGAGTAGATATGTATATCCCTTACAATATGCAATACATATACACAGTGGCGGAGCTACGGCTGGGCAAAACCAGGCCATGGCCCGCCCAGCTCAACTAAAGTTTAGTGAAGACTGGTGCTTAATTTGGGCTCTAAGAGCAAAACTTTAGATGTACACTGTACTATTTTTTTTAAGCTGGCCCGCCCAAAGATGTGGGTGTAGCTCCGCCACTGCATATACATAACTTAAAAAAAATTCCATGTTCAGATAGCATATTTATGGAAATTCATAGTATCCTATAGCAAAAATGGACGGGCGCGGCAAAGCGCGCCGTCATGGTCTAGTGTCTATGGTGGTCATGCGAGAGAGTTTTTGTCGCAATGGGCTTGTGGCACTGCATAGAACGAGGTTGGACAGTGGACCGTGGATCTTATGCGTGCGTGTGTGCCTTAATAAGAGTGAGTATATGCGCGTATATATGAGCCCTTATGTTTGTACTGTGTTAAAAAAGATTTTTTATTTTTAGAATCCCCGACTAAAAACACGAAAGAAAAAGCATCAAACATAAGTTTTTCCAAAAATATTCGGATGAGCTCGCCAGATTGGGCCGGCCCATTTCTGCTTGCCTTCAGGCATCAGCTCTACGCTTTGTCTAATCTAAAAATAAAAAAGCTCCACGTTTTGACGCCTGCGGGCATCACACAGGAGGGAATATCCTATTTGACGCTCTTTGCGTCAAGCTGTCGAGGCTTCGCATAAGAGCTAACGATCGAACGGTGAACTGGGCCGGCCCATTTACAGTGTTCGCGCTTCCGTTTTTTCTTTCTATTTGGTTTTTGGTTTTTAGTTTTTCTGTTTATTTTTTTACTTTATTTTCTCTTTTCTTTTCCTTTTCTGTTTCTTTTTTCGTTTCTTTTTTATTTTTCATGTTTTTTTTCGAAAAAAGTTCATGTTTCAAAAATTGTTCGTAAACTTAAAAAAATTGTTCTCACTTTTAAAAAACGTTCATTTTAAAAAAAAATTCATGTTTTCTAAAATTGTTCATAAATTCAAAAAATGTTCGCATTTTAAACAAAATGTTCTGGGATATAAAAATATTCTCTTTTTAAAAATGTTCGTCTTTTCCCTTTTTTGGTTTTCTTTTTTTACCTTTTTCTTCTCTTCTTTGTTTCTTTTCAAAAAAGTATAAACCGAAAAACACTATTTTCTAAAAATGTTCAGGTTTTGGAAATTTTGTTTGAGTTTTAAAAATATGTTCGCGATTACAAAATTTGTTCTCAAATTCAAAAACTGTTCACGGTTTTAAAATTTGTTTCCAAATTCAAAAAATGTTCACGTTATTGATACTGAGTTCATATTTTAAAATATTGTTCATTTTTTCAAAAAAAAAAATAAAAAACTTGACAAAAATTGACCTGCTCAAAAAATGTTCGACATTCATAAATTGTTCACTTCTTCAATTATTTTTTGTTTTTGTTCACTTTTTTCATAAAAACGTTGGTATTTCAGAAAAATCCATGTTTTTCGAAAAATGTTCAGAATTTTAAAAAATTGTTCGCATTTTAGAACAAGTTTGGGATTTCACAGTTTGTTCACCATTTCTTCATGTTATCGAAATATGTTTGGAATTACGAAATTTGTTCACGTTTTTTTAAATTGTTTTTGTTTTCAGAAAGAACGAGAATCTCAAAATTGTTTGTTATTTCAAAGGAATATAACAAAAATCATAAATGTTTCAAATCTGCCGCTACTTTCTGTTCTTAAGAGTTATAAGAAGTTGGCTCAAGTGGCTAGCTTCGTGAGGTATAAGAAGTTGGCTGATCGAATGCTTGAGTTCGATTCCTCACAGTGCTTTATTTTTCGGGTTGCACCAGGGCAATTGGTGTTACCAGTGCACCGGACCCCGTTGCACATTCAAAGATATTCAAAAAAATCCAAAAAAAAATTAGTGTATTGACACAACATCAATGTATGTTGTCACAAAAATTCAAATCAAAATTCAAAACACTGCTCAAGATACAAAAATGACAAATTTGCCATCAATGTGCTAATGGCCCAAAATTGAAGCCCAACTTGTGTTATGTACTATTCAGTGTCAAATTTGTTATTTTTTATCTCGTGCAATGTTTCAAATATTGATTTAAATTTTTATGACAACGTACATCGATGTTGTGTCAATGCACTATATTTTGTTTCCGATTTTTTCGAACATTTTTGAATGTGCAACGGACGACCGGTGCACAGGTAGCATAAATTGCCTCGGTGCACCAGATACATCCCCGCACGCTTCATTCGACGCATAATGCGTACACAGGAGGTCGGCCCGTGGTGCCGTGCGTGCATACTGTCGGGTTGCCAAAGTACTACAGCCATCAGTTTTGGGCCGTGATTCTGCTTGTCAGTTGGATTCTGTTCGTATGCAGCTCCATCATTTCATCCAGAGAGATAAAATGACCCATGAAGGCCATGATTCATCATCTGCATGATACTCCGCCACGCCCGCTCCGAATCCGATGGCAATGGTTTTGGGCGCCCTTTTTTGTCGGCTGACACCGTCAATGATTCTTACCGTCTTTCTAGGCGTTCTTGGATTATCCTATGGACCCTCTGCCAGACCCAGACCCTTCCTCTTGACCAAGTGCTGCACTGCAAAGACTGGCCTGGCCTGGCCTGGCAATGCGATGCGCCCATGCTGTTGGATTGCAGTCGAGACCTCTCTCTCAGTCGCATTGGAATCTCTTATCTGCCTCGAGGCCAGTCAAATATCTTTTCTACTGACCAACGGTTGGCTTTTTCACGTGTTACCACCATTGCCTTTGTGGCTTTTGTCCATATAAGCCTAAAACGCTTCTCGGCTCGCCTCCTTACTGTTTACTGGTGATCTGATCTTCTCCTGCTCTTGATACGGAGAGCTCTGCTCTGCTCATGGCCCATCAGGACGAGGTACGCTTGCCTAAGCTTTGTCCTAGTACTTACAGTTCCCTGTTCACTTTGTCCTAGTTCGATAGTAAAGATAGTGTCAAATCTATGGTTGGGAGATATGGCAGGACGGCTGGCCTCTCGGGCTGGGCACCCTGAATCCGGGAGCCGGAGCGGTCAGGAGCGTCGGCTCATCCTCCTCCACCGCGGCATTCACCCCGTCCCACTGCGTCTCCTCCGTCGCTTCGTCTGATCTGGACACAGAGGTCAGACTCGAGCAACTCCAACTTACCTCTACCTGCAATGCAACAGTCGCATTGCAAGCCAGCAGTTGGACTTGATGCTCCTGCTTCTACTTTGTTTGCTGCAGTCGGCGTGGTCTTTGCCGCGCGCTGGCGGCGGCGGCGGCGGCATCACGCTGGCGGCCCTGATCGGTCTGGTGGACGCCATGGAGAGCCGGCGCAGCAGGCGCCGGGGCGAGAGGGCGAGCAGGAGCGGCAGGCTGCGGGCGCTGCTGCTCTCACTGTGCCTCCGGAGCGACCTGCAGAACGGCGGCGGCGCGGCGCCGTCGCTCGGCCAGTTCCTCGAGATGGAGAGGAGGGCTAGCGGGAGCAGTGGCCATCTCCACAGGATGCTTCCGTGGAACCGTGCCTGACGAACCCGTATCCACGATGCAACCGACGGGGGGATAAGATTTGCATGTTGTTATTCTAAAAAAGAAGGATTTGCATGTTGTTGCTCATTTTTCTTCTTTTTTGAAGGATATGTTTTTTTTCAAATACGCAAAGCTTACATATCATTCATTGATAAGTAGAAGCAAACAGAGTTCCGTGCATTACACTTAAGGACGTACACGGATAAACGGCGCAAAGACGCCCGCGGCGGCCATTGTCCTATTGCTTGGCCCATAGTGTGCCTGCCGCTTTCTTTCGGCGGTCTGGGCGTCTGTGATCTGCACAGGGCCGGGATTGCACTCCGCGTCCGTTGGCTCTGGTTCGAGCGCATGAACGCTGCGAGCCATGGCAAAACCTCCATCTCCCCTCGGACCCCGAGGCTGCCACGATGTTTCACGCGTCCACAACCTGGGCCATCGGTAATGGCCCGTCGTGCAGATTCTGGACGGACCACTGGATCAACGGTAGGACGGCGGCGGAGATCGCCGCCTGGTCTTTGATCTGGTCCCTCGCCGTTGTCGCCAAAACTGCCTGGTGCGCATGACGGCATGCACCAGCGGGCGTGGGTACAAGGCATCGAGGGCGCCCTTGGTCCCTTGGCGCTTCTTCAGTATGTCGAGCTCTGACGTCAGCTGCAGCTCGTTCACCTTTTAACTCCCCAGACATGATCCGTTGGCGCTGGACCGACTCTGGCCAAGTCCTGCTACGAGCAGATGTTTGCTGGCTCCATCCATGACCCCCATTGCGCGCCCCATCTGGAAATCTTGGGCACCTCTCTGGATGAAGGTGTTCCTCTGGCTCGCTGCCCTTGACCGCTGCTGGACGACGACCAGGCTTGCGCGTCCAGGGCCGGCTCTGGGGGGTAGGCCACCTTGGCCTGGGCCAAGGGCCCCGGTCGGGGGATCATCAGATACATATAAGACTATACATTTATTTGGCTGGAAAAAAAAAATCAGTACATGCCCAGCCCAACTACGGGAGAGGAAAAGGCACGACGCCTGGCATACTACTACTACATCGATCGGTTCGATCGATTGAATCGCATCTCGGCATCTGCGTTTGGTCCTGGTCGCCTCGGAGGCTCGTCCGCCTCCGCCTGCTGCTCTCTCTGTCTCTCGAAGACTCGCACGGACGCCCGGCCGGCCGGCCGCCGGCTGCTGCAATCAGATGGTCCTTTAATCCTTGATTCCGTGATTCCCGTCTTGATTTTTCTTTGTACGGTTGATTTTCTTGCTTTCTTGGCGTAAACGTATTTATATTTTTAGTTTCATCATTTTTCTAGTCGTATTGATCTTGATATTGTCATCAATGATTTTGCTTCTAGAAATGCTCGAAGAAGTTTTTTCGTGAAGAATTGAAGCATTATTGTCTATGAATTAGAATTTGGATCTATTTAAGGTAATCAAACTAGCAGGAAATATTGTTTCTCATATTTAATATTTTGCTACTTTATTAGTCTTTCTTTCATGATATGAAGTCTGCGTGATTATTAATTTTTTATATGTTATATACGTCTCAGAATAACAAAATATGATCGGATATACGTACATATATATTACCTATAAGGGCCCTTTTTTCAACTTGGCCAAGGGCCCCGAAAAACATAGAGCCGGCCCTGTGCGCGTCACAACCTCCCTCATGATGATTCTTGCCTGCTTTGCGACCAAGAGTTCGACTGCATCCAACACATCCTGGCCCGCTGCACCTTCTCTAGACAAATCTGGTTCGAGGTCCTCTCCTGGTGTCGGCTGCCCATCCTCCCGCAGCGCCCAGATGCGGATTTTACCCGTTGGTGGGAACAATCCCGCGACCCGCTTCCTGCGAGCGCTCGCGAAGGCTTCAACACTCTTGTTATGCTCACATCTTCGGAGCTTTGGAAGCATCGGAACAGCTGCGCCTTCGATGGGCTACGCCATTCCATCACCAGCCTATTCGAGACCATCCGTCAGGAGGCTCTTCTTTGGGCTCGTGCCGGAGCCAACGGATTGCACAACATCATAGGCATAGGCTGATTCTTTTTTGCTCTCTCCGTCCCATAATATAAGAACGTTTTTCAAACTATGTTAGCTTGAAAAATGTTTTTATATTATGGGGCGGAGGGAGTATTTGGGTTGAGCAGCCCCATCTTGTTCTTGATGCTCAGGTATTGCGCTTAGGGACATGTTGTTGCAATGTTGCTCTTTTTGAATTGGGCATGGCTAGAGGCCAGGTGATCTAAAATATACTACTCCCCTCGGTCCTAAAATTTTTGTCTTGGATTTGTCTACATATAGATGTGTCGATTCATATTTTAGTGTTAGATATATCCGCATTTAGATAAATCTAAAACAAGAATTTTGGGACAAAGGGAGTATTAGAATTTTGTCTATTTCAAGCCAACCCAATCATTATTTTCAGATTTCCTAATAAATCATATAGGCCCATATAGTTCATTCATGTAAGGCAAAAGGTGGGACTAAAGTTTAGTCTAATATTACTAGTTTAGTAGGAAGTTGGGCGTGCGCCCCTCCTCTGTTGTCCTCCTCGGCATGACGCGCCGCCGGAATAAGCTGAGCCGTTGTCTAACTTTTTCACGCACGTGACTGGGATTTGAAATGTCATCCAAAATCTGTCTCGGTGCAAAATACTACTACTACTCATAGTACAAGCTAGCTAGCTATAGTAGTAGTATATTTTTGTTGAACAGATCCTAAAAACTACAAACAAGTGTTGGAGTTCATATATGTCTTCTAGAGGTAAAGGCACGGCGGACCCAGGAACTTGTCCAGGCCGTGACAATTTGGCCCAACAACTTGCGGAAGCTCACCCCGCCACCCAGGAACTTGCAGCCGACGTGCAAATTAGCCCACGGCCAATCATCACGCTGACGCGTGGCGCCATCTTGGCGGAGGCGGGGCCGAGCCAGTCGCTAGGCACTTTGCAGGAAAACCTCGCACTTTGTCGAAATCAACCCGCATTTCCTATGTTCGAGTGAAATAACTCTCTCCGTTCCCCACTTCGAGCAAAATCCAGGCCCTCGCTCGTCTCATTCTTGTCTCGACACCGCCGCTGCCATGAGGCGTGGTTGGCGGCTAGGACTTAGGCCGAGCCGTGTAGCAGATCCATCGATGGCACAACTCAATTTTGTCGGCGGATCCATGGATGGCGGCGGCCGATCCTTTTGCGGCGACGGGTTTATGGCAGTGGCGGGTCCGGAGAACCCTGGGCGAGGCTGACTGTTGTGATGAACTTTGGAGCAAAGCAGGTGAGCACCACTTTTTTGGGGTTGAGAAACATTACTTGTGTGGTCATCTCCTGAACCTTGCTCGTCGTGTTTGCACTGGTGTAGAGGACGCCAATTTGAGGTAAGTTGTGTTGCAATTAGACATTGCTTAAATTCTTGTTCCCATTGTTTTGTTTAATTTCATTTGTAGAAATTTTTGCAGGATGTTGGTCTTGAAGAACATGAAGCTGGTCCTGAAGAACATGTTGTAGCCTTGAAGATAGTGATTAGGGATCTGACCTTGAATAACATGAAGCTGTAGGACAGGGTCAAAGATTGTGAGGCAGGAATGGAGAAGAACAAGCATGAAAAGAGGGTAAGATGCAGAAGGAAAGGCTGTTGTTAAGGACGGGATTGTTGGATTTGGAGCTCTTATGTTTCTTGTCATTGTTCGCAAGTTGAACTAGCTAGATGGGACAAGTTGATGTAATATTTAGCACTTTTGTGAATGAATGAATGTGCCTGGAATTAATTTTTGTTGCATGGATAATGAATTGTTCCTGAATATTATGTTGTGTTCTTTCTATGTCTAGAAAACCGAAGAAAGGTTTAGACATTTTGCATTTGCAAAATAATTCAAAGAAGTTAAGATAAAAGTTCAGAGAAGAGGAGGCATTGGGCTAAGTCAATAACGGATGAACCTCACATGTTTCAACATTCCATGCCGTATTGCACAGGCCAAGCCGAATTGGCTCTATCCATGAGGTTATGGGTTCGAGCCCAAGTATCACATTTTATATTCTATTTTGCTGTTTTTACCAGTCTCCTCTGCTTTATGATCACAACATTCAGAGACAAAGCAACACTGAATTCTGAATTCAGCTTGAAAAAGAAACACTTTAGAGACAGAGCAACCACTTCTCTCCTTTAATTAACACTGAATTTTGCATTGTGAAGTCCAAATTCCCAACCAGTTCTCCCTCTTTAATTAACTCCCCAATTACTTCTCTTTAACTTGCTTCACAGTAACGCACTAGTCCGTCTTCAACATAGAGCAGAACCGCTGCAGCACCACTACTGCATTCTTCCTCCTCCCCTATCTCGCTTCCTCCACTCCTGCACAGTTCCTTCTATGTCCAATCCTCACCTCCACTCCGCGCGAGGTGACCTCTAGAGTTTCGTGAACTACATGGAAATCATGTGGTGCTACCCTGACTTCCACAGCCTGACCAACGCTGCTAGAGCGGTCTTGAACAAGGCGACACCGGGGGAGCATGCTTGCTTGCTGTGGAAACTCCTAGCCGCCGTCGACCTTGCTCTCATGGCGGCTGCCGTGTCGAGACGAGAGAGGGCTAGGGATTTTGCTCGAAGTGGGGAACGAAGAAAGTGGTTTCACTGAAACACAGGAGGACGGGTTAATTTCGACAAAGTGCAGGGGGTTTCCCGCAAAAATGCCCGACGACCGGCTCGGCCCCGCCTCCGCCAGCATGGCGCCACACATCTCGTACTGGTTGGCTGTGGGCTAATTTGCACGTCGGCTGCAAGTTCCTGGGTGGCGGGGTGAGCTTCTGCAAGTTGTTGGACCAAATCGTCACGGCCTGGACAAGTTTTTGGGTCTACCGTGCCTTTACCTCTGTCTTCTATGTGTAAGTTCCAATCCATCGATCCAATGCAGCTTAATTACGGTACAAGATATGTGTATATCCATGGACTTAGAGTTTAATTAATCTTCGCATGAGAATGATGAGGAAAGGCATAGGTATGTGGAGTTAGAGTACAACTAACCTTCCTGTATTATACGGAGTATAATATGTCTAGTTTCACGTATGGAGATAATAAATTAAAACATAAAACAAAATCAAATACCGAGGTTTTATAAGGAAAAACAAATTAGTGGCATTGATTTTACCATTTAAAACAAAACAAAAATCCACATATAATTTTCACAGAAATTTCGCTTTTTAATGATATAAGAATAAGCATATAACCTTGCAATTTCGCAACAAAGAATTCCTAAGAAGAAATGAATCAGTGGCATTGATATGACCTTTAAAGAAATAAAAAGTAAAACAAAATCAAGCTGATGAAGCTTTCTGTGAAAGAACGATGGTTACATTGGTATTGCCCTTCCAGAAGAAACAAAATGAAAAAATGATGATATTTGCACACAATTTACATAGAAAATACACTTAAAGAAGAAATAAAATAAAATAAAAACTGGATAGAATAAAAAATTAAGTTTTCTACAACAGAATGAATTAATGGCATTAGTATTACCCTTTAAGAAGAAATAAAATAAAATGAAACAATGAAAAAAATTGCACACGATTTACACAGAAATTGCATTTTAATGTGCAATAATCATCATATAATAGTGAAATTTGAAAACAAAAAGGGTTTCTTGAATTAGTGACATTGCTATTACTCTTTAAGAAGAATGAAAATAAGAAAAAAATAGTGATAATATTTGCACACAATTTGCATATAAATTGCTTTTTTATAATAGGCAAAATAAAAATAAAGCAATGGAATTTCATTAAAAAAGTTATTAAGAAGAAATGAATTAGTGGCATTGGCATTACCTTTGAAGAAGAAGCAAAAGCGAAACAAAAGAATATATAAATGAAGTTTATAGCTATGTGCATCGTAATAGTGCAGAGGCTGGAGGTAAATCCTCCTTTTCTAAAAACAAATAAAAATATATAAATGAAGTTCTATAAAGGACAATGAATTACTTTCATTGGTATTAACCTTTAAAAATAAAGAAAATAAAAAACCTTAAAAAACTTGCACACAACTTTGCGCTGAAATTGCACCTGAAATAAACATATAATGGTGCAATTTTCACACTACAATATAATTTAGACACATATTGTATGATACTTGTGTGTATACATTTTACACTCACCTAGCATCCCAAAAATACCCATTAAATAACCAACTAAAATAGAAAAAAAAACCAGAAGCGAAAACGCGTACAAACAAGCCAATAAGAGCAACTCTAGCGGACCCCGCATCCTCCCGACCCGCAAAACGTTTTTGCAGTTCGCGGAAAAACGTCTTTGTGGGTCGGCGTGGACGGCCGCAGTTGTAGACCCCGCATAATGGACCCGTAAAAAGGATATTCTCAGAATATGCTTTTTTACGGGTTAGGGTTGCGGCGTCTGACCTGGCGCATCTCCTTCCGGCCCGCAAAACTTAAATTTGCAACTCAATTTGATCTAGCATATTGCATTGCTTTGACAACATTGAATACAAAAAGCATCACCAAATCTTTGCTAGAATAACAAGACCAAAGAAAACAAGAACTACAAGAATGCATTTTAGAAGATTTCCAATTTCCATAACTGCTCCCACTAGTTGGACTAATATCTTCTCCATGCATTCGTTGTTGATCTGTGGATTCTTGATTTTGCATTCTTCTTTCTTCATCTTTGGTTCGGAAGAAGAAGATGTTGCTTCCCCTCTAGTTGCACATGCAGCCGCATCATTGCCTTCGATTGTACTAAGGAGTGCGAGCATCCTTCGTCCTACACAAAAGAATGAGCAAGCTCGAAGTGAGCCACCACAATTTAGCTAAAGAATGAACTGTGAAACAAGTTACCGCAAGTGCACGTACCCCGTCGTTTTCGCATTTGAAGAACACCCATCCGGGGTGCTTCCGCTTGCTCGAAGTGAGCCGCAGCACTTTCCGCGTGCAGTCGTCACACTCTATGAGCAGCATCTGCAAGCCACAAAGACGTTGCGCGAGCGCCGAGCCCGGTGGACGGCCGGACGAGTACGGCGGGCGGCGACGGCGGGCGGACGAACTCGCCTGCATGCGGCGATGCGCCCTTGCCTGGGCTGCGGGAGAGGCTCCCCGACCACTCCATCGCTTGGGGCAGCAATCGGCGGCCGGAAAAAGCCAAATCCGGCGGTGCCGCAGATCTGCAAATCCAGCGGCCCGCCAACGCAGGGGGGGAGGGGGGAAGGCCTCGTGCGCGTGGCGGCCTTCCGGCGTGCTCCTGCCGGCTGCGGTCGCCGGAATCTTGGGCGGAGGCCGGCGGCGGCGCGAGAGGGGAGAGGAGAGATGGTTGGTGGGAGAAAGCGCGGGATGAAATGTCCCCCCACCAACCGCTTCCGCTTATATGCAGGGCATCACAACCGCGAGGGAGAAACCCGCGTTTTCCCGGGTTGGGCTCAGGATTTTGCCGCGCCCCCTAAAAATTTTTGCGGGCCAGGGCGGGATGCGGGGTCTGATCGACGGGTTTTTCCGCCCCGACCCGTTTTTTGGTGGTTATTTTACGGGTCGGGCGGGATGCGGGGTCTGCTAGAGTTGCTCTAAGAAAATGTGTAACAGGCTCAGCCCCAAAAGGAATCGACTGACCCGAGTCAAAACATTTCGGCACAAAATATGCCAATACACCAACGGAAAAAAAAGAGCACACATCTTGGAGCAGCGATCAGTGGTAAAAAAACGATTGACCCAAATTAAAAATATCTAGCTAAAGTGTTTTGAATTAGTGTGAGTGGGAGATTTTTTTTGCTAAGTTTGTGGACTTTCATTAGACAATAACTATGTCTGCTACGATAGAGGGGATAAGGGAGTCAGTATGGTGTTCATACCATTCCTCACAAAGTTTCTCCGTATAACATGCTTGAGCCCGCGAATGCGCAATGACATTGCTCTCCCGGACACAGTACAACGTGAGTAGGAGATTGTTATGCGCCATCTCATCGATATCTTATCTGTTTGTTTGTTCAGAGTGTTTTTGGTGAGGCACAAAATACTCTCTTCATTCCATAATTATTGTTTGACTAAAACCACGACAAGAATTATAAAAGAAGGAGGTAATTTTTATTTTTGGCTTTGAGAAACAAAATGTAAACGGTTAGAGCAACTATAGCAGAATCATCATATTGACAACATCCATATCACATATGCAACGTGCTCCGTAATGTTTTGAAGGTTGCGGAGACTGTGCACGCACAATTGTCATAATACGACCCCTATATCGTCCTTGCAAGTAGAATCCACATGTCATTGGGTCATACATTATTTCTAGCATTTTAGCTATGTGTAAGTTTCCAGAAAATTAAATTTGGGTTAGTCAGTTTTTTCGACTGTTGGCTGCTACTCCAAGATTCATGCTCCCTTTCCTCTGTTGGGTGGCGTGTCTTGTTTTGGGGCGCCCCTATTCCTCGCGTTACGCGAGAGGAGGGGATGCGCTGGCGTCGGGGCAAGCCCCAGACGCGCCGGCCCAGTCGCGGGGGCGCCACAGCCTGTTTTTTTTCTATTTTCTATTTTCTGTTCTCATCTTTTTGTACTTTTCTTTATACTTTAAATTATTCTACATATATATGTATATATTACAAAATACACTGTTAAAAAACACATTCAAAAAAATTGTTGAATAAGTATTAAAAAATGTTGAACAAAAATTTGAAAAATGTTGAACAAGTATTTGAGAAAATGTTGAAGAAGTATTAAAAATATTGAACAAGTATATGAAAAATGTTGAACGGGTATCAAAAAATGTTGAACAAGTATTTGAAAAATGTTGAATAGGTATTAAAAATGTTGAGCGGGTATTTGAAATTGTTGAATAAGTATTTGAAAATGTTGTCCAAGTATTTGAAAAATATTGAATAACTATTAAAATGTTGAGCAAGTATTTGATAAAATATTGAATAACTATTAAAATATTGAACAAGTATTTGAAAAATGTTAAAATAGCGTTAGGACAATGTTGAGCGTGTATACAAAAATGTTGATCACTTATTGAAAAATATGTTTTTGATATGTTCAAAAATGTGGAGTGAAAACAAAAACAAACATAAGAAAACACAAAAAAAACAAAAAATGGAGAAGAAATAAGAAAACCAAGACAAAAAAACCGAGAAGAAGAAAGAAAACCAAACAAAAAATGGTGAAGGACAAAGAAAATACAAAAAATAATGAAAAATAATGACAGAAGAATGGAGAAGAAAAATGAAACTAAATAAAATAAAATAAAAAAGAAAAAAAACTGGAAGAAAACGGCTCGAGTAGCCTCAGGTAGGTGGTGCCCCTTCTTACCACGAATTGTCGGGCGGAGAGGCTGGTGCAGCACGTGTTCAACCTTAAGACCAGGGATCGAATCCATCCTCCTTCTCACATTTCCTTTTTACGAACATATGCATGTAAATGTAAACGGGCCGACCCAAGACAACGCAAGGGAGAAGAAGCTTCAGCGAGACTTCCCCGCTCGATCGCTTAATACGATAAATAGCGTTCGCGCTTGTTTTCGACTGTGACTTTTTGACTGACCTCTGTTTAGGGCCAGTTAATTCCGTAATAGCTCTATCTAGCCCATGTGACGGCCCAGCCCTCCCCTCTCTCCTTTTTTCCTTTCTAGTTTTATCTTTTTATTTATTTTATTTTATTTTAATTTTTTATTAGTTCTTTTGTGGAAATCTTTGGGATGTTGGGTGAGTGTAAGCACATAAAAAAATGCTACACCTACGAAAATTGCTACGTAAACTTACTTAAAAACGTTATTTCCTTCCTTAATTCTAACTAATCCCCCCTTATTTTCAGGGTGGGGGTGTACTATCCACTTAAATGAAGCCACATCAGCCTTTACGTAACTTTTCGTAGCAAGCTTACGTAGGTGTAGCAAAGCCCAAACGCATACACCCAAATACAATATAATATGTGTGTTGCACTGTTACATGATTATTCTTTGCATACTACAAAGGTGCAATTACAGTGCAAAGTTGTAACAAATTCCCTTGTTCAATGTAAGCACTTGTGAGACATGTGTGTGGTTGGCTGCAAACACCAAAACAAGTTGAGCACATTGGTTGTGGAGGGCCGATCCATTCACAGCCATGCAATATGTTTGGACTGTCATGTAGTCCATGACACCGTCGGTGTTGGATTATAGATGGGTTTTAGCCCACACAAGACAATAATTTCTGGTTAATCTCTAAGATCCATTTAGGTGTATAGCAAGTGATGGGAATTTTGGTACCATACTGCTATAGAAGTAAGAGTGAGACGCCTTTAATAAGGGCTGCTCTACCATATGACATTAGGAGCTTGGGAAAAGAAGTTGTACACGCGCTCTCTTCCTCCTCTGCCGCCTGCCTTGCCATGCCACGCGGGTTGCGGGAATGAGCCGAGCCTTATTTTTGCCAGTCAAGAATGGTTAATTAAGTGCGCTAGCCTGTGGAGTGAACCCTAACTCATTCACTCCCTCTTACACAACCCTAGCAATCATCTACAGTTCCTCTCTCTGTCTTGCTTTCAGCGATCCCACCCCGACGACCGCGTGCATGTTTGGTCGATCCTGTCGGGAGAACGTTAATGAGGTTTTTGGGGAGCGTCTCGACATAACTGCTCCTGATTCGTCCCCGACTCCGTCCTCATCTGCTTCCACTACTTCTCCTGCATCGATACCATGGTCGAAGACGCCGCCGCAAAGAAGAAGGCCACGGATGACGCCGAGGCTACTGCCGCCGCCACCGCATTGGCCTGGCCAACCAGAGGGTATGATCTGTTCATCCCTCATTTACTCGTTCATGTGCTAGTCGTATATATTTGTGTTCATAGATGCTTCATTTCTATGTACTGTACGTGCTGACATGCTTAGGTATTGGTATGAGTTGCATACCATATTTGTCATTCTTACTATTTACTCGTGGATTAGTCTAATCGAAAAGGTGCTGGTATTTTCAACAATCCAAAACCCTTATTTTAGGCACTTTTTGATTCAAGGCTTTGCCGCTACTCTGAAACTGGAAAATTTTACCGGAACGCATTTTAAGTGTTGGCAGACAAGGACCACCTTGTTGCTCACAGCGATGAACGTGATGGGTTGGTGGTGTGCCTCCCATGGAAACGATTGCTCCTGAACACGAGAAGGCATTTAGGGACGCAACCGCCATCTTTGTGGTAGCAGTTTTGAGTGTGATCGGAGACAACTTGGTTGACACATATATTCATATGCGCACCGCCAAAAACTTGTGGGATGCGCTCGAAGTTAAGTTTGACGCAACCGATGCTGGAAGTGAACTGTATGATATGGAGCAGTTCCATGATTACATGATGGTTGATAATTGTTCGTATTGGACCAGGCTCATGAGCTACAATGCATTGCTAAGGAGTTGGAGCACCTGAAGTGTGAGTTACTAGAGAAGTTTATCGCGGGTTGCATCATTGCAAAACTCCCTCTTGGATGGAGGAACTTTGCTACTTCTCTCAAGCACTTGAGACGTGAAATCTCTATTGAGGATGTCATCGGTCATCTAAGTGTTGAGCAGAACTCGGGAGCAAAGGACTCAGACGTGAAAGGGGTAGAGGGTTCTTCTAGCGCAAATGTGGCGTAGAAGAATTTTCACAAGAAAGAACACTGTGTCCAGCAGAATACTACCTTCAAGAAGAAGTGTAAGAAGAAAGACAAAAAGAGAGATGGCTGCTTTACTTGTGGGTTCAGAGGAACATTGGGCAAACAAGTTCCCAAACAACTACATGAGGCTAGGACAAGACTCCAAGTCTGTCAATGTGACCACGAGCAACAATGATGGTGCATCTGGGTATGGTAATCTGTTTACCATGCTTTCAGTTTGTCAGTCCATTGATCGGTGGGTTGACATAGGTGCAAATATTCATGTGTGTGCTGATATGTCTTTGTTCTCTTCTTACCAGGTTGCACGAGACTGCTCCGTTTGATGGGAAATGGCTCGCATGCTTCTGTTTATGGTGCTGGCACGGCAAATCCGAAGTCTACTTAGGGAAAGATCATGCAACTGAAGAACGTGGAGCATGTCTCTGCCATTAAGAAGAATCTCGTTAGTGGCTCCCTTCTATGTAAAGAAGGGTTTAAGTTAGTATTCGAGTCCAATAAAGTAGTCGTATCTCGGTATGGACTGTTTGTTGGAAAAGGATATGATTGCGGAGCTTTGTTCCGCCTTTCCCCAATGGATTTTTGTAATAAAGTCATGAACCAAATTCATTCTAACGTGAACAAATCTGAGGTTTGGCATTCACGTCTTTGTCACACTAATTTTGGTTGTGTGACGGGCTAGCTAAGATGGATTTAATCCCGAGTTTCACTTTAGCCAAAGGCTCTAAGTGTCATTCATGTGTGCAAGCAAAGCAACCTCGTAAGCCTCACAAGCCTGCGAAGGAGAGACACCTGGCATCACTAGAGCTCATACATTCAGATCTATGCGAGATGAATGGTGTGTTTACTAAAGGTGGAAAGAAATATTTCATGACATTGATTGATGAGTCCACTAGATTCTCTTATTCGTATTTGTTAAATACTAAGGATGAGGCTCTACACTAAGGCAGAAGTTGAGAACAAACTTGAAAAGGAAAAAAACGAGTTTGGTCTGATCGTGATGGAGAGTAATTTTCTAATGAATTAAATTTATTCTGTGCAGAACATGGTATTATTCATGAGAGTACGCCTCCCTATCCACCCCAGTCGAACGGGGTTTCCGAACAGAAAACCATACTCTAACAGATTTGGTTAACGCCATGTTAGATACGTCGGGTTTATCAAGGGCATGGTGGGGGGAGGCTCTATTGACATCATGTCATGTCCTGAATGAAGTCCTGATGAAGGATAATGAGACTACTCCCTATGAGCAATGGGAAAGAAAAAAAAACTACACTCTCTTACTTGCGCACTTGGGGTTGTTTGGTTAAAGTCAATGTACCGATAACTAAAAAGCATAAGTTGGGATCAAAGACTGTGGACTGGATTTTCCTAGGCTATGCCAAGCATAGCATCGGCTATAGATTTCTAGTGGTGAAATCTGATGTACATGACGTGATGGACGGTACGATCATGGAGTCTAGAGATGCTACATTCTTTGAGGATATTTTCCCCATGAGATATATGCAAAGCACTTCTAGACTGGAATCTGGTCATCGTCCCCAAGAAGGGCGGGAAGGAATGCATGTGCGTCGATTTCACCAACCTCAACAAGGCTTGCCCTCAAGAACCCTTTCCACTTCCGTGCATTGACCAGATTGTCGACTCCACCACCGAGTGCGACCTGCTGTGCTTCCTGGACGCATTCTCGGGGTATCACCAAATCAAGATGGCAGTGCGGGATGTTGAGAAGACGGCCCATGCGGGGTGTATTGCTACACCTGCATGCCCTTTGGGCTGAGTAACGTCGGAGCAACCTTCCAGCAGCTCATGCACATCGCTCGGGCCAGCAGCTCGGGAGGAACGCCTAGGCCTACGTCGACGACATAGTGGTGAAGTCCCGGGAGGCAAGGACCCTCATCGAGGACATGGAAGAAACGTTCGCTAGTCTGCGCAAGGTGGACCCGCGGCTCAACCCGGAGAAGTGTGTATTTGGCGTCCCCTCTGGCAAGCTGTTGGGCTTTCTGGTGTCGCACAGGGGAATCGAGGCAAACCCGGAGAAGATCAAGGCAATAGAAAGGATGAGTCCGCCACAGACTCTTAAGGAAATGCAAAAGCTGGTGGGCTGTGTGACCTCGCTGGGGCGCTTCATCTCCAAGCTGGGGGAGCGCGTCCTCCCGTTCTTCAAGCTGATGAAGAAGAAGGGGCCGTTGGAGTGGACTCCGGAGGCTGACGTGGCATTTCAAGACCTCAATATATACCTCACCGGCCCACCAGTGATGGTGGAGGCGCGTCCTCTCGAGCCCCTGGTGCTTTACCTGGCCGCCACGCCTCACTCAGCCATCGCATCGCTGGTGGCCGTCCGGGAGGAGTGCCCAGCCAAGGGCATGCCAAACGACGCTGCACGCTCAGTCGATATAATGCAGCCTCAAGACAGCGTCCCTGAAGCCTCGACGCCGCCAATAGATGACTAGGCTCCATAAGACAGTGCTCCTGAGGCCGCGGTTGCCCCAACAGATGACCAAGCTCCTGAGGCCCCCCAGCCTCAGGAGCTACCCCAGCCTCAGGAGGTCCCGGACTCCACCAACACTTCCGCCCTCGTCGAGCACCTGGTGTACTTCGACAACACGGCACTGCGTGACGCGCGGGCATGCTACCCCATGCCGTAGAAGCTCTTTCTCACACTCCTCGTTGCCTCACGCAAGCTGCGCCACTACTTCCAAGGCCACCCCATTAAGGTCGTCTCAGCTTACCCGCTGGAGAGGGTGCTCCAGAGCCCCAATGCTGCAGGGAGGGTCGCCGAGTGGAACATCGAATTGCAGGCATTACAGCTGGAGTTCAGCACCACCAGGGTCATCAAGGGTGCCGCGCTCGCCGACTTCGTGGCGGAGTGGACTGACGCTTCAGGGCCCGAAGCAGGCGAGGACCGGTCCCTCTCTCCAGGGAACGAAGCACCAGACGGCTGGGTCATGTACTTTGACGGCGCCTGCACGTCAAGGCGCGGGGGCTGGAGCCGTGCTCATCTCACCCACTCAGGACAAGGTCTACTACGTTGTGCAGCTCTATTTCTAACGCGGCGAAAAGGTCTCCAACAACATCGTGGAGTACGAAGGCTTGATTGCCGGCCTCAAGGCCGTGAACACTTTGGGCGTGAAGTGCCTCACCATCAAGGGCAACTCCCAGCTCCTCGTCAACTTCTCCAACAAAGTATACGAGCCGAAGGACGAGCACATGGATGCTTACCTCATGGAGGTACGCAAAATTGAGAAACAATTCTTGGGCCTGGAACTGCAGCATGTGCCCCACGGCATGAACAAGGAAGCCGAAAATATCGCCAAGAGAGCGTCCAGGTGCCTGCCCCAGGAGATCGGCATCTTCAAGGAGCGGCTCTTCAAGCCTTCAGCAACCCCTCCGGCTGCGGAGCCAACACTGCCTCAGGAGGAGCTTCCCCCAACACCAACCTTGGGAGCCCCTGCCTGTGGCCCGACCTCAGAAGCACGCCTGCTCCTCGCGCTCGAGCCTCAGGAGGGGTCCTGGACCGAAGAGTTCAAGGCATACCAGCTTCAGGGGACCCTGCTGGAGAAAGAAGAAGACGCAGAGTGCATGGCTCGGCAGGCCACCGCCTACTGCATTCATGACGGTGAGCTCTACCGGAAGCGGCGAAACGATGTTTCCCTGCGATCCATCTCCAGGGAGTAGGGGTGCGAGCTGCTGACCGACATACACGATGGGGACTGCGGGCACCACTCGTCGTCGCGCACCCTCGTGGGCAAGGAGTCCCGCAGCAGATTCTATTGGCCACGACGCTCAACGAGGCCACAGAACTGGTGGGATCATGTGAAGCTTGCCAGTACCACGCCAAGCAAATCCACCAGCCTGCCCAGGGTCTCCAGACCATCCCGTTCTTGTGGCCGTTCGCGGTCTGGGAGCTGGACATCTTGGGCCCGTTCCCCAGAGCGCCCCGGGGCTACTGCTACCTCTACGTCGCCATCGACAAGTTCACCAAGTGGGCGGAGGTGGAGGCTGTCCGCACCATCCCAGCCGGCTCGGCAGTCAAGTTCATCAAGGGCCTCGTCAGCCAGTTCGGGGTCCCAAATCGCATCATCACCGACAACGGCTTGCAGTTCACTAGTAACCTTTTCAAAACATACTGTGCTAACCTTGGAACACAGATATGCTACGCCTCAGTGGCACACCCCAGGGGCAACGACCAAGCCGAGCGCGCAAACGCAGAGGTCCTGAGGGGCCTCAAGACAAGAACTTTCAAGAAGAAGCTCGAGGCCTGCGGCAGGGGCTGGCTGGACGAGCTCCAGTCCGTGCTGTGGTCCATCCGCACCACCGCGACCAAGCCGACCGGCGAAACTCCATTCTTCCTCGTCTATGGAGCCGAAGCGGTTCTCCCACACGAGGTCAAGCATGTCTCCGCGCGGGTCTTGGCGTTTGACGAGGCACGCTAGGACACCATGCGGAGGATGGACCTCGTGCTGGGGGAGGAACGCCACCGTCAAGCTTTGCTTCGGGCGGCAAGGTACCAGTAGGCACTACGGCGGTACCACTGGCGCAATGTCCGCTCTAGGACGCTCGAGGTGGGTGATCTTGTCCTGAGGCGGGTGCTCTCTAGGGAGGGGCTGCATAAGCTCTCTCCCATGTGGGAGGGCCCATTTAGGATTGCTCGCGTCTCCAGGCCTGGCGCCGCGCGCCTGGAGACGCAGGACGGAATCCCCCTCCAGAACGCCTGGAACATCCAGCACCTCCGGAAGTTCTACCCATGAAGCAAGGCTTAGTGCCTGTGAAGGTCTCCGCTCGTGACACTCTCACGTAATAGTGAGTGGGGCTGTACACGCCCCGGAGTCTCCGGAGAGCCGCGCTCAGGCCTTGGGGGCTCCCTCCCACGTCCTAGTGCTAGCACTTAGCTCCGCGCTGGTGAGGAGACTAGACTAGGTGCCGGACGCGGCTGTTCATTTGCTTGCTTTCTGTAGTTGGTTTCCATCCTTTTAATGGAATTTGGAGTTCTGGCGTTTCTCGATTGCCAAGTTGGGGTTTTCTCCTTTTGTTCCACTCGCTTCTTTATGTTGGATTAGGAAGAACTACAGTTGCCCGACGCTCTTCCTCGTGCGCCTCGCGTGGGGGCAGGGCAGGTGTGTGCGTGTGTTGGGCTCACCCATGCCACGGGCACACCTCGCCAGAGCCCTGTCTCGCCGGAGCCTGGTCGCTCCAGATCTTTGGCTTTCATGATCTTCGCGAGGCACCCTTGAGGGAGTCCTGGATTAAGGGGTCCTCGGGTGTCCGGACCGTGTGTTGTGGGCCGGACTTATGGCCCGTGAAGATACAAGGTAGAAGATCTTCCCCCGTGTCCGGATAGGACTCTCCTTTGCCTGGATGGCATGATTGGCGTTTGGATGTATAGTTTCCTTCTTCTGTAAGCCGACCCTGTACAACCCTAGGCCCCTCCGGTGTCTATATAAACCAGAGGGGTTAGTCCATAGAGGCAATCGGAATTTCCATAGGCTAGACATCTAGGGTTTAGCCATTACGATCTCGAGGTAGATCAACTCTTGTAACCCCAATACTTATCAAAGTCAATCAAGCAGGAAGTAGGGTTTTACCTCCATTAAGAGGGCCCGAACCTGGGTAAACATCGTGTCCCCCTTGTCTCCTATTACCTTCAATCCTTAGACGCACAGTTCAGGACCCCCTACCCGAGATCGACCGATTTTGACACCGACATTGGTGCTTTCATAGAGAGTTCCTTTGTGTCATCGATGGCAGGATCGATGGCTCGCCTTGTCATTAACGACAACATCACCTCTGGAAGGGCCCTAGATCCAGGATAGGTCCTCCAGCTTGACGGTTTTACCATGGGGCCCGCTTGGTCATTAAGCCAAAGACAGCCCCTGAGATCGCCAAACATCATCTTCGCATCGGCCCCGAACACTCCAAAAAGATGGATCCGACAGATGTCTCGTCCTTGAACGAACTGCTAGATCGCATCGCTGCCCTGGGGGCCACAACAGACTATGATAGGATTGGGCTTAAACCCGATCAGAGGGAAATCAAGTCCCCGCCGGTCACCCATCTGGTAGCGGTCGTGGAGGCACAAGCCGAGAATACTTCTCCCCCTAAGTTAAGAACAAGCTATTTCGGATTTCCGAGCCCTGCGAGCCGGATACCCTTCTCCGGGAAGAGACCTCATGTCCTCCGAACATAGAATCAGGCGTTGAGCCCAAAAGTCACCAGGACTCACCAGATCCGGGAATAGTGACCTCGGAGATTCTTCAAACTCTGGATCCAATAGTGGGTCAGCGTTCGGATTTCAGCCCGCCCACCCACCACAGGAAATATTCCCCAAGCAATTCAGGTCCTCCAGATGTATGTGACCTAATGTATGTACGACAGCAACCTCAGGAAATGGTCCATCACTTCTGGGCCAGGTTCCTCCTTGTTAAAAACAAGATTAAAGATTATTGTGACGACGACGCGGTTTCAGTCTTTTGCCGCAAATGTACGGACGAGGGAATCCTAAATGCCCTCAACCGCCGCCGCATACTGCACTTTGTAGATTTGGCACACATAGTACAGAAGTACTGCGCAATGGAAAGCGCCTGGAAAGCCCAAACAGCCCGGGGGAACCTCCCGCCTTAAGCAGCCCACCGGACGGGCAAGAAGGATGCACCCTTACGGGGTACCCGATCATCATCCTACTGATAAGAAAATCAAGACCTTCACGGGACATAGAACTGTACTTGACGAATTTCTTGAGAAACCCTGTCAAATACACACGACGCCCAATACCGAACAAACACATAGCCTTCGGGCATGTTGGGTACTCCGGCATGTGGCTAAGAGCGGCGAGGCCATCCTCACCAACACCACCCTAGAGAGGCACTCTTCGGAGGACGCCGATCTCAATGTCTTTACGGTCTTCGAGACCTTTTCTTCCAATAATCGGCGCAGAAGGGCACTACGCGACCTCGCCGAAGTTAACCAGGTAGCCGCAATAAATCCTTGGAACGATATGGCAATAACTTTCACCGCCGATGACGAGCCAAGGGCCCGATCCGCCCGAGCACCAGCCGCCTTGGTCTTAAATCCAATTGTGGATGGATTTCGGCTCACTAAAGTGCTCATGGACGGCGGCGGTGGACTGAACCTCATCTACGAAGATGCGCTCCAAAAAATGCAAATGGACAAGAGTCGCATTGAGAAAAGCGGCACCACCTTTCGAGGCATTATCCCCAGTCGAGAAGCATGAAGCTCGGGGAAAATTAAGCTCGACGTAGTGTTCGGCACACCAGAGAACTACATGTCCGAAGAGTTGCTCTTCCACGTGGCACCTTTCAATAGCGGATATCACGCCCTGTTAGGGCAAGACACGTTCACACGCTTTCAAGCCATACCCCATTACGGGTACATGAAGCTCAAAATGCCATGGCCCAACAGAGTTATCACTATCACTAGTGATCAGGATATAGCACTCCGCGCCGAAAACAAAACTGCATCCCTGGCCCTCGAGGCACTATCCGAGGCCCTCGAGGCCGAGGAGCTAACCACTCTGCACTCCACAGTGGACAAGGATGATGTAATCGTCGACAAGAGGCCCAAATCCACTTCCTTCAAGCCAGCAGACGAAATAGTCAAATTTCATGTACACCCAATGGATCCTAACAAAACAGCAACCATTGGAGCACAGCTGGATCCAACAATCGACGCCGCCCTAAGAGCGTTCCTGTGCAAAAATTGGGATATCTTCGCCTGACACCTTTCGGACATGCTCGGGATCCCACACAGACTGGCCGAACATAGCCTCAATATCATAAAGGGGTTCAAACCAGTTAAGCAGACACTGCGGCATTTTTCCGAACCCAAACGACAAGCTATGGGGGAGGAGCTAGCCAAACTACTTGAGGCTGAATTCATCAGAGAGATCAAGCATCCGGACTGGCTAGCCAACCTAGTCATGGTGCCAAAGAAGGATAAATCCTGGCGCCTTTGTGTCGATTTCAAACACCTTAATAAGGCTTGCCCTAAGGACCCCTTACCACTACCCCACATTGACCAAATAATTGATGCGACCGCAGGACACGACTCATTATGTTTTCTCGACGCATACTCCAGATACCATCAAATTAAGATGAAGGAGCCCGACCAGGCCGCAACGACATTCATTACACCCTATGGGCCTTTCTGCTTCAACACTATGCCTTTTGGGCTAAAAAATGCTGGCGCCACTTACCAACGCATGATTCAAACATGTCTGGAAAAGAAATTGGCAAGGCATACATAGATGATGTCGTCATCAAGACTAAACATGTTGAATCATTGGTGGACAATCTACGCGTCACATTTGACAACCTCCGAACATATGACATACGACTCAATCCGGAAAAATGTTTCTTCGGCGTTCCAGCCGGAAAACTATTCGGGTTCATCGTTTCCAATAGAGGAATCGAAGCAAACCCAGCAAAAATCCGAGCCTTGTCACAATTTGCAATGCCAACTGACTTAAAGCAGGTCCAAAAACTAGTTGGCTGCGTAGCAGCCCTGAGTCGCTTTATCTTCAGATTAGGAGAAAAGGCGCTACCACTCTATCGACTGCTCCGACACACCGACCACTTTGAGTGGACGGATGCGGCTACAACAGGATTGGAAGAAATAAAAACTTTATTAGCAAGCAACCCAATCCTTGCCACACCAAGTGTTGGCGAACCTATGTTACTCTACATATCTGCAACTCACTAGGTGGTGAGTGCGGTACTCGTCGTCGAATGACAGGAAGAGGGACATAAATTCCCACTCCAGAAACTAGTGTATTATGTATCGATGGTTCTTACACCATGCTAATTGTGATACCCACACTATCAAAAGATTGCGTATTTGGTCTTCATGGCATCCTGGAAGCTGCGACACTACTTCCAAGAGTGTTCAATCACGGTGGCTTCCGAAGTACCACTCAATGACATCATAAACAATCGGGACGCCACCAGCCACATTGCCAAATGGGCCATCGAGCTCTGACCATTCGAAATAACATACAATCCATGCCGAGCTATTAAATCTCAGGTGTTGGCCGACTTCGTCGCCGAATGGACAGAAGCTGAACTCCCTAAAGAGTACAACACATACTCCAACTGGGTAATGTACTTCGACGGCTCTAAAATGTTAGCCGGATTGGGGGCTGGTGTCATCCTAACTTCCCCTACAGGGGACACGGTCCGTTACATACTACAAATCATGTATACAGACTCGAACAACGTAGCCGAATATGAGGCACTACTGCATGGTCTCGGAATGGCTGTTTCCATGGGCATACAATGCCTCGAGGTGCACAGGGATTCAAACCTCGCAATATCCCAAATAAATGCAGAATTTGATGCAAAAGATCCAAACATGGTGGCATACCGCAACGCCGTACTCAAAATATCAGCTCAGTTTGAGGGCTCGAGTTTCATCACGTTGCTCGAGACAGTAATCAAGCCGCGGGCATCCTTGCTCGAATGGGCGCAAAACGCGACCCCGTCCCACCTAACACCTTTGTGGGAAGGCTCTTCAAGCCATCCGTGGTATGGCAGGACGAGAGCGGCAATATTAGTCCGGAGCCGATCATACCCCCAGATGCCGAACACAATTCTGATATCGGCTCGAGCACCGAAATAACACCTTCCGCCCATGTAATCATGGCTGTCATTGCTCCATGGACCGAACCTTTCCTAGCCTACCTTAATAGGCAGGAGCTCCCCGATGACCAGAATGAGGCTCGTCGTATAGTTCGACGCTCGAAGGCCTACAAAGTTCATGAAGGAGAACTCTACAATAAAAGTACTACTGGAGTTCTTCAAAGATGTATCTCCGAAGAGGAGGGACGACAACTCTTGGCTGAAATACATGCTGGTCTCGGCGGCCATCACACTGCAGCTTGGGCCCTTGTAAGTAAGGCCTTCCGTACAAGTTTCTTTTGGCCCACGGTCCGAGCAGATGCACAAGCCCTTGTACAGCGCTGTGTCGGATGCCAGCTTTCTGCTAATCAAAGCCATATGCTGCCCACTTCCCTAAGAACAATCCCCATTACTTGGCCTTTTGCGGTCTGGGGGCTAGACATGGTCAGACCCCTTAAAGGGGGAAGCCGTAAGAAGGAATATTTGCTGGTTATGGCGGATAAATTCACTAAGTGGATAGAGGCCAAACCAGTAAAAACGGCTGAACCTGGGCCGGTGATCGACTTTATATCCGGTGTCGTACACCATTATGGCGTCCCGCACAGCATCATTACTGACAACGGCTCTAACTTCACAGCCGATGAGGTGAAAAATTAGTGTGCTAACCTGGGCATTAAGCTCGATTACGCCTCCGTATATCACCCTTAAACAAACGGTCAGGTCAAACGGGCTAATGGCCTGATAATGAGCGGCATCAAACCCAGACTAGTGCGATCCTTACGGGAGTCAGATAAGCACTGGGTTGAGGAAATCAATTCCGTAATCTAGGGACTATGGACCACGCCCAATCGCATGACCGGATACACACCCTTCTTCATGGTGTACGGGGCAGAGGCTGTCTTGCCCTGCGACATTATTCATGACTCACCTCGAGTGTGCATGTATGAAGAGAGAGAAGCCGAGTTCGATCGACAGGATGACCTAGATGGCCTGGAGGAGGAGCGCGATGTTGCAAAAGCTCGTTCTGCATTCTATCAACAACAGGCTCGGAGATACCAAAGCAGAGAAGTGCGGGCAAAGACTTATAACGTCGGCGAGCTCGTTTTACGCCTCCCAGAGAAGAAAAAGGACAAGCTCAAGCCAAAATGGGAGGGTCCCTTCATTATAGATGAAGTTCTCACTGGAGGAGCCTACTGCCTTCATAATGCATCGGACAATCGCTTAGAGCCGAACCCATGGAACGCTGCTCGACTCCGAAGAGTCTACGCATAAGTCCGACCATACTTATTTTTCGTTCCTTTTTCTCCTTTTCAATTTTTCTTTTCTCTTCTCGTTTTTATATGATCGCCAAGATGTGTTCGGATAAGCCAAACACTTGAGGGATACACATCCTTAAATGTACACACCCCACCATAACTGGGGGCTTCTTTAAGTAGAAGCTTATTATTACTCCGAGCCTAGAGCTCACAATATGTGTGTCGTTTGCTCATATACATCCTTTTTGCCATTATATGCACCTCTATGACTTAAGTTTTTGCTAATCTGGGTTGCCTTGCTCGTATGCTTATGCCCTACATTCCCGATTGTTCGGCTAGGGCGTAAAGGGAGCACCTCTGCGTTTGTTACAACTGGGTTACCCGGACATGTACCTCAGACGGGTGAAGCCGAAAGCTAGTGTTCTTAAGAGAATAATTGGTCAGCAATCAAACGACAGATTGTTACATTATTGTAACCACCTTAAACACTGCGAGACAGTTTCTTCGTATTATGGATCACATGCCACGGCACACGTAATTATAATATGCTGACCCAAGGAAAGGAACCCTTAACGAAACTATTTTCCTTGGAGGATGTTTCTTACACATGTAATATAACATACATCCTGAACTCAAATTATTGTCTGTTCGAGCATAATGGCTGGGTTGCCTGGTTTCCGGACATAGTAAATACTTCTTTTCATTTCGAATAAGTATCCGGAAAAACTCCACCATTTTGGTTCGGAGGTTAAAGCCGAAAGCCTGCAATGACAAAACTTTTCACATGTTCGGATGAAGACACAGGTTGATCATAAACGTACATTAATACATTATATCAAAAACCTATTCCTTATCTATTCCATCTATAAGACTATCTAATCTATAGTCTTCCTGCGAATATTTCGCAGCTATCATTACTTGGTCATACACCAAGTTCAATGGAATTTCTTTCCGTGGTCCCACTCGGGCCATATGATTTGGATCCAGTTTGGTGAAGCGTGTCTTTACCATGGCCCAGGCTTCTCATGCACCTTCACGGCAGGCGGATGTCTTCCATAGCTCGAACCGGCGCCGGACACCTTTGAACAGGTTTGCCAGGACCTCCATACTTTCTGGAGGGGTATCAGATGGCCATAAAGCCTTCACCATACTCTTCATGGCTTTCCGGGCCCGAGCATGTACCGCAGACAGTTCCTTCAGCACGTCGCCTTGAAATCCGGATACTTCTTCCTCCGGCTGACCAGTCAACAGGCCTGTGGCAACAAAGTCATGACATTCCGAACTATGAACCAAACATGAGCACCTAGAGGGGTTTTGCATAAAAAAGGAAAAACATACCGAACATGCCGCCCTTCAGTTTTTCATTTTCTTTCTGCGCGGCCGGTAACTGAGCCCTTAAGCTCTCTATCTCTTCGGATTGTTTGTTTTTCTCCCCCTCATGATTTTTCTCCCCAGACGCGCCCATTGCGAT
The DNA here is from genome assembly GCA_021605205.1 of Aegilops longissima. Lineage (NCBI taxonomy): Eukaryota > Viridiplantae > Streptophyta > Magnoliopsida > Poales > Poaceae > Aegilops > Aegilops longissima. The sequence continues at coordinate 597,820,216 of CM038678.1, read as the reverse complement.
CTTTTTCATTTCCGCTAGTTCCGCGGTGACATCATTCAGCTGCATCTAGTTGGTTTTTAGCTCCTGGGCTAGCGCGGTGTTCTTTTCTTTAAGAACCTGCAGATAGTATCGATCCTTAAATTGGTTTGCTTCACCGCTTCAAGTCTCGGGGGCTACTGGCATAAGGCTATTCAAGTTGCATAAATTTTTACATGTATGTCCTTTGAGAACAACTGAATGTCTCCGACAAGTCCATCTTGAGCTGCTCGGAGGTATGCATCTATCGAACTGAGTGCGGTAAATTCTGACCCAGAAAAGGCCGGAGCGCGCATGCCCTCTTTCAATCGACGATGATTCATCACGCTCTCCACTTCGGAATTCATGACAGATACGTCATCCGAATCCTCATGAGGCAGCGGAACTGGCTTTGCATCGGCTCCCGTCCTAGTTGACGAGTTCGGCACCGGATTGGCAGACATTTGGCTAACAGGGCATTTTTCCACCGTCTGCCGCATGTTTCTCCTGACATTAATAATAAAGGAGACTTTGAATAATCCAGACTCATACCCAGGCATGTATTAAAGCGGACATACCTCTTAGAGGGCAGTGAGGTTTCTGTAGCACTCCCGGTCCCCCTTCGATTCAAAGGACTACCCCGTGTGGGGGCTGTCCTGGGGGAGGTACGGTCCACCTAGCGCCGATCATATTAAGATTCGGATCACTATAATGGGCATACATGCAAATAGGGATTTCCTTTTAAGAGCCCTCTGAATACTTACGATGCAAAAGGGATAGAGGCCGGGGTAGTCAATGGTGATAGACACTTCTGAGCCGTCAAGGCTCGCTTGATAAAATACCTTATCATCGAACCTTATGTATATATCCGAATACTCGCGAAAGCCAGGGTCTCGATCGCGGTTATGATCCTCTGGCTGTGGAGCGGGACAGTGGACGTCCTCAGTCATCTTCCTCCATGACTGTTTATGACAACAAGGAGCAAATTTGATTAGTATCTATAGCAGTAATAAAATGACGCAGACGATCAAAATCTTACCCATTCAATGGCGTTGTACATGGAGTAGCCTTCCTGGCAGTTTAAGCGGAGGAACTCTTCTTTCTCACCCTTATACAGATCGGCCAAGATTGTGGCCAGTTCGGCTGGGGTATCCGGACCCTTCCGTCTATAATGGGTCGCGTCATCTTCTTTGTTCTAATACCATAAGGGACTTACTCTGGATTGGAGAGGCTGGACACACCTCTTTATTGCAATAGCCATGACCTCGACTATCGAGAGCTCGGTATGGGCTAACAACATGACCTTGCTGACCAACCTCTTTATTTGCGCACTGTCCTCTTCCTTGGGACTTCGGGGACGCCAGTTGAGGCGCTTCTTTAAAGGAGCACTGGAAAATTCAGGAAGGCCGCGCCGAACTGGGTCCGGCAGTGGGACGTCGTCCATGTAGAACCATTTCGAAGACCACTGTGGTATACCTCTTTGGGAGTTACTATGAGGTATCCGGATCCGGCTATACGCCATACTTCGGCACTGCCCACTTCAAATATGGAGCCTCCTCGATGGCGGGGAACAAGGCAAAAGAACTTCCTCCATAGTTCAAAATGGGCCTCAATGTCTAAGAATAGTTCGCAGAGGGCAACGAAACCTGAGAAGTGCAGAATCAAACCTGGGGTAAGGTTGTGCAGTTGAATGCTATAAAATTCCAATAGGCCCCTGAGAAAGGGATGGATTGGAAATCCAAGGCCCCGCTGCAGGAATGGGATGAAGCACACCCTCTCCTCCTTATTGGGGTTGGGGAAATTCTCAGCCATCACATCGTTGCCGATTGAGGCCAAACCCGCTCGAACGGAGACTAGATCTGCAAGGGGAAGATAGCCATGCGTCCAGAGTCAACTCAGCTGAAGATGAGGCATTGGGCAACTCTGCCAATCACCCTCTTGAGGGCCATGGGGGCGCGAAGAGGAGCCTGGAGCATCGGCCATGTTGGAAGGCTTTGTTCGTGGCTAATCTTGATGGGTTTTTTGCGCGGTGTGAGATGGCGGTTGGGGATCTAAATCTCCTTATATAGATGCCGTCCTAGCATGGTGAGGGGCTTATTTACAAAAAATCACGGACTGTTGGTATTCACCCGGCGTGTGGAAATCGAAGCGACAACAGGAAGGAATCATAAAGGCAGAACATCGAGGTCAGAGCCAGATTGTCAGTGGTCCGAAGTATAAAGGAGAACCCGCCTTGCAAAGACGAAGACATAAGCCGGATACTACATCGTCAATGAAGGGAAGTTCGGGGGCTATTGAGGGAGTCCTGGATTAATGGGTCCTCGGGTGTCCGGACCGTGTGTTGTGGGCCGGACTTATGGCCCGTTAAGATACAAGGTAGAAGATCTGCCGCCGTGTCCGAATAGGACTCTCCTTTGCGTGGATGGCAAGATTGGCGTTCGGATGTATAGTTTCCTTCTTCTGTAAACCAACCCTGTACAACCCTAGGCCCCTCCGATGTCTATATAAACCAGAGGGGTTAGTCCGTAGAGGCAATCAGAATTTCCATAGGCTAGACATCTAGGGTTTAGCCATTACGATCTCGAGGTAGATCAACCCTTGTAACCCCTATACTTATCAAAGTCAATCAAGAAGGAAGTAGGGTGATACGTCTCCAACGTATCTATAAATTTTGATTGTTCCATGCTATTATATTATCTGTTTTGGATGTTTATGGGCTTTATTATACACTTTTATATTATTTTTGGGACTAACCTATCAACCCAGAGCCCAGTGCCACTTTCTGTTTTTCCCTTGTTTCAGTGTTTCGCAGAAAAGGAACGGAATGAAACATTTGGGAGAGTTATTTTTGGAACAGAAGCAATCCAGAAGACTTGGAGTGTACGTAAGGGAAGCAACGAGGAAGGCACGAGGCAGGGGGCACGCCCTCCACCCTCATGGGCCCCTCGTGGCTCCCCTGACCGACTTCTTTCGCCTATATATATCAATATACCCAAAAACCATCGGGGAACAGAATAGATCGGGAGTTCCGCCGCCACAAGCCTCTGTAGCCACCAAAAACCAATCGGGACCGTGTTTCGGCACCCTGCCAGAGGGGGGATCCCTCACCGGTGGCTATCTTCATCATCCCAACGCTCTCCATGACGAGGAGGGAGTAGTTCACCCTCGGGGCTGAGGGTATGTACCAGTAGCTATGTGTTTGATCTCTCTCTCTCTCTCTCGCTCTCTCTCTCTCTCTCTCGTGTTCTTGAGGTCATACGATCTTGATGTATCGCGAGCTTTGCTATTATAGTTGGATCTTATGATGTTTCTTCCCCTCTACTCTCTTGTAATGGATTGAGTTTTCCCTTTGAAGTTATCTTATCGGATTGAGTCTTTAAGGATTTGAGAACACTTGATGTATGTCTTGCCGTGCTTATTTGTGGTGACAATGGGATATCACGTGATCCACTTGATGTATGTTTTGGTGATCAACTTGCGGGTTCCGCCCATGAACCTATGCATAGGGGTTGGCACACGTTTTTGTCTTGACTCTCCGGTAGAAACTTTGGGGCACTCTTTGAAGTACTTTGTGTTGGTTTGAATAGATGGATCTGAGATTGTGTGATGCATATCGTATAATCATACCCACGGATACTTGAGGTGACATTGGAGTATCTAGGTGACATTAGGGTTTTGGTTGATTTGTATCTTAAGGTGTTATTCTAGTACAAACTCTATGATAGATCGAACGGAAAGAATAGCTTCATGTTATTTTACTATGAACTCTTGAATAGATCGATCCAAAAGAATAACTTTGAGGTGGTTTCGTACCCTACCGTAATCTCTTTGTTTGTTCTCCGCTATTAGTGACTTTGGAGTGACTCTTTGTTGCATGTTGAGGGATAGTTATATGGCCCAATTATGTTATTATTGTTGAGAGAAATTGCACTAGTGAAAGTATGAACCCTAGGACTTGTTTCAACGCATTACAAGCCGTTTACGCTCACTTTTATCATTAGTTACCTTGCTGTTTTTATATTTTCAGATTACAAATATTCATATCTATCATCCATATTGCACTTGTATCACCATCTCTTCGCCGAACTAGTGCACCTATACAATTTACCATTGTATTGGGTGTGTTGGGGACACAAGAGACTCTTTGTTATTTGGTTGCAGGGTTGTTTGAGAGAGACCATCTTCAACCTATGCCTCCCATAGATTGATAAACCTTAGGTCATCCACTTGAGGGAAATTTGCTACTGTCCTACAAACCTCTGCACTTGGAGGCCCAACAACGTCTACAAGAAGAAGGTTGCGTAGTAGACATCAAGCTCTTTTCTGGCGCCGTTGCCGGGGATGTGAGTGCTTGAAGGTATATATTTAGATCTTGCAATTGAATCTTTTAGTTTCTTGTTTTATCACTAGTTTAGTCTATAAAAGAAAACTACAATAAAATGGAATTGAGTTTGTCTCATACGCTTCATCTTTTTAATATCTTTCGTGAGAATGATGGGAAGGAAAAATGTGCTCCAGTGCTAGAAGAAGAAGTCTATAAAATGTTTGGCACTAAATCTTTGAATGATGAGCATGATTGCAATGCTGTTAGTATGAATTCTTTGAATACCCATGATGCTAATGATATGCAAAGCCACAAGCTTGGGGATGCTATGTTTGATGAAGATGATATGTTTAGTCCCCCATGTTTTGATGAGCAAATTTATTATGATGAAAGCATGCCTCCTATTTATGATGATTATTGTGATGACACGTGTGCTATAAAGAATGAAGATAACCATGAAACTTGTCATCATGATTTTAATTTTCAATTGGATTGTGCTTCACATGATAGTTATTTTGTTGAGTTTGCTCCCACTACTATTGATGAGATTAAATTTTCTTATGTGGAGAGTAGTAAAATTTCTATGCAAGTAGATCATGAAAAGAAGGCTTTATGTGATAGTTATATTATTGAATTCATTCATGATGCTACTGAAACTTATATGAGGGAGGAACATATGCTTGTAGGAATTGCAATAATATCAAGTTTCCTCTCTATGTGCTTAAAGTTTTGAAGTTATGCTTGTTTTGCCTTCCTATGCTAGTTGATTATTGTTCCCATAAGTTGTTTGCTAACAAAATCCCTATGCATAGGAAGTGGGTTAGACTTAAATGTGCTAGCCATATTCTTCTTGATGCTCTCTTTATGTTTCAATTCTTACCTTTTATGTGAGCATCATTGAAATCATCATGCCTAGCTAGGGGCGTTAAACGATAGCGCTTGTTGGGAGGCAACCCAATTTTATTTTAGTTTCTTGATTTTTAGTTTTGTTTAGTAATAAATAATTCATCTAGCCTCTGGTTAGATGTAGCTTTAAGTTTTAATTAGTGTTTGTGCCAAGTAGAACCTTTGGGAAGACTTGGGTGAAGTCTTTATGATCTTGCTGTAAAAAACAGAAACTTTAGCGCTCACGAGATTAGCTAAAACTTTTTACTGGAGAGTGATATTTAGTTTATTATTTTTGCATATGATTACTAGACAAATTCCTCACGTCGAAAAAATTATTTTAGAATTTTTTGAGTTCCATAAGTATACGTTTGATACAGATTACTACAGACTGTTCTGTTTTTGACAGATTCTGTTTTCTATGTGTTGTTTGCTTATTTTGATGAATCTATGAGTAGTATCGGAGGGTATGAACCATAGATAAGTTGTAATACAGTATATATTACACCAATATGAATTTATAATGAGTTCACAACATTACCTAAGTGGTGATTTATGTTCTTATACTAATGGAGCTTACGAGTTTTCTGTTAAGTTTTGTGTTGTGAAGTTTTCAAGTTTTGGGTAAAGATTCAATGGACTATGGAATAAGGAGTGGCAAGATCCTAAGCTTGGGGATGCCCAAGGCACCCCAAGGTAATATTCAAGGATAACCAAGCGTCTAAGCTTGGGGATGCCCCGGAAGGCATCCCCTCTTTCGTCTTCGTTCATCGGTAACTTTACTTGGAGCTATATTTTTATTCACCACATGATATGTGTTTTGCTTGGAGCATCATTTTATTTTCTTTTGTTTTGCTTGCTGTTTGAATAAAATACCAAGATCTTAAATTCTTAAATGTTAGAGATTCTTCACATAGTTGCATAATTATTCGACTACTCATTGATCTTCACTTATATCTTTCGGAGTAGTTTGTCATTTGCTCTAGTGCTTCACTTATATCCTTTTAGAGCACGGCGGTGGTTTTATTTTGAAGAAATAAATGAACTCTCATGATTCACTTATATTATTTTGAGAGTCCTAAACAGCATGGTAATTTGCTTTGGTTATGAATTTAGTCCTAATATGATGGGCATCCAAGAGGGATATAATAAAAACTATCATATAAAGTGCATTGAATACTATGAGAAGTTTGATTCTTTATGATTGTTTTGAGATATGAAGATGGTGATATTAGAGTCATGCTAGTTGGGTAGTTGTGAATTTGAGAGATACTTGTGTTAAAGTTTGTGATTCCCATAGCATGCACGTATGGTGAACCGTTATGTGATGAAGTCGGAGCATGATTTATTTATTTATTGTCCTCCTTATGAGTGGCAGTCGGGGACGAGCGATGGTCTTTTCCTACCAATCTATCCCCCTAGGAGCATGCGCATAGTACTTTGTTTTGATAACTAATAGACTTTTGCAATAATTATATGAGTTCTTTATGACTAATGTTGAGTCCATGGATTATACGCACTCTCATCCTTCCACCATTGCTAGCCTCTCTAATACCGCACACCTTTCGCCGGTATCATACACCCACCATATACCTTACTCAAAAAAGCCACCATACCTACCTATCATGGCATTTCCATAGCCATTTCGAGATATATTGCCATGCAACTTACCACCGTTCCGTTTGCTATGACACGCTTCATCATTGTCATATTGCTTTGCATGATCATGTAGTTGACATCGTATTTGTGGCAAAGCCACCGTTCATAATTCTTTCATACATGTCACTCATGAGTCATTGCACATCCCGGTACACCGCCGGAGGCATTCATATAGAGTCATATTTAGTTCTAAGTATCGAGTTGTAATTCTTGAGTTGTAAGAAAATAAAGTGTGATGATCATCATTATTAGAGCATTGTCCCAGTGAGGAAAGTATGATGGAGACTAAGATTCCCCCACAAGTCGGGATGAGACTCCGGACTTAAAAAAGAGAGGCCATAAAAAAAAGAGGCCATAAAAAAAGAGAAAATGCCCAAATATAAAAAATATAAAAAATGAGAGAAAAAGAGAGAAGGAACAATGCTACTATCCTTTTACCACACTTGTGCTTCAAAGTAGCACCATAATCTTCATGATAGAGAGTCTCCTATGTTGTCACTTTCATATACTAGTGGGAATTTTTCATTATAGAACTTGGCTTGTATATTCCAATGATGGGCTTCCTCAAAATTCCCTAGGTCTTGTGAGCAAGCGAGTTGGATGCACACCCACTTAGTTTCTTTTTGAGCTTTCATATACTTATAGCTCTAGTGCATCCGTTGCATGGCAATCCCTACTCACTCACATTGATATCTATTAATGGGTATCTCCATAGCCCGTTGATACGCATATTTGACGTGAGACTATCTTCTCCTTTTTGTCTTCTCCACAACCACCATTCTATTCCACCTATAGTGCTATGTCCATGGCTCACGCTCATGTATTGCGTGAAGATTGAAATTTTTTGAGAACATCAAAAGTATGAAACAATTGCTTGGCTTGTCATCGGGGTTGTGCATGATTTAAATATTTTGTGTGATGAAGATAGAGCATAGCCAGACTATATGATTTTGTAGGGATAGCTTTCTTTGGCCATGTTATTTTGAGAAGACATGATTACTTTGTTAGTATGCTTGAAGTATTATTGTTTTCATGTCAATATTAAACTTTTGTTTTGAATCATATGGATCTGAATATTCTTGCCACAATAAAGAGAAATACATTGAGAAATATGCTAGGTAGCATTCCACATCAAAAATTCTGTTTTTATCATTTACCTACTCGAGGACGAGCAGGAATTAAGCTTGGGGATGCTGATACGTCTCCAACGTATCTATAATTTTTGATTGTTCCATGCTATTATATCATCAGTTTTGGATGTTTATGGGCTTTATTATACACTTTTATATTATTTTTGGGACTAACCTATTAACCCAGAGCCCAGTGCCAGTTTCTATTTTTTCCGTTGTTTCAGTGTTTCGCAGAAAAGGAATATCAAACGAAGTCCAAACGGAATGAAACCTTCGGGAGAGTTATTTTTGGAACGGAAGCAATCCAGAAGACTTGGAGTGTATCTAAGGGAAGCAACGAGGAAGGCACGAGGCAGGGGGCGCGCTCAACCCCGCAGGTGCGCCCTCCACCCTCATGGGCCCCTCGTGGCTCCCCTGACCGACTTCTTTCGCCTATATATATCAATATACCCAAAACCATCGGGGAACAGAATAGATCGGGAGTTCCGCCGCCGCAAGCCTCTGTAGCCACCAAAAACCAACCGGGACCCTGTTCCGGCACCCTATCGGAGGGGGATCCCTCACCGGTGGCCATCTTCATCATCCCGGCGCTCTCCATGACAAGGAGGGAGTAGTTCACCCTCGGGGCCAAGGGTATGTACCAGTAGCTATGTATTTGATCTCTCTCTCTCTCTCTCTCTGTCTCTCTCTCTCTCTCTCTCGTGTTCTTGAGGTGATACGATCTTGATTTATCGCGAGCTTTGCTATTATAGTTGGATCTTATGATGTTTCTTCCCCTCTACTCTCTTGTAATGGATTGAGTTTTCCCTTTGAAGTTATCTTATCGGATTGAGTCTTTAAGGATTTGAGAACACTTGATGTATGTCTTGCCGTGCTTATTTGTGGTGACAATGGGATATCACGTGATCCACTTGATGTATGTTTTGGTGATCAACTTGCGGGTTCCGCCCATGAACCTATGCATAGGGGTTGGCACACGTTTTCGTCTTGACTCTCCGGTAGAAACTTTGGGGCACTCTTTGAAGTACTTTGTGTTGGTTTGAATAGATGGATCTGAGATTGTGTGATGCATATCGTATAATCATACCCACGGATACTTGAGGTGGCATTGGAGTATCTAGGTGACATTAGGGTTTTGGTTGATTTGTATCTTAAGGTGTTATTCTAGTACAAACTCTATGATAGATCGAACGGAAAGAATAGCTTCATGTTATTTTACTACGAACTCTTGAATAGATCGATCCGAAAGAATAACTTTGAGGTGGTTTTGTACCCTACCGTAATCTCTTCGTTTGTTCTCTGCTATTAGTGACTTTGGAGTGACTCTTTTTTGCATGTTGACGGATAGTTATATGATCCAATTATGTTATTATTGTTGAGAGAACTTGCACTAGTGAAAGTATGAACCCTAGGCCTTGTTTCCTAGCATTGCAATACCGTTTGTGCTCACTTTTATCATTAGTTAGCTTGCTGTTTTTCTATTTTCAGATTACAAAAACCTATATCTACCATCCATATTGCCCTTGTATCACCATCTCTTCACCGAACTAGTGCACCTATACAATTTACCATTGTATTGGGTGTGTTGGGGACACAAGAGACTCTTTGTTATTTGGTTGCAGGGTTGTTTGAGAGAGACCATCTTCATCCTACGCCTCCCACAGATTGATAAACCTTAGGTCATCCACTTGAGCGAAATTTGCTACTGTCCTACAAACCTCTGCACTTGGAGGCCCAACAACATCTACAATAAGAAGGTCGCGTAGTAGACATCATAGGGTTTTACCTCCATTAAGAGGGCCCGAACTTGGGTAAACATCGTGTCCCCCTTATCTCGTGTTACCTTCGATCCTAAGACGCACAGTTCGGGACCCCCTACCCGAGATCCGCTGGTTTTGACACCGACAACCCTCGAAAGAGCTTGTGATTTACGCACCCCCTTAAAGTCCATGCCCCTCGGGTACCGCGATGCGGTGTGCTAAGCCATGGTCAGCCCATGCCTGAGGGCTCGCGCAAGGAGGGGAAAGGCTTTATGATGCCTCCTGAGGCCAGCGGCTCCTGAGTCGGCAGCAAGGAGGCTCACCAGATGCTAAAGGGTGCACCCTCGCGAGGTGGGAAACTACCGCGTGTGTGTCAAGCTAAGTTATCCTACCACACCTGCTCGGAGCACGAACATCATAGCATAACACAAGAACAATAACATAGCATAGTGGCATAAGTACGATGGTTCATTACACGCCCCAGCAGGGCCCTCTGTTTTTTCCAAAATGAAGGAGGAAGGGAAGGTTAAACAAAAGCGGCCCGCACGACCGCAGTAGCTCCCGAGGGCTAGCTCCAGAGGCCCTCCGGGATCAACCTGAGCCCTCCTCCCGCTTCACCGAGGCATGGCGACGAGAAGATCCGCCACCTCCCTCGAAGCGAGCCCATTGACATGGAGGCTGGTCGTAGCTGCCGCTGCTTGTGCAATCGCTAGAGGAGGAGCCGCCTCCGCTGAACGAGTCGCGGCCGTCGCCAAGGGAAAGCTCACCGTCAGCGTTGTCACGCACTACAAACAAATACACTTCCATGATGATACATGTTTGTCACAGTAGGTCGCTTTTTCTGTCATGCATGTACATCCATGACGATTTTATGACAGAATCAAGATAGTCATACCTGTGCTGTCGTAGAAGTGTTCCATGACATTACCAAAATTATCATGACGGAAGTGTCCACTGCCATGACGATAAATTGCGCGTCATGGAAGTGCTTTCGTCAAGGGTGACTGACACATGGAATCCATCGTAACGGGTCGCCGTTAAGCTATCGGGTCCGGTTTTGGATCCGATAAGCCGTTAATAGCCTGGACCAATGAGGATTTTCCACGTGTAAAATTGTCATTGGCCGAAGGAAACACGTGTTGGCTCACTTTTGGGACAGATTTCATCCATTCATTGGATAGGAGGCGCCTATGATAGGTCGTCACGTGGCACGACCCAACAGAGGCCCATTCCGGTGAAAAGGCCGGCCCATTTGACTTGGTCAAAAGGTAACGGGCCGGCCCACGGAAAGCCTGTTCCTATATAGCCCATTTACGGCCCACTAACTCACGACCCGTTACGACCTATCGGAATTAAGCCCAATAGCTTCATCTGGGCCGTCCAATATGATTCTAGCCCGTTGTAACTTCCGACCCATGTATGGCCCATGATGTCTTTTGGCCCATACGAGGCCATTTGTAACTATTGGCCCATTAACGACCCGTAGTGAATCTGGCTCGCAATGAACAGTGTATCGCTTCATACCCACTAACGGCCCATTATTCCATTGGGGCGTTTCCAACCCGATCTTTGGACCTTCTCAGGGCCCATTTATTATTGAGCTTATTTCTAGCATTCAGTTACTTACGACCCATTACTGGCCTTTTCTGCTTGTGGGCCAAATTCAGCTCGTGGTTACAATCGGCCCATTTGCGGCCCGTTAATCCGTTGGGCCGTTTAAATAGCATCATCAAATACGGCCGATTAACGGCGGCCCGTTATTGTCGGCCCATGAATGGACGATTCCAAATCTAGCCCGTTTACGGCCCATAATGCGGTCTGCTATTGGCCCATGTTTGGCCGATCGATCATATGACCCGTAGAAGGCCCATTGATGCTACGGCCCGTAGAAGGCCCATTGTTTCTATGGCCCATAGGAGGCCCATGGTAACTACAACAAATATGTAGCCCATGGTTATTGTGGACTAGTTTTAAAAAATAGGTTATTGCGGCCAAACCGCGGAAAAAGAACTGCACTGACTACAAGCAAAGAAATTAAGGACAGTATAACCGCACCTAAACCGAGCCCTCTCAGCGATTAGCGTTTTCGGCCGTCCGTTTTTCCGATCTGGGACTTCCTGACCGTCTGTCGGGGAAACTGATCCACGAACACCTATGGGACCGGCGGACCGAGCCCCTTTCGGTTCGGCGGGGGGCGGAGATCGCACGAAGAGCGGATCGAGGCGGCACACGAGCGTTTACCCAGCTTTGGAGCTCTCCGGAGATAACACTCCCTCTGCTGCATGTGCGAGTGTATTGAGTTCTTGCTCGGGGCGCTGAGTGCTCTGATACACACTAGCTGCTAACGAGACCGGCGTGAGTGTTTCTCGCCTTCCACCCCTCTATGTTGCGCATGGGCCTCCTTTTATATGCTAAAGGGTCTCCGGCGGTGGCAGCGTAGACAAGGGTAAAAATGGAAAAGGAATTGCGGTTGGTACAACTACATGCAGATGTATCATACCTAACCACGACGGCGGGGACAAAAGCATTAAATGCCCGTCTCGTCGCCCAAATAGTGGAAAAAGGACCGTCGGGCGCCACCGCTTGCCACGGCGGCAATCTTGTCGAGATCGCTTGCCCTGCAAGACCGCTGGCGCACAACCTCTTGCCACGCGTGCTTGGAAAGGTCCTGCGACACGTTGGTGGATGTCTTTGGAGCCTGGTCTGAGTGGTAGTTTGCGCGGCAAGCGCCTTTGCCATGATCGTTGTCTTGTCGCGTCCGGAAGCTTGTCGCTCACGGGCCTTGCCGGACGCGTGGCGGCGTCGCGGCAAGTTCCTTGAGATGCCTTGGTTGGCCTTCCGGCAAGCTCCTCTTGCGGGCCTTGTCTCCTTGGCTTGAATACTTTGTTCTTGAATGGCTCCTGAGGAACCACGGAGGACCTTGGCGGTCACCCGGCAAGCCTTGCCGCGGGGTGCTGCAACTTCCCGTGCACAAGTTCGGGATACTAGGGTACCCCTACTCTAGTACACCGACAGGATCCCCCGGGCCTGGGCCACACACGGTGCCGAGCGCTGTTGGGCCAGGCCCAAAATAGGGCACGGGCACGCGCGGCCTGGGTTACACCGTATCTCACTCCGTATCCACCGCGCCCTCCCCGAACGACACGCGTCGAATGTGGCGTCGTGGGAGAGATCATGGGTGGTTTCTTTATTCGGAAAGACGGAACGCCTGCCCCCCTCCCTCTTTATAAGCAGGGGAAACAGGGGCAGTTCGCCCATCTCGCCGGTTGCTATTCCAATCTCAAAAACCTCCGCCGCTCCCCCCTTCTTCCCAAAGCTGAAAGAGAGCAGCGCTCCGCCCCCATCGCCACCGGCACCACCAACGCCGTCGATCTCTCTCACCACCTCCGCCATGGCTCCGAAAGCCGAAAAGGTTGTGAAGTCGGCCGAGGCACAGTGGCTCGCGGCGCTGCGAAAGGAACGGGCAACCTTCCCCCCTCAGCTCGCCGCGAAGGATCTGAGGGAGTATTACTACCTCTTCGGTCGACGGAGACGCGGCGCATCCGCAAGACGAAGGTACTCCCGGCTGCCGCTGAGGCGGCTCGAATGGATATCCCTTCTTCGCGTTGTTCTTCTACTACGGGCTCTTCCCACCTTTCTCGAGTTTTTCGTGACATTATGAACACCTACGGGTTCCGCCTCCTTGACTTCACCCCAATGCCGTTTCGACCATGGCAGTTTTCGCACATCTCTGCGAAAACTTTGTCGGAATCTATCCAAATGTAGCTCTTTTTCGCCACTTCTTTATGCCCCGAGTTGAGAGAAGGGAGCCTTTATCGACGGAATCGTGCGGATCTCGAGAACGGCAAGAAGGAAGCTTATGCGGAGGAGAGCTCCGCGGCAAGTGGGATGAATGGAGAGCGGATGGTGCTGGATTGTCGAGGAGAACCGTAGCCATTTACCGCCAGCGCCAAGCCCGAGAGGCGCGGCAGCGATTGGAACAACGTGGCCCGGAAGGCGATAGGCTGAAGATTGCCATCACTCGGATCCTACGCCTCAGGCTTGCCGGGCTCACCGTAGGCGCCGTTGGCGCAGATTTTCTTCGCCGTCGCATCACCCCCCTGCAGGAGAGGAGGAGACCTGCCTGGGAGTTCCAGAATGCGGCGGATATCATGAGGCTGTGCCCGGGCCTCAACTTCAACTTCACTGTCCTGGAACTAGACGCGATGCTTCTGGAACTGTTCAAGCACGATCCTCAACATCCCAAAGTGTTCAGGTTGCCGAGGGGTGTCGTTCCGCTGTGCAATAACTCCTTGCTCGACCGCATCCATGCAATGATGCCGCTGTGCGATTCGCATGGAATTGTCCCAACTTGGCAAGAGCCCGCAGGCGGCGTCGTGCGGGGAGTTCTTTGACGGCTTGGTAGAAATGCGGTCCCTCCGATGAGCGAAGGGCCTTACTCGCGACACCACCGATGCGGAGATGCGGCGCGACGCCACTAGGCTGGAAGAGGCGGCGCAGGCTGCCGCATGGCGAAGTTTGGATTCACCGTGGAGGAGGCAGAGGTAGCAGAGGCGGCAAGCCTTGACGAGCGAGAGGAGCTTGCGGCGAGGAGAGCTTGTGCGGCTGAAGCTGAGTCGGCGATCCGCCGAGGGCGCGAGCGACTCGTTGAAGATCGACTCCTCCTCTTTCTCCCCTTCAGACAGCTCGCCGCAAGCGGAGCCCCCAGCTCCACCAAGAAGGCGTCTCCGCAAGGCGGGGGCGTGGCGGGCGGCAGACGGGTCAACAGCCGCGCGCCGCGCGACACGCTCCACCGTGGCAAGCACTGTTGCCGCGGGAGCACCTCACGCCGCTGCGGCAACTGGAGCGGGGCCCTCCCAGACCACCGCTTCTGCCCCCGCCAAGCGGCTAAGGGAACCTACTCCTCCGCCTTGTCACGCCGATGGTGGGCCGAACTTCGACCTCTCCGCGCTCAGCTCCGACGAAGAAGAGGAAGAGTAAGATTCTTTGCTGTACTTGTAGTTCTTCAATTCTTGCTGTTTTGTCTTGTATCTGATTTGCTTTACTCCGAACCCATTCCTTTTCAGGACTCTGGCCCAGAGAGCGGCGAAGAGAGCCAAGGTCCCGGTGATTGTCATCGAGGACGAACCCACCGCGACAGCAGGGGGTGTGTCCGAGACCACCTTGCCGGACCCGGCAACTATTCCCCAAAGCAGCCCCCAGCGCAGCCCCCAGCGTAAGTGTATGGTTTACTTCCTGCTGTTAGGCGCGCGTTGGTGCTCTTTCTTTTCTCGACATCGACTATTGGTTTGCGTAGGAGCGAGCGGTCTCACCAGAGTGCCGGAAGCCGCTCCCGACATGCCATCTTCTTCGACTACACCGCCAAGGGAGGATTCCCCGGCAAGGGAGAATTCTCCGGCAAGGGAGAAGTCTCCGGCAAGGGACAGTTCTCCGGCAAGGGACAGCACCAGCGACCCCCCGGTGGCGGAGACCACGTCTGTAGATCCTAGTACAGGTAATCCTCTTGCTTGAAAACTTCCCTTGGGTTCTTCTTATTCTGATTTTCTTTTTGAATATTTGCTTGACTTTTCTTCCTTTCCCGGTCGTCAGGTCCATCTGCCACGGAGCCGATGGAAACCAAGGTCGCCGACGAGGAGAGAATGTGGCAATACCGTCGGCCTTGTTGTCATCGAAGAAGAAGCCGCGCTGATGATCCGCGGGCGGAGAGGCCGCTAAAGCTGCCGCCATAAAAAGCTGGCGAGGGTCCGGCGATCACACCGACGGCCCCGAGGCGCGCAGGAGCGTCAGCGCCTCGCCGATTGCCGATCCCTCCGCCCGCGCTGCAGCGTCGAGCTCAAGAGCCCAGCTCGGCGCCTATTTGAAGGCGGCGATGGTGTCTTCATCAAGCTCCCACGGGCGTCGAGCCCGGCGCCGATCGAAGGAGAAACCTTTGATGAAGAGTTGCTCGCCTCCGCATTGGCCGACGCTGGTCGACGCGCCGAGAAGCAGCAGCGGCGAGCCTGAGGAGGAGCAGTTGCTGCGGAAGCTGTTGTCGCTCTACCGCGCCCGACAGGCCAAGCTGGTATCCCGAGAAGCGCTTGTCGTGAAGGCGGGAGCGGACATCGAGAAGCGCGGAGGAGCTCCGGGGCCTCAACCAGGAAGCTCTCCGGTCCTGGCGGAGGAGGGAGCAACTCGCCGAGGCGTAAAGCCTTCCTCCTCGAGAAGGCTGAAGTTGAAGAGCAACAACGGCTTGCTGCCGAGAAGCTGTCTCTGCGAGGAAGGCGAGTTAGGCGCAGCGGAAGGTTAGCCTTGATAGCCACGAGGAGGAGCTTGCAGCGCAAGCAAACATTCGGCGGGGCTCTCAAGGAAGCGAGAGGATCTTGCCGCAGCTGCCAAGGCCGCCAAGAAGGAGCTGGAGACGAAGGTGGCGCAGCTGGAGGCCGATCTCAAGGTGAGCGGCGAGGAGCTTGCTGCGCTCAAGCGTGAGCGCGAGAAGGATGCCTACACCCTTGGCGAGCTGCAGGTTCGTCTCGCCGAGAGGAGCAAGGAGCTTAGTGCCGCCAAGGACTCCAACGCAGATCTTGAGTTGAAGCTGACTACTTTGACCATGATGCTGGACGGCGTCAGGGAGCAGGAGGTGGCCTTGAAGGAGAAGATCAAGGCCGACGAGGCGCTTTGGCGAACGCTGCTGCCGCCTGTAAGCGCTTTTTAGGGAGAATGTGGAACCTTGGACCAAGGGTCTCGTGGATGTTGCCGCAGCCATCGACGAGGGGCTGGCGCTTGCTGGGGATGGAGGATCTCGGTATTCTCCGATGAGCACCTCCAACCCAGCGCCAAACTCAGCTTGTTCTTCAAAGGCGTGGCGGCGGCCCTCCAGCGACTCGGGAGAAGATCCCAAAGCAGCTGGCCGGCGAGTCGCGCCCGGATCTGTGAGGAGCTCTTCAAAGGTGCGGTGAAGGTGGCCTTCCGCAACCCAGGCCTCAACCTCACCAGCGTCCTCGGGACCTTGCCGCGGATGCTGATCTGGAAGCGCTCAAGACCGTTATCGCACCATTGTGGACAAGGTGGCGGGATCAAGAGGGTTGAGGCGATCGCGTGGATTAGGCCGCCCGTTTTCTCTTTTTCTTGTCGCTGCTGGTCATGTTATGAGAACAATCTGTTAGAGCTGCGACAAGCTATCTTGTAATATGACTCTATTTGGTAGCGATTGCTATGTTATTTCCTTTACTTGATTCCTTCCTTTGTATGTTTTGCCCTCGCTTTTAGGGAACTTGTCGTGTGAGCACCTTAGCCATGAAAGCGCTGAGTCTTGGGACGTTAGTAGCTTCTTTGGCGGTGCCGCTACCGACAAGAAACCTTATCGCAACTAGTCGCAGCTCACTTAAGTTGTTGAGCGGACTCGAAACAAAGTAAGGCGCAACTAGCTACGAGTTGGTTCCTCCGCGCAGGTTTTCCATACAAAGCACGGTCGTTCGAGGAAGATAACTTAAAAATTCTAAAACTGATTGCTCAAACTTTAGCAACTTAGCTTTTCTGTCGTTTGCTTCCCGGTAAGGCGAAACTTCCTCGAACGACGCTTGGTCCACACCATTATCTTCTCCTTTCCCCCCGACAAACTTGTGGGCGAGGGGACCTTCCTTTCTTTGAGAAAGAGAAAGAAGAGAAAATAAAGATATGGAGCCTTACGGCTTGTTATTGCTTACCGGGGGTAGGCGCTGCACAAAGTGTCAGATAACACATGCAAAAAATAGAGTAGAAAGCATGAAATTGACAAGATGTGCGGAGCACATGAGCTTTACTTATGCACGGGGTCTGCGCCCGGCTTCATACAAAGGATTACATGCAACATCGGCAAGACTTGTACAAAAGGTGGTTGCCGGAACAGGTTCCAGCAACCGCGCCCTATGGGTAAAACTTACGAAGATGCTCAATGTTCGGGGAGTTGCTCACGGAATGCCATCTTGGTCTCAAGGTGGACAGCGCCAGCCTAGTGACTCGTTTCACCGGTAAGGGCCTTCCCACTTCAAGCGTCAACTTGTTGGAATTCTTGGCGGACTGAGCGCGCCGAAGAACAAGGTCGCCTTCCTCGAGACTCTGGCATTAACTGCGGCTATGGTAGCGGCACAAAGCTTGCTGGTATCGAGCAGCTCGTCAGTGCCTGAAGGCGATCCTCCTCAAGGAGCAGCGCGTCATCTTGTCATAACTGCTCTTGCTCAAGCTCATCATAGCGAGCACTCGAGGTGACCCGTATCTGAGTTCCGTGGGGAGAACTGCCTCTGCTCCATAGACTAGGCGAAGGTGTCGGCGGTGGCTCGATTTGGCGTCGTCCTGATCAACCAAAGAACCACCGGCAGCTCCTCAATCCAGTTCTTTCCACACTTGTGCAGCCTGTCGAAAGTCCTGGTCTTGAGCCCGCGCAGCACTTCAGCATTCGCCCTCTCCGCTTGACCGTTACTTCTCGGATGAGCAACAGAAGCGAAGCAGACCTTGGCGCCAAGATCTTGGGCGTCTTGTATGAAGGTGCGGCTCGTGAATTGCGTGCCGTTGTCGGTGATGATCTGTTAGGGATCCCAAACGGCAAACAATCGACTGAAGAACTTGATCGCCGTCGTCTTGTCACCGCCTCATTGCTTCCACTTCCGCCACTTTGTGAACTTGTCGATTACAGCGTACAAGTACTCAAAGCCCCGACAGCTTCGGGAAAGGGGCGAGGATGTCGAGCCCCGGACCGAAAATGGCGAGGATAAAGGGATCGTCCCGGAGAGCTTGAGCTGGCTGGTGTATCTGCTTGGAATGGGCCTTGCACGCTTCACACTTGGTTACTTGTGCGGTTGCATCCGGAGGGCTGTCGGCCAAAAGAAACCTTGCGGAGCGCTTTGCGGCAAGTGCTCTTCACCAATGTGGTGACCACATATGCCTCCATGTATCTCTGCCAACAGCTTTTGTCCGTCTTCCGGTGAATACACTTCAATTTCACGCCGTTGAGTCTTCTTACGTATAGTGTCTTTGTCGACAAACTGGTACATACTTGACTGCCGGGCTACTCTTTCCGCTTCTTCTTGCTCTTGGGAAGTTCTCTGTCTGAAGGAAATGGACAATCTCTGTGCCCATCTTTGGAGCTTGCGGCTCGACAACAAGGACTAAAGGCACATCTGCTGCTGCGGGAACATCCGCTTCTATGGCGAGAACCTGCGGCTCAGCGGAGCTTAGCGTTCCCGGCAAGCTTGCGAGCAAAACTTGTCGGGGCGTCGCTTCAGCGGAACAAACCCTAGGGCTTGCGGAGCAGACTGCTCCTCGGCACCCTTGGTGTTGATCTTGAGGACCTTCTTGGCGGCGGCTTCGGGGAGCTCTGCCGAAAAATAGTCACCAGAAATCAACTTCCTCTTCTTGCTCTGTCCAGTTGATGGCGTTACAGATGGTTGAGTCAGTCTGAGCACAAAGATCCCTGGTTCCACAGGTAACTTAAGTGCGGCGCACTTCGACAGGCCATCGGCAATGTCGTTCTGAACTCTTGGAACATGTTCCATTTGTAGGCCGTCAAAGTGCTCTTCTAGCTTTCTCACTTCATCAACGTAAGCTTCCATCAACGGACTCTGATAATTCTTGTTCACTTGGCGGACGACAAGCTGTGAGTCACCCCTGACAATGAGCTTCTTGATCCCAAGGTCTGCTGCGATCCTGAGGCCGGCAAGCGAACCTTCATACTCTGCGGTATTGTTCGTTGCTTGCTCCTTGGGAAAGTGCATCGGACTACGACTTGAGGTGCTCTCCGGTGGGTGCAACAAGTAGCACGCCCTTTTGGCGCCTTGCAGCGAGAAGGCACCATCAAAGTACACCAGCCACTCTTTGCTTGCTTCCTTGGCGGGATGCTCATTTCGGAATTTCTTCATCTTGTGTTGGCGTCCATTCTGCTATGAACTCCGCCAATGCTCGCTTTGGATAGTCGAAGTGCTCTCAAACTTGAGGCCAAAGCTTGGCAGTTCAGTGCCCACTCGACAATCCTGCCTGTTGCTTACGGATTTTGCAGTATCCTCTTCAGCGGAAAAGCAGTGACGATTGTGATCTCATGTGCTTGGAAGTAATGGTGCAGCTTTCGAGGCCATGAGAAGGCGAAAAGCAATTTCGCACACCAGTACCTTGAACTAGCCCCTGCAGAAGGGAACCGACAAAGTAAACTGGGCGCTGCACCATTCTTTTTTCGCATCTTCTCGCGCGCTGCGCAGATCCATCTTTGTCGGGACCGAGTTTGCGGTGAAGTCCCCGCTTGTCGCTGGATGCATCTGCCATGGTTCTTTGGCTCATCATCCGCCTCCCTCTCCGCTACTAACGTAGCACTAACCACTTGATTGGTTGCCGCTATATATAGCAGCAACTTCTCTTGTGGCTTAGGTACGACAAGTGTTGGAGTGGAGGACAAGTATCTCTTTAAGTCCTGCGGTGCAGCCTCCGCTTCGAGTCCATTTCATTGGACCTGCCCTTTCAATATTTTGAAAAATGGTAGAGGCGGCGCTCATGAACCTAGAGATAAACCTCTTTGAGAGCAGCTATGCAACCGCAAGTCTTCGTACATCCTTGGCGCTTTGGTGCTTCAATCTGCTCAATGGCCTTGATCTTGTCGGGATTGGCTTCAATTCCCGCTGAGAGACGAAGAACCGAGAAGCTTGCGGAGGGACTCCAAACACACACTTCTCGGGGTTGAGCTTGAGGTTGATCTTGCGCAGATTTGCAAAGGTTTCGTCTAAATCTTGAATCAGAGTCGCCTTGTCCTTGCTCTTGACCACTATGTCATCCATGTAGGCTTCCACATTTCTGTGTATTTGCGGCTCAAAAGCGTCATGGACTACCCTTGCAAATGTTGAACCAACATTCTTTAAACCGAAAGGCATCCGTACGAAACAGTAGGTGCCACATGGGGTGATGAATGCGGTCTTCTCCTCATCCTCTTCTGCCATGAAGATCTGATGGTATCCTGAGTATGCATCAAGGAATGAAAGCAAGTCACATCCGGCCGTGGAGTCAACAATCTGGTCGATGCGCGGCAAGGGAAATGGGTGTTTGGGACAAGCTTTATTGACATCGGTAAAGTCGATACAAAGCCTCCATTTCCCATTTGCCTTGCGCACTACTACAGGGTTGGCCAACCACGTAGGATGGAGCACTCCTCTGACAAGGCCTGCTGCTTCCAATTTCTTGATTTCTTCTGCGATGAATTCTTGGCGCCCCTTGCTGCTTCGACTTTACGCTTGGCGGGCGCGCATGAGGACAGGCGGCAAGATGGTGCTCGATTACTTTCACAGGAACACGGGGATGTCGGGCGGTTGCCATGCAAATCGTCGGCGTTCGCTGCAGGAAAACAACGAGCGCTTTCCTATTTAGGGTCGAGAGTGGGCGATGGTAAAGGTACCACCGGTGCCATCCTCCTGGCGGACACCTTCTTGGTCTCTGGTGGAGCTGCCATTGTCTTCTTACACTTGCGGTGTAGCTCAATGGTGCGTCCTCGGCGGCAGTGCAGCACTCCGAAGAGGTGCGCTTGCGGAGTGGGCATCGAACTCTTGCGGACTTGGTTTTCTTCTTCGCCCGGAGCTTCAGCGACAAGTGACTTGTGATCATTGCGGCTGCTGCTTCCGGTAGATCTTGTCGGCGCAGATAAGAGCATCCTTCTTGTCGCCGAGGACGGAGATGACACTTATCGGGCTGGCATCTTCACATGTTGTATGCATAGCGAGAGGCTGCCATGAATTTGGCGAGTGCTAGGCGGCCGAGTATCCCATTGTAAGGCAATGGAAAGTCAACAACGTCAAAAGTGACCCTCTCGATCCTGAAGTTCAACTCGCTGCCAAATGTCACCGACAACGTGATCTTTCCTTGACTTGCTCCTTCCCGGATTGATTCCTTGGAATGTGCGGTCTCTTGAGCTTCGCCATCGAGGATCTGGAGTTTTGGAGTACCTCGGAGGAGATCAGGTTCAAGCGGCCCGGCCGTCAACTAGCATCTTAGTGACCTTGAGGTTGCGGATAGTTGGTGAAACCAACATCGGCAAGCACCGACCGCAGATTATGCGATCAGGGTGGTCCTCAATATCAAAGATGATAGGCGTCTTTGGACCATTTAGAGGCTTGCGAGACTCGGCGGGTGGTTTGCCGCATTGACTTCCCGCACCATTGCTTGAGCTGGCGGTGTGAAGTATCGAGAAGCACCGCCGTCAACGCACAGGACCTCTGTGGCTTCTGGAACTCCTGCTCATCGGTCTCGTCATCATCCATATCTTCATCGTCGTCGTCATCTTCATCCTTATCGCGGCGCGGGAGGTCTGTCTCCTTGCCTTTGCTTGGCCTTGCCGCGGCGTCCTCCTCGGCAGGCGTTTCTTCCGGCTCCTCCAAAGCACCTTCTGGGCCTTCTCCTTGTCGCGTCGCGTCGTATTCAGCCTTTTGTTGCTCGACAAGCTGCTCGACCTTCTTGCAGCTCGAGATCATGGCCCTTAGTGCGGTGGATCTTGCAAGATTGCTTGTTGGTGCCGTCGCTTGTCGGCGACAGCACCACACCTGGTAGTTGGTGCTGCGGCAATCTCCTCGCCGGAGCTACCAGCTTTGGCTTTCTTGGCGCCACCTCCGTTGCGGACTGCTCAACAACTAGCACATCTTTGCCTTTCTTCTTCCTGTTGTTCCGCCGCTGGTTTTTCTTTGCGGGGCAGCCTCCTCACTATCAGATCCTCCCGCTACATATTCTCTCCGGAGTTTCCTCCTTCCTCAAAGACGTGCACACTTGTCGGCGGGGCATATAGCTCATCGACGCGTCTCGATCTTGCACATCGCCATCTCCTCCGCATCTTGCGGTTTTGCACGTTCGATGGGAGCGCTGATTACCGTGGCAGGGTGGACATCTGGGATGTTGTCTTTGTCTGTGGCTGAATCTCTAAATGTACTTGCGAGGGCTCTCCTTCCTTACAGGCGGCGAGATGAAGGTCGCTCTCTTGGCCATGAGGCTTGTGGTCGCTGTAAGGCGCCGACAAACTGATGGCATAGGTCTGCCAGGAGGATATGGAGTTGTCCGGCAAGTGCATGAGCCAGATCGACATTGGGCTTGAGCACCGGAAGTAGTTGGCGGGATCTTGTCGCCCCGCCCCGGCAGCTTGCACCGCGATGGTGTAGATCTTTGAGGAACTCCGACGGATCGACTTGCCGTCGTACTTCTCGCACGTCGGCTTGAAATTCTTCGTGGTGGGCCATGGACTTGCCGCAGCTCACGAGTGAGCGCAGGGCAACCTACGCGTCTGACGCAAGTCGCTGGTTCCCCTGGTGCATGCGTGTCGACGGAGGGCCCGGCGACTGGTCCGATTGACGCGCGCTTCTCTTGGCGCTCGATCGCGCGAGTTCGGCGTCTTCTTCTTGTCGTTCGTGAAGAACTTGGCGCTGATCGCGACGAGCTCGTGGATCTGATGATGCGGCGGAGTCGTTGTCGAGGTGGATCCGCGAGTCGGTGATCTTGGCCTTGGGTGGAGAGTGCATGGTGGTTGCACCCCACGGTTTCGTTGCCATCGGCTCGTGCACAGCAGTCTGCGCGGCAGCGATGTACTCGGCTGCGCGGAGTGTCGCCGTTAAGCGAAGCCGATGAGACTCGAATGGTGGCCCTCCATTCATCGATCTTGTCTGCCGTTGGAGGGTAATCCAGAGCAGTTGAGCTCGCGCCAAAGCTTGCTGGAGTGGTGGGCGGCGATGGCGGGCGGCGCGAGAACGGATATGCTCG
Source organism: Aegilops longissima (assembly GCA_021605205.1). NCBI lineage: Eukaryota > Viridiplantae > Streptophyta > Magnoliopsida > Poales > Poaceae > Aegilops > Aegilops longissima. Next base: position 597,796,742 of record CM038678.1, on the reverse strand, counting down.
GACTTCTAACTATGTTATAAGGAGCGATATCCCGCCCAGCGACCGATGCCTCGCTCGTGCCAGCATGTTGGCGTGCATGCTGGTCTTGAGCATCCCGAGATCCACCAGCTCGATCTTGGCCCAACGAACATATGGCACTGCGATTACCATGACGCTGTCGGTCCTGCGCCTCCTGAGGTGGGCGCGGTGCATGTACGGACGCCGAGGTCTGCGCAGCCTTGTCCTTGGACTTGGCAGCACCGTGGGCTCCCTCGTCGATGTTCGTTCTTCCGCCGGCGTCTACCCCACCACCCGTTTGCTCCGGTGATGGTGGGATCGACGTGGACGGAACAGCTGCCGCCGAAGCCTTCTTCTTCGGTGGCATGTCGATGAAGAAGATGAAGATCTAGCTCGTGTGAGCGTCGGATCAGGTTCACACAACCTCGGCGCCCTACGGCGCGCCAAAGATGTCGGGAAACTGATCCACGAACACCTATGGGACCGGCGGACCGAGCCCCTTTGGGTTCGGCGGGGGGCGGAGATCGCACGAAGAGCGGATCGAGGCGAAGCACACGAGCAATTTACCCAGCTTAGGAGCTCTCCGGAGAGATAACACTCCTACTGCTGCATGTCTGAGTGTATTGAGTTCTTGCTCGGGAGCGCTGAGTGCTACAATACACACTAGCTGCTAACGAGACCGGGCGTGAGTGTTTTTCTGCCTTCCACCCCCCCTCTACGTTGCGCATGGGCCTCCTTTTATATGCTAAAGGGGTCTCCGACAGGTGGCAACGTAGACAAGGGTAAAAATGGAAAAGGAATTGCGGTTGGTACAACTACTGTAAAGTGTATCATACCTAACCACGACGGCGGGGACAAAAGCATTAAATTCCGTCTCGTCGCCCAAATAGTGCAAAAAAGGGACCGTCGGGACGCCACCGCTGCCACGATGGCAATCTTGTCGGCGTCGCTTGCCACATGCAAGACCGCTGGCAAGACAGACCTCTTGCCACGCGTGCTCGAAAGGTCCTGGCGACACGTTGGTGGATGTCTTTGGGAGCTTGGTCTGAGTGGTAGTTTGCGCGGAAGCGCCTTTGCCTTGATCGTTGTCTTGTCGCGTCCGGAAGCTTGTTGCTCACCGGGCCTTGCCGGGACGCGTGGCGCGTCGCGGCAAGTTCCTTGAGATGCCTTGGTTGGCCTTCCCGGCAAGCTCCTCTTGCCGGGGCCTTGTCTCCTTGGCTTGAATACTTTGTTCTTGAATGGCTCCTGAGGAACCATGGAGGACCTTGGCGGTCACCCGGCAAGCCTTGCCGCGGGGTGCTGCAACTGCCCGTGCACAAGTTCGGGATACTAGGGTACCCCTACTCTAGTACACCGACACCGTCCGATTTCGTCGCTGTGGCGATCTATTCTGCAGTCTGTGTTAACTGGACCCGGCTGTCCTATGGGCTGCTGCTCCACGGGCCGAAACCAACGCCTGTGGTGCATTGGGCCTTTGGCGAACCGGCAGCCCATTCGAAGGAGGGACAACGACCGCGTGAGCCCAACAGAGCGAACCCTAATCGAGTCCCAATCGAGGTAAGGGGTGCATCGATCCGGAATCAGAGTTTGGCGGCTGGTTCCATCCATCGAAGACCGTCGGGTGCGTCCGTCCACCTGAGTTCAGTGATGGGATCGAGTCCATCCGGTCGGTCCCAGCGACCGGAAGAGCGGGATCCAGGTGAAGACGAGTCCATCCGCTCGATCCCAGCGACTGGCAGAGCAGGATCCGGTTCGAGCAGATCCAATCCAGCGCGTGGCAGAGAGGGAGAGACGCCTCCTTTACTGGTAACTTCTCTCCTCTCCTTCAAGCTCGCAATGATGGCATTGTTCTGCTGGAAACTGCTCTCTCCTCTCCTTCAATCTCACAATCATGGCATTGTTCTACAGGAAACTGCTCTGTCCCCTTCAAGCTTGCGATTATGGCCTATTATCATTCATTCATTCATTTGCTTAATGCCTGGTAAAGTCCCAAACCTCGCAGGTACTATATAATGCCTCCCTCCCTAGCTCTCTATGCACATCTTACTCCAGCAGCAACATCTTCTTCGACGACATGCTCAGGTATGCTACCTGCAAGTTGCATCGATGTCTTCAGGTCGTCTCAAAAAAAGATACTCATATCCTCTCCCAACAAAAATATGTGCAGGTGATGTTCATGCTACGCATTCACAGTTGATTTGGGCAGATTCTGCAGCTTCCTATTGTCCATTCTTGTGCTCAGTCGTTCATCATCTCAAATGGCTTTTGGAGAGGTAATTACTCCTTTCAGTTTTTGCTATGTATAATACTATGCTGCAAATCCTTTACATAATATATTCCTTTGGGATATGGATCAGGTGAGTTAGAAAAGTAATATTACAATGCGCAAAAAACGTAACCATTCCGTCATAGAAGGAGTTGAAGCCTCAACTTCTTCTGCCTGTACTAATAAACGAGCAAAGTCCAATTCTGTCGACAACTTTTTCCCTAAGTACCATAGGTGACATTCAAATTAAAATCGTTTCGCCCGTATTAAATTCAGAAGACAGAAGAAATTAGTACAATCAGGGCCATTGCGTGATACCAATGGCCATGTAAAATGGCCTCTTAATGAGGAGTATGCATACGCCCTTAAAGGTAATCTAGTTACCAGAAAAATAAATCATTTGCTGTTCATGTGCACATAATAAATAAACAACTAAAGTCGATTACCCTTTTGCCTATTCAGCTACATATCATCGTCGGTCACGTCTAGGAGCACCTTGTTATACATGCCACCATTGTGGTGCGTTCTTCTGGTGGGATGAGCATGTAGAGAAAGGGTCCAGCTGGAAGAAGAGGCACATTATCTATAACCGCTGTTGTAGCGGTGGGCGTGTGAATTTACCACAGTTTTTAGCACCCCCTCCAGAACTTGCAAACTTTATGCACTTCAATGAAGGTCATGAAAGTCGTGAATTTATGAACCATATTAGGCAATATAATTTTCTATTTAATTTTACTTCTTTTGGTGCCAACATAGACAAAAAAATCAATGATGGTAATGGCCCATATGTTTTTCGAATAAGCGGCCAGGTTTACCATAGAATTGGTACGTTACTTCCTCATGATGGTAACCCAAAGTTTGCTCAATTGTACATATATGATACTGAAGATGAAATCAAAAATAGAATAAAAGCACTGTGCAAAGAAGATGATGATTTACATGGTGAGTTGGATCGAAAAATCATTGCAACGTTGATGCATATGTTAGACAACATAAACCCGCTCGTTAAAAAATTCAGACAAGCTAGAAACAAAATTAAAGAATTTCCTGACGAACGTGTAGCAATAAGGATTTTGGCTCCACAAAATACTGGTGATGTCCAGTACAATTTACCCACACACGACGACATTGCTCTTTTAATTGTTGTAGATTATACGTTTCAGTTACAAATTTATTGCATCAAGCACCATCGTAAATTTCTTAGGACAATTTGTGTCTTGATGTTTTTTTATTAGCATCCAACATATATGTATGCCCTTTATTGTTTGGATAACCCAATTAACTAAGGAGCAATCTCTCTTTTTGCTAGGCTCTAAACAATGTAAATAGTATTGTTAGCCAACACTGATTGGAAAGGTATGTAACGTAATTTAGTTTTTGAGATAAAAAATATGCTTATAAGTTTAATTTTCACATTGTGCTATCATAAAATTTAACTTCAATTTTAACACCACGCTAAAATAAAAGATAACTTGCTTAATTACTATGAGCTATGTTTATGGATTCAACTGCGCATTTTCACATCGATAACTTCATAGTTGAACAACTTGAAGTGGCTGGTGCAACCAAAAGGACTACATTGATCTTTGTGCGACCATCAAAGACATCCAGGTACTCTCCTCTGATTTTTCATGATCTAATCTCATATGCCTTGTTATCTGCTCTACATAATATTATTGGAAAAAATCTCTCACGCACCACTGCTCTCTACTACAATTTGCTCTTATGCTTCATGATTGAATCTGATTTGGACCGAAATGTTGGCAAATCAGATCATTCACCCTCACGTATAATCTGTATATCTTACTTCAACAAATCTAGCATATATAAAAATCAGAGATCCTGGTCATAACCTGATTCTGGTTGCTTTTTTTTATAGAGATACTCCTTGGACTATGGAATGATGCTTTTAATTATTTATTTATTTCAGTTACTACATTGCGTCTCTATCTGGGTAGAAAACGCTGTCGATGTGTTTGAACGTGATCATGGCACCACTTCCTAACCTTATGATGTGCTCTACGCTCTTCCTTCGAAACAAATTCCATATTAATCCTTATCACTCATTTTTGGCGTGTCCTAAAGAACAAAAATTCCTTCTCCTGATCAGCTAGCCCAAAACACAACACGGTACAATGTGCATTGGCACTAAAAGCAACCAAACGTAAGCCACAGAAAATCAAGTTATGAATAGGATTGACTAGCCCAAAGCTTTTGCATAAATTCATGCACTAATATGTTAGTATGAATTTATGCTTACCATGATTAGATGGACATAGAAGAAAGGTACATACAGTGGAATGTTTTTGTAGAAGGTTATAAATTGGGAACGAAATGGTAGCATCTGCTTTATTGTTATGTGGTATTTATATTAGAGCTTTTGTTCTTCTTATCTTTACACATTGCAATCCATCCTTTACATTTTGAATTTGATTCAATGTGCATGAACCTAGGGATGCAAGCAGGCCAGGTTCGCGGACAATAACACAATACAAACGTAATGTTAATTTTACAGCCAATACGTGATAAGCTAATTGACGACTTTTGCGGATAAAGCAGGATGCCCATTGCACCCCTATACGATCTGGAATGCAGTCATCATTTTGGCTGCAAGGTCTTTCTTTTGGTTCTTTTGGATAAATAGATAACATTGTATAATTCTATGTGTGGATGCTTTTGGGAAGCTTTTTGTTGTATTATTACTCAGGCTTAGAATGTAGATTTTTATGCAAATGTTGATGTAAATGGTTGTTGAGTAACTTCATTTTGGCCAGCTCTTCACACGTTGTTATGTTATGCAATTGCTCTCACCAATGAAGCCCATTAGACAAAAATAAACATGTAGTGAGGGAGTCCTGGACTAGGGGGCGTCCGGATAGCCGATCTATCATCTTTGGCCGGACTCCTAGACTATGAAGATACAAGATTGAAGACTTCGTCCCGTGTCCGGATGGGACTTTCCTTGACGTGGAAGGCAAGCTTGGTGATACGGATATGTAGATCTCCTACCATTGTAACCGACTCTGTGTAACCCTAACCCTATTCGGTGTCTATATAAACCGAAGGGTTTTAGTCCATAGGACGAAAAACAATCATACTATAGGCTAGCGTCTAGGGTTTAGCCTCTCTGATCTCGTGGTAGATCTACTCTTGTACTACCCATATCATCAATATTAATCAAGCAGGAGTAGGGTATTACCTCCATCGAGAGGGCCGAACACAGGTAAAACATCGTGTCCCTTGTCTCCTGTTACCATCCGCCTAGACGCACGATTCGGGACCCCTACACGAGATCCGCGGTTTGACACCGACATTGGTGCTTTCATTGAGAGTTCCTCGTGTCGTCACCTATAGGCCCGATGGCTCCTTCAATCATCAACAACGACGCAGTCCGGGTGAGACTTTTCTCCCGGACAGATCTTCGATTCGGCGGCTTTGCTGCGGGCAATTCACTTGGCCATCTCGAGATGATCGAAAGCTACGCCCCTGGCCATCAGGTCAGATTTGGAAGCTTAAACTATACGGCCGATGTCCACGGAGACTTGATCTTCGACGGATTCGAGCCGCAGCCAAGCGCGCCGCACTATCTCGATGGGCATGATCTAACTCTGCCGCGAAAGTGTCACGGAGGTCGCACTAGTGTCCGCTCCGACCATTGATTCGAGCCGATCTCGCCGATCGAGGATGGTTGGTTGGACACCACCTCGGGGCTGAAATCTCTCGGCGATTGAGCGAACGCCATCCTGTCCTTTGCAAAGCTCGTGACTCCTGTGTGCGGACTCCTTTCCGGACTCCAAAACTCCAGCGCCCGCCGGTCGAATCCGATCGGGCGCCGATTATGGAGTTCACCGTCGCGGACATCTTTCGGCACTCGCCCTTTGGCGATATCCTCGAACTCATTAAAGTCTCTCTCTTTGTTAGGAGAGCCTGGCTGGACTATCGTCGGGAAGGTTGGGATGCGGACGACGAAGAAATTCAGCGCCCACCTTTGCCCATTTTGTAGCCATTGTCGAAAGCTTAAGCGGCGTGCTCGATTTGATTCGAAGACATCGACGGTATGGGCGACGATGTAGGAGACAACCATGAACCAGCACCTATAGGATACTGGACAACCACCTCATCCCATGATGTATACATGGTGGATACACCTAAAGGAAGTGACGACGAGGAACAACGGGACACTACGAAGGATAAATCCCTCGAAAAGCAGTCAAAATGGCAACTTAAACGCCGCACCAAGTCCCGCCTCGACAAAGACCCAGCCATAGAGCAGGGCGAACCGGTAGACGACAAACATGCTATCGAGCAACCCAAAGAGAAAACTACCGCCCGAATTTTATGAGGAGGCCGTAGAGCCCCCACAATAAAAAAACAAGAAGGCCACCCGGTCGGATGGACGACCCCATGGCAAACAGAGAGCGGCAAATGGCGCCGCACACAAGCCGGTACGCGATCCGCATAAGGATTCACATCAAAGGATGGCCCATTAGGTCCATCTATGGGCGAAAGCAAGCTCTTCAAAGCAATGCAACACCCCAAATATCCGAACATCACGGCACACCCAAATATAGGGTGCCGCACACCCCCGTGTTTCACCGATTAGGTTTGGATCACAATTCGGCGGGATTCAAACCCGTAAACATAGAGGCATACGACGGAACAACAGACCACAGTGCGGATTGAGGATTACATCCTCCACATACACATGGCTAGAGGAGATGATCTCCACGCCATAAAATACTTACCCCTCAAGCTCAAAGGGCCAGCTCGGCATTGGCTCAAAAGCCTCCCTGAAAATACCATTGGAAGTTGGGAAGAGCTCGAGGATGCTTTTCGGGCAAATTTTCAAGGGACTTATGTCCGTCCTCCGGTTGCAGACGATTTAAGTCATATAACTCAACAACCCGGAGAGTCAGCCCGCAAATTCTAGAACAGGTTCCTCACAAAAAAGAACCAAATAGTCGACTGTCCGGACGCCGAAGCCTTAGCAGCTTTCAAACACAACGTCCGAGACGAATGGCTCGCCAGACACCTCGGCCAGGAGAAGCCGAGAACCATGGCTGCATTAACAAGCCTCATGACCCGCTTTTGCGCGGGAGAGGATAGTTGGCTGGCAAGATGCAGTACCATCGACCCAAGTACATCCGAAGTAAGGGATGGAATTGGAAAACCACGACGCAGCAAGGACCAGCACCGGATTAAGAGGAACGGTCCAAAGAGCACGGCAGTCAACGCCGGATTCAAAAGCTCACGGCAGAACAATAAAAAACTGCCCCTTAAGGACAATAGCGATGAGCTATCCAACTTAAACAAAATCTTGGACAAGATATGCCAAATCCACAGTACTCCCGGGAAGCCTGCAAACCATACCCACAAAGATTGTTGGGTCTTCAAACAGTCCAGCAGACTCAACGCCGAACACAAGGGGCTCGACACACCAAGTGAAGATGATGACGAGCACCACAAGCAGAGCCCCGGAAAACAAAAGAATTTCCCACAAGAAGTCAAAACAGTAAACTTACTTCAAGTAACAGAAGGGCAAAACAGAGCGGCACCCACTGAATTACGCGCCGCACAATCTACCCAATGAGTCCCAACACTGGTTGTCAAAACCAATTACATTCGACCATCAGGACTACTCCGAAAGTATCCGGAACGCAGGATGGACTGCCTTGATACTAGAACCTATAATCGACGGTCTTCAATTTACGCAAGTCCTAATGGACAGCGGCAGTGATTTAAACCTGCTATATCAGGACACAATCCGCAACATGGGGATAAACCCAAACAGGATTAGCCATAGCAACACCTCCTTCAAAGGGGTAATGCCAGGCCTGTATGCCCATTGTACGGGCTCCCTACTGCTAGAAGTTGTGTTCGGCTCATCCGACAACTTCCGCCGCGAAAAGTTAACCTTCCACATTGCCCCATTCGACAGTAGCTATCAAGCACTACTGGGGCGTGAAGCTTTCGCCCGCTTTAACGCAATACCACATTATGCATCTCTTACACTTAAAATGCCCGGTCCACGTGGCATCATCTCATTAAAAGGGAGTATTAAGTGTTACTCGAGCACGGAAGAACGTGAGACTACCTTGACAGCCCCACACCTATCCGGCTCCGCTAACCAAAGCACCTGAATAGGTCATTCAAACCCCGGACACGGCAAGACGAGTCCGGCGCCTACTAGCAGCATGCCCCCATACAAGGGGCTGCACGCATGTACAACAAGAGACAATAAAGCTCAAATCTATTCACTTTTCGAATCGTACTCTGTTTATTTAATATAAAGTACATTTTTCGCACGATCTTTTTTTTCTTTTCAACTAAGTTCCTATCTTTTACAGATGAACAACGTGCTACACCCGTCCAGGATACGGCACAACGGAGACACAGGCGCAGACGTGCAGTAGGGACCCGTTGCAAGGATTCTTTTCAGATTAAGACCCTGCGTAAACCTTTTTTACTGTCTCTTGTTGATACACATCCCCTGGTTTATAGCTATAACCGAGGAGGAGGCTGGCGTTTTGGCATCGGCCGCACCAGAATTTTTGCACGCACCTGGAAACCAGGGGCTTAGGGCATTATTCTGCTCGTTTTTATAAAGACCGAATACCTTAGGGAGTGTTCGGCGTCTCGAGTTAGGCCTTATATGCATCAGCTCCGAATCATGTCTTTGGTCAAATGTTGGGTTTGCCCGGCTCCTGTGTTTTGCTGCCTTACGTTCCATTCTATCGGCTAACGCGGCACCAGGAGAACTACTGCGATTGTGCCCCGGTTCGGCCGGGCAAGCACCTCAGTAGAGAAAGACGAAAATTGACTGTCATGATATAGCGAGAGACTGGTCAACCACTCGATGACTCACCGGAATGTTTAGAATTCCTCCGCATTAACGAAGGACCGTTTTTCGGTCAGGCACATACGCACCCCGAATTCGGGAGAGTGCGGTGCCCCCAGGGGCTATATAGTAGCCCCACCCTCGAACTCTTATGGCTAAGTGAAAGTGATAAAGCATTATAGTCCGGTTGCCTAGTTTGCTACGCTACCACCTCCTTAATAGGACCAAGACGTTGGATTAAGTGTGAAAAAGTGCCTTCTTTGCAAACACCCCCGCACTATGTGCGTGGGGGCTGAAGCCGAAGACTGCCATCTTTCAGGTTATATATACATATACATCAACGGCAGCACAGGGAGTAGTTTACTACTTGAACGCACAAGTATAAAAAGCTCTTATATTATATTGAAACATTGTTTTCACAAATCATACATGTGATTTAAACATAACTAGCGGGGTTACCCGCGCGTTAGCGCGGCTGGAATTATCATGTATTACCATATAGGATGTTAAATTTTTCATATCAATTCTTTGTATTCCATCTACTTACTAATTAATTTTTAATTTTTGTGAAATTCCATCTTTAGTTTTGAGTACCACGGCAAGATTGCGTTTAATTGCTAAAAGGTAGCCAAAATACGTAGCTGGAAGTCACAGTTTATTGTTTTCATATAATATATAATCAAAAGCCTCATATGTTTTTAGTCTTGTATATTCATATGTTATCCTTTACCCATGTCTATATCAGTAGTATATTAGTTAGTTGGCACTGACAATTATAGGAGAGTTTGTTTTATAAGTATAGTATGCATAACTTATTCTATGTGATTTCTTAGCTGGGTATTCAACCAACAAAAAATGTTTTAGTTGAACTAATATAAAAAGGAATCCACGTTTCAAACTCGACCTACTGTTTGTAAACTTGGCACCTTACTTCGAAAATATAGAAGGTCAGGAAAATTAATATGAAATGGAGAAAAAGAACCCTTCTGCACACTACTAAAATTCTTTTTTTATTTTCCATTTGACTATTATAAATATTATAAATATAATATTTTTATTAACTAAAATATTTCTATTTATTAAATTTATATTTTTTAATAGTCTACATTATTATTCTACTAATGTGTATCAATGATGCCACATATTGTAGTAGTCAGAAGAAAACACACCGTGCGATAGAGCAGAGGTAAGAAAAGCGGATTCAATAGTCCATCGTATCTTCGATTCAAAATGATTTTTCTAGGTTTATATCCTATATTTTTTTCAAGGATTCCTTCATTCTATATTTCCTATTTACTTTTCCATGCACTTAGAATTCTTAGTAATATCCTTTGTTTGTCCTACGGGGAAACCAAACAAACTTTCGTGCAACCGCGGCCTTGCACAAATTGAGTAGGTACAATATTGTAATCACGTGGTTTTCCTTTCCTGTATTTTAGAATCATGTGAATAAAGGGTCTAATTAATATACAAAAAATGTTTCAACGATTACGGTTCAAAAATGAACATGTAGTGTTTGTCATGGATAAAGTGTAATTTTCCAAAAATATGTTGAAAATAGTATCAAATAAGTGCATACTATATTAAAGAAACATTGTCCCCCACATTTATGACAAATACTCTCACTAAATGTATCTGGTTCTTGGTATAAATCTTTGTATTTGTGGACTGAATACCAATAACATTGTCGTTGTTCCATACTAACTTTGTACCCATATTTAGTTGATTTGAAAATTCCCGACTGATTGAACTCTACGTTGATTTTGAAGATCTTAACTCTTTCATTAAATGTCTCTTGTATTTATTGCTTCCTTTCTCTATGTCCATGATGGCCTTAGGAAAAGTATAGTGAAACTGAGGGAGTGCCTTTATATCTCCTCCTCTGCTCATTCATTGATTTCTTACCATCGCCATTTTATTAGGAGATTTTAAGCAAACGTTAGATAGTACTATTTTTCTTCTTCTAAATCTTACTATTTTATAGCTTGTAAATAAACCTTGTGTCCTCTGTCTTCCAACGACATCCTCATTAGTCGTATTGTAGTTTCAGTTTTTATTTATTCTACTTCATGGCCAGCGTACTTTCAACTGTGATCATATTCTGCTGATTAAGTCTGTTGCTCAGCTATCTAAGTAAAATGTGAATATACGTGCATTTGTTAGAAAAACTTACCCCTAAAAAAAATCAAAAGACCTATTTCTATGTTGCCCGCAAAAAAAAAAATACTTATTTGTACGCGACTGATGTTGTACGTAACTTTTCCATCATTTAGTCTTGAACGTTACAATTCAAATAAATGGAAAGTATTTTTTGCATGTATCTATTTTTGGACAAAATAAAACACGTAAGTACCTATATTGGTGCAAAGTCCTACCGGTATTTTTTTTAGAACAGTCTGTCTGGTATATTTTACAACAGCCCGATCACTGGTATTTGCGGGGACGTAGGAGACTATTTTTTTAGATCAATGTAGGGACGTATGGCTGCCCCCGGACTTTAACTTAGGGTGAGTATTTTTTACAGCATTCTGATCACTGGTATCTACGGGGGTGTAGGAGTCTATTTTTTCATTTTGAAACTGGAGTCTGTTTTTTTATCCATGTAGGGACATATGGCTGCCTCACTTTAACTTGGGATTGCCTAATCCATATTAGTAGGAGAAAATTGGTGCCTATAAATCACACGTACATGCAGCGCTTTTGATTTTCCTTTAAAAAACATGTACGTGGAGCAGCGTGCTCCTTTTAGAAAGAATTGTGTTTTTAGAGATTGCTAGTAGGACGTGATTGATGCACGTTATATAATGTTTTCCTAGACATGTACGATTCGGATTTCTGTAGAATTTTGTTTGACGTGTAGCACTTGCCTATCTCAGTTTCTTGTACGTCTGTTGTACTTGCCTAATCTTTCTAGACGTGTACGACGTGTAGTACTTGCCCGTCTCAGTTTTTTTTAGTTTGTACTATTCCCTCCGTCCCATAATATAAGACGTTTTTTAACACTCCATAATGTAAGACGTTTTTTAATACTACGCTAGTGTTAAAAAACGTCTTACATTATGGGACGGAGGGAGTACTTGTCTAATTTTTTTAGGAAAAACTTGCCTATTCTTTTTAGCGTGTATGATTAGGATTCCTGTAGAGTTTTTTCTTTGACGTGTACTGCTTGACTAATCTTAACCATTGATACATCTTATTTTTAAGTATATAATAATAGATAGAAGATAGATAGATAGATAGATAGATAGATAGATAGATAGATACCCTTTGAGCATTGCGTCTCTATTAAATGAGTGCCCTGCAGGACTTTCTCAAAAAAGTGCTCGGCAGGTACTTGGCTTCTGTCCGAATCTTGGGACGCAACGTCGGTGGCCTTCATCTCAGCCCAGTATGTTTTGACACGGGCAAGAGCCATCCGCGCTCCCTCAATACACGCCGACCGCCTCATTGCGTCGATACGTAGTACCGCACCAAGGAACTGCTGCACTAAGCCAAAATAACTCTTCGGCTGGGGTCCGCCTGGCCACAAATGAGTCATGACATGCTTCATGGCAAGTCCGGATAACCGATTCAGCTCGGCCCATTTGGCCAACCGATCGGTCAACGGAAGAGGACGCTCCGGACTATGGAATTGCGACCAATATAGCTCTTCCCTTCTACGCCCCTTCTGGCCTCGGAAGTGCTCAATCGCGTCCGCAACGCTCGCCGCTAAGTCCAGATAAGCATCCTCTGAACTCCACAACTTGTCCAACTGAGCATACTTCGGATCCGTATATTTCCTCCGCAGCAGAAACGGTTTTCCAGTCACAATAGCCCCAGCCTGACTCAGCTCCTCCTTGGCAGCTCTCATAGCGGAACGGGCATCCTTGGATTCGGCGGTGGCCTTTTTCAGGCCCTCTTGCTCCGCTTGACGTTCTTTTTCAAGAACCCCGCAGCGGTCGGTAGCATTCTTCAACTTTATGGCCATATCGGCCATTTCCTCTTTGCTTCGGCAGTGAGCAGCCCGTTCGGCTTTTAGCTCTTCGGCCGCCCTAAAAGCGGCCGCATTACTATTTCTGGCTTGCTCTTTAGCTCGGGCGAGTTCCGCCCGCAGCTCCTCCACAGCAGCGGCACCACCTGCATTAAGCATACAAGTAGTAAGGCACGGGCGTCAAGCTCCCTTACTAGGCGTCCGCGAAGAAGTCACATACCTTGTGACTCGTCAAACCGCTTATTGACAAGCGCGATGTCCGCATCTGCCTCGTCAAGTTGCCGCTTTAGTTCGGCAAATTCATCAGTCCGGCAGGCCACCGGACGCCCCGCCACCTATTTAGGAGCGGCGATATGTTATAATTGAGATTATGATCCTCGCACGCTGTCAATTTTGACAACATACCGAGTCTCGTGGGCTACTATCTATACTGGCGCATTCTATATGCATAAGCGCCGAAGGTACATCATTTTGCGTACCTCGAACCCGTCAAGAAGCTTCGACGGCTTCATGCAATCCGCTCTTAGCGGATGCAATTCTTTCAATCACCGTACCCATTAGCGCAAGGTGATCTTCGAGATAACCGCTTCGCCCGAGCAGATCCTTCAGCTCCTCGACCGACGCCCGCTTGGCGCGGACCTTCCGGCCCGCCGGACTGGGAAACCCTCCGCGATGACACCTCAGGGTCGTTCGCCTCGCATGAAGATGCAACAGGTGGGCGTTCGCTCTCCATCATCTCCGGAAGAAGATCCTCAAGACGAGCTCACGAGAAGGGCTGAGATCTGAACTACAAGGTATAATTTCGGTTATCTTCGAAATAAATCTGTGGATGTCCTTATTACAAGACCCTTCTTTTTACTTACGGCTCATTGGAGGGCTGATCCCTTGGGGAAATAGTGCGGCTGGGGTACTTCCCAAAGGCCGGATTCTCGACGAAGATTTCTTTCCCTCTTTGAGGCCTTGACCTCCGGATCTTCCGAAGCGGTCCTCTTCTCTCCTTGGAGGGTGGGGCTTTTGATCCCTCCTTCCTCGAAAGCCTCCTTCGTGGAGGCAGTTGCTTCCCGCTCCCCCTTCGCCTTCTTCAAAAGGCGCGCCTTCAAAGATCTTGGTCAACACGGGATCCGGCGTGGTCTCTGGGAGGGGAGCCGGACACCTTATCAACTTTTCCTTCGCTATCCACTCCTGTTCAAGAAACAGCTCCTTTAAGAGCAACTTTATGATAAATGAACGGACAGCTTGTCCGGGTACAGGACTACTTACTTGAGTATCTGGGCGATTGCAGCTTAGTCCTGCGTCCTCAGTCAGGTCCGGACACTTCTCTTGTGATCCGAAGAACAGTTTATACATCTCCACGGGCGTCGTACCCATAAAATGTTGGAGAGCTCGTGGTCCCTCCGGATTAAATTCCCACAGACGGAGGGGGCGACGTTTGCAGGGCAAAAGGCGCCGAATCAACATAACCTGCGCCACTGCGACCGGATTGATTTCTCTTTCTTGGAGGTCTCGAATACGGCCCTGCAACAGAGGAACGTCCTTGGACGGCCCCCAGTCGAGCCCTCGGTTGACCCATGATGCCAGCTGCTGTGGTGGACCTGAGGGGAAGGCGGGTGGCACCACCCATTTGGTGCCCCTGGGAGCGGTGATATAAAACCACTCCCGTTGCCACAAACCAAGCTCCTCTTGAAAAGAGCCGTCGGGCCACGGAGCATCAGCACACTTGCTTATGACTGCCCCTCCAAGACTCTGCTTGTTGCCCTCGATCATCTTCGGCTCCACCTTGAAGGTCTTGAGCCACAATCCAAAGTGAGGGGTAATATGGAGGAAGGCTTCACATACGACAATAAATGACGAGATATGGAGGATGGACTCCGGATTCAAGTCATGGAAATCCAGCTCATAATAAAACATGAGCCCCTGTACAAAGGGATCCGTCGGGAAGCCTAAACCCCCAAGGAAGTAAGACACGAACACCACGCTCTCGCCGGGCTCGGGACTGGGAATGACCTGCCCTGGAGCAGGCAGCCTATGCGAGATCTCGCCGGTTAGATACCTGGCGTCTCACATCTTTAGCGCATCTTCTTCTATGACGGAAGAAGACATCCATCAGCCGAGTTGGTCGGAGCCGGACATTGTCGAAGGTCCGAAGCGCCTAAATCTGAAGCTTTGGGTGTTAGAACTCGAAGCGCGGGGCGAACTCGATGGAGGGTGGAAAAAACAAGAGGGCCATGGTCTCATTATAAAGAGGTTGAATACCAAGAGCCCTTCCCGTGGTCGATTTGGACTCGCCTTCGATAGAGGAGGCGTGCCAACGGGCACGGTTGGGTTACCCACGTCGGTATTGATGGGAATCCCGGAATAAGGGGGCACGATCTCCGCTTTGATGAGACGTGCCAAGGAAACCACCTCGCTAAACGCGCTAAGGTGGAACAGTAAAAAATGATTCGTATAAGGGCTTGACCGTGGTTTGATGTCACACCGCGGAATACGTCAGCAGATCTGTGCAAAAATTATTCTCTCTACGATGGTATGTGGAACTTGTTTTGCAGAGCTGGACACTATCCTTGTGTTCAAAACCTTCTATGAAGTATTCGGAGGAGGAACCCGCCTTGCAATGCCGAAGACAATATGCGGCGCGGACTCGTCGACATTGAAGCCTGGTTAGAGGGCTACCGAGGAGTCTGGACTAGGGGTGTCCAGATAGCGAACTATCATCTTTGGCGGACTCCTAGACTATGAAGATACAAGATTGAAGACTTCGTCCCGTGTCCGGATGGGACTTTCCTTGGCGTGGAAGGCAAGCTTGGCGATACGGATATGTAGATCTCCTACCATTGTAACCGACTCTGTGTAACCCTAACCCTATTCGGTGTCTATATAAACCGAAGGGTTTTAGTCCATAGGACAAAAAACAATCATACCATAGGCTAGCTTCTAGGGTTTAGCCTCTCTGATCTCGTGGTAGATCTACTCTTGTACTACCCATATCATCAATATTAATCAAGCAGGAGTAGGGTATTACCTCCATCGAGAGGGCCCGAACCTGGGTAAAAAACATCGTGTCCCTTGTCTCCTGTTACCATCCGCCTAGACGCACAATTCGGGACCCCCTACCCGAGATCCGCCGGTTTTGACACCGACATGTAGTGCCAAACTACCCAATACTTTCTTTACAAAACAATTATATCCACCATTCACCTCTCTTTTGCTAACAAAATATATGGGTCATCTTTACAAATGTAATTAAAGATCATGAGTCATGTCTTTTTGTTTTTAAGAAAATTCTAAATAGATGGGTGCTGCAACGCGCGCCATCAATGATCTAGTAAACAAGACAACAAGGAAATAAATAAGAAAGCAACTTACGCTAGGCTATCACGGCTATTACACATAATACATCCACTGGGCATCAAAGTTCTCCACCAGTGCAAATATAGGGAACAAAGCAGCATATCATATACACTGGTTGTCAAAGTTGGCGACCAGTGCAAATAAACGCCACAGCAAAACAAGTCCATAACTGAAACCACTTCAGAAGATCTCAAGAAACAATATCCTGGGTAACCATAATGCTGGCAAGATGCTTAGCAAGCTTATTAACTTTCTCTTGTTTGGCGCTTAAATCCTCCAGCGCTTGCTGTTACACCAGAAAGTACGCATAATTCTGCAGGGACTTCCTCAGTCCTTCAGCTTCCTGTCGCAACACATCTTATCGATGTCTTTCAACTTGAAGTTGAGACTCAAGAAGACGAACTGATTCAGGCAGCGAGTTCGAAGAGCTTGTGCCAGCAGTAGTGGCTAGTAACTCGAACACAACATCAAGACATGACTTTTGGGTTCTCTCACTGTCGTCAAGATAGTTTTTATCAGCTTTCTTGGAGACGAACAGGGATGTCTCACTATCTTGAACCTTATCTACATTACTTCCTATACCATTGCATAACAGGGTACTGTTCTCCAATATTTTGTCCGCATTCTAAAAGAGAAACAAGCAGACACATCACAGGTTTACCATGTTGTATATGAAACTCATTTTGGTAAATCAGTTCAGTAGTAAAGTGGACAGGATAGCAGCATGAAACAAACATATATCTATGTACCATGGTCACTTTATGGTCTATATCATTCTAGTTTTTGTTGCCAAATCAAGATAGAGACACAGTTCAAATAATATTTGTTCAAGACAAAGTAGAATAGACAGAATATAAGTGTGGGAAACTATAGAGCAATATCAACACTTGTAATGTGCATGACATGAGAACATAACTGTTTATTCAATTGAAACTAAAATCAACATAGACCAAGTTACAACAGCAAACCAGTTAAAGAAACAGGTTTAAAATATACCTGTTGTGCCATTGGAGTTTCAATTCCATCCTTCAAATTTTAAAATAGTTGGTATGAGTAAATACAGTGATGCAAGAGCAAAGGAGTATGAACCATAGCTACAGAACCTGACCTGAGAACAATTCTTCTTCTCCTTTAAGCGTTGAATTGGGATTCGGAGTGGTGGTCCTCATGCTTTGGGCACTGCAGTTCCCTTACTAACTGCTCGTGTTTGGGTGCTCTGTGGTGGAGACGGTGCTGTGTCAACTGGAACTGGGTTACTATCTGCTGGGGTTGGGGTTAGAAGGGGTGTAGCTGATTCTCTGTCCAACTACGTAGGGGTACAATCTGCGAGAGTTTGGGTTATGTGTGGTGGGGCTGGTTCTTGGGCAAGTACAACCGTGGTTCTATCTGCATCAACTGGTAGCACTATCTTTTCTGAAGACCATGTTGGTACTCCCTTAGATACTGCCATCACCCTCTCCAATTCAAATGGCTGATAAACAAGAAAAGTAATTGAATGTACAGACATTGTATGATAGGCAGGTGCAATAGATAGTGGTGAATAAAAGAGGGCATGAAATAATTCACATTTATGTTGTCTAACCAAACAGGATAGCATGACACAATTTCACATATATGATGGCTAACTAAACAGGATAGCACAATTTAACATTATGATGGCTAAGTAAAAAAGATGGAAAGACATAGTTCAAAATATGATGACTATGTAAATAGGATGACATGATATAACTATATAATGTGTTTATTAAATAGGTTGGCATGCCATAATTCACATACATGCCGCCTATGGAAACATGATAGCATGATATAATTCACGCATAGAATGACATAACTAAAAATATGATGACTGTAAACACTAAACATGATGAGATGATATAACTATATGATGTCTTTATTAAATGGGTTGCCATGCCATAATTCGGATAGATGCTGTGTATGTAAACATGATGGCATGATATAATTCAAATATATGATTTATATAGTAAGCAAGTAAGCAGATGGCAATCCATATATGATGTAAAATCTAAGCAATGCAAGACAAGATGCATGACATGGGTAGTATAACCCTGCCAAGTTTGAGCATAGACCTCAGGGGGGAAATAGGACTGGTCATCAGTCTCTGAATCCTCCTTTGAGGAGCTCTCTATAACCAACAAGATGTCTACTTCAGCAGGTAGCATTGTCTGCTTTGAATACCTTGTTTTCACTCCAGATACTTCCATCACCGCTTCAAATGGCTGATTCACAGGAAGAGTAGTTGAATATACAAATGTTGCCGACAAATGGAACACGTAATACAAAAAAATGATAGCATGATATAATTCATGAAGGAAATATGCCCTAGAGGCAATAATAAAGTTATTATTTATTTCCTTATACCATGATAAATGTTTATTATTCATGCTAGAATTGTATTAACCGGAAACATAATACATGTGTGAATACATAGACAAACAGATAGTCACTAGTATGCCTCTACTGGACTAGCTCATTAATCAAAGATGGTTATGTTTCCTAACCATAGACATGTGTTGTCATTTGATTAATGGGATCACCTCATTAGGAGAATGATGTGATTGACATGACCCATTCCATAAGCTTAGCACTTGATCGTTTAGTATGTTGCTAATGCTTTCTTCATGACTCATACATGTTCACGTAACTATGAGATTATGCAACTCCGTTTACGGAGGAACACTTTGGTACTACCAAACGTCACAACGAATCGGGTGATTATAAAGGAGTACTACAGGTGTCTCCAAAGGTACTTGTTGGGTTGGCGTATTTGAGATTAGGTTTTGTCACTCCGATTGTCGGAGAGGTATCTCTAGGCCTTCTCGGTGATACACATCACTTAAGCCTTGCAAGCATTACAACTAATGAGTTAGTTGTGAGATGATGTATTACGGAACGAGTAAAGAGACTTACGGTAACGAGATTGAACTAGGTATTGGATACCGATGATCGAATCTCGGGTAAGTAACATACCGATGACAAAGGAACAACGTATGTCGTTATGCGGTTTGACCGATAAAGATCTTCGTAGAATATGTAGGAACCAATATGGGCATCCAGGTTCCGCTATTGGTTATTGACCAAGAATGGTTCTAGGTCATGTCTACATAGTTCTCGAACCCGTAGGGTCCGCACGCTTAACGCTTCGATGATGATTAATAATGAGTTTATAAGTTTTGATGCACCGAAGGTTGTTCGGAGTCCCGGATGTGATCACGGACATGACGAGGAGTCTCGAATTGGTCGAGACATAAAGATTGATATATTGGAAGCCTATGTTTGGACTTCGGAAGGGTTCCGAATGAAAACTGGAAGTTACCGGAACACCGGGGGGTTACCGGAACCCCCCGGGGGGTATATGGGCCTTAATGGGCCACAAGGGAGAAGAGGAAGGGCAGGCCGCGCGCCCCCCTCCCCCCTCTAGTCCGAATAGGACAAGGAGAGGGGGGGCGGCGCCCCCTTCCCTCTTCCCCCTCCCCAATCCTACTCCAACTAGGAAAAGGGGGGGAGTCCTACTCCCGGTGGGAGTAGGACTCCTCCAAGCGCGCCTCCCTAGGGCCGGCCGCACCCCCCTCTGCTCCTTTATATACGGGGCAAGGGGCACCCCAGACACACAAGTTGATCTACGGATCGTTCCTTAGCCGTGCGGTGCCCCTTCCACCATATTCCACCGGTCATATCGTCGTAGAGCTTAGGCGAAGCCCGCGCCGGAGAAGTCATATCGTCATGAGCTTAGGCGAAGCCCCGCGTCGGTGGAGCATCAACATCGTACCACGCCGTCAGGTCGACGGAACTCATCCCGACACTTTGCTGGATCGAGTCCGGGATCGCCATCGAGCTGAACGTGTGCAGAACTCGGAGGTGCCGACGTTCGGTGCTTGGATCGGTCGGATCGTGAAGACGCACGACTACATCAACAGCGTTGTTATAACGCTTCCGCTTTCGGTCTCACGAGGGTGCGTGGACGGACACTCTCCCTCTCTTTGCTATGCCATCACCATGGTCTTGCGTGTTCGTAGGAAATTTTTGAAATTACTACGTTCCCCAATGATGGCATCCGAGCCTGGTTTTATGCGTTGATGTCATGTGCACGAGTAGAACACAAGTGAGTTGTGGGCGATACAAGTCATACTGCCTACCAGCATGTCATACTTTGGTTCAGCGGTATTGTGAGATGAAGCGGCCGGACCGACATTACGCAGACGCTTACGCGAGACTGGTTTCACCGCCCGAGCACTCGTTGCTTAAAGGTGACCGGCGGTGTCATCTCTCTCACTTTAGTTGAACCGAGTATGACTACGCCCGGTCCTTGATAAGGTTAAACGGAGTCTATTTGACAAACTATCGTTGTGGTTTTGATGCGAGGTAAGAACGGTTCTTGCTCAGCCCGTAGCAGCCACGTAAAACTTGCAACAACAAAGTAGAGGACGTCTAACTTGTTTTTGCAGGGCATGTTGTGATGTGATATGGTCAAGACGTGATGCTATATTTTATTGTATGAGATGATCATGTTTTGTAACGAGTTATCGGCAACTGGCAGGAGCCATATGGTTGTCGCTTATTGTATGAAATGCAACGCCATGTAATTGCTTTACTTTATCACTAAGGAGTAGCGATAGTCGTAGAAGCAATAGTTGGCGAGACGACAACGATGCTATGATGGAGATCAAGGTGTCGCGCCGGTGACGATGGTGATCATGACGGTGCTTGGCGATGGAGATCACAAGCACAAGATGATGATGACCATATCATATCACTTATATTGATTGCATGTGATGTTTATCCTTTATGCATCTTATCTTGCTTTGATTGACGGTAGCATTATAAGATGATCTCTCACTAAAAATTATCAAGAAGTGTTCTCCCGAGTATGCACCGTTGCCAAAGTTCAGTAGTACCCGGACACCACGTGATGATCGGGTGTGATAAGTTCTCGTCCATCTACAACGGGTGCAAAACAGTTGCACACGCGAATACTCAGGTTAAACTTGACGAGCCTAGCATATAACAGATATGGCCTCGGAACACGGAGACCGAAAGGTCGAGCGTGAATCATATAGTAGATATGATCAACATAGTGATGTTCACCATTGAAACTACTCCATCTCACGTGATGATCGGACATGGTTTAGTTGATTTGGATCACGTGATCACTTAGATGACTAGAGAGATGTCTGTCTAAGTGGGAGTTTTTAATATGATTAATTAAACTTAAATTTATCATGAGCTTAGTACCTGATAGTATTTTGCTTGTCTATGTTTCTTTGTAGATAGATGGCTCGTCTGTTGTTCCGTTGAATTTTAATGCGTTCCTTGAGAAAGCAAAGTTGAAAGATGATGGTAGCAATTACACGGACTGGGTCCGTAATTTGAGGATTATCCTCATTGCTGCACGAAAAATTAAATCCTGGAAGCACCGCTGGGTGACAGCCTGCTGCAGGAGCTGAGCGAGAAGTTGTGAGCGTCTGGCAAAGCAAAGCTGATGACTACTCAATAGTTCAGTGTGCCATGCTTTACGGCTTAGAACCGGGTCTTCAACGACGTTTTGAGCGTCATGGAGCATATGAGATGTTCCAGGAGTTGAAGTTAATATTTCAAGCAAATGCCCGGATTGAGAGATATGAAGTCTCCAATAAGTTCTATAGCTGCAAGATGGAGGAGAATAGTTCATCGGTGAGCACATACTCAAAATGTCCGGGTATAATAATCACTTAATTCAGCTGGGAGTTAATCTTCCGGATGATAGTGTCATTGATGAATTCTCCAATCACGCCACCAAGCTACAAGAGCTTCGTGATGAACTATAATATGCAAGGGATGACCAAAACAATTCTGAGCTCTTCGCAATGCTAAAAGCAGCGGAGGTAGAAATCAAGAAAGAGCATCAAGTGTTGATGGTCAACAAGACCACTAGTTTCAAGAAAAAGGGCAAAGGGAAGAAGAAGGGAAACTTCAAAAAGAACAGCAAGAAAGTTGCTGATCAAGAGAAGAAACCCAAGTCTGGACCTAAGCCTGAAACTGAGTGTTTTTTACTGCAAGCAGACTGGACACTGGAAGCGGAACTGCCCCAAGTATTTGGCGGATAAGAAGGATGGCAAGGTGAACAAAGGTATATGTGATATACATGTTATTGATGTGTACCTTACTAGAGCTCGTAGTAGCACTGGTATTTGATACTGGTTCATTGCTAATATTTGCAACTCGAAGCAGGGACTACGGAATAGACGAGCACGGCAAAGGATGAGGTGACGATCTTGGCGTGGGAAATGGTTCCAAAGTCAATGTGATCGCGGTCGGCACGCTACCTCTACATCTACCTTGGGATTAGTTTTAGACCTAAATAATTGTTATTTGGTGCGGCGTTGAGCATGAACATTATATCTGGATCTTGTTTAATGCGAGACGGTTATTCATTTAAATCAGAGAATAATGGTTGTTCTATTTATATGAGTAATATCTTTTATGGTCATGCACCCTTGAAGAATGGTCTATTCTTGTTGAATCTCGACAGTAGTGATACACATATTCATAATGTTGAAGCCAAAAGATGCAGAGTTGATAATGATAGTGCAACTTATTTGTGGCACTCGCCGTTTAGGTCATATCGATTGTAAAACGCATGAAGAAACTCCATCTTGATGGGCTTGGAATCACTTGATTATGAATCACTTGGTACTTGCGAACCGTGCCTCATGGGCAAGATGACCAAAACGCCGTTCTCCGGAACTATGGGCGAGCAACTGATTTGTTGGAAATCATACATACCGATGTTTGTGGTCCAATGAATGTTGAGGCCTGTGGCGGGTATCGTTATTTTCTCACCTTCACAGATGATTTGAGCAGATATGGGTATATCTACTTAATGAAACACAAATCTGAAACATTTGAAAAGTTCAAAGAATTTCAGAGTGAAGTGGAAAATCATCGTAACAAGAAAATAAAGTTTCTACGATCTGATCATGGAGGAGAATATTTGAGTTATGAGTTTGGTTTACATTTGAAACAATGTGGAATAGTTTCGCAACTCACGCCACCCGAACACCACAGAGAAATGGTGTGTCCGAGCGTCGTGTCGTACTTTACTAGATATGGTGCGATCTATGATGTCTATTTCCGATTTACCGCTATCGTTTTGGGGTTATGCTTTAGAGACGGCCGCATTCACGTTAAATAGGACACCGTCAAAATCCGTTGAGACGACGCCTTATGAACTGTGGTTTGGCAAGAAACCAAAGTTGTCGTTTCTTAAAGTTTGGGGCTGCGATGCTTATGTAAAGAAACTTCAACCAGATAAGCTCGAACCCAAATCGGAAAATGTGTCTTCATAGGATACCCAAAGGAGACTGTTGGGTACACCTTCTATCACAGATCTGAAGGCAAGATTTTCGTTGCTAAATTCGGATCCTTTCTAGAGAAGGAGTTTCTCTCGAAAGAAGTGAGTGGGAGGAAAGTAGAACTTGATGAGATAATCAGATCTGCTCCCTTATTGGAAAGTAGTTCATCACAAGAAATGGTTCTGTGACAACTACACCAATTAGTGAGGAAACTAATGATGATGATCATGAAGCTTGGATCAAGTTACTCTTGAACTTCAGAGGTCAACCAGAGTAAAATCGCACTGAGTGGTACGGTAATCTTATTCGGAAGTCATGTTACTTGACCATGGTGAACCTACAAACTATGAAGAAGCGATGGTGAGCCCAGATTCATAAAATGGCTGGAAGCCATGAAATCTGAGATGGGATCCATGTATGAGAACAAAGTATGGACTTTGGTTGACTTGCCCGATGATCGGCAAGCCATTGAAAATAAATGGATCTTTAAGAAGAAGACTGACGCTGATGGTAATATAACTGTCTACAAAGCTCGACTTGTTGCGAAAGGTTTTCGACAAGTTCAAGGGGTTGACTACGATGAGACTTTCTCACCGAAGCGATGCTTAAGTCTGTCCGAATCATGTTAGCAATTGCCGCATTTTATGATTATGAAATTTGGCAAATGGATGTAAAACTGCATTCTTGAATGGATTTCTAGAAGAAGAGTTGTATATGATGCAACCAGAAGGTTTTGTCGATCCAAAGGGTACTAACAAAGTGTGCAAGCTCCAGCGATCAATTTATGGTCAGTGCAAGCCTCTCGGAGTTGGAATAAGCGCTTTGATAGTGTGATCAAAGCATATGGGTTTATCTGAGACTTTTGGAGAAGCCTGTATTTACAAGAAAGTGAGTGGGAGCTCAGTAGCATTTCTAATATTATATGTGGACGACATATTATTGATTGGAAATGATATAGAATTTCTGGATAGCATAAAAGGATACTTGAATAAAAGTTTTTCAATGAAAGACCTCGGTGAAGCTGCTTACATATTGGGCATCAAGATCTATAGAGATAGATCAAGGCGCTTGATTGGACTTTCACAAAGCACATACCTTGATAAAGTTTTGAAAAAGTTCAAAATGGATCAGAGCAAAGAAAGGTTTTTACCAGTATTACAAGGTGTAAGATTGAGTCGACTCAATGCCCGACCACAGCAGAAGATAGAGAGAAAATGAAAGATGTTCCTATGCTTCAGCCATAGGCTCTATCATGTATGCAATGCTGTGTACCAGACACGACGTATGCTTAGCTGTAAGCTTGGCAGGAAGGTACCAAAGTAATCCAGAGTGGATCATGGACAGCGGTCAAGAACATCCTGAAATACGAAAAGGACTAAGGATATGTTTCTCGTATATGGAGGTGACAAAGAGCTAGTCGTAAATGGTTACGTCGATGCAAGCTTTGACATCGATCCGGACGATTCTAAATCGCAAACCGGATCGTGTTTTTATTAAGCGGTGGAGCTGTCGGTTGGTGCAGTTCTAAACAAAGCGTCGTGGCGGGATCTACATGTGAAGCGGAGTACATAGCTGCTTCGAAGCAGCAAATGAAGGAGTGCGGATGAAAGAGTTCATTTCCGATCTAGGTGTCATACCTAGTGCATCGGGACCGATGAAGATCTTCGTGACAATCTTTGGTGCAATTGCCTTGGCAAAGGAATCCAGATTTCACAAGAGGACCAAGCATATCAAGAGGCGCTTCAATTCCATTCGGGACCAAGTCCAAGTGGGAGACATAGAGATTTGCAAAATACATACGAATCTGAATGTTGCGAGACCCGTTGACTAAGCCTCTTCCACGAGCAAAACATGATCAGCACCAAGACTCCATGGGTGTTAGAATCATTACTATGTAATCTAGATTATTGACTCTAGTGCAAGTGGGAGATGAAGGAAATATGCCCTAGAGGCAATAATAAAGTTATTATTTATTTCCTTATACCATGATAAATGTTTATTATTCATGCTAGAATTGTATTAACCGGAAACATAATACATGTGTGAATACATAGACAAGCAGATAGTCACTAGTATGCCTCTCTTGGACTAGCTCATTAATCAAAGATGGTTATGTTTCCTAACCATAGACATGTGTTGTCATTTGATTAATGGGATCACCTCATTAGGAGAATGATGTGATTGACATGACCCATTCCGTTAGCTTAGCACTTGATCGTTTAGTATGTTGCTAATGCTTTCTTCATGACTCATACATGTTCTGTAACTATGAGATTATGCAACTCCGTTTACGGAGGAACACTTTGGGTACTACCAAGCGTCACTGGCGTAACTGGGTGATTATAAAGGAGTACTACAGGTGTCTCCAAAGGTACTTGTTGGGTTGGCGTATTTGAGATTAGGTTTTGTCACTCCGATTGTCGGAGAGGTATCTCTAGGCCTTCTCGGTGATACACATCACTTAAGCCTTGCAAGCATTACAACTAATGAGTTAGTTGTGAGATGATGTATTACGGAACGAGTAAAGAGACTTACGTGTAACGAGATTGAACTAGGTATTGGATACCGACGATCGAATCTCGGGTAAGTAACATACCGATGACAAAGGAACAACATTATGTCGTTATGCGGTTTGACCGATAAAGATCTTCGTAGAATATGTAGGAACCAATATGGGCATCCAGGTTCCGCTATTGGTTATTGACCGAGAATGGTTCTAGGTCATGTCTACATAGTTCTCGAACCCGTAGGGTCCGCACGCTTAACGTTCGATGACAGTTAATAATGAGTTTATAAGTTTTGATGCACGAAGGTTGTTGAGTCCGGATGTGATCACGGACATGACGAGGAGTCTCGAATTGGTCGAGACATAAATATTGATATATTGGAAGCCTATGTTTGGACTTGGAAGGGTTCGAATGAAAGCTGGAGTTATCGGAACACCGGGGTTACGGAACCCCGGGGGTATATGGGCCTTAATGGGCCACAAGGAGAAGAGGAAGGGCAGGCGGGGCAGGCCGCGCCCCCTCCCCTCTAGTCCGAATAGGACAGGAGAGGGGGCGCCTTCCTCTTCCCCTCCCCAATCCTACTCCAACTAGGAAAGGGGGGAGTCCTACTCGGTGGGAGTAGGACTCCTCCAGCGCCTCCCTAGGGCCGGCCGCACCCCCTCTGCTCCTTTATATCTGGGGCAAGGGGCACCCCAGACACTAAGTTGATCTACGGATCGTTCCTTAGCCGTGTGCGGTGCCCCTTCCACCATATTCCACTTCGGTCATATCGTCGTAGAGCTTAGGCGAAGCCCTCGCGCGGAGAAGTCATATCGTCGCGGAGCTTAGGCGAAGCCCTGCGTCGGTGGAGCATCAACATCGCCACCACGCCGTCATCTTGTGGAACTCATCCCGACACTTTGCTGGATCGGAGTCCGGGATCGTCATCGAGCTGAGCGTGTGCAGAACTCGGAGGTGCCGTGACGTTCGGTGCTTGGATCGGTCGGATCGTGAAGGCGTCGACTACATCAACAGCGTTGTTATAACGCTTCGCTTTCGGTCTCACAGTGCGTGGGCGGACTCTCCCCTCTCGTTGCTATGCCATCACCATGGTCTTGCGTGTTCGTAGGAAATTTTTTGAAATTACTACGTTCCCCAACAATTCACATACATGATGATTGGCTAAACAACATGGCATTGCATAATTCACATATATAATGCCTTTGCAACAAGGTAGCATTGCATAATTCACATATATAATGTCTTGCAACAAGATGGCAATGCATAATTCACATATATGGTAATTAGACACTAAACAGGTGGCATTCACACAAAGCATGTCTAAACTAATCAAATGACATAGCAATGCAAGACACCATATGCACGATATGAGCAACATAACCCTGCCAAGTTAGAGCATACACCTCGGGGGGGGGGGGGGGATAGGACCGGTCATCTGTCTCTGAATCCTCCTCCGAGGAGCTATCCGTAACCAGCGAGATATGCGCTTCATCAGATAGCATAGTCTACTCTGAAGACCTTGTTTTCACTCCAGAATTTTCCATCACCGTGTCAAATGGCCGATGCACACGAAGAGTAGTTGAATGTACTAACATTGTTGACAAATGTAATACGTAACGAAAAAAAAGG
Organism: Aegilops longissima; assembly: GCA_021605205.1. Lineage (NCBI taxonomy): Eukaryota > Viridiplantae > Streptophyta > Magnoliopsida > Poales > Poaceae > Aegilops > Aegilops longissima. The sequence continues at coordinate 597,768,838 of CM038678.1, read as the reverse complement.
ATGGCCTGATATAATTCACATATAAGATGACTGGATAAGCAGGATGGCATTGCAAAATTCACATATATGATGCCTGGCTAAACAAGATGGCGTTTCATAATTCACATAAATGATGAATAAACTAAACAGATGATATTCACACAAAGCATGTCTAAACTAAGCAGATGACATATTTGATGTATAAAGTAAGCAATGCAAGGCACCATATGCATGATATAACAAACATCAGCATGCCAAGTTAGAGCGAAGACCTCAGGAGGTAAATAGGAATGGTCTTCTCCTTTTGAATCCCCCTCAGAACAGATATCTTCCTCTCGATTACAATCCGAAATGGGTGGAGGGGGGTTGCCTTTGCGCCTACCATGGAGCGACGTCTACATGAAATTTTATTGCCACGCAAGGCTCGTCTCTTTTGCTCTACATGTTCAGTTCCATTTCATACAATAACTGACCTGCATAGGAATAAAATATAGTGAGATTATGTAAGGAGTGCATGCAGAAATCCAGAGTGATGATAGCAACCTGTGGATAGACCCAAAACCAATGATAGCAGGCAGATAATGGTTTCAGTTAAAAAATACAGATAATGGCTTCTTTACTGTTTGTTTCCCACCCAACATGAAACTCATAGTAGACACCAGATATAACAAGATAGTAGATAGATACTATTTATTGCGTCCCCGATATGTACCCCGCAACCATTTAACACTACAAAAAAAATACACTTCCGTGATGATACGTGTTTGTCACAGTAGGTCGCGTTTTTTGTCATGCATGTACATCCATGATGATTTTATGACAGAATCAAGATAGTCATACTGTCTTTGTCGTAGAAGTGTTCCATGACATTACCAAAATTATCATCACGGAAGTGTCCACTTCCATGACAATAAATCGCGCGTCACAGAAGTGCTTTCGTCAAGGGTGACCGACATGTGGCATCCACCGTAACAGAACGCCGTTAAGCTATCGGGTCCGGTTTTGGATCCGATAACCCGTTAACAGCCCGGACCAATGGGGATTTTCCACGTGTAAAATCATCATTGGCCACAGGAAACACGTGCTGCCTCACCGTTGGGACAGATGTCATCCACTCATTGGACGGGAGGCGCCTATGATAGGTCGACACAAGGCACGACCCAACAGTGGCCCATTTCGGTGAAAAAGGCCGGCCCAGAAAAAATTAGCAGGCCGACCCATGTAAGGCCTACTTGTGTCAGGTCCATTTAAGCCCAGGGCCCATACGAGATGTGCCAATTCGGCCCGTCAATGGCCTGTTAAAGATTTGACACCATTGCAGACCGTCGTCAGTTCGAGCCCGTTAATAGCCCGCTATATAATTGGACTCAATATCGGCCCGATGAGATTTCAGCCTGTTAACGACCCATTTAATGGATGGGCCAATTTTCAGGATGTACATCTTTCGGCCTTTTAGCGACCCATTTAAATGTTGGGCTAATTTCTGGCCCGGTGTGTCTTTCAGCCTGTTGACGGCTGAGGAGTCCTGGATTAGGGGGTGTCCGGATAGCCGGACTACCATCATCAGCCGAACTATCATTTGCTGGACTATCATCATCGACCGGACTCCAAGACTATGAAGATAGAAGATTGAAGACTTCCCCCCGTGTCCGGATGGGACTTTCCTTGGCGTGGAAGGCAAGCTTGGCGATACGGATATGTAGATCTCCTACTATTGTAACCGACTCTATGTAACCCTAGCCCTCTCCGGTGTCTATATAAACCGGATGGCTTTAGTCCGTAGGACAACAATCACAACAACCCTTACAATCATACCATAGGCTAGCTTCTAGGGTTTAGCCTCCTTGATCTCGTGGTAGATCCACTCTTGTAAACATCCACAATATCAATATCAATCAAGCGGGGCGTAGGGTTTTACCTCCATCAAGAGGGCTCGAACACAGGTAAACATCGTGTCCCTTGTCTCCTGTTACCATCCGCCTAGACGCACAGATTGGGACCCCCTACCGAGATCCGCCGGTTTTGACACCGACATTGGTGCTTTCACTTGAGAGTTCCTCCGTCGTCACCGATAGGCTTGATGGCCTCTTCAATCAACAACGATGCAGTCTGGGTGAGACCTTTCTCCCGGACAGATCTTCGATTCGGCGGCTTTGCGTCTTGCGGGCCAGCTCCTTGGCCATCTGGAGCAGATCGAGAGCTACGCCCTGGCCGTCAGTCAGGTTTAGAACTTAAACTTCACGGCCGATATCCGCGGGGACTTGATCCTCGATGGATCTCGAGCCACAGCCGAAAGCGCTTGCCGCTGTCACGATGGGCATGACCTAACTCGTCGCGGACAGCACCTTGAGGTCGCACCGGATCCGCTCCGACTCATAGTCCGGAGCCGATCGCTCGAATTGAGGACGGATGGCTGGACACCGCCTCGGGAGCCGCAATTTCTACGGCGATGGAGCCAAACACTTACCTTGTCCCACATAAAGCCCATGACCCCGAGGTGCCGGACTCCGAACCTCCTGCGCCCGAGCCAGTCGAATCCGATTGGGCGCCGATCATGGAATTCACCGCTGCGGACATCTTTTCAGCTTTTCGCCCTTGGCGACATCATAAACTCGTTGAAGCATCTCTCGCTATCCGGAGAGCCCTGGCCGAACTACGGCCAGGATGGTTGGGACGTGGATGACGAAGAAATTCAGATCCCACCCACCACCCACTTCATAGCCACCGTCGACGATTTAACCGACATACTCGACTACGACTCCGAAGACATCGACGGTATGGACGGCGATGCGGAGACTACCAAGAACCGGTGCCTATAGGACCTTTGGAAGACCACCTCGTCATATGACATATACATGGTGGACACCCCGAAGGGAAGCGATAACGAGGAACAACGAGACGCGGCAGAGGATAATCTCGCCGATAAAAAACCAAAACGGCGACGTAGACGCCGCCCTAAGTCCCTCCTCGATCAAAGCAGCCTCCCTAACGACCCAGCGATAGAGCAGGGCAAGCCAGCGAGCAACGAACAGGGCGAGGCGGATAATCAACCCTTCATGAAGCAATCAACAGTCCGGCCACAACACGAGCATAAGAACATCGCAAAAAGCTCGCCGCCACTGCAAGAAGTTTGAAGAAGGCGAAAGCGGAAGCTTAAAACAGCAGAAGACACGCTCAGAATGAAGTGGAGCAAAGTATTCAAGACATCAGACAAATATGGCAATGGCGTCAACCAAAGAGCTACCCGAAGCGCAAGTTGCTGCCAGAATTTGACGAGGAAGCCATCGAGCCTTCACAGTCAAAAAATAAAGAGGCCACCCGGCCGGATAGACGGCCAGATGACAGCCCAAAGCGACAAAGCGGGCTGCACACAAGCGAATTATAATCTGGTAAAGCGGACGGCCCAACTAGGTCCATCTACGGTCCAAAAAGAGGACCCAGAAGTAACACACCATGACAAGTGTTCAAGACAACGGCACACCCAAATCTAGGGCGCCCGCACACCGCTATGTTTCACCGATGAGGTTTGGATCATGAATTTCCAGCAAGGTTTAAACCCATAAACATAGAGGCATATGACGGCACAACAGACCCCGGAGTCTGGATAGAAGACTACATACTACACATATACATGGCTAGAGGAGACAATCTCCACGCCATAAAATACCTACCCCTCAAGCTCAAAGGGCCAGCTCGGCATTGGCTCAAAGGCCTCCCAGAAAATACTGTTGGAAGTTGGGAAGAGCTTGAGGATGCGTTTAGAGCAAATTTTCAAGGGACTTATGTCCGCCCTCCGGATGCAGACGATTTGAGTCATATAACCCAACAGCCCGGAGAATCAGCGCGGAAATTCTGGAACAGGTTCCTTAACAAAAAGAACCAAATAGTCGACTGTCCGGACGCAGAAGCCCTAGCAGCTTTTAAACACAACGTCCGTGACGAATGGCTTGCCAGACACCTCGGCCAAGAGAAGCCAAGAACAATGGCCGCGCTAACAAGCCTCATGACGCGCTTTTGCGCAGGAGAAGACAGCTGGCTAGCAAGACGCAGCACCAGCGACCCGAGTACATCCGAGATCAGAGATGGAAACGGAAAATCACGGCGCAGGAAAGATCAGCGCCGGAATAAAGAAAAAAGCCCGCAGGGCACGGCGGTCAACGCCGGATTCAAAAGCTCGCGGCCGAACAATACAACACGGCCTCTTAAGGAGAACAGAGACGAGCTATCAAATTTAAACAAAATTTTAGATCGGATATGTCAAATCCACGATACCCGGAAGGCACGCAAACCATACCAACGAAATTGTTGGGTTTTAAATAGTCCGGCAGACTTAATGCCGGACACAAAGAAACTCGATACGCCAAGCGAGGACAATGACGAGCCCCACCAGCAGAGCACCGGAAGCCAAAGGACTTTCCCTCGAGAAGTCAAAACAGCAAACTTGCTTCACGTGATAAACACGGAAAGCCAACACGGCACTCACCAAGACAAGTGTCGGACGATCTACCCCAGTGGACCAAGGTTGGATGTCAAAACCAATCACTTTCGACCATCTGGATTAGTCCAGAAGTATCCGGAGCGCAGGATAGACTGCCACGATATCGGATCCCATAATAGGCGGACTGCAATTAACGCAGTGTCGATGGACGGCGGCGATGACTTAAACCTGCTTTATCCGGACACAATCCGCAAGTGGGGATAGACCTGTTATAATACGGCATAGCCGCACTTCCTTCAAAGGAGTGGCGCGGGCCCTTAAGCCAGCTATCAAGCACCTTTGGGACGAAGCTCGTCCACTTCCATCTAATACCACATTCCCGCTTCAAATGCCGGTCCACGTGGCATCGTTTCATCAAAGGGTCGCTTTGAGACCCGGACACGGCTAGACGAGTCCGGAATAAATAAGCTAGGGGCTACCTAGCCGCACATTCCTTCACAAGGGTTTGCAAATATAAGCCATAATGAGCTAGCATAGGCTCAGCTTCCTTAATCCCTATTTTAAATTTTTTATGCACTTTCTCGCATGATTTCTTTTCCAACCAAGTTCTTCTCTTTTTACAGATGAACAGCGTGCACACCCGTCGAGGATACGGCTGCGGAGACACTGAGCGCAGACATGCAGAGGGACCCGTTGCAAGGACTCTTTTCAGACTAAGACCCTCGTAAACCTTTCTTCTGTCTCTTGTTGCTATAATCCCTGGTTTTTAGTATAACCAGAGTGGAGCTGGCGTTTTGGCATCGGCGCGCCCGATAGAACCTGCCGCACACGGACACAAGGGGCTTAGGGCTTTGTTTTGCCGCTATTATAAAGACCGAACACCTTGGGAGTGTTGGCGTCTCGAGTTAGGCCTTATATGCATCAGCTCGAGTCATGTCTTTGGTCAAATGTTGGGTTTGCCCGGCTCACGTGTTTTGCTGCCTTACGTTCGTATCATCGGCTAACGCGGCTCTAGGAGAACTCTGCAATTGTGCCCCGATTAATTTGGCGAGCACCTCGATGAAAGCCGAAAACTGACCGTCATGATACAGCGGAGACTGGTCAACCACTCGATCGACCTTGGGAATGTTTAGGATTCCTCCGCTTTGTGAAGGGCCGTTTCGGCCGAGCACATACACGCCCAATTCGGAGAGCACGGTGCCCCAGGGGCTATGTCGTAGCCCACCCTCGAACTCCATGGCTAAGTGAAAGTGATAAAGCATTATAGTCCGGTTGCCTCGTTTGCTCGCTACCACCTCCTTTACAGGACCGAGGCGTCGGATTAAGTGTGAAAACACGCTATTTTTGCGAACACCCCGCACCCTTGTGCGTGGGGGCTGAAGCCAACGACTGCCATCTTTCAGGTTATACATACGTATACATGAACGGCCGCAAAGGAGATATTCTATTACTTGAACGCACAAGTATAAAAGGCGCTTACATCATAAAAATCGTTTTTACATTATATAAATGTTCATTCGAACGTAACATTTTTCGAGCACTGCGACTCTATTACACGAGCACCGGGCAGCACTTCGCCAAAATAGTGCTCGGCGGGTAGCGGTTATTATCCGGCCCGGTCGCAACAGCGGTGGCATCCATCTCGTCCAATGTGTCTTCACGGCAAGCGCCATCCGCGCACCCTCTATGCAGGCCGACCGCTTATCGCCTTGATATGCGGCACCGCCCAAGAAATTGCTGCAATAAGCCAAAGTAACTCTTGGTGGGGCCTATCCGGCGGATATGGGTCACTATATCCGCCATAGCAAGCCGGACAACCTATTTAGCTCAGCCCACTCAGCCAAGCGATCGGTCGGCGGAAGTGAACGCTCCGGACTATGGAATTGAGACCAAAACAGCTCTTCCGTCTGGTGATCCTTCCGGCGAAAATGCACAACGGCATCCGCCGCACTCATTGCTAAGTCCATATAAGGTCCTCCGGACACCACAGTTAGCCCAGCTGGCGTATTTTGAATCCGTGAACCTTGGCGCAGCGTAAAAGGCTTGCCAGCTACAATCTCCCCGGCCTGGCGCAGCTCTTCCTTCATGGCCCGCATTGCAGAGCGGGCATTCTTGGCTTCGGCGGTGGCCTTCCGCAGGTCTTCCTGCCCCGCTAGGCGCTCCTTCCCAAGAGCCTCATTGCGGTCGGTAGCCTCTTTTATCTTCACAGCCATTTCGGCTACCTCTTCCCTGCTCCGGCAGTGTGCGGCCTTTTCGGCCGCTAACTCCTCGGCCGCCTTCGAGGCTGCCGCATCACTCCTTCTGGCCTGCTCCTTGGCTTGAGCAAGTTCGGCCCGAAGACTCTCCACGGCAGCGGCACTATCTGCATTTCACGCAAATTTTGTAAGGAGTTGGCTTCGGCTCCCTTACCATGTGTCCGCGCAGTGACACTTACCTTGCGACTCATCAAGTCGCCTGTTGATCAGCATGATGTCTTCATCCGCCACATCGAGTTGCCGCTTTAGTTCAGCAACTCCATAAGTCCGGCTGGCCCCCGGATGACCCGCCACCTGCACAGGCACGACGGGAATTTCAAACCTGCGATTTTGATCCTCGGCACGCTGTCGATATCGACAACCTACCGAGTCTCAGGGGCTACTATCTATACAGGGCGCATTCTATATGCAAAACTGTTAAAAGGTGTGTCATTTTTACATACCTCAAACCCCGCCAGTAAACTCCTGACGGCATCATGCAACCCGCCTTCGGCGGACGCAATCCTTTCAATCACCATGCTCATCAACGCATGCTGATCTTCTGAGATAGACGCCTTCTCAAGCAGATCCTTCAGCCGTACACCAGTTGGCGCCGAACTACCCGGCTTTGCCACACCCGGGGGCTCCCTCCGCGACGACACTTTAGGCTCGTCCGCCCTATCCGACGGCGCCCCGGACGGAGGCATATCGCTCTCCATCATCTCCGGAAGAAGGTCCCCCGAAGACGAGCTCATTTGCGAAGGACGGAGATCCGAACTACAAGGTAAACACTTTAGTTATCCTCAGAAGCACAAATAGGGATGTCCCTTATTACAAAACTCCTTTCTTTCTACTTACGGCTCGCTGGAGGGTTGACTCATTAAGGGAGATTGTGCGGCCGGGGCCTCCCTGGACGCAGGACCCTCTGGCGAAGATTTCTTCCCCCGTTTAGGGGCTTTTGCCCCCGGGTCCTCGGAGGCAGTCCTCTTCTCCCCTTGGTAGGAGGGATTCTCGATCCCCCCTCGTTCAAAAGCCTCCTTAGGCGAGGCAGTAGCTTTCCTGTTTTCCCCTTCGCTTTCCTCCAAAGGCGCAACCTCCAGCATCCGGACCAGCACGGGATCCGGCGTGGTCTCGGAGGGGGCCGGACATCAGAATTTTGCTTCCGCTATCCACTCCTGTGTAGAAGGAGATCGGTCATTAGGCGGATCATTGAAAGGCAAACAAACAGTATGTCCGGACTTGGAACTACTTACTTGAGTATCCGGGCGATTGCAGCTTAGTCCAGCATCCTCGGTCAATTCCGGACAAACCTCTTGCGATCCGAAGAATAAGTTATACATCTCCAGGGGTGTCATACCCATGAAGTGTTGAAGAATCCGTGGGCCCTCGGATTGAACTCCCATAGCTGGAGAGGACGGCATTTGCAGGCAGGAGGCGCCTAATTAGCATAACACTGCATCACCACCACCATATCGATCTCCCTCGTTAGGAGATCTCGAACCGACCCTGCAGTAGGGGCACGTCCTTTGACGGCCCCAGTTGAGCCTTGGTTGACCCACGACATCAATCGTCGTGGGGTCCCAGCGGAATAGGGCGGCGGCTTTTGTCTGCGGCCCCTCGAAGCGGTAATATAGAACCACTCTTGCTGCCACAGGTGAGCTCCTCTTGAAAGGAGCCAAGAGGCCACGGGCATCGGCCCTCCTACTTATGGCCGCCCGCCACACTCCGCTTAGCGCCCCGATCATCTTGGCGCCACATTGAAGGTCTTCACCACGCATCAAGTGAGGGGTGACGCGGAGGAAGGCTTCGCAGATGACAATGAATGCGGAGATATGGAGGATGGACTCCGGAGCCAAATCGTGGAATTCCAACCCATAATAAAACATGAGCCCTCTCACAAAAGGATCCATCGGGAAGCCTAAACCCCGACGGAGGTGGGATACAAAAACGACATACTCGCCGGGCTCGGGGGTGGGGATGGCCTGCCCGTCGGCAGGCAGCCTGTGCGAAATCTCAAAAGACAGGTACTTGGCATCCTGCAGCTTTAGTACGTCCTCCTCCGTGACGGAGGAGGGCATCCACCGGCCCTGGAGGTTGGAACCGGACATCGTTGAAGGTCTGAAGCACTCGAATCTGGAGCTCTAGGTGCTGGAACTTGGAGCAGGAAAGGATTCGATGGAGGATTGAAGAAAAGAAACGAGCCTTGGTCCCGTTATAAAGAGGGAGAATACCAAGAGCCGACTCCGTGACCGTTTGGGACTCGCCTCCGATAGAGGGGGCGTGGCGACGGGCGCGGTTGGGTTACCCACGCCCGTATTGATGAGGATCCCGGATCAAGGGGAAACACGATCTCTGCTTCGACAAGACGTGCCAAGGAAACCGCTTCGCTAAATGCGCTAAGGTGGTAAAGTAAAAAACAATTCGAGTAATGACTTGGTAGTGGTGTGACGTCATGCCACGGAAAACGTCAGCAGATTGAACTTGGGTATATTATTATTCTCTCTACGGTGGAATGTTGAATTTATTTTGCAGAGCCGGACACTATCCTGGTGTTCACAATCTTCTATCATTTGGAGGAGGAACCCGCCTTGCAATGCCAAGCAATATACGCCGGACTTATCGTCATTGAAGCCTGGTTCAGGGCTCTTGAGGAGTCTGGATTAGGGGTGTCCGGATAGCGGACTACCATCATCAGCCGAACTATCATTTGCGGACTATCATCATCGACGGACTCCAAGACTATGAAGATAGAAGATTGAAGACTTCCCCGTGTCCGGATGGGACTTTCCTTGGCGTGGAAGGCAAGCTTGGCGATACGGATATGTAGATCTCCTACTATTGTAACCGACTCTATGTAACCCTAGCCCTCTCCGGTGTCTATATAAACCGGATGGCTTTAGTCCGTAGGACAACAATCACAACAACCCTTACAATCATACCATAGGCTAGCTTCTAGGGTTTAGCCTCCTTGATCTCGTGGTAGATCCACTCTTGTAAACATCCACAATATCAATATCAATCAAGCGGGACGAGGGTTTTACCTCCATCAAGAGGGCCGAACACAGGTAAACATCGTGTCCCTTGTCTCCTGTTACCATCCGCCTAGACGCACAGTTCGGGACCCCCTACCCGAGATCCGCCGGTTTTGACACCGACAACGGCCCATAAATCTGATGGGCCATTTGTAGTCGGACCTGAATTTCAGCCTTTTAGCGGCCCATTTAAGTGTTGGGCCAATTTCTGGCCCGGTGTCACTTTCAGCCTGTTGACGGCCCATAAATCAGTTGGGCCATTTGTAGTCGGACCTGAATTTTGGCCTTTTAGCGACCCATTTAAGTGTTGGGCCAATTCTCGGCCCTGTGTGCCTTTCGGCCTGTTAATGGACCATAAATGAGTTGGGCCATTTGTAGTCGGACCTTAGTTTTGTCCTTTTAACGGCCCATGCCCTTCATGGTCCAATACCAGCCCGGTTCCTCTTTCGGCCTGCTAAATGCCCACAACACAGTTGGGTCGTTTACAATACGACCTGACTTTCGGCCTCTTAGCGGCCCATGCTCTTCATGGTCCAGTACAAGCCCGCTGTCTCTTTCGGCCTGCTAAAGGCCTACAGTATAGTTGGGCCAGATGTAGCCCAAACTTAGTAACGGCCTGTTAACGACCCGTGAAATAAATTGGGGCCACCTGTTGCCCGCTTCGATGTCGGCCTGTTAACGACCCAAGAGGTAAGAGAGCCGACCATTAACTTTCGGCCTAGTAACGACCTTAACTTAACGGGCCCACTAAAGTTCGTACATGTCTTTAGGCCAAATTAGATAATTTCAGCCCATTACGACGAGCAATTATGCACAGGACCAAAACCGATCAAGCAAAGGTACGGCATACAGGGAATAACGTTGCACATCCAGCATATATTACAGGAAATTACATCCACTGGACAATCAAAGATTGATGCCTGTGCAAATAAATGAGCAGAACCTAACCATCTACAACGTCACAATCTGCAACCTCAGCATAGATGACGCCCATAAGCATGTGGGCAAGTTCTTGCTACTTTGCTACACTATCTCTGAAAACATTGATCAGTTGTTGTGTCGCACAACTCTGCACCTCTGATTCGTCCACCATTTCCATCATTGCTTCAGCCATTAATTGGTTCACAAATATACATTTATTCCGTTGCATTCGAGACTGAGGATACTGAACAGATTCAGATGGCAATTTTGGCAGGCTTGTATTATTGATAGTGGAGAGTGTCTCACCATCGCATCATAACATAAATTAGGACGGAACCAAACAGATTAATCATGAGTTATTGCGATATTACTGGCCTAGATTTATTGGATAGAAACAATGGGGTTGCCTTGCTGTTTTTGAGTTTGTCTTCTTATCTTGAAGAGCTTTGCACAAAATTAGCACACTAGCATTGCTATCATTGGCCAAGTCAGATAATAGGAAAGCAACATTGACACAACGAACGTTTGGGCAACTAGCCTACACCAAATTAACACAATATGACACAACTATCATCAGCCAGGTAAGGTAGTACGAAAGTAACATTGACACAATGAATGAATGTGCAACCAGAGAAGCACTACAATTCAGTAATGTGCGTGATATGAGATAGTACATTCATGCAGCTCAGTATGCAAAACTACCAGGCACTTTTCCTTACAAAAATCAACATTGGCGCCTTTAACATTTTGCTACAACTAATTTTAGATCAGATAAAGGTTAGATTCACGCCAATTAACAAAATACATGTTGATGTAAAATATAGTGATATACAACAGGTACTTACATCAGCATTGGAGCACAGAGAATTCCCGCAAGATATTTTCCTCGAATACGGTCCCAATGGAGGGAGTCTTCTATCATTTAACCTTATTTTCTAAAAGAGAGATGGGTAAGAAACATGTAGAAAATATGATCAGAATGCTATAAAATTTCATGATGCAAGGATACGCACGCGCTTCTTAGAATGGAGTTGACATTCTTTTCCGGATCGAGCGGACTAGTTCTTTGGCCACTTGAATCTTCTTATTATCGGTGGGAGTTGGGTTTCTCGTCTGGAGCAGTATCTATGAAAAATGGAGTTGGTTTATTATCTCTGGCGTTTGGATCTTTTGCAAAGACCTGGTTTGTAACCCTTCAGATTCTAACATAGCCGTCTTCCCCTTGCATGCCTTATATAGAAGAATGGTGATTCAGTTATAAAACATGCTACATCAGAGATGGAATAGGTACTAAAGAATAGAAAGGCATGACATATTGACTTGTATTCCCTCCATCCGGAAATAAATGGATGGGTCTAGGCGTATTTCAGTTCTAGATACATCCAGTTTTATCCATTTCTGCAACATTTAATCCGGACGGAGGGAGTATGATGTAAGATCTAGGGATACGACAGGATAACACAGTAAAAAAAAACACTGAAAAACCCACTGCAGAACCAAAGTATTCAAACCCACTGATATGAAATAGTACACTCATGCAGCTCAGGATGCAAAACTACCAGGCAATTTTCCTTACAAAAATCAACATTGTGGCCTTTAATCATACATTTTGCTACAACTAAATTTAGATCAGATAAATGTTGGATTCACGCCGATTAACAAAATACATGCTGATGTAAAAATATAGTGATATACAACAGGTACTTACATCTACATTGGAGCACAGAGAATTCCTGCAAGAATCTTTCCTCATAAACGATACCATTGCAGAAATTCTTCTATCTGTTAAGCTTATTTTCTAAAAGAGAGATGGGTAAGAAACATGTAGAAAATATGATCAGCATGCTATAAAATTTCATGATGCAAGGATACGCACACGCTTCTTAGAATTGAGTTGACATATTTTTGCTGGATGGGAGCGGACTAGTTCTTTGGCCTTGGAATCGCTTATTATCGTAGGAGTTGGGTTTCTCTGTCTTTGAGCAGTATCTATAAAAACTGGAGTTGGTTTATTATCTCTGGCGTTTGGATCTTTTGCAAAGGCCTTGTTTGTAACCCTTCAGATTCTAACATAGTCGTCTTCCCCTTGCATGCCTTGTATAGAGGAATGGTGCTTTAATTATAAAATATGCGACAAAAGAGAGATGGAATAGGTACTGAAGAATAGAAAGGCATGACATATTGACATGTATTCCCTCCATCCGGAAAAAAATGGATGGGTCTAGGAGTATTTCAGTTCTAGATACATCCTTTTTTATCCATTTCGGCAACATGTAATCCAGACGGAGGGAGTATGGTGTAAGAGCTAGGGATACGACAGGACAACACAGCAAAAAAAACACTAGTTGAATGTAAAACTATATGCTAGCGGAATACGTACAGAAATAACTAAGGCAACATACACGTGTATGATTGGGAAAATAAGATGGCATTGCAACAAAGCACTAGAACAACACTTCAATGTAAAAAAACATGGTATGGCAGACATATGAAGTACATACTGATGAATAACAATGCATAAGATATTCAGAAGCATGATGTCCAAATTAAGCAGATGGCATTGCGATAGAGTAGAATGACAGTACTTGAATTTGAAAACATGTTATCATGAATGGAATAGGTATTGAAAAACAGGAAGGCATGACATATTTACATGCATGATCAGCATGCTAAGCACATGGCATTGCAATGAGTAGATACACTCCGGGACATTATATGCATGTTGTACCCATATCACAGGCCAAGTTAGAGCAAGGACCTTGTGGGGTGAAGAGGATTCATCATCTTTCTGCAAGTCTTCTGAAGAACTGCCTTTACATGTTCCATCATATTGGGTATCATTGACATCAAGTTTATTGGCCTTTACATTGCTCCGTGAGGTTCTTGTGGATATATCAGTGTGTGCAATTATATCTGACATGCATGGAAGACAACTAGTAGTTAGATTTATGTAATGAGTGCCTGTAGGAGACGACATAAATAGTAGGACTGGGGTTAACTAGCAGCAAAATGTCTCATAGACTAAAGGGAGAACACAGATGAAAGCTACAGAATATGTATCGTTTGTACTCGAGATTAACTAGATGGCACACAAAAGTATTAAAGAACAACATAGGTAATACGAGAAGTGGTATAATACTATAATCACCAGCCTGTGGGATAGCATTGGCTGATGGATGATAACTATGGAACATCGTTACCTAAAGAATAAGTATCTTAGCTGAACTATGGAACAATGTGAACTCCTGAACAAGACCCGTAAGGGAACAACATGAATATACAGTGAAATGTGATGATCTATTTTCCATGCTTAGATGAATAACAAAGCCATAAATGTTGCACACAAGTAAGATGAGGGTACAACCTATCTGGCTGCCATCCATATGAGTGAGCATCATGTGCTGACTTGTCGATGGCCCTGCAGTTGTTGTGGCTGTCCATGTCGGGCACGCGCATTCAATGCAGGGAACTATTGAGTGGGGACTATAGCTCCCTTCCGGTGTATGCTTCCTTGTTGGAGCAGCTGCGGTGAGTCGGAAGACGGTGTGTGCGAAGATGCGAGATAACGATAATGTTAAGAACGACATATCTCTTTGATCTGAAGAAATACACTAAGAGATCAACAACAAGGTACGAGAGTGGTCACACGTCATTGATCAAGACTAAATTGGGGTCACACGATTTTATTTTATTTTGGTCTTTGTCCGATCTACGCTGGATGGCTTGATGGCCGTCTTGTGCCTACCGACTGACACTGTTCGGAATCTTCCCCGAAGAGCCAGCGACCAACGGCAGAGCAGCCTGCCTCTGCCGTCCGTGGCCCCGGCCAAAACCCCGCTCCCCGCCCCACCGCATTGTCGTGGTTGCGCCGCCCCCGGGCCAATCCACATAGACTCCCCGTCATCCAGATCCGGCGGCGGCAGTACCTTCAACCCACGCAACTCTAAAAGATAGCCATCTAAGCGCTGTCTCCGTGGCGAACTTGCGGCCCCGCACCCTTTCGTTAGACACCAGCCAACCGGCAGCTTAGGAGCTCTGCCGCCTCGAGGGGTGCTTCTTCCCATTGGGAATTGATTGGCCCAGAATAAAAATTCATACAACTAACGCCTAAATAAACTGATTTGAGATGAGGGTGCGACCTATCTGGCGGCATGGTGAAGTAGGCAGGTCCAGCTGCCGAGTCGGTGAGGCCGACGCGGTTGTGGTGGCGACCGGCGACAGGGAAAGAGCGATGTCGCGACGGTCGACGGCTACGCGGAAGCAGCGCCAGGACTCTGGACGGACCCGGAGTTGGAGCCGCTCCGGCACCGTGAACAACGGCGGGGGTGAATCGGCTCCGGTACGGTTCACGCGGCCGTCGTCGAGGTAGCACCAGCAGCACGGAGTAAGAGGCACACGGCCCAGTGCACGACGGCAAATGGACAGCGTCTCCGGCATTAGGGAGGAGGGCGGCTGTGAAATTGGTGCGGTGGGGGGCGCCATGGAGGTGGGGCTGAGGTTTCGTGGCTCGGGAGAAGGGAGCTTCCGGGGAGAAGGTGATTTGGCGCCCACAAGTTATGAATGGGGCGGAGGGGGGGAGTTGGGAGGAGTGGAACCATGTCTTCTGACGCATTTGTCTAAAATGTGAGGGGAGTTATAGTTCTACCCTTGCCTATTGAAAGTGCAACTATCCGTAGGTGGTTTTGGTAATTCATAACAACATATAGCTCATTGAGCTAATGCTATTCCAAGACTATTATTTCAGGAAAGCTCAATGAATGGCATAGCATGGATGATGAAAGTGGATCCCTCGAAATACTAAGGACAAAGGATTGGCTCAAGCTCAAAAGCTCAAGACTCTTCATTTTACATTTTAGTGATCCAAGATCACATTGAGTCTATAGGAAAAGCCAATACTATCAAGAAGGGATGAGGTGTTGCTTAATGAGCCTTTGCTTCATGTGCTTAGTGATATGCTCCAAAACCCTCAAATACTTTTCCCACATCCACAAATGACCTAAACCTATAGCCAAAGTCGGTCACACCGATTCTTTCTATCCGGAACCACCGATTCCAAAAGTCATAGCCACTGCCACAAACCCTAAGCAAATCGGTCTTACCGATAGGGATCTCGGTCTCACCGAGATGGGGTTGCAATCTCTCTGTTTCCCTTCATAACGTTTCGGTCCAACCGAAGTGAGCGATCGGTCCCACCGAGATTGCAATGTAAACTCTCTGTTTCCTTTTTGTAACATTTCGGTCTCACCGAAAAGAGCAAATCGTTCCCACCGAGTTTACCTGACCAACTCTCTGGTTAGCTAATTACCAAAATCGGTCTCACCGAGTTTGTGTAATCGGTCTCACCGAGATTATGTTATGCCCTAACCCTAACCATATCGGTCTCACCGAGATGCATGTCAGTCCCACCGAAAATCACTAACGGTCACTAGGTTTACTAATTCGGTCTGACCGAGTTTGGTAAATTGTGTGTAACGGTTAGATTTTGTGTGGAGGCTATATATACCCCTCCACGTCCTCTTCATTCGTGGAGAGAGCCATCAGACTGAACCTACACTTCCAACTTACCATTTCTGAGAGAGAACCACCTACTCATGTGTTGAGGCCAAGATATTCCATTCCTACCATATGAATCTTGATCTCTAGCCTTCCCCAAGTTGCTTTCCACTCAAATCATCTTTCCACCAGATCCAAATCCTATGAGAGAGAGTTGAGTGTTGGGGAGACTATCATTTGAAGCACAAGAGCAAGGAGTTCATCATCAACACACCATTTGTTACTTCTTGGAGAGTGGTGTCTCCTAGATTGGCTAGGTGTCACTTGGGAGCCTCCGACAATATTGTGGAGTTGAACCAAGGAGTTTGTAAGGGCAAGGAGATCGCCTACTTCGTGAAGATCTACCGCTAGTGAGGCAAGTCCTTTGTGGGAGACGGCCATGGTGGGATAGACAAGGTTGCTACTTCGTGGAACCTTCGTGTGTGGAGCCCTCCATGGACTCGCGCAACCGTTACCCTTCGTGGGTTGAAGTCTCCATCAACGTGGAGGTACGATAGCACCACCTATCGGAACCACGCCAAAAACATCCGTGTCTCCAATTGCGTTTGAATCCTCTAAACCCTTCCCCTTACTTTCTTGCAAGTTGCATGCTTTATTTTCCGCTGCCAATATACTCTTTGCATGCTTGCTTGAATTGTGTGATGATTGCTTGACTTGTCCTAAAATAGCTAAAATCTGCCAAACTATAAAATTGGGAAAAGGTTAAGTTTTTATTGGTCAAGTAGTCTAATCACCCCCCTCTAGACATACTTCAAGGTCCTACAAGTGGTATCAGAGCTTTGGTCTCCATTTGCTTTGATTTCCATAGCTTTTGGTGGTCATAGCCTTGGTTTCACAACCTAGGAGAGTATGGCGTCTAGCGAGGAAATTATCACCGTGAGGTCCTTACTTTGATGGTACTAATTTTGCTAGTTGGAAGCATAAGATGAAAATGCATATTCTTGGACATAACCCGCCGCTTGGGCAATTATTTGTATTGGCTTGCAAGGTGAATTTTTTGATGGGAGAGAACCGAACCGTGAAGCTAATGCGGAAGAATTGAAGATGTTGCAATACAACGCTCAATCATGTGACATCATCTTCAACGGATTGTGCCCCGAAGAATTCAACAAAATCAACCGTCTTGAGAATGCAAAGGAAATTTGGGACACTTTGATTGATATGCATGAAGGTACCGAGTACGTCAAGTAATCCAAGTTGGATGTGCTCCAAAGTCAGCTTGACAAGTTCAAAATGAAGGATGGTGAAGGTGTCGCTGAAATGTACTCTAGGCTTGCTCTTATCACAAATGAGATTGCCGGCTTAGGGAGTGAAGAGATGACCGACAAATTCATCATCAAGAAGATCCTAAGAGCATTGGGTGGAAAGTATGATACCGTGTGCACATTGATCCAAATGATGCCAAACTACAAAGATCTCAAGCCAACGGAAGTCATTGGAAGGATTGTTGCTCATGAGATGTCACTCAAGGACAAGGAGGAATTTCACAACAAGTCAAGTGGTGCTTACAAAGCCTCAAGTGAAGCCCCCACATCATCAAGTGAGAAACCAACCTTCAATGAAGAATTGAGCTTAATGGTGAAGAACTTCAACAAGTTCTACAAAAGTAGAAGCAAAGAAAGAAGCTCCAAGTCCAGGTCTTACAATGACAAAAGATCTTCTAGTCGAGAGCGCAACTGCTACAATTGTGGGAGACCCGGACACTACTCCAATGAGTGTACGACACCCTACAAAAGAAGAGAAGATTCTCCAAAAAGAAGAAGCAAAAGAGATGAATCACCACCAAGAGAGAGGAGGAGTAGAGATGATCGTTATGAACGAAGACCCTCACGGAGAAGCAAGGATTCGGAAAGGAAGGACAAGTTATCAAGGACCTACACAAAACGAAGACATCAAGCTCATGTTGGTGAATGGGTTTCCGGCTTCGACTCGACAATCACTCCGAGAGAAGCTATCACTCCGACTCCGAACATACTCAAGATGAAGGTGTTGCAGGTCTAGCACTTGTGTCAACCAACTCCTACGACATATTTGAATCACCTAATGAGGGTGTTGGAAGATGCTTCATGGCCAAAGGTCCAAAGGTAACACATCCCGAGTATGTTGATTTTGATGTTGATGAAGATGACTTGCTAGGTGATGATGATTTACTTGTTGACAACTCTAGTGATGAATACTATGATGAAACGTCAATTAATCATGCTAATCAAATGAATGACAATGATAAGGAGAAAATTGAGCTACTAACTAAAGAACTAAACACTCTTAAGTTGGCTCATGAAACTATCTTCGAAGATCATAGAGAACTTTTAAGGGCTCATGAGAAGTTACGCTTTGAAAAGCTCAATCTTGAGCAAGAGCATGAGTTCTTAAAGGAAATCAATGATGATCTCCGCAAGAAAAGTTCTTCTTACATTGCCAAGCGTTTACTCTTATCTACTTACATGCCTCAAGTCAAGTCTAGTAACAAGTACACGAAAGATACTTCCTCTAGTAGTAACAATAATAATGTCAAATCCAATGTTGTTGCTTCTAGTAGTTCTCTTGATTCCACTAATGATTCTCTTAGCCAAGTTACACTTGAGCAAGAAAATAGTTTATTGAAGGGAATTATAGAGAAAGGTGTTTACAAGAGCCTTGCCGGGAGTATGCAATTCGAGGAAATTGTACGCAAGCAAGGAAGGCACCGGAAGAATCAAGGTGTTGGTTTTGAACGAAAGTTCAACGCCAATGGAGTTGCGTGGGAATAAGATCAATACCCCAAGACGAAGTTTGTTCCTCAACAAGAGAAGTATGATCCTACTTCCTTCAAGGGGACACAAGCTCAAGATGATCTTCCACCACAAGACCACAAGTACAAAGGCAAGGACAAGCTTCAAGAAGAGATTGATGCATTTGAAGAAGCACCTAAAGCCTCGTTCGAGTGGGTCCCCAAGACTACGCCAAGTTCTACTTCATCAAGTACAACTATAACTCCAAGGATTCCCATCAAGATGATGTGGATCCCAAGAAGAAGAACTAGAGAGTTCTTGAGGGTGACTCCGCCAACATTCTTCACTCATATCATTTTGGCAAGAACAAGTGCAATCAACTTTCACATCTTGCACTAGTTCAAGGAGTCACAAACCCTCATGTTGGTAAGGCAAGGGACAAGGTAACCTAATGTTTTCATGGACATCATCTTGTGTGTGCATCATTCTATGTCTATGGATATTCTTGTTTGTTCCTTGTGGGACTAACCCATGTAGGCAAGTTGAAAGTGCAACTCATTCCAAAGGATTGCTCCAAATGATCTACATCAACATTGAGCATCTACATCTTCAACACCTACATGAAGTCATCATCGACAAAACCCAAGGTTAGTTCATCCCTCTAAGGGGGGATCTCACATCTAGGGGGAGCTTAACTCTAAGAATTGAGTCAAAGCAACTCTAATGGTGTGAACACATTAATGCATTATGTAAAAGTGGTAACCCCACTTGAGCTTAAACGATGAGTATGACCTATGATCAAATGTTCTCATTTGACTCCTAAGTCAATATACTCATATATAGATGACCTAGTCATCGCCAATTGTTTGATAGATGCTAGAATTGGTTGTGCATGCTTTGCCACATATTTCAGTTGCCATCTTATTGTGTGAGCATGTTGGTGCATATTTTACTCATTCAAGGACATCCACTTGTTGTTTTGTTTGATTGGTTCTTTCTTATTTTGACCAAGTGGATGGACAAGAATGCCTAAGAACCTTCTTTAGCTATCTATGATTTTCTCGTCTCAAACTCTATTCATGCTACATCACAAAATTTGATCAAGTCAGATTCGAACCACTCTATGTGAGGAGCACTCAGAGTCCCCGATTCGTCATAGACTTAAACTTCCAAAACCTCTTAGTGATTCTCGGTCTGACCGATCCTACCATTTCGGTCCTACCGAGATCATCAAGTTGATCTGAGTTTTCAATCTCGGTGCAACCGATTTGAACTTTTCAGTCTCACCGATTTGCTATAACTGAACACAGTTATGCATCTCGGTGCCACCGAGTTGTTCCACTCGGTCACACCGATAGGGTCGGGCTATATATAGTCACGGGCAAAATTTTGGAAATTTTTCCGAAACCCTTCGCCCGCGCATCAGCTCGCTCTGCCATCATGGTCTCCGGATCGTCTCCTCGCCGCCAGCAGCCTCCTGTCGCTGGTCTTTGCCGCTGTCAACGGATTTCGTCCCCGCCGTTGCCGCCGTAGCAAGTCCACCGCCAAGTTAGGGTATGGACTTGATCTTTGTGCTATCCACGTCTGATTCCTAGCACATTGTTTTCACATTGAATCTTGCCACGATTGCAACTCATCTATCCAGCCAAAGTAGTTCATAGATTAGATGTGATTCAGATTTTTAGGTTTAGGTTTCCGCCGAAACCATCTCAGACCCACCGAGTTGAAAAACTCGGTCTCACCGATTTGGCATATGCCATTGCACAAGTGACTCTCGGTCTGACCTAGATTTACTAATCGGTGCAACCGATTTGAGAATTCTGTGAAACCCTAGCAGTCTCGGTGCCACCAAACTGAAACTCGGTCCAACCAAGATCATCAGTTTAGGTTCCAAAACTGCTTCGGTATCACCGAGTTTGAAAATCGGTGGATCCGAAATGCTTTCTGTGGAAAACTAAAACTGAACTTTTGAGTCATTCTTTTGCAAAAACCTCTACATTTTGTGATGCTCATCTTTTCTATCTCATCTATAAACTCTTCACAGGGCCAGCAGTCAGCTTTTGCAGTATGTCTGATCAAAGTGACAGCCAGAACAGGTCAGAAGAGCAGATAGACTTGAGTGAGGGCACTAGTCCCTCAACTTCAGATGAAGGGAGCAGAAGTACTCCTAGCAACTTGCCTAAGGCTGCTACTAGGCAAAGGAGGAAAAGAACTTCAGATTCAGAGGATGAAGATTACAAAGCTGAGGAAGATAAGGCTACTTCCAAGAAAGTTGTGCTCAAGAAGGAAAGGGTCATGAAGATCAAAAGGACTGCAGGAAGACAACCAATGTCTAAGGCCAGAACATCAACTCAACTACCTGAATCCTGATCCCAAAGAGCCAGTTGCTGAAAGCAAGAAGAGGAAGGAAAGGGTCAAGATGACCATGGCCAGAGTAATTGGGAAGCCTTCCATGATGGAAGAAGAGGAAGAGCCTGCTGCACCAGCACCAAAGGCACCTAAGCTTATGGGTGATGCTATTAGATCAGGGGCTGCCACATCTAAGCCCAAAGAAGCACCCAAAGCTGCCCCCAAGGCCAAGTTCAGACCAAAGAGGAATACTAGGAGTATTCCATTGCTGAGAAGAACAAGGCCCCAAAGGCTCGAGGTTGATGAGGAAGATGAAGAAGGACAAGTTCGAGGAAGCTCAAGCCAAAGATACTGCAGACCACAATGATGCCCATCCTGTGGTGAGAACATGAGAATCAGGAAGGATTCAGGGCTGAGGAAATGGAGAATGGAAGATCCATATGCTTCAAGGAGAAGAACTGCTGTTGATTACAGGTTCCATACAAAGGAACAACAGGACTTTTATGAGAAATCTTGTTGGACAAGAAGCCCATTGTCTGTGACATGAGATGGGTCGACTAGAATTTCATGAAGGAGAATGAAGAGCACTATCCTGGAGTGCAGGACATCTTTGTGTGTTGTGGAGTTGCAGATTTTGTTGGGCAAAAGCTCACAAATTGGAATGATGAGCTTATCATGCAGTTCTACTCCACAGCACATTTCTACCCAGATGGGAGAATTGTTTGGATGTCTGAAGGTACAAGGTACCAGTCAACTATTGAGGAGTGGGCAAAGCTGATAAATGCCCCAGAGGAGAATGAGGATGACTTAGACATTTATGCCAAGAAGAAAAAGGATCACAATTCAATGGCTCACATGTACAAGGAAATTCCAAACAAGGCATTAGCAACTCACAAGTTTGGATTAGTTCACTTTCTGCTGTCAGGGTTGCCAACTATAAATTGGATTCTGGGGCACACTTTGTTGCCCAAGTCTGGTGACCATAACATGATCAGAGGGCATGCCATCAACATGTTGCATGTGTTTGATGTGGCACAAAAGTTCAAAGTCATGAGCCTGATCATTGAAACTATTAAGAGGACTGCAGTAGATCAGAAGAGGAGCTGTGGATATGCACCTCAGATTCAAGAACTGATAAACTCAAAGATGGGCATAGGAAAATATCAGTTGGATAAGGAACACTTTCCACTTTATCCAGACCTTGAGGACAATGAGGTTGTCATGAATGAAGATGATCCACAATCAGTTCAAGCACAGGAGAAGAAGGAGAAGGCAAAGAGGGAGAAGGCTGCCAAGATGCCAACTCAAGAGGAGGCATCTGAGTATTTCTTGAGGAACAAGCAGGAGCAGCTTGGTTACTTAATAGCATCAACCTTGAGGATTGAGAAGGGATTGGCCACCCTAACTCAAAACCAGGAGAGCCTGGAGAGAATCATAGAACAAAAGTTCTATAACTTAGATGTGAAAGTAACAGAGATTTAGACTGCAGTGGAGGAGCTACAAGAGGACATGCAGGAGAGGAAGGGCAAGACTACAACCAATGTGTTTGCCAGAGTGCCTAGAGCCCAGAGGTCATCAGCAGTGCCAGTTTCTGACACAAGAGCAACTTCGTCTGCACCAGCTATAGCCTCAGTGCCACCAGCTCCAGCACCTTCATCAGCTCCAGCTCCATCTACATCAACTGAAGTCTTCGTCCAAGGAGCCATCTCTACACCACCACCAGAAGATCAAGCCTGAGAGTCGATCTAGCACTATGCATTTTCTATGAACTTTTTGATAACTTGTTGCCAAAGGGGGAGAAAAATTTATAGATCATAGGCTTCGAGAGAGAGTGTTGCTTTTGTTCTCTCTTGCTTTATTTGGTGGTTTTTCAAACTTTGTTTGCTTTTGGTTGAGATACTATGTTTGTGAGACATTGATGATCATGTGTTTGATCATAAGCTACACTTATGCATGCTTGATATTATCCTATCTATCTTATGTGATCACTCACTTTGCTTGGTGATGAGTGCATGTATTCATTGTTTATTATTTTGAACGCTCCACCAAGATGTATGTGACATGGAAGAGTAACCCATGAGCCTAATTCATTGTGCATTTGCAGTCCAAAGAAAATCTAAAACTATGCACAAATTTAGGGGGAGCTCTTGCTTATCACATACTTCTCAAAGCGACGATGTTATTTAAATCTTATTATCATTTGTCGAAGCTTTGATCTATATGTTGTCATCAATTACCAAAAAGGGGGAGATTGAAAGTGCAACTATCCCTAGGTGGTTTTGGTAATTCATAACAACATATAGCTCATTGAGCTAATGCTATTACAAGACTATTATTTCAGGAAAGCTCAATGAATGGCATGGCATGGATGATGAAAGTGGATCCCTCAAAATAATAAGGACAAAGGATTGGCTCAAGCTCAAAAGCTCAAGACTCTTCATTTTACATTTTAGTGATCCAAGATAACATTGAGTCTATAGGAAAAGCCAATACTATCAAGAAGGGATGAGGTGTTGCTTAATGAGCCTTTGCTTCATGTGCTTAGTGATATGCTCCAAAACCCTCAACTACTTTTCCCACATCCACAAATGACCTAAACCTATATCCAAAATCGGTCACACCGATTCTTTCTATACGACGCCACCGATTCCAAAAGTCATAGCCACTGCCACAAACCCTAAGCAAATTGGTCTTACCGATAGGGATCTCGGTCTCACTGAGATGGGGTTGCAATCTCTCTGTTTCCCTTCGTAACGTTTCGGTCCAACCGAAGTGAGCGATCGGTCCCACCGAGATTGCAATGTAAACTCTTTGTTTCCTTTTTGTAACATTTCGGTCTCACCGAAAAGAGCAAATCGGTCCCACCGAGTTTACCTGACCAACTCTCTGGTTAGCTAATTACCAAAATCGGTCTCACCGAGTTTGTGTAATTGGTCTCACCGAGATTACGTTATTCCCTAACCCTAACCATATCGGTCTCACCGAGATGCATGTCGATCCACCAAAATCACTAACGGTCACTAGGTTTACTAATTCGGTCCGACCGAGTTTAACTATTCGGTCCCACCGAGTTTGGTAAATTGTGTGTAACGGTTAGATTTTGTGTGGAGGCTATATATACCCCACCACCTCCTCTTCATTCGTGGAGAGAGCCATCAGACTGAACCTACACTTCCAACTTACCATTTCTGAGAGAGAACCACCTACTCATGTGTTGAGGCCAAGATATTCCATTCCTACCATATGAATCTTGATCTCTAGCCTTCCCCAAGTTGCTTTCCACTCAAATCATCTTTCCACCAGATCCAAATCCTATGAGAGAGAGAGTTGAGTGTTGGGGAGACTATCATTTGAAGCACAAGAGCAAGGAGTTCATCATCAACACACCATTTGTTACTTCTTGGAGAGTGGTGTCTCCTAGATTGGCTAGGTGTCACTTGGGAGCCTCCGACAAGGTTGTGGAGTTGAACCAAGGAGTTTGTAAGGGCAAGGAGATCGCCTACTTCGTGAAGATCTACCGCTAGTGAGGCAAGTCCTTCATGGGCGGCGGACATGGTGGGATAGACAAGGTTGCTACTGTGGACCCTTCATGGGTGGAGCCTCCGTGGACTCAAGCAACTGCTACCCTTCGTGGGTTGAAGTCTCCATCAACGTGGAGGTACGATAGCACTACCTATCGGAACCACGCCAAAAACATCTGTGTCTCCAATTGCGTTTGAATCCTCTAAACCCTCCCCCTTACTTTCTTGCAAGTTGCATGCTTTATTTTCCACTGCCAATATACTCTTTGCATGCTTGCTTGAATTGTGTGATGATTGCTTGACTTGTCCTAAAATAGCTAAAATTTGCCAAACTATAAAATTGGGAAAAGGTTAAGTTTTTATTGGTCAAGTAGTCTAATCACCCCCCCTCTAGACACACTTCAAGGTCCTACACCTATAGGCTTCTCGGCTTGGGTCTGTGTACTGAGGATCGGGGATAGTAGAGTAACTTTGCTTCTCCCCAAATAGTGGGCGGGAGCGATTTCGGGCGAGGAGGGTGTGTTTTGAACTATAGTGGCACGAGCGATTTCGGGCGAGGAGAGCGTGTTTTGAAATAGTGGGCACGAGCTATTTCGGGCGAGGAGAGCATGTTTTGCCGACCATGGTTTATAAATTATTCGGCACATGTCATTTCGGCCGAGGAGAAGGCGCGCTTGGATGAAGTTATGAACCTACCCTCGATGTACAACGGGCCAATTGATGCGTGTCCCACATAGGGCGGTAATTTCGCGTCTCCCATTTATTTGCTCGGGCGAATTCCACCGAGCAGAGAGGATGTTTAACGGTTCGTTCAAATTTTGGGAGAACGAGCATCCACGTCTACCTTACCAAGTCGATTCGAATCAAATTTTGAAATATTAGCTTGCCACTTCTTTTTTAGATGGAGAGATGATGCTCGGGAGTAATGTGTTTTTACTTGCTCGTTGCTAGCGATATACTATATGACAAATAGTTGACCCACTCAAAAACGCGAATCAAACCCAAAATGAAATATCTCGATTCAATGAAATAGTTCGTTCAGTAGGTCAAAATAGTGAACTAAATCCAAAATTTAACACCTCAATCGAGTAGCATGTTGTACAGTATTATAGTACTCCATGAACATGTTAAAAGTCAAATTAATGAACTTGTTTGATATACGCATATATCCGTTCATGTGTGGATTGCAGACAACATGTTCTCCAATTTAAATATTTGAATGCAAGTTTATATCGAAACATGGTTTATATCAGTCTTTGATGCATAAAACGCGACCTCCCCTCTCCCCTCATTCTCTCTCTCTCTCTCTCTCTCTCTCTCTCTCTCTCTCTCTCACGACAATCTTCAATTCTGTCGCACGCATCCGACACAAAAACCTTGTTGGTCCCTCTCCCTTTCTCTCCATCTCTCTCTCTCTCTCTCTCTCTCTCTCTCTCTTTGTGTGTGTGTGTTGGGGGGGGTCTTTCTAGTTCGCATGCATATATACACCATCTATAGGTCTCTCTCGCACACTATGTATGATACTCTAGCTAGTCCAAGCTAGATATCTTGGGTGCACTCATCGTACGCACACAAATTCCTTGGCTCTTTGCCTGTAACTCTCTCACGCACCACTATGTCATCTCGGAGCTCTTCCCCCCTCTCTCAAACTCTCCATCCACCCGGGTCACACATACACATGCATATCTTACTCGCACTCGATAGGCCCATCTAAAACTCTATCTCTCTCCCTCGTTCTCTCTCCATCTCACACGCACACACACACAATCCCATGCCTAGCTAGCCAAGTATGATGGTCTGTCCTCAATTGTAGGCACACGCAGTCCCCCCTATATGTATATGACTAGCTAATCTTAGTCTCCATCACAAACATGTGCATGGTCTATCTCGATTTCTCTTGGGGCATCTTTCTATCGCAGCATGCACTCCTCGATCTCCCACCCATATAGTCCCTCACGATCTCGAGGGATCTCTATCACAAACACACCTCTCTTCCTCCCCATGCATCCATGCGCCCATGCCATCCATGTGTCCCTCTCGACCTTTTTTCCTTGTTGGCCGACCTCTATTGGACATGTGCTACTGGGTGTCTCTCCGCTGCAAACAATCACACACTAGCTATTTTCGTGTATCTCCTCGCCTCGCTTTTCCATCTCGGAGATGCATGCGTGATATGTTCGCATAAGAAATGGAAAAACACACACTCTCTCTAATTTATCGTTTGTTGTCACTTTCTCTTTCACACACATACTCTTTTTGCACACTTACTCATTCTCCTTCACACGCACTTGATCTGTCTCGACCGAGGCACTCTCCTCGGTCCATAGCATATAGATTTATTGAAAAGTCAAACATCACAAAGTTTGACCATGTACGTGGAGAAAAAGAATTACATCTAGTACGGCAAACATATACCATTAGAATCACCATGAGATGTAGTTTTGTATTATGTATCTTTGGTATTGTAGATATAAATAACATTTGCGTAAACCTTATCAAAGTTTCCAAAGTTTGACTTCTGAAAAATTTACATGCACTGCATTATCGAGCGGATGGAATGTCTCTTTCCCCCTCTTAGCTATATGACGCACCACTCAGCCTTATCGGGGCTCCTAAATCTCTCTCAAACTTTATTGGTCAGTTTGGTTCGTGACTTGACCCTCATGCCTTGATGGCCGGTACTGCCTGGTGTGGATGTGAAATGTAAAATATTTACTCGCTGGTGCTTGTGTGGTGTCAAGCGTTTGGTTCATGCAGGCCAGCAAAGCATCAACGCCCCATCAATCAATCCATGCATCAATTATGTAATGCTAATATCCATCCATATTGCTGTTAGCCTCGTGGCCGCACGACCGTGCACGGCCAGCGTTCAAATCGGTCGCTGGGCAAGCTACTTTCGATGTCGGAGTTCAGCCATGCTAATTAAATTGCAAGGGAACCCAGCCGACGGGCTTTCTTTTTCATGTGGTAGCAACCAAACAAGTGTGCATGAAATCTAGCCACAACCCTGTGCCAGGCAAAAGATGCTCAGACGCAAGCCAAACTGGCCTTATATCTCCCTGGTTCACACATACACATGTCTCGGCCAGACTATACATATAGACCCATCCAACACTCTCCGCCCTTGTTCTCTCTCCATTTGACACGCACCCCCCTAAGTACCATAATCCCTCACTTTATCATAGGCTCTGTTTGGATCCATGGGTTAGAGTTAGTTTGGGTTAGTTTGGAGTCAACTAACCCAAAAAGATCCAAACAGGAGGGTTAGTTTGGGTTAGATGCATCTAACCCATCCAAAAAACTAACCCATCCAAGAGGTGCTTATTTGGGTTAGTTCTTCTCGGGACCACTAATAAACACTTTTTCTCTCGCCTCCCTCAGCAGCAGATCCCTCCCCACTTCCTCGAAGCTTCTCGTCCTCTCCCTCCCTCCCTCTCGCACCGCCCGTGAAGGTGCCTCGCCGTATCCGTGCTCCATCTAACCCTGCCATACAAACACCTCTTTACTTAGAGTTAGTTCAGGGTTAGTTCAGGGTTAGAATCTAACTCTAACCTCTAACTAAGTTAGAGTATCCAAACAGGGCCATAGGCGCAAGCACTCCCCCCTCCTAAGTATGATTATCTCTTACTAGCCATCTGGAACACACGTATTGTCTCCTTCCATCCATACGTCTATCTCAATATCTCTCGGGGCATCTTCTATCGCGCACACACCTTGTCACTCGATCTCCCACCCATGTAATCCCATCACGATCTCCAGGGGATCTCTCCATGACAAACATACACTCTCTCCTCCCCATGTCTGCATTTTCTCCGTACGTCTCTCTCGACCTCTCTCCCTTGTTTGTCAGACCCCTCTTGGCCACGTGCTAGGGGCCTTGCTCTCTCGGTTCCAAACAACCACACATTATCTCCTCACCTTGCCTCCGTTGTCCAAGATGCATGTGTGATATGTTTGCATAAGACACGCACGCTTTTTCTCGACTTTTATCGTGTGTTGTCCATGTCTCTTTCACACACGCACACACACACACACACTCTCTCTCTAGTTAGGGACTCTGTCACGTCCATAAGCATATGGATGTTTTGAAAAGTCAAACCTCAGAAAAGTTTGACCAGGTATATGTGGAGAAAAACATTTACATCTGGAACGATCATTAGATTCATCACAACATGTACTTACTTCATACTATCATTTATCATTGGTATTGTAGATATAAGTAATTTCTTTATAAACTTGGTCAAAGTTTCAAATGTTTGACTTAAAAAATGTTGAACTACATTATCGAACGGAGGAGTAGTTCTCTCTCTCTCTCTCTCTCTCTCTCTCTGCTATCTCCCATGGGCCTCCTCTCACTCGAACTCTCTATACCGACGGATTATACGCCACCGTGTCAAAGATATAGCTCAGATATTGTTTAGTTGACCGTCAACTAATCCACATGCTGCCTTGTCACTCGTGTTCTATATCTTCGTGGCCGCCCATGTGGCGGTGGGTGAAAATAAGTAAACTAGAGGCCCATCTCGACACGCGGTGAAGTAAACAAAGTTGAAACCACTGGGTAGCACCTCGCACGCTAGTAAATTGAGGGCGATTGAGGACAAACTTCTTTGCGACGAAGGACGCCTCACAAGACAATTCACCATCTACAAGCGGCATGCACACTCCAAAGACACAACACACACCAAAGACACGGTACACGGGCGTCATTGTCGGTGTCAAACCGCGGATCTCGGTAGGGGGTCCCGATCTGTGCATCAAGGCTGATGGGAACAGGAAGCAAGGGACACAGATGTTTACCCAGGTTCGGGCCCTCTCGATGGAGGTAAAACCCTACTTCCTGCTTGATTAGTATTGATGATATGGGTAGTACAAGAGTAGATCTACCACGAGATCGTAGAGGCTAAACCCTAAGAGCTAGCCTATGATGGTATCATTGTAATTGTGACCGGCCTTCTAAGGACCAACCTCTCCGGCTTATATAGATACCGGAGAGGGCTAGGGTTTACATGGAGTCGGTTACAAGGAAGGAAATATAATATCCAGATTGCCAAGCTTGCCTTCCACGCCAAGGAAAGTCCCATCCGGACACGGGCCGAAGTCTTGAGTCTTGTATCTTCACGCTCAATAGTCCGGACGTTGTACACAATCCGCTGTCCGGATACCCCTAATCCAGACTCCTCAAGAGTCTCTCGAACCAGGCTTCAATGACGACGAGCCCGACGCTGCAGATTGTCTTCGCATTGCATTGCAGGCGGGTTCCTTCTCCGAATACTCCAAGGTAATTATCGAACACTCAAACCGTGTCCGGATCACAAGATGATCTTCGATGCCACCGTAGAGAGAATGATGTTTGACAAATGCAATCTGTCGACAACTTTTAGGCAACGCGACGTGTCACTACGGTCCGGTCATTATTGAACCGCTTTTCCACAACCAGCCACACAAGATATTGCGAGGCGGTTTCCTTGACACGCCTTGTCAAAGCAGAGATCGTGCCCCCTCATTACGGGATTCTCATCAATACGGGCATGGGTAATCCAAGCGCACCATTAATCGCGGCAAGTGGGAGGCAAACGGGTTCAACCAGGCAAGTGGGGAGGCGCAAAAAGCACTTACCGCCCCTATAAAGAGGCAAGGTCTCCTTCTCTTTACCCACGCCTTTCTCCTTCCGCTCGCTCGTTCCCCCCTTTTCGAGCCCTAACGCCCAAGCACTCTTCCTTTCCACCAAAGCGAGGCTTTCCAAAGATGCCCGGATCTGGAGCAGGAGGCAAATGGATGGCCTCTACTGTCCAGGAGAAGGATATTAAGAAGCTCCGGGACGCCGGGTATCTGGCTCGGAAGATCGGCCATCGTCTCCCCCCGGCGGGACAGGTCGTCCCCACTCCGGAACCTCACGAGAGAGTCGTGTTCCTTCCTCACTTTGTCCGCGGGCTTGGGTTTCCTTTGCAACCATTTGTTCACGGAGTCATGTATTACTACGGGATTGATTTTCACGATCTTTCCCCCAACTCCTTCCTCAATATCTCGACGTTCATCGTCGTGTGCGAGGCTTTTCTTCGGATCTCACCTCACTTCGCCTGTGGCTAAAGATTTTAATGTGAAGCCCAAGGTGGTGAGTGGCTAACATGCCGAGTCTTGGCGGCGCCATGGTAAGCAAGATGCCCAAGGCCGCTTGGCCGACGGGCGCTTAACGACTCCACAAGGAGTGGCAGCAGCAGTGGTTCTATGTCACCGAGCCACGCGGCAAAATGGGCGGCCGCCCGTAGTTCAGATCCGAGCTCCGCCGCTTACATCCTCGCCCGAGAAGGGCCCGAACTGGTCCTCGCCTAACGAGCTATCATCGCTCCGATGCGCCTTCGTATGTGGTCGATAGGGACGCCAAACTTGTGGATGTAGTCCGTGATGCTAGTTCGCTGGTTCTCCGTTGTCAAGACCGAGCTTGTACTGTGGGAGTTCGACCCGCCGAGCACCAAACCCTTCGGGAGCTTTACGATTCCTCCCACAAGGATATCTGGAAGGTGCTCTTCAAGTTCGGCAAATCGTGGCCGGACCCTACCGGGGATCGTGGGTATCAGCTATCCCATTCTCCAAGCTCGGTAAGTCACAGCCAAGCTTTGTCTATTCATGCTTCAGTTGGCATGTCATGGGGGAAACATCCTAATCGTGTTTCATCGTGACCTCAGGGATGGATAAAGAAAGTGGAGCGGATATACTGTCCGGCCCCGTTGCCGGAGAAACCGGCCGGACCTCTTCTGACAAAGATGCTGGTCCCCGCGCCTTACGAGGCGCCAAAGAAGGAGGCCTCCAAGAAGGTCAAGAAGACCCAGAGTGGCCTCCGTCACCGCGAGCCTTCGGACGCAAATTCCGAAGACTCAAGCGATGCTCCCTCTTTAGAAGAGGGAGAGGAAGAAGCAGAGGAGGGCGAGCCTCATTCTGGAGGTAGGAAGAAACGCGTAGCTTCCTCGTCCCTAGAGGCCGAATCGCCCAAGAGGAGAAAAGGTTCCCTCCCAGAGGCATCCACCACGGCTGCCGACAACAGTCCGGAGTGGGATCCCAGGGCCCAGCCCCTGGAGAAGTCGTAAGTGTACATGCATATGCGTCCGAGATTGTTTTTGGGTATAATAGTTTTAACTATTGCTATATTTTGCACAGTCCGGCGGGATCCTGCGCCGGCCAGTCCTCATCCGAGGATTCGCTGAGCTCGGACGCTTTGGCGAGCGAGACGTCTCCAGAGGCCCCTTCCCCAAAGTCCCAGCACGACATTGAGGTGTCGTCTCAACGGGGCTCGGACCAGGGGGGGTCACTGGGCCGGACACACGGGAGCGATGGCCCCGGAGTGTGCCGTCAAGGGGGCGACCTTGGGTTCGGCCCACAGCCGGACAAGGTCCGGGAGACCTCTAAGGCCCCCGGATTGGGCGAGCAGCCACCTTCAACGGTGGGGGGCCTGCCTGCTCCGCCGGCAACCTCTGTTCAGACGGAGCCGCCAGGCGGTCTATCGACGGCGTTAAAGAACGCGTCTATCGTCGATGAACATTGGACCCTTATGGGTGCGGTGGTTGAAAAGATTCAGTCCGCCGAGAGCGGGCTGAACAAATCCTGCCTTGGCCTTATAAAGGCCTTTGAGGTATGTTTTCCAAGGAACCTTTGAGGAATCGTCATTATATGAGTAGTAGCCCCTGATACACTGTCCGGCAAAGGAGAGGGAGCCGGGCAGGGGATCAAATCCTCTCTTGTTGTGGGGACTTATGTTAATGACATGTACCTCTTTATTTGAATACATGCGTCTGCGGGGAGGACAACCGCTCATAATGCGGAAGTGTCCAAACTGAAGCGGAACCTGGAACGGGCCGAGGAAGAACTTGGCCACGTGAGGAAGCAATTAGAAGATAAACAAGGTATAATAAAACATTGTCTTGCATTAGGCACAAATAAGTAATTGTGCTTATTGAAAAGTATTTGTGTTATACGCCCTAGGAGCGAGTGCCGAATACGAGGCACTGAAGAAGGCTGTGGATGATGCCAACAAGAAGGCCGCCACCGAACAGGTGCTCCGTGAAAAACACGAGGCCAGGGTTGTCGCAGCTGAGCGGGAGCTCCAGGAGGCTGTGAAGAAAGGCGAGGGCTTGGAGCAAAGTGTAATAGATAAAGAAGCCGAACTCGCCAAGCGCCCAAGTTATGGAAGAAGCCCGAAGAAGCCCGGAAGAAGCCCGAGGTGTCAGACGACATTCAAGATGCCCGTAAAGTTGCGGCTGGTAAGGCCTTCAGATTCTTAGCCATTTATTCATGATAATGGAAGAATTCTAAGCGGCAAGCTGAATTCTTATTTTTCCAGGGCATTTATGATCTTCCTCGCAGCATATCGATGCCGCCCAATTCTACCGAACCGAGGAAAAGAAGTCTGCAGAGAGGAATTTCTGGTCGCAGATTTGGCATCAACTATCCGGTGCCTTTATCGATCAGTGAAGCAGCTGGTCGAATCGCACCAGCGGCCGAACTAGCCATGAAGGACTTGATCGTCCGGTTGTGGCGGCGGAGCCAATTCAACAGTTACTTCGGCTCGTGAAGCGGATTGCGGTGCATGTCCTCGCTTGATGCTATTAAGCGATCGGTTCAGCATAGAGGGTGCACGATGGCGCTCGCCTGCAAAAGTGCATTGGGGAAGCTTGACGCGAGAAGCCGATGACCGAGGGGCCGCCAGAGGGTAAGGAGCATCGCAAGCCCGAACTGTACTATGAAGGTGTATTGAAGGGGTTCACTTTGGCGGATAAATGTACCAAAGACATTATATTTCCCGAGGGTAGTCGTGCCATTTTTGTAATATGGAATTATGGCGCTTATATATTGCCTATTTTGTTTGAACATGTGTTCTTCCCTGCGCGGCTGTTTAATGTATATAAATCCCGAGAGTTGGCCGGTCGTCGCTTCATCGTCCCCACGTAAAAGAATACTGGGGTGTTCGTGATATAACCGAACGCCTTTATCCCATAGTTGGGTCCCTTTATGGAGGCATTTCTCACCACGTAACCAGGCAATCGGACTATAAGGCTTTATTACTCTCACTTAGCCATAGGAATTGAGTATGGTCGGGCGAGTTTCTAGTGTTCTAAGGCCAACTAGGTTTCTATTACCGATCGAAGACCGATCCGTCGCACTCATCATTTATAATGGCGCAGCGGAATAAATCTTTAGGGATTTTACAGCCTCTCAGACAGCCTGACCAGCTCTCGCTGTATCATGACAAATGGTTTTCGGCTTTCATCGAGGTGCTCGTCCGCAGATTCAGGACACAATCGCAGAGTTCTCCCCGCGCTACCTTAGCCGATATAACGAAACGTAAGGTACCAAAAC
The DNA here is from genome assembly GCA_021605205.1 of Aegilops longissima. Lineage (NCBI taxonomy): Eukaryota > Viridiplantae > Streptophyta > Magnoliopsida > Poales > Poaceae > Aegilops > Aegilops longissima. The sequence continues at coordinate 597,734,749 of CM038678.1, read as the reverse complement.
AAGGAGCCCGCAAACCCAACCAATGACCCAAGACATGATTCAAGCTGATGCATATAGTGCTATAAGTTCGGGTGCCGAACGACCGAGAAGGTGGTCGGACTTTATTGTCAGATATGAAGCCCCCGGCGAATCGGGCGAATACGAGGTGTCGGCGAAAAGCGACGGCCGATAAGTGTTATTTAAGTCTACGACAGAAAAATGATATGTCTATGCATATGAGTACGATGTATGATTATGAAAAGAGGTGTTTTTTGGCGGAACTCGTGATGGCCGGATCAAGGGAGTTTGTCGCTGGATCAAGTGAATCCGACTGCCTTCTTTTAGGGGGCCTTGTGTGTCCCGGCCGATTCCACGCCACCTATCCTGTTCGCATCAAAGTTAGTTTGTAAGGCAAATACTGGAGGTAGCCGAAGTCCGCCAGGGTTGGTCCGAGGGCTCTCGATCGGGCCCCGTAAACCCAGCCGTCATACCGGTGGGTAGCGCGGACTCCTCAATTGGTGTCCGGATAGTCGTATGTCATATCAAAATCTTGATAGGCATGCGTGACTCGCTACTCCAGCGGCTGTATGATATCCGCCCCGAGGGCGGGGTTCGGCCTTGCCCATAGGTATGATTACATCACATGGTGTTGGCCTGAGTTATTTACCACGCCGGATCTAGCCAACGTGGTTCGTCCCGTTAGCATACGATAAATTACTGCATGGTGGGGAGGTGCCGAAGATTTATTCTTTTGGCGTAGTATTTTTTTGGTGATCCGAGGACAACCGTTTAGAGTGATGGGCCATAAAAACTTGGCCTTTGCTCCCAGCATCTTTTAAGAGATGTTGTTGGTGATTTCCCACCTGCGGGGGTTTTATGTGTTGTGGAGCCCCTGGTTTGCTATGTCTCTTAGGTACCGTGAATCGAAGTTCTTTGTGGTTAGCGCGGTCTGGGGAGCGGCCGATTTATATGCTATGGAGGGGGGGAGATATCCCGACTAGAAGTCTCCTTCATTGTTTCCGCACGCGCCAGCCGCTCGCTTTGAGGATCCGACATTCTCTATTGGTATGCTTTGCCGTCCTTCTAGGAGTACCATGAATTTCGCATGGTTGATCTAGTGTGTGGCTCGGGCCGGATAGGTCTAAGTTCTTCTTTGTCCGTTGACCGGACTGGGAGTTGCTAAAGTTAGCACCAGCTTTCCTGACTTGGCGCCAGGACCGCTATGCCGGGCTTGAGTATGCTTCTTCTTGTGTCCTTCGTGTTGTTTTGGACCGTAGTGATGTGTTGACATCGGGCATGTGCCTTGAGTTCTCATGCTTAGGTTGGGGTGGCTGGTTCTGCCCTTTGTCGGGCGGTCAGTCCGCTCTTTCAAAGGGCTGTGACCTTGGTCCATCTGTCTACCAGCGAATCTTGGTCATCTTTAAGTTGTTGTTGCTTCTTTTGCAGGCTTTTTGCCGTGGCCATGAGCCGTCGCTTGAAGCGAGCTTGTTCCACTGGATCTTCAGGCACGCCGAATTCGTCATTGCCGAGACTTGCCTCGTCCTCGGAGGGGGGCATATAGTTGTCCCTCTCCAAGTATCCCACAGTGGCCAGTCCGGCCTTATGAAAGGCACGCCGACTAGGGTTATATTCGTCTTCGGCGCCATCCAGATTGTTTTCGACTTCTGGGCCGGTATTCCTGTGGCGGGGCTCGGAGCGGGGCCGAAGACGCCCATACTTTGCTTTTCCCCCTGGGGGATTATCCTCCGATGCCTCATCGCCATTGGTTACCTTCGGAGTGTCCACCATATATATCATAAGAAGAGGTGGTTGTCCACCGCCCAGTGTGCGGTGGTTCGTGTTCTTCTCCTGCATCGTCGTCCATACCGTCGATGTCTTCCGAGTCGAAGTTCAGTACCTCGGTTAAGTCATCGACCGTGGCAATGAAGTGGGTGGTGGGTGGGCAACGAATTCCTTTGTCGTCTACCTCCCACTCGAGCCGAACATAGTTCGGCGAAGAGCCTCCTGACAAAGAGAGAGACTTTAATGAGTCCAGCATGTCGCCAAAGGGCAAGTGCTGGAAGATATCCGGAGTGGTGAACTCCATTACCGGAGCCCACCCCGGCCCGACGGGCTCGGGAGTGTTCGGACTGGAACCGACATCCGGATATGAATCTAGGGGTTCGGAGTCGCGGGCCACCGTAGAGGTAAGACCGTGTTAGGCTCCACCGCCGATGAAGGCGCGACCGGGGCGGGTCCATCCTCCGCCCTAGGCAGCACACCGCCCGGATCTAGGTCCGAGATACTACGGGGTGACACCCGAGCTTCGGTCCGATGGCAGGTCTAAGCCGTGCTCGCCGAGACTGTCCGGTGCTCCTCGGCATGGGCCCAAACCGTCAAGATCAAGTCTCCGCGGATGTCCGCAGTAGTTCAGGTTTCAACCAGACACTGGTGGCTGGGGCGAGCTGCCGATCTTCTCCAGATGGCAAGCGAAGTTGGCCCAGAAAAGCGGCCACCGAACATGAAGATCTATCCGGGAGGAAAGTCTCGCCTCGACAACGCCGTTGAATATGATTGAGGGGCTATCGAGCTCGACAAAGGACGGCACGAGGAACTCTCGTGAAAGCACCAATGTCGGTGTCAAACCGCGGATCTCGGTAGGGGGTCCCGATCTATGCGTCAAGGCTGATGGTAACAGGAAGCAAGGGACACAGATGTTTACCTGTGTTCGGCCCTCTCGATGGAGGTAAAACCCTACTTCCTGCTTGATTAATATTGATGATATGGGTAGTACAAGAGTAGATCTACCACAAGATCGTAGAGGCTAAACCCTAAGAGCTAGCCTATGATGGTATGATTGTAATTTTGATTGGCCTTCTAAGGACCAACCTCTCCAGCTTATATAGACACCGGAGAGGGCTAGGGTTTACATGGAGTCGGTTATAAGGAAGGAAATATAATATCCGGATCGCCAAGCTTGCCTTCCACGCCAAGGAAAGTCCCATCCGGACACGAGCCGAAGTCTTGAGTCTTGTATCTTCACGCTTCAATAGTCCGGACGTTGTACACAGTCCGACTGTCCGGATACCCCCTAATCCAGGACTCCCTCAGTCGCCGCCGGTTGAGATGGACGGCGAGGCAGCCAACAAGCTGAGGCGGCTCAAGCCAAAACCGTATCCGGCGAGCCTGGACTTCATCAGAAGCCTCCCCGATGACATGCTGCTCGTCATCATCGGCCTCCTCCCCACCAAATCTGCGTGCGGCATCGCCCTACTCTCCGGCGGCGGTGGCGCCTTTGGCGCTACGCCCCTCAACCTCACCGTCAACAGCTGCCTCTGCGATAAGGATTCCAAGCGCATGGCATAGTCTCCAAGATCCTTTCATCGCACTCTGGGCCAGCCAGACGCCTTTGACATCCGTGATGTTCAAGACCAACTGCAAGGTCCAACCCAAGTTCGACGAGTGATTCTTATTCCCGCCCTAGATCAGCTCGAGGAGCTCAGCTTTGAATCTGGACGATGTCGCCTTCGCCGCTGTCCGCGCTCCGCCTCACGCCAATGCTGCACCGCGCCAGCCTTCAAGCTATCTTCCCAGATTAATGCGCGCCGCCCTTCTTCTTTCTCCTCAACTCAAGCAGCTCGACCTCTTCGACGTTGTCATCTTGAAGAAGGCTATGGAGCACCTGCTCCATAGCTGTATCAAGGCCGAGTACCTTCGCCTTGAGCAGATCCACGTTCATTAGCCTCCACATCGCCGATTTAATCTATGATGGATTTATGTGTCTTGCTGGCCCCGCAACAAGACATCAATTGGGAAGAGATCACTCCAGCTGTTCCATGTTATGGTCATTGAGAATGCGCCTTTCCTTGAGAGATTGCTTGTATCGGATCTAGAAGGTCCGACAAAATCAGGGTCATTGACGCTACCAAATTGACAGCGTTGGTGTACTCGTCGCCAAATTCTCCGAACTCTTTATTGGATCCGTAATCGCTCGGTACAACACTCATCTTCTTCTCCGCCTTCTTGAAATTCACATTTTAAATTTCTTCTTGATGTATTTACGATCGCCTTCCAGAAATGATTCCCACAAGCTTGACCCAGTCCACGCAAGACAAAGGAAGATCTTAGCACTTAAATCTATCGGCCCCAATCTGGATCAAGTTGTTGGATTCCTTACATGCTTTCCATGCACGGAGAAGCTACTCATCGAGGTGAAACTTCTTTCCTATAAGTAAACGGTAATCACAACGTAGCTCAATTTTTTTTCATAATTTTCCCAAATTACGATGACAAGTGTAGTGTTCAAAACTGCATCTACGCACTACAATCGAAAGAAATGTTTTAGTATTTTTCTCACGTGATCACCTGCATCGCTTTTTATGTTTGTACTACTATAGTAGCCTAGGCTAGTCATAGTGGAAAGTAACTTAGACTACTCCAAGAACTCTACGGTTACCCTAAGAGCAAGTACTACCTCCGTCTCCGGTTTACTCTTCCAATTTTGTAGTATCAAAATTTGACCATAGATTTAATCGACAAAATGTTAATGCATGTCACTAAGTACTATATCGTTGGATTCAGTATTTGAACATAATTTCAAATGGTGTAATTTTTAGTGACATGCATTGGCATTTTCTTAGGTAAATCTATGGTCAAAATTTTATACTAAATACGAGTAGTATTCTTTCCATCCTTAAAATTCTTGTCTTACATTTGTTTAGATACGATGTATCTAACACTAAAATGTAACTAGATACATCCGCATTTTAGACAAATTTAAGACACGAATTTTGGGACGGAGGGAGTACAAAAGTGGGCTATGTAGGCCAAAACATGTGCCAAATTCACTTGTGATGCATTTGGTATCGATGCCCCTCCATTGCTCACCTGGGATGCGTTTGGTTGAAGGTGTCGTATGAATGGGTTGGGACCGTTCAATTTTTTTTGCGATCGAACCATTCAATTCATGTTTTTGGCTGAATATAAGTGGTGAGCTAATTATTTAGGATGGGACCACCAGTCATGCTCACATAGTCATGCATGCAAAGGGTGGCCATTTGATTTTACCGATTTGGTTGGGTGGAACGGTTCAGCATCTTCATGGCATATTCTCTTTTTTTGGCTCGAACCATTCATGTGCTTTATAACCAAACATGTCTATTTTCTGAACGATCCCAACCCATTCATGACCGCCCTTGCAACCAAACGCACCCCTGGTGCCCCAATCTGGATCACCTACTTTGCTCCGGTGCCAAATTAACTCACGCAATGAAAAAACACTGCGTGGGAGAGAGAGAGAGAGAGAGAGAGGACTAAGGCAATAAAAAAACACTTGTTGGGAGAGTGAGAGACTGGTGTAGTTGGTTTAATTGATTTGTTTATACATGTGGGTCTGTGTGCACAGCGGTGCCAACTCTCTCACATCGCGAGAGCGGTGCCAAAATCTTTTGATTTGACATCGATGCGTATTATGTGGCATACTTTTGCGAAATATGGCATCGGCCACATAGTGGAAGGCAACAAATGCCCAAGCTCTTCATGTGCTCCTAGTTAAATGAGAGGAAACAGAGAGAGAGAGAGAGAGAGAGAGAGAGAGAGAGAGAGAGAGAGAGAGAGAGAAAATATCACTAGCCAGCCAACCCTATCGTATGAGCAAATGATATTGGTACCTCTTGATGACACGACAATCTTATGCAGCAAGCTGCTCTAATACGTTCTCTTCTTTTGCAGATAAAAAAAGACCTGAAAGTGAAAAATGTGCTGCGCTATAACAATCTCATCGAATGCCTTGATCTCCATCTTACAGAAATTGATTTGATCGACTACCGAGGCAGCACATCTGAGATTAAATTGGCCGTGTTCTTTGTTCGGAGGCAAGTGTGCTCAAGGTAATGAGGTTTGGCGTTCTTCCGCGCAACAATGAATGGCGTGTTGATCACCGCAAGCGCCTAAGTCTAAATGACAAAGTCTCCAAAGAAGCTGAATTTGTTTTTGAAACATCAAGTGGCCAGAGACTCGAAAACTTATTTGCCCATTAGTGACTTGTCGTATGTGGATTTTAGTTTGTACGATAATGCTGCATCCACCTAAAGTAACGTAAACTTCACGTAAACTTCCTAGTAATTCCTCTTCGAGGTGCAACATTACTCCTAACATTTGTAATATCAGTTTGAAACTTGTAATATTGCCATTTCCTATTCCTCGCTTTCAAAATCCTGCGAATCAAACAGGTCCCGAGTTGGTGATGATGTTGTGCCTCCCATCTTTCACCAATAGTCGCCGGATCTAGATCGGCGACGATACAAACCAAGCTTCTCCATTTTGCAAAAAGATGGCCGCACTTGTTCCCTATTTACAAACAACTCCTTGTCTGTCACAATCAGCCTTATCTGCTCCCCACCACATCTAGAAGGCCGTGGAAAAAATCTGGCGATATGGCCGCTGCCGGAGCCGTCCACCCCCAATCTTGGTGTTCCGTGCAATGCACGTGCATCTACGCACGGGAAATTACGTTGAACAGGGCTAGTTGTAAGCAGGCTAGCTCTACAGCCATGATGATAGTGACTGCAGATGGTGAGGCTGACTATGGTATGCCGAACACGGCGCCTATACTCAGGTGTCATCTCCGGCGCAGGGTCTTGTCGCTTCACTGTGAGGAGCAGCACGTAATATTTTGACCAACGGGTAGTACAGTGCTAGTACTCCTACTACTACATTGGTAGTTCTACTACTAGTACTAGTAGCACCACCGTCTGGATTTAGGAGTACTACCACGTCCATCTGGATTTTAGTATTTGACTAGCATTATCTAGTACTATTCCCTCTGTAAATAAATACATGGTGTTTTATTCCTATCGGCGAGAGAACTTAATGTTTTTTTTGCTAACTAGAGTACTAATAGGATTACATGCAATGAACTAAACACTACATGTCATGTTTGGTAGTCTCAAGTCATTGAAAGCATGCACGGCCCACATCTCTCATTGGTTGATATGTCACGAAATAAGAAACTAGGGGGGAGTTAATGCACCATGCCTAAGTGTTTTGGGATTATTTGGTTTTCGTAAGGTGACTTACACAAAATTTTTGTTTACATGCATTAACATTTTATTAGTTAGATCAAAGGTCAAAACTTGGCGCAAAATGCAAAGGGGACCAATAAACCAAGAACATCAAACTTCTCTCGCTTGGCCCCAACTAGAGGTCCGTGAGATGACTATACTGCACCGGCACGGAGGGGGACGCAGCTTCATTAACTTACGGCAACTGCCTTTGGGTGAATGACACATGGGCCCAGGGGGTGGCTGGCCCACCTATCATACAGGCAAAGGAAGGTGCAGTAGAGGGCTGAGTAGTATGAAATCCTACGCACCTACGCACGCTAACCAAGGGCAAGAGTGATCACTCGAATCGCAAGATCAATTGACTAAAAGCTAAGATAGACCCATGGAGGCGATGAGCGCGAGCATCAGCCGGTTGTGCCAGATGGTCCATGATGCCGGCCTGCGGCCCGGCACCGAGGAACGTCTCCAGGTAGTATTGCTTGAGGCCGCCAGGGCGAGGGGCCGCTTGGATGACAGCTTCATCTCCTTGTTCGATGAGGTCCTCGTCGGTTTCCTCGACAAGTTCACCGTCGTCAAGAAGCTCACGAACGAATTTGACGTAAGCCTCCAGCCAACGCGCCCAGGCTCTGCGATGCCCGCCACCCTCAACGACCACTATGGTGACAACCTCTTCGATGCACTGGTGGCCCTGCGACTGCCCGCCGTCGCGTCGGAGAATGCCCGCCTCGAGGTCGCGCTCGCCGCGCAGCGGCTGGCGCAGCAAGACACCATCGACATAATCACCCACGTCTACACGCAAATCGTCCACAAGGACTACTACATGCAAGAGGAGGACGATAGGACGCTGGCCTTCTTGGACCGCAGGGCAACCTTGGACAACACTGTTCAGAAGCACGTTGAGCTCGCCGCCAACGCCGCTGCTCCTCACACGTCGGTTGGTGACCCGGCGCACTAGGGCGTGAGGATGTCGTTGATGGATCCGCATGTATTTTTATCTTTCCGTCAAATCCATGTAGTAGTATATGATACTACAATAATTATCTTACCTTTCGCATCAACTTCATAATTTTCGTACGTACTCCATGCATGAACGGCACCAGAACCAAACTTCTCATTACTCTAGGCAAAATCGTTATTTTCTATCTATCTGTCGCGCCATGGAGCAGAACCAAATTTTACAAGTTACGAGTTCAAGAGGAAAAGCCTGCCGCGTTCGCGTCGCACCCCCACACGGTTGGTTCGGCACGCTGCTCAAGCGGGAATGCATGCGGTGTTGCATTTTCACTTACAAGTGGGACCGCAGTTGAGCAAACCGACTATCGGCAAACCCCCACCCTACCCACCGCGCGATGGCTGAGAAAATAGGAGGGAGAAGAGATGGCTGTAGCACGGACTCCAACAAAATTGGTGTCGGATGGGACTCGTGTGGGTGGCGTGTGCCGTACTGCTAGACGTGACTGCTAGTTATGGCCCATGCCACCCCACTATATCGAGCCTATATCGAGGTACGTAGAACAAATTTCCTGCAGTCCGTGCTCAGCCCTCCTCTATCTCTCTTCTCAGCCAGCCAGCGGACGCCCGGAGCCCATCGTCTGTTTGCTCACATGCGGTCCCACATGTCAGTGAAAACGCAAGCAGACCCACTGAACCTGCACATCTTCCACCTCGACATGCTGGTGATGAAAAATAAATCCAAGAAAGATCTTCGGTGGCCGCTTTTGGAGTTACTCAAGACTAGTAAGATTCTATTTACAGTTTAACCCAAGATGCACATCTCGTGGCTTCAACTACCACTCTATTTTGTTTCATGGCACGACCTGGATGCTGGATGTCCAACGTGTCGGCAAAAGGAGGAAGAACCCGACCAAATCTTCAGTTGTGCTCTCGGATTAGACTAGTTGTGCTAACTTAAAAATTTATTAGTACTCCTCCGCTCCAAAATACTTGACTTCCATTTGTCCAAAAATGGATGTACCTATATACTAAAACATGTCTAGATACATATAAATTTTGACAAATAGAAGGCATGTATTGTGCAACGGAGGGAGTAGAATGGATGCAAGTTTTTGTATTGCGAAGAAGAGTACATCCATATATTGATAGAGCGCAATTTAGTAGATGTTCTATCACTTTTAGCTAGCACAGAGGCTTGAGATGAGATTAGTGCACTTGTTGATACTCCTACTAGAATAGAGGCTAGACATGAGACTAGATGCGAGGAAGCAATGTCTACTTCTTTACACTCGAAAAAGAAAGAAGCACGCAAGATCGAGCCTCCGCAGATCAACAATGAATGCATCGAGAAGGCACTAATCCAACTTACGGGAGTAGTAAAATGTATTCTTGTGGTTCTTGTTTTCTTTGGTCTTGCTTTTCTAGTCAAAATTATCATTGGAGTTCGTGCAAAACGGAGGTCTGTTTGGGGTCGTGTGTTGGAGTTGGCCTTACAAGTGGGACCACAGTTAAGGAAACCGACTATCGGCAAACCCCCACCTCGCCTGCCGCTCGATGGCTGAAGTTAGAGAGACGACGAGGTTGAAGAGATTGCTCTAGCACGGACTCCAAGAAATAATATGGTGTCAGATGGAAGTCGTGCTGGTTGCGTGTGCCGTACTCCTGGACGTGAATGCTTGTTCTGGCCCATGCCACCCTACTACTCCTACTACTTACTCCTACTATATAGTACTAGTATCGAGGATTCGAGGTGCTGGTTACGTACAGCGAACACATTAACATATGGCTACAGTAAAAACACCTGCCCGACGCGTGAAGCATGTGAAGCTAGTAAAAATAGTGTACTACTATTGTTGATTGGGGGCCTCATCCGATAACCTGTTGCAATGCACGTACAATTATGTATTCGGAAAATATTTTTTTGCCTCGTCGCACCACTCACTCACAGAAGCAACTCGAAAGCCATTCATAAATTTAGTAAGTTTATCACAGGCATATCATTTTATTACATACAACAGGTCATCAACCCACATCACAACGAGGATACATTATAAATACTAAAGTTTTCACCACACAAAAAATAACAAGCAATGAAATGAACTTCAACTCAACCATTCCTCGGTGTTGGAAACGCTTGCTTTGAACCACAAGTGATTCTCTCGACGAGCCATCCATTGTCGATCCGAGACCAACGCAGGATCTGATCATCCAGTGAAGCGCCCTACTATATCGATTCGTGGTAGGGAAATACCCAAATGTCTGAGGTATAGACATAGTTGCTTCTCATAAATGGTAGTAATGTTGTGTCAATAGCAGTTGGATCGCCTTTCACCATCATTGGATAGTTTTGTCCAAGGAAGAGCGAGTTTTCTCCAAGACTATCAATTCTGTACCAGGGAGAAGGAGTTGGCGCTAGCACACTAGTATCCATCCCGAATACCATGCAATGGGTGTTGGAATAGGTCCGGAGAGTGCAACCATGGGAGAATACACCTGCTTCCTTAGCAGTAACATCATCAGTTGGTTGTATACACACAAGAAGAGGTGATCCATCGGAATTAGTTGCCAGGCGCCGAAGAGTATATGGGCGCTGCTCGTCCTCATGCTCGTGATCATCACCATCGTCATCTCCCCCTTGGTTATAAAAATTTTCAAGTATAGGTGGTGGAATGTTCACAGGACCTTGGAAACACAAGAAGAAGGTTAATTAGTAAAGGGAAACTTGCTAACCCGCATGCATGTGGATGAAACAATTATAATTACGGTGGAAGAAAAACGTACCGAAACTACGAGGATGCCATGCAAAAACAGTGCCATGAGTGGTGGCAGCAAACACCAGTCCCTCGTATTGAATTGCATCACAGTACTCATCCGTGTACAGAAACTGATTTTTGAGCAATATCCATCGAGTCAAACCACCAAGGACGGCAACAAGCTTATCGAAGATAGCAACAACTTCATAGTTGTTGTAATTCCAAGAGCGGTTGGGAACTCGACAAATTGCTATCTTCCGTAGAAGACAGTCACCATGATTGTATTTGAACGTGCGTATAATACCGTGTGCTTAACCTCCGGGCAGTCTGCTGAGATTTTGGAAGTGGAACCCGTCACGAGTGTACACATTCACAAGTTCCCACTCGCAGTTGGACCCAATGTAAACAATCCAATCTCCATTTGCGCCTGCCCAAGCCTTGCCCTCAAGCGATGGCATCTTAACATCATATGTATCATTATCAAGCGGCATCAACTTGCACAGGGCGAGGCCTCCGTCATGCCGGCGCCAGTCATCAGGGTCACGACGAAGAAGATAGGGGAGATCAAACTGCTGCTTGACTCTTGGGTTCCTTGTAATGATGTTATTAGTTGATTCGAGAATGGGCTTGAACGAACCTGCCATGCTAGCCGAGGTGATGACGTCGCACCGATCAATGAGTTCCTCCAACACGTCATCTTTCAGATCGGGGCAAGAATAACGGGGTCGTTTTCGTCCTGTTCCCTCCATGGAGAAGACGATCGAACAATGGCAGAAGAAAGGGTGAAGGGATAAAGGAAAATGGAGGAGGGAGAGGAAGAGGGTGCGACAGCAGTTCCAAATCGAGAGGGAAAGGCGAAGAGTCAGTGACGGTTGCCAGTTTGCCACGGTTCACGAAGAGGCGCCCCGGCCTACACGTCCGTTCGGAAATACTCCTACTACTCGCAGTCGTCTCACTGACATGTTGGAACGGGACCACATGTCAACGAAACATGGTGTGTAATTTCTCGTGCAAAATGCGATCTGGCCGCGTTGGCCCGAGGTGCCGCATTAGTTATCGCCCTTTATTTTTTTAATGGCGTGCCATTCAGTTTTGAAGCATGACTAACTTGTACTGTACGCACAGAAAATATAAACTACTCCACCTCCAGTACTAGTAGTATAAAAAAGATATATAGGATGGAGCTTCAGCGCTTTCTTGCCAAGGGCTGCCCACTTGCTTCTCACACTACCACCCTCTCTCCAGATCTAAAAAAGACGACCCCTCTCTCCCTCCTCACCGGTGGTCACATATCCGCCGGGGAAGAAAAGGATGCAACGTTGGCCGACTCGTCGTCGGAAGCGAGGTCACGATCGACGACAAAGCCGTCCTCTCAGACCTAGCGCCAGCTGGATGGCCTCCGTCCCCAAGCTCGCTGTCAGAGTGTGTGCGGAGGACGACGACCACGAGCGAATCCACTTCCGCCGACCCTCGTGTATGCTACCTCTTTTGAACCATACCCTTGTTCTATTGCCCCATCTGCCACGTCGTTGCATGTGGATCTTTTTCCACTCCACCATCTTCCCAATTTTCTATCCTCTCGCCGCCATGCAGACGAAAACCATAATTTGCACTATTAAAGGAAACCCTACTTCATGCAGACTAATCCATGTCCAGGTTGAATAAGGAAAGGAAGGAGACCAGATTGCCCAAGAGAGTAGGCATCAAACCCGCATCTAGGTTGAAAAGGGGAAAATCAGTAGCTAAGGAACGAGTCTCGTGTCTCTTGGTTGAAGAAGGGTAGAAAGGCATGACAACGCAATAGAGAATGACCAGGTCGATCGGTTTGTTGTCCTCACATAGGAAAAAGGTGGCTAAAGAGAACAAAAATGGGACGTAATCCACATATGCTGCCTGGATATTTGTTGCTCGGGCAACCATACCTCCTCACCACTCTGCTCTGTGGAGGTACATCGCATCGGTGCGCCTAATCGTCCGAATGGGCCTCCCATGCTCTTATTGCCACTTTTTTTGCTGTTAGTATAACGCTAGCAGTCAAGTCAAGCAATGCTACTGCTAAAGTGATGCCACATTTAACTAATGCCTCTCTCAGCCTAATGCCACCGATAAATTTAAGCAATGCCATTTAATGTCACTGGATTATTTCAAGGTTAGCTGTTGATTGTAATGTATTAAAGATTTTTGAGCTAAGGCATTCTAATGCTGTTGCACAACCAGTATACCAACGATGAAACTTGTTACTACCTTCAGATTTTTGCACTGTTAATGCTTATAGATTACATACCTCACTTTCATGAGATAAGTTAATTTTTTGTACAGTGTCACCAAAATGCCAAGGTGCTGATGTCATTTTATTTTGGTTAAACCGCATGCATAATTATGAAGACAAGAGGAAAGGTCAAGAGTGGGCACCTCCTCCTCCGGCTGTTCTCTTGATTCGTTCGATCAAGTTTTTATGTTTGATCGATTATCAAGATTGGGATAGCAATTTTTAAGGTCCCCCGAGTTCGAAATGATATTTACCTTAGAGGTACATGGTTTGCAATTTTTTTATACTGTCATTAGTTAATAATGCTAGTTACCTTCAGACTTTTGTATTTGGTTTAATGCTCATGCACAGCTAGTATACCAATGCTGAAACTTGTTACCTTTACATTTTGTATTGTTAATTCTTATAGAAACCTTCCAGTGGTAGAGTTTATTGAAATCTGTTCGGTAAAACCGTTGTACTGTACCCTGTAATAAAGTAACTACTCTACTGTTTCACTAGCCACTGGATTAGTGTATATTTGTAGTATTCGAATGGTGTTGCATTAGCGTATGGACATAAATAAAGTGTGGCAACCTTTCCCAGATATGTGCTCAAGCAAATTACTACCTATTTTTCTAAATACTAGACGTTTGGGTACTTTAAATTGAACCACGAAAACGTCTTATATTAAGGAACAGAGGGTGTAGAGTTCACTCAAATTATCCCGGTAAAGCTAGTCACACCTTTGTTAAAATTAATGTTCATTATGTTATCGGAGGAGGTCTGTATGTTTGTCTCTAATGCCTGTCGACTACATACCTAACATCATGATGTAATGTTAAGTCATTTCCTTTTGTACAGTGTCACTGAATTGTCATGGCGGTGATGGCATTTTATTTTAGTAGAACTGCACAAAATTTGCTTAAAAGAAGAGGAAAGGTCAGGAATGGCTCAGTTTTTCAGAAAAAACTATGTATGCCTTCCTGACATCAACCGCTGTTGCTTTATTTATTCCTTCAAATAGGTGGTTAGAAACAGTCTTGCTACCTTTTCCCATTAAGAAATTGGAATGCTTATATTTGTGAGTCTATGCTTCAACTAGTGCCACTTTTATAGTAACCACACTGTCAATATCTATGCAAACAGGGATGCTCGATTTTAGTGGAACTACACAAAAAGTCCAACTGGTTCAACATTAGGAGCATGTTTTTTTTCCAAACCTTTATATCCAATTGGTGGCACTATGAGCTGTTCATTACGAAGGTACATGGTTTGCTACTATCTTGCTACTCTTTTTGTACTGTCATTAGATAGTAATACTAGTGGTTTGCATGTGAATTTATTGGCAGGGTGGACCTACATTGGAGGTGCAGGACAGGATTCAATGATTGGATGCTCAATTTCGGTTGTATTATTTCACCTCTTCCATCACTTCGAACATGGTGTGGTATATGTTTACTAGCTGCTTGATATTTGTGCAGACAGAGATGTCTGCCCGTTGCTATTTTGGTTGAACTGCATAAGAGAATAGTATAGTCACTGCATGCAGTGCCATTTGAAAATAGACACAAAGATTGGATAGTCACTTCATGGACTGCAGAAAAGTAGTACTGTACTATTTACTGGCCAACACTAGGTGCTTCATTGCTTTGGTCTGATTATACAATGGGCATCATTTTGCCTAAGTTAAAGTTTGTATTCCGAAAATAGTCTTGCGGTGTGATCGAGAGAAGACCAAATCATATTGCAGTGGATGTTGCTCCATCATGTGTGGTTTAGTCTCATGGTTCCAGCTGTTGGTGAAACCACTTACGTTTGCAAGAGGAATTGTAGACTTCACAAACAAATTTGTCTTTCAGTCTGTACTAAATGTTGGCCAAGAGAAGCATCCATGTTAGTAGGAAGAACATATGTTTTTTCTAGATCTTTTCTTTTGGAGCTACATGTTTATATATGATATGTGAATCATTGAGATGCATTAACATGTTGATCTTATGTATGGGAATCGTACTAGTTAGTTTTAGTTGCGACGCAAGATCCGAAGTGGCTGATCTTTGCTTTTGGAGCTACATATTTGTATATGATCTGTGAATCATTGGGATGCATTAACAGTTACTTATTTCTGTTTGCTCAGTGTTTACAAGTTAATAATTGATCACTAGCTAGCCTACAAATGCGCTCCTGGCAGTTTTATTTGTGACGCAAGATGCAAAGTGGCAGTTTTTTGAATAAAAATGCCTACCTCTGAAGAAACTGACAAGCTACACTATCGATCCTACATGGATAAAAATGCCTACCTCTGAAGAAACTGACAAGCTACACTATCGATCCTACACGGATAAATAGCGGATCACGCACGTACTACCTCCTTTCCGGTTTGCAGGGCTCAATTCAAGAAATGACCTACTCGATCCTACACGAATAAATAGCAGATCACGCACGTACTAGTACCTCCTTTCCGGTTTCAAGGGCTTAATTCAAACCTCTCACCAACCAAGGTACTCCCTCCATCCGGGTTTATTAGTCCCGTGAGCAAAGCAGCAAGACCAAGGCATGGCAATAATTAACGGCATGCAGAAGTTTAAGCCTAATTAATTCGAGCTATTTAAGTGGATGCGTGCGTGCCCTCGGCTGCGACTCGTTGCATGCTGCTTCGCTGCATCGCTCATGAAGCGATTCTAAGTGCTGCATGTAGCGGCCGTAATTAAGGCAGCTAATCGATGCGAAAAAGATACGCTTTAATTGTTATGGCTTTTAAATCCATGGAATCATTATTGACAAGGAGGGAGATGATTCGAGTGCACTCGCTTGACCGCCATGCCGGGGCGTGCGACCCGGACGGACGGGACGGCACGATCATAATTTCAGTTTCCCTAGTTTTCCACGGCAAGTGGGCGCTAAGCCATTATGCATTGAATTCGGCGATCGTCGCGCTACCTTCCCCCTATAAGTACTGTTTCCCGGCCTTCTCCGGTGCCACCGTGACCCAACTCGCCATATCCCCATAAGCCCCCACCGGCCCGACGCTCTCCATGTCCGCCATGCCCCCGCCCGTCCGCGGTAGGCGACGCCAGAGGCGGACACCGCCGGAACTAGTGTTCGGTTTTTCACCGGAAGGCAGATGGAGGGAGGAGGCATTCTATCTGTCTTTAGATGGCAATGCGCAGATCGAGGAGTTGTTGGAGCGCGGCCGCATGGCGGAGGAGCAGGAGTTGTTGAGCGCGACCGCGGGCGGAGGAGCAGCGTATCGCAGATTTGCGCCGCCAGCCGGACATGGAGCAGCAGCGACCGACGCCTCGAAGTCGCGAGCGAGCGCCCGAATCGGGCCGACTACGTGGAGGCCGGCGCCGCAAATAGCCTCGAGGCTGTCGGGCACGCACGCTGCTCGCGGACGCCGATTTTTACTACCAGCTCGCCAAGTGGGTTTCCGCTTGAAGCCAAGCTTCGTGGACCACACCGCATGGAAAGGGCCAACAAGCGCGAGCAACGTGCCTCTATCGCAACTCTGGCAAGTCCGAGGTGAGGCGCAGGACGCCGGTGACGGCGTTTAGCGTGTACCACAGATGGCGGCCGGCATCGTCTAGTTAGCTAAGAGTAAGTTTGTACTTGTACGCTACTAGAGTATTAGTGGGAGTAGATAGTTAACTTGGCTATGATGGTTGTCAACGTGGAAGTTCAGTACTCTATATGTGGATCAGACCTGTTACTTTGCTCTGAATGTTGAACTTTCCGTTTGAACGTATGGAATGGGCTGTTATTTTTTTAAATGGGTTGTATTTGTCCTCCACGGGTTTAGAGGCTGACTTGTGGGCCTAGCAAGTTGACACATACACAATCAGGAGATGATTGTACGTGGAGAGGATGACAACAGGGACCCGCCAAGGTCATGGCAGTACGCAAGCAAGTGCCTCCTTATTTCAAGCCAATAAAAAATGGCTCCTCCTAGTGGATTTCTGACATCTGGGTCCCATGCCATTGTCAACGAGTCAATAAACGAGAGAATTGCACAACAAGCGGCCGACACTGGGGACCCACAGCTCGCCCAGCTTATTTTTGTTTTGGGTTAATTTGATAAATGCTCCAGAAATGCCACTGCAATTTCCAAACTTTGAAAATGCCATTTCATGCCATTTCTAGTGGCATTTTCAAGCCCGGAGTGGCGTTTTCAAAGTTTGCAAACTGCAGTGTGGCTTTTTCAAAGTTTGCAAAATTGCAGTGGCATTTTTCAAAGTTTGGAAATTCAGTGGCATTTTTATGAATCACCATAATTTGAGTGGCATTTATCTAATTTGTTTTTGAGACGGAAGGTGGTGTCAACTGGCTGTAAGGGACACTCCGCCTGTCTAGACAGCCTTTTCTTTTATGTTTACCATGCACCAGCCCATCAGTTTTTTTTTTCTTTTCGAAAATGGCTAGCCCAGTTTTTTGTGATTTGTCAAGTAAGTCGCTTTATCAGGCTTGTTGGGCTGCAAATCTTTCAAGACGAGGAGAGCTTCATTCGGCTGGCCGAGAAAATGGCCTATCAGTAATGAGAAATGGGTTGTACATTTTTAAAACACATCAAACCGGCAATTAGTTTCAAATATCTTTTTTTCATTTCGAGATTTTAAATTGCATTGATTTTTATGCATGGACAATTTATTGGATTTTATATTGATATACATTTATTTTTAAAATCAGTCTGAATGTGACTCAAATTTGGGATTAAAACAGTTCAGACCGCACCGACATATGCAAAATTTCAGATAATTTTTAACCGTGGCCACAATATGGGCTGTAATGGTAACAAAAAGAATATGGGCTCCAAAAAACCCGTAAGAATTAGCAAATCGGTTGTAAATTATTTGAAATAATGGCAGATGGGCTGTGTGCTGTTTTCCACAGATTTGAGGCTTTCCACAGATGGTTCAGATAATCGTTGGATGTCCATCCAACGCCGTCGTGCTTCTTCAATCTCGCTCTTCCTGCTCCACCGCTCAAACAAGCGCCGACGGACTGCATGTCCTCCTCCCCATGGCCGGCCTGTGCTGCCAAGCAGGCCTCACCGCCCCACCAGATTCCCATCGCTGGCCTAGCCATCCTCTACTCACCCACACCTGCTGTTATTCTCTCGCGACGGCGGCGTAACCATAAAACCTCGTGCAACAGATCCCCTCCGTGGGAAACAACTACCGTTCCCTGCCTTCGTGTCATTCCCTTCCTAGGCCTCGCCATCGTCCACCGCCCTGGTGCTCTCGGCATGGTGTGGTTAACGTGGTCAACGACCAACATGCATCTGAAGTGGACTGTACGTGGAGAGGCTGACAGCTGGGTCCACGGCCGCACGCAAGGAAATGCCTCCTTATTACACGCAAAATAATGATTCCTCCACCTGACATCTGGGACCCACCGAAAGGGCCTCTTTATTTCGCGAAAAAAACGTTACCGCCGCTGACAGCTCGGACCCACCAGCTATATCTTCGCACGCAAGGAAGTGCCTCCTTATTACGCCACAAAAAAGAATACTCCCCGCTAGTGGGACCCAAGATAGTGGGCCTACTAAGTTGATCGGGACGAAGGGCTTTGTCAACTTAGTCAATATGCATGATTCTAGCTCGACCGACCGTATGATGTCCATCCAACGGCCGTAGTGCTTCTTCAACCTCTGGTCTTCTTGCTCCGGCCACCAAAGCAAAGGCCGGTCGTGTCACCGCTGCTCCTGCCTCCCATGGCGGTGGCCGCCATGAGGCCTCACCACCCCCATACTACTCCCACCGCTGGCCAGGCCATCCCTCCACTCCACTCACCCACACCCCCGTTATTCTCAAGGGCGGCGGCAGCGAAGCCTGAACCAGTGAACCTCATACTCCTCTCACGTGGGCATCCTTTGCCGCTGTCTTCCCTGCTCCACGTCGTCCCTTCCTAGGCCTCGCCGTCGTCCACCACCGTGGTGCTCTCGGCGCGGCGTGGTCAATGGGGTCAACGACCGAATTCCATTGGAAGAATACTATACGTGGAGAGGCTGACAGTTGGGTCCACGGCAGCCGCAAGGAAGTGCCTCCTTATTACGTGAAAAATAATTATTCCTCCACCGACAATGGGACCCACCGGACGGGCCAACAGTATTTCGCTAAAAATGTTTGCCCCGATCGCTGGGATTCCACCGATGGGCCACCGTATTTTGCAAAAAACGCTCTCTGCTATCAGCTCGGACCCACCGGAAGTGCCTCCTTATTACGCACAAAAAAATGAATACCCCCTGCTAGCTGGGACCCACCTTGGTGGGAGGCTGACTTGTGGGCCTACTAAGTTGACGGGGACGGAGGGCTTTGTCAACATAGTCAATATAAACGATTCTAGCTCCAGTGACCGTACGATGTCCATCCAACGGTTGTAGTGCTTCTTCAACCTCTGGTCTTCTTGCTCCAGCTGCCCAAAGCAGCGCTGGTCGTGCCGCATGCTCCTGCCTCCTGTGGCCGGATATGCTGCCGCGGAGGCCTCACCTCCACTACTATTCCCACTGCTGGCCAGGCCCTGCGGCGACGGCAGCCTCACACCGCAGCCGAACCAGTGAACCCTCAGATTCTCTCCGTGCGGGCTTCCACCGCCGTTTTCCTCGCTCCCCGCCGTCCCCTTCCTAGGCCTCGCTGTTTTCCACCACCCTGGTGCTCTCGGCCGGGTGGTCAATGTGGTCAAGGCGATTCCATCGGACATGGATCAGACGTGGAGAGGCTGATACTGGGTCCACGGCCGCAGCAAGGAAGTGCCTCCTTATTACGCTGAAAATAATTATTCCTCCACCGACAGCGGGACCCACCGGACGGGCCACCGATTTCGCAAAAAACGTTTCCCCGACTGCTGGGACCCACCGGTTACATCTTCGCACGCAAGGAAGTGCGTCCAAAAAACGATTCGATTCCGATTGCTGGGACCCACACTACATCTTCGCACGCAAGGAAGTGCGTCCGGAAAAAATGATTCACCTCGACCGCTGGGACCCACCAGCTACATCTTCGCACGCAAGGAAGTGCGACGCAAAAAAACAAACGATTCGTACCGACCGGGACCCACCAGCTACATCTTCGCAGTAAGGAAGTGCCATACGGTCGGGACCCACCTGGTCGGGCGCACGTGGCGTTGTCATTCTGGTCGCGCGACGGTACGCACATACCGGTCGATGTAGAGGCGCGACGTGTCGTAGTAGAGGCGGCGACGCGTCGAGTGGAGGCGCCAAGACGTAGCATGTGCACGCACGCACAGCCGCCATGGTGCAAGAAACAAAATACGCCACGTACGCACATACGGCAGGGTCTCGAACGCCTACCGCGCGATACGCACATGGCTGGGTCGGAACGGAGAAACAGCGTCGTCGTCGTGTTCATGGGTAGCCAACCGGCTGGGTCGGAACGGAATGCGCGGTCGTGTTCATCGGGAGGGCTTGGACGGAACAGGCGATGGAAACGAGGCCTGGCGTACTGCAGAACAGAGTCAACGGACCTCCTATGTTTGGAACGGGGTCCTATTGAATGGGAGGGGTGTGGCATACCGCAAAACGGAGGAAACGGACCTCCTACGGTCGAAACGGGGGTCCTGTTGATCGGGAGGGGTGTGGCATACCGCAAAACGGATTTAAATGCACTCCTACGGTCAAACGGGGTCCTGTTCATCGGGAGGTGTGCCGCATCAAGAACGGCGGCAAACGGACCTCCTACGGTCAAACGGGGTCCCTGTTCATCGGGAGTGTTTGTTCGGGAACGGGGTAACGACACTTGCTCGCTGGGCGTGGCTCAAGGGGTGGTCCAAGACGCCCATATTCATCAAGACAAGCTCAAGACCTCGCGAGGGGCAAGCCTCATGGGCGGACGACAGAAGCTTCCTCGAGCACGGCCTCACGAGCTGGCTCGCGAGGAGGAGGAGAGATCAAGGCGGGTACCTCACGAGGTGCCCATGATGCAAGCCATGACGACCAAGGGGCGCCAGCGGGCGCCAGCCCGCAAGAAGTTGTCCTCATTTCCTCTTTGGTGCAAAGGAGGCAAGGCGAGTGTATCAAGCAAAGGCATCCGTTTGTGCAACAAGACCAAGACCGCCGTGAACGGCAGGAAGGAGGTCATCGTGGAGCCCAAGCGGCGCCACCACAGAGCCTTTGACAAAGCGAGGACCAACTTTAGTCAGATAAGTGTACTAGATGTTCCTGCTCAAAATGGCCAATTGTTGGCGCCTTCCCGCTCAATATTTGGGAAGAGGCCCGGGGCCTCCGCCACAAATAGGACCATCCTCCCACAGGGTAGAGGCATCGCATCGGGATCCAGGATCCGAATCGAGAACAGAGCTAGAGATCAAGCAATCTAGAGAGAGAGCCACCAACTCCCCTAGCAGTTCGTCAGACTGCCAAGAACAGACCCTCGCGAGGCTCTTCTTCCTTGTATTGTTCATCATCAGCCCAAGAGCAATCCACCACACCACACCCTGGAGTAGGGTGTTACACCACAATGGTGGCCCGAACCAGTATAAACCTTGCGTCTCTTGTGTTGTTCTTTTGGTAGTTTAGATCCTAGCGAGGCGACGAGGTGCAGGTAGGTAGGGGGCGAGATCTCCGCGTGCACCCTAGAGTTCGAACCTAGAGGGTCTGCCGGAACCCGAAACCCGACATTTGGCGCGCCAGGTAGGGGTGCACCGGAATCCGTCTTCCGCCGCCCTGTCCTTCGCCGCCATCGTGATCCATGTCGACGCTGCTCGGCTCGCTGACGAGCGCCGAGCCGCCTACGCTACCGCGTCGCCCAGACGGCCCCGTCGGCGGCCGCTTCTACCGTTCCCGTCGCTTTGCCGTCAATGCCGCCACCGACCCGGGGGAACGAGCAGCAAGCATCGCCCTAGCATCCGTCTGTGAGGCGAGACGGCCTGCACGCTACTACTTCACTCGCCCACTGGTTTTTCGCTCAAGACGCTCGCTAGCGCCTATGAGGAGGCTCGGGCGCGCCATCGCGCAAACGAAGCTCCTGCGCTTCGCCTCTGCCGACGACGCCTAAGAAGAGTGGCTCGACCTGCCGCCAAGCTCGTCCCGCGCCGCAGGGGCCTCCCGCTGGCCCTTCTCGGCTGCAGATCGCCCCGCCCTGCACGGGCGATGAAGCCCAGGGCGCCCAGCCGCCCCCCTCAAGAAGCGCCTGGCCCCAAGGCGCTGCGGGCCTCGGGCGGAACCCACTCCATCCGGCACCGCAAGCAGCAAGAGCAGGCTGTCAAGAGGTCCTCGCCCCAAGAAGCTGCCCGAGTGCTCCTCGCGCCGCCCGCCACGACCGCAAGCCCTACTCCAAGACGCTAAGACCCCGCTGCTCCCCGCGGCAGCGCATGGGGACCCGCAAGACCAGGCTCTTCGTCACCAAAGGCCCCCTGCGGCTACACAGCAGGCTGCCACGCTTTCACCACCGAAAGGCGAAGGCCCCGTGGGCTCGGCAAGTTCAAGCTGACCTGCCTCCTCGCTATGACGGCACGGCTGACCCTGCGGAGTTCATCCAGCTCTACGAGCTGGGCATCGAAGCCGCCAATGGGGACGAGAAGGTCATGGCGAACTGGTTTCCATGGCACTCAAGGACGGAGCCCGCGACTCGGCTCCCGAATTCGGCTCCTCGCACGATCTCCTCCTCGACGAGATGCGCTTTTGCATCAAGCAGCAGCCTGGGAAACCTCGCAGAAGTACATCCAAAGGCTTCAACAACACACGCCTCAAGATTCCCAAGGTGACCAAGGAAGCCATCATCTCAGCCTTCTCCGTGTGCGTGACGTCAAGATGAAGGAGGAGCTGGCGATGCATGAAGATCTGTGCACATCCTTGGAGCTGTTCAACTTGGCTACCAAGTGCGGCAGGGCTGAGGAAGGACGCCTTCCTCCTCGAGCTGCCAGCCACTGCACCTGTAAGAGAAGAAGCCCAAGGCCAAGGACGTGAAGCGCAAGGGGCTGCCGTGCTCATGCGTAACCGGATACCAAGCGAGGCAGAGATCAGCCCGAGTCTTCCAAGGGCAGCCGGTACTGTGTGTACCACGACCTCCACACCCACAACACCAACGAATGTCAAGAGCTCCAAGCCGTGCGAGAAGGGAGAATCGGTCGGCGCCCCGATCGCAACGATCGAGGCTACGGACGGGGAGGAGGAAGAAACGCAGGACGCTGGGAAGACCGTGGCCCTCGCCAAGGGTGGCGTGACCGACCTCGCGAGGATCGCTGGTAGGATCAGCCTCGCGAGGGAGGCTGGAGGGATCAGCCTCGCGAGGATCGCCCGCAAGGAAATGCAGGCCTCCCTCCTCTGCCGCCTCAGCCAAGGAGAAATGAGGACCATCATCGGGACGAGGGGCTGGGGCTTCAGAGCCGCGATCGCTTGCATCCGGGCGGAGCCAAGCCCCAGCCTCTCAACGATCTCAAGCAGTTCGCCACAAGTGAATGCAGTCCTCCCAAGCTCGGCCACGCACCTCTCGGGTGGTCAGCATGCGCCATCACGCTCAGCTCTGCGGATCAGCTCAAGTGCGCGGCCACAGCCGGAGTCCTCCTGATGCTTTGTTCCCCAATCATCAGCAACATGCAAGTCACCAGGACCCTCATCAATGGTGGAGAAGGGCTCAATGTCCTGTCCGTAGAGACGTTCAACAATCTCCAAGTGCCCTACAATCAGCTTCAGCCAACCAAGCCTTTCTACGGAGTCACCGATGGCTCCACAGTTCCGATTGGGCAGGTCCGCCCCTCGTCACCTTCGGGCGCCGCGACAACTACCGCGACCGAGCTCATCGACTTTGATGTCGCCCACATTCGCCTGCCATACAATGCCATCCTCGGGTACCCAGCTCTGGCCAAGTTCATGGCCGTGACTCATCACGGCTACAACGTCCTCAAGATGCCAGGAAGCGGCAGAGTCATCACGGTGCCTTGTGAAGAGAGAGACGCGGTGTGCTCCCTGGAGCGAGCTTTTCAAGCCGCGTCACTTGAAGACCCAGATCGCAGGAGCGGGAGGCTCCCCGAGATTGCTCCCAAGAAGAAGAAGACATCGCCAGGCCCGACCCCTCGGGAGGCAGGCCCCTCGTGGTCCGTGGCTTGTTCAGGGGCACCTCCTTCGTCAGATAGGAAGGCGCACCTGCGCCTCCTCAAGCAAGGCTCGGGGGCTCTCTCCTGGAGGGCCATCGACCTTGCTAAGGTCACGAGGGAGGCGCTTGGGCACCACTTGGTGGCGTGTTTCAAAGCACGTTTTCCTCAGGAAGGAGCGAGGCAAGGAGGGCCAAACCCTCAGGAGTTCGTCAGCCGGATCATTCAGCAGCTGCAGGAGTCAAGAGTCATGAGTGGCAGCCACCGCTTACCCGCCGTGGCTCCCCATCCAGGCGAGGATGGTGGTCTGCGCGTTTGCATCGACATACCAGGCTCAACCTAGCCGCCTCAGAGCGCTTGGCCCTCACGCTGGGCGCGCTGCGAAGGTCCACCCCACAGCCACGCTCGATGCCCCACGGGCGGCCGAACGCTGCCGCCACGCCAGCGCCTCATGGGGAACATCCCGAGGCTCAAGAGTCCAGCGCTCCGCAGTCCCTGGCGGAGATGGAGATGGTCCGCGAGGAGCCACCAGCGCCCGGAGCATCCCGAGGCTCCCGGCCCGGGGCTCGTGAAGATCGGCTTCCGCAGCCCACGACGTCTGCTGCTTCAGATCCCTTCGTCCTCAACGTTATCAGGTGACATCCTTCAAGTTTCATTTCCAGCTGGAACGCCCCCCCAGGGCTGCATCATTCCCAGGCCTCGTGGGTCCGTCCCTGTAGCATGTATCCCTTTTACTTCATGTTCCTAGCTTACCTTATCGGGGGTGCCCCTCGGGTTGCATCATCCCCAAGTAGCTCGGGCCAGACCCAACGACGTCTGCCTTCCCTGCACCTATCTAAATGAACTTGCTCCTTCGTGATTAACGTGCTTGACCTAGTTGCCCGCTCAACTGACACCAAATGATGGAGCTGCTCCCCAACGGCACGACGCTTGCGCATGGGTCCGTCCCTGCAACACCGACAAACCTGAATGGCTAAGCTCTGGCCACGGCAGCCCCGCACGTCACCACCTCGTCAGGCCTTCAGTGCCTCGTCACCCCTCCAAAGCAACCAACGGCTGACCGTCGCTTGTCATGGCAGACTCTTGTTCTTCTTGTGGTGAGCCTGCAGGATCTCTTCAAGGCGCAGTGCCAGGCGAGGCCCTCACAGCGTCTTCTTCACTCTCGCCCGCGCGAACCGCTTGCACGTTAAAGAGGGGGTACCAGCATAGCGACTCATGGGCTCCAACTGGCTCTCCAGCCCTCACCCTCTGGCCTTGTCCACGGCATCGCGACCTGGCATACCAGCAACAGCTGAGACCCGCTCGAGGGCCGGGACCCGAGGACGTAGAGCAGAAAGGGGAGCAAAGGTGAGAGGGAAGAGGCACGCGGGGACCTCGCCAGGCAACCCCTCGCCTGCCGATGCACGGACCTAACGTCGCACCAGGAGGCGGTTCCTGATTCCTGAGATAAGTCACCCTCCGGAAACACTAGCTACCGCAACACCGGCCTCGCACCTAATGCAATCCCATGTTAGCAACGTCGCGCTCCTTTCTCACCGAATGACGGCTGCTTGAGCGCTAAAGGGGACCTCCTGAGCATCGCGACTCAGGGGCTCTTACTGGACCCCGGGCCGCTCACCTCCTGGCCTTGACCACGGCATCGCGACCTGGCATACCAGCGACGGCTGAAGCCTGCCTTGGGACCGGGACCTGTTGGCGCAGAGCATCAAGCCCTCGTGAAGGTTCGAAAGGAAGAACTAAGCTAAAACGGAATGAGCATGTCGCACTACTTCACGGCAAGGATCATATTAACAAGCAGAACCACATGCACCTTACAAGCCTCCATGGGGCGTGCTTTTTGATTCCTCGCAGGGAACAGAGGGAGTAGATCCTAAAGAACACTAACTACACGCGCCTCCGCGAGAGACGCCATCATCAACAGTGGGTCATCAGGCACCGGCGCCAACCTCATCCAGATCAGAGGCAGCGGCGGCTTGACGAGCCCGCACTGCTCCGAGAGCGGCGCATGCTCGGGGGCTCGTAGCTGTCGTCGCTCGTCTCTGGAGACGCGAAGAGCTCAGCGGAGTCGCTGGATTCTCCGACGCCCGCCGCCTCGAGGAGCTGCCGAGGGAGCGACGGCGAAGCCTGGTCTCGCCGCGGCGGGGCCCCGACCACCTCTCTCGTGGCAGCACTCCAACCGCGCCCTTCCGTTGAAGACCTTGAAGAGCATCATGGAAGCGCTGTCGTACTCCAGGTGGATCGCGAGGGCGCCCCTCGTCCTGCAGACCCGGGCGATCTCGCCCGAGCCTCGAGTCATGAAGACCTTGCTCCGGAGCAACGACCGCGACCTCCGCTTCGGTCGCGAGGGTGCTGCAGCCGGCGTGCTGCAACCAGAGCTCCAAATATCCCCCCTGCGGCATCACGAAGGCGAAGGAGGGAGGAAGGTGGATCCAAGACTGAGGAGGCATGGCGGCGTGGAGCACAACTCTCGGAGGAGCCTCGGCATGGACTCCGGGGAGGGACAACGCACACCGCCGGACTCGCCGACGCCGACGGCGGCGTCGTCCATGGCGCCCGGCGTCAACTCCTTTAGGGCCCTCAAAGCGGGCGTACAAGGGCAGCGGGAACCCTGGCGGCGGCCGCTCGCACTAGGGCCTCGACACCTCCTGCCGGGCGCCCTCATCTCGATGGCATAGGGCTAGCCGTTTCTTCGGCGGAAGCGGGTTGGGACCCTCTCGGGGAGCCTTTCCCTTCTCTTCTGCGGAGAACCAGCGGATCGGAGCCATTGCCGCAAAGTGGAGCAAGGACGGAGAAGAAGGAGAAGCAAGAAGAGATGGACTGGAAGGGCACGCACGCCGTTCCGTACTTATAGCCGGGGAAGGCCAACCGTCGACCTCCACGATCGCAGGTATCATGACCCGTTTTGCATGCAGGGACTTGCCAATTCATGCAGTCGCTGAGGCATCACGGGGAAGCAAGGACGCCCACGTCCAATCAACCGCCACGCGGCGCCCAAGGCCGCATGCTGTTAGGGCCCGCGGCACTTTGCACTTGCCCCTTCGCTTCTCTGCTAAGCCAAGTCCAGGCGCACCTTGGGCCCGGGCTACTGTCGGTGTTCAGGAACGGGTACCCAGACTTGCGCTGCGCGCCTGCGGTGTGGTTTCAAGGGTGGCCCAGACGGCCCATCTTCATCAAGACAAGCTCAAGACCTCACGAGGGGCCAAGCTTCATGGGCGGACGATGTGAAGCTTCCTCGTGCACGGCCTCACAAAGTGGCTCGCGAGGAGGCGAGAGATCAAGGCGGGGTACTCACGAGGTGCCCATGACGCAAGCCATGACGACCAAGGGCGCCAGGCGGGCTCCAGCCGCGTAGTGTCCTCATTTCCTCGTCGGTGCAAAGGAGGCAAGCGCAGGCGAGAGTATCAAGCGAAGGCATCCGTTTCGGTGCAACAAGACCAAGACCGTCGCAACGGCAGGAAGGAGGTGATCGTGGAGCGCAAGCCGGCGTGACCACCAGAGCCTTTGATAGGCGAGGACCAACTTTAGTCAGGATAAGTGTACTAGATGTTCCCCTTCAAAATGGCAAATTGTTGGCGCCCTTCCTGCTCAATATTTGGGAAGAGGCCCAGGGCCTGTGCCTATAAATAGGACCAACCTCCCACAGGGTAGAGGCATCGGGCATCGGGGATCCAGGATCCGGAATCAAGAACAGAGCTAGAGATCAAGCAATCTAGAGAGAGAGAGAGAGAGACCGAACTCCCCCTAGCAGTTCGTCGCACCGGCCAAGAACAGACCCTCGCGAGGCTGTTCTTCCTTGTATTGTTCATCATCAGCCCAAGAGGCAATCCACCACACCACACACTGGAGTAGGGTGTTACACCACAATGGTGGCCCGAACCAGTATAAACATTGTGTCTCTTGTGTTGTTCTTTTGGTAGTTTAGATCCTAGCGAGGCGACGAGGTGCAGGTAGGTAGGGGGCGAGATCTCCGCGTGCACCCCAGAGTTTGAACCTAGAGGGTCTGCCGAAACCCGAAACCCGACAGGGAGGGGTATGGCGTACCGCAAAACGGGACTCCACGGGATACTGTTCATCTCCACTGTCGACCTCCTTCAGCCTCCATGGGCTACCGTCGACCTCCTCCAGCCTCCACGGGCTCCTATTCAGCCAGCCTCCATCACGCGCTACTTCACCGCCGTCGCTCAACCACCCTCCACCGCTCACTGCTCATCCAGCCCTCCACACCACGGGTCCTGTTCAACCACCCTCCACGGGCACCCCTCCATCATCTACTCGCTCATCCAGCCTCCACACCATGGGGTCCTGTTCATCCGAGGCAACGCCATCGCCACTCGCTCATCCACCCCGCAACGCCACAGCTCATCCAATCGATCGCCTTCGATTAGCAGCAGAGCGGCGAATCGCTGATCGGGTTCATTAACAGCCATCGATCGATCGCCGGGTTTAGTAACGCGTAGCCTGCAGGCAATCGCCGGGTTCAGTTAGAGCCCAACACTCGCACACACGCGCTACGCGTGTACGAGAGAAACACGATCGCCGCCCCGACCTCCCACCAGAATCGCAACTCCCGAAATTTTCCTCCCCTCGCTTCTACCATGGTTTTTCCGTCATGGACGACCCAAAGAATGTCATGCAGCTGCGCTCCGTCCCGCCCTGTGACTAAAAGCCCATTTTGTCATGATTTTTGTCATAGAAGTAGGAGTCCACCACATCTATGATGATACCAGGTTTTGTCACAATTATCGTCATAGAAGTGTCATATATATGACAGAAAAAAAATTCGTTCGGCCCAAAAGGTCACGGATGTGTCTTTTTTTGTAGTGTAAAAACTCAAGTTTGACCATTAGTTTGGAGCTGACTCAGAGTCTAATTGGTGAAAAGGACGATAAAGTAGCATGTAATATTGTTTATGCATAACGAAGCGTACACGAAAGAGTGAGACCTCTCTTGCGGACCTGTAGTCCTCGAGGTCATCTCGCTCGGTTGATGATGGTAATGCAGTTGTCATGGCTGCCATCAGCGGAAAGAAGATCCGAGTCGTGAAAGGCGTCTAGAGGCGGATCCTCTCGCGGCTGGACCCATACGCCATTGGAGCAGCTGACCTAGGGTGAACGACGCAAGAGCAGAGCGGGACAAACCACACAAGGTTTTCTTTCACAACTATCTGTAAGAGAAGTAATTTTGTAAGGGCTTGTTTGAATTGGAGGATTCTAACAACACAGGGATTGGAAATACACAGTAATAGGATAGGAATGCACGTGCAAAACAGAGAATTTAAAAACACAGGATATCTGCCAATCTGGGTGTTTGGTTCACAAGAATTGGAAGATAACAGGATGCAAAGAAGCATGGTGAGATTAAGTCAAACCACAAGAAAATGTACGGATATAATTCTATTATGCTACTATCTCTTAGTCTTGTGCTTCATGAATAGGAATTTGAAAAGGAGGACAAGTGGATATTAAAATTCCTACGTTTTTTCTTTCAAGGACACACTAAAGGAACAAATCCTACAGTTTTCCTTTGCTCCATTCCTTTGAACCAAATGCATGAATAGTAGTACCATAGGAAACTTTCCAATTCCTATGTTTTTCCTTCACTTTTTCTTTCAAGCACTGGCAATTCTAGCAGGCAGGCTTGAGCGAGGAAAAGCCTACACTCAAAAAATGTTTTTGTGCTACTTCTACTACTTTGGACCCAGGCCACTGTCCTACTAGCTCAACTCCCAGGCCCATCGACAAATGCACAGCTCAAACGCGCAGAGATAAATAATGATGGCGTTCAAAAGAGTCCATCACAGATAGCTAAGTTGCCTAGTACCTCACTGCTTGTCATATAGTAGGAGAAACTAATCATATTGCACGTTACTGCATGTGCTCAGTGGACAATATATATAACATGTAGAGTAAAAAAGAGATGCAACAAGTGTACAACCTCTTTGGCGAAGCCATGTCGATCTCAGCGTGACTGGGTTGGTCGGTGAGGATGATTCGGCTGACTTGGCTGTCGGAGGAGGGGAAGAAGATCTTAGGCATCTTGAGATGGAGCCCGGGGTACTGCTCTGCTGTGATGGAGGGTTTCGTCGTTGGAGCAGCTCCAGTGAGTTGTATGACGCCGAGGCTGAAGTAGGACATGAGAGACAACGTTAACCTGAGTGGAATTCTAATAGCATCTCCAATAGATGACGTAAAATACGTAACCACAAAGTGCTAGATGTAAAATACATCAGTCGCTCATCTCTGAACTTAACTGTCGAAACTGAATTTAACCATCAAAACTGAACTTATCTGTCAAAACTGAATTTTGCTGTCGAACCTGAACGCACTAGTAGCAGAAAAGTAGTAGCAGCAGCGGCGCATGCGAGAGCCGGGGCAGCTGGTCGTGTAGCAGCATCAGGTGAAGCTACACGTCAGTCGACTAAAATTTTCATCTCTGGTCATTCGATTTTCCATCCGTTGGATACGAAATCAACGGCCTGCAGTTCATATTAAACCTCCACCCCCCTGAGCCGCCATCCACAACCGACCAAACTGCCGCCTCTCGCGGTCGGCGGTGCGCCACCCACCCGCCTCGAAACCACTCCCCACCGCCGGTCCGCCACCGCCCCGGCCATCCCTCTAGGCCCCCCACGTGTCGAGCTTTTTCTCCGGCGATCCCCACACCACCGCCCCACCACCGCCAGTGACCACTGCCCCCACCCTGAACCTTAAGATAGATAATGGGGTACCACTCCGGCGAGCCCCCCTCCCGGCTGCGGCTAGTTCTTCCTTAACTCCGGCACCCCCCCTGAAAATCGACTGACCCAAAAGTTGACCCAGTCGACTGAAGTGTAGCTAAATTGGAGCAGCATCGCAAGCAAGAGCAAGAGAGAGAGCAGCAGCGCGAGCAAGAGCAAGATCAATAGCAAGAGCAGACCACACAGGGGACCGAGAGCAAGAGCAGAGCAGCAACGCGAGCGAGAGCTAAAGTAGCAGCAGCTCCTTCTGATGTGGACGTCGCCGCCAAGGGAGCGACGCCGTGGAGGAAATGGCCGGCGACGCAGCCGTGGGTGGAGCCGCGCCGTGTCGGCTCGAGACCGAGCGCCGACAGCATCGTGAGATCGAACCAAGAAGAAAAGGCGGCGATTAATGTACAACCTCTTTGGTGGCGCCGATTAGGCCTCAGCTTCATCCGAGGAAACGGTGATGATGATGCTCTTCTGGTGGTGCAGGTGAAGATGGCGGTGTGGGGTGGAGGTGGCGCGAAAAACGAGGGGAACATCGGGTCAGCTCCTTGGAGGTGGAGGACGGGGTGGCTGAACCGGCGAGACGACGAGATCGACGACGGATCCTCATCCGGTACGATGGATGAGGGACGTTGAGGTGTTGCTGTGGACGTCGTCGTCGGGGAAGAGGCTCCGGCTGGGTGGCGGGCGGAGGAGGGTGTGGAGCTTCGCGGGTTTTCGCGGCCTCGGTGTACGAATGGGTGGGCGGATGGGATGGGTGTGGGTAACCATGGCTTAGGGATGCGCTTGTCCGAAATGTGGGGTAAGTTACAAAAGTACCCCCACCGATTTGACCTAGGCGGTTCTTTTGGTTCAGGGGTATCACGGGCATTTCGCATGTCGGGATTTCACAGGAGGTGGGAGTTTTCGCGCGTGTTGTAATTTTGGAATAGCAAGGCGCGGGTTGAGATGGAGGGTGTTGTCGGAGCACAACAAGACAAAGATATATCCTAAATATTTCGGGGTAACAAGGCGCGGGTTGAAATTTCCGGACAAGCCTAACATGTATTGTACCAAATCAATTCACACTTCCGTTGACGAAAAAACAAAAAGAAATCAATTCACAGCACACAAGAGAGTCTAGTCCCGTGTACTGTACCAAATCAATTCTCACTACAAATGTCATTCAAAACTTTAAATTCATGTTATGTTCAATTAAAATATTTCGCTACGTGTATAATGCATGCAACCTGCTACTCAAATGAACGTTTTAGTGCATTCCAAACATATATACTACCGCTTCAATATGAACTAAATTTGAATTCGTTTCTCTATTTGAATAAGATGTACAATAATGATTGTTGTGAAGTTAAACCATTTGAATTTGTTTCTCTATTTTAATAATATCTACAATCATCTTTATTTTCAAGTTAAACCATCGTTTGTGTATTATCTTCACAGCACACCACATGATTACTCTCGAGTTAGATATGAACTATGTGTACTATATGAACTCGAACTCAATTTTTTGAATCCACTTTATGTTGATTTCAAATCACAGTACATTTAAAGCTCTAGCTAGATATTCATAATCTAAACCATGTCTCATATGTATAATGTGTCTATCACATAATGTATGGTGCCCCGCCCACTAGGCGTACAAGTATTTAGATGTGAGTTGCAAACACCACACATTACCACAAATTCAAATAAAATGTGAGAT
Source organism: Aegilops longissima (assembly GCA_021605205.1). NCBI lineage: Eukaryota > Viridiplantae > Streptophyta > Magnoliopsida > Poales > Poaceae > Aegilops > Aegilops longissima. The sequence goes on along the minus strand of CM038678.1, from coordinate 597,702,303 downwards.
TGTTCGATATATAGTATTGTTTAGATTGTTCGATATCTCGTTGTAAGCTGCAAACGCCACACATTATCACAAACTCAAATAAAATGTGAGATTGTTCGATGTATAGTATGGTTTAGATTGTTCGACATTTAGCTGTGAGTTGCAAACGCCATGCATTATCACATTATGGTATAACATGTGCAAAACCATAGCACGCGTATCACTGCTATATTCATGTATGCATATGTTTATAACACTATGATCTCCTATTCAAATATATGAATCCACTTTCATATCAAATTATGATCTTTGTTAGTCTCTTACACCCACACAATCCTCTAACCTTTGTAGCTAGCACTAACTTTCTCTTGTGCATGCACACGCCCTCCTCACCCTCCCCCTCCCTCAGCATTCTATCCATCGCGCACATTCATTTTTTTCTTTAGGTCATTCTCCCACAGTCTCCACAACTCCTTCCCGACACACATCGATCGATAAACCTCTCCAGCAATGTCTACCTACAACATACAACGCACCTTCCATCTCCTCCTTTCTGTGTCCATGCCTCGTGTCTCTGATACGGTCCCACACACGTGTAAACTCTCGCCCCTCTTTTCATCGATCTAACAACCGCACAATCCTCCCCCTATCTAGCTAGTAGCTTGGTCTCTCGCACCACCTCCTAGCTCTATTCTCTCTGTCTATCCGTCTTGCTGGGCCTTATTTGCCTCTAACAAATGGATGTACACCGACCGATCTCTCGCTATACATATAGCTAGCTAGGTCCTTATAACTCGTTTTCCCCCACGCATCAATCGATCTACCTCATTAGTTATGTCTCTCCCTTCCTCCGACAAACAACAATTGATCTACCGATCTAGTTAGGTTTGCTTACCAAACACATGGTTCCCCTTCATCATCCATGTATGCGTCCCGACAGATCTATCATGCACAGGCACGCACAGAAACACATCGCCACTCTTATTGATAATATTGTAGTTCTACCCTCAATTTGTCTAGTAGGCCTCTCCCACCATCTTCGAGAAGCAACTCCATCACCCATCCAGCACTCTACCCCTCTCCCTCTCTCTCCTCTCTCTCTCTCTCTATCCCAACCTATTTCCCGTCCTTCAGTTATGTACTCGCACACGGATTTCATCCATATGATGGAGCTTTGTCATCTCTATTGGTGTTGTGCTATTGTTTAGATACTGTCATGAGAAAGTGGTATTGTCCATGAGAAGTGCTTCATCTATGTCGTTTTAAATATTTCCTTTCCTTTTTTCTGAGCAAACAGAGATGCTAGCATTTAGTTGTCCTCTTGTCTTTGCACAACAGGATCATCCTCCTCTGAAGAAGAATATGGAGTACGTGAATTGACTAGTTCCGATTATGCCAGGATGAAGAAGCCTTGTCTATCTTCTCATCAGAGTTGAAGGATGGTTACATTACTGCCCACAAGACCAAACTAACTTTAGCTCAGAAGGACTTTCATATCTCCATCTTTTTGCTGTGATGCGCAAGTACAATGTTGTTCTAGGATTCTTTCTGGTGAGTTCCATTTTTTAAAGTGTGCTCTACATGGACCATGTAGGTGCCTGTTTAAACTGTCAATTCATAGTACAGTTTGCTTTATACTAATCACTTTTTTTGTACTTGTGCAAACAGGGGTGCTCAGCTTGATTACAGTGCGAACTGCACAAAATGTTCCTGAATACATCAAAACATTCATTTCCACCACAAGAAAGGAGGTGTCGATATGTTCAACGCGCTGCAACATATAAGGGCGAAATCATACAGGCTACGCACGAATTTGGTTGATTTTGGTGGAACTGCACAAAAAGAACAGCTGGTTTATTTGGCACGAGGTGCCATGTCAATGTCCGAACTGATGGCAAACCCTGCCCATTCCACAATCGTAGGCATTTGATATTTTGGAATGGGAAAACCTTGTCAAAGTTTGCTCATTAATGTACGCAAAAAAAACATTTGACATTTTGGAATGGGACAACCTTATCAAATTTTGCTCATTGATGTTAGCAAGAAGACATGCGTTTGATATTTTTGAATGGGACGCCCTTTGCTGTCAGCAGCGTCGATCTATTTTTCTTTATTCTTTAGTTGTGAAGTAAATATTGGCTCTGACATGTGAATCGCCGAGATGCATAATCATTGATTGTTTTGAATGTTCTCTATGAATTGTCAGGCCTGTCTATTTGATTGCAATGTACAGGAACGCTAAAAAGCTGCTCAAACTCTTTGTACTCCCTCTGTTCCTTTTTACTTCGCACATTGTGAATTTTCATACTTTTTTCTATAAGATTGGTCAAAGTAGAGATACTTTGACTGCAGGCAAAAATGTATGTAGACTAAAAAGGACCGGAGTGAGTACATGTGAAACTGCTGCAAACGAGGTGATCTCCCTGGGAATAATGCTAGTACGTATTGTTTTGCATGTTCATCCAATGCCAGTGATACAAGAATTCAAACTAGTCGAACTAAATTCATTCATACATGGTCGGATTTCATATAAACATGCCGGATTTCATTACATTTCCTACATTCTTCAACTAAAAAGGGGTGCGCTGGAGGTATAATTAATTAACAGAAGCTACCCACCTGTGTCTGGCTGAGCCGAGCAGAAGCTTCTTCTCCAGCGGATTGACCTTGAGTGACTTAACTACAGGTGTAGTTGGGTAACTGACATGTGGCCCAGATGCCTGTTGGGCCCACATGTCAGTGAGCCAACTGCACCAGCAGTTAAGTAGAAGCAGCGTCCTTCTCCAACATAGCTCTCCGACTCCACGTTGCCTCCAAGAAGCTAATCGTCTGTCAATGGTCAACCCGCCTAGCTTGGCTTCAACCGGAGGGTAGCAGGGGTGGCCTTACTTGGACCCGAGCGGTGGCGACCTACCGTGTTCTACTCTTCCTCATTTACTATGTGGCGCGGCCTCGTTGGCAGTGTGGCGGGGCCTCGATGGAGCCGGCGATGTCCTCTGTCTCGTTGCCGGCGGGGCAGCGCCTTGGCGGAGCGGGGGAAATCCTCCCCCTCGTTGCCGGCAGGGTGGGGCCTCGGCTGAGCCGGGGATGTCCTCTGCCTCATTGTTGGCGGGGCGGAGCCTCGACGGAGTTGGGCCTCTGCCTCGGTGTCGGCGGGGCAGGGCCTCGGCGGAGCCGGCGATGTCGTCTGCCTCCTTGTTGGCGCCGTGGGGCCTCGGTGGAGCAGAGCCTCGTCAACGCCAGTGTAGCGGGGACTCGTCGGAGCCGGCATTATCCTCTGCCTCGTCCTCAGTCTCGCCAAACAGCGCCTCACCCGCTTCATCGCCCTCTTTGTAGGCGTCCGCAGCCTCCGCCACCTGCATGCAATACCGCCAACGCTCGAGGCGGCCCTCGTGGGTGGAGCGGTACGATTCGAGCAGCGCCTCCTGCTCTTCCCCACTCCGCAGCGATCTGCTCCTCCGCCTGCAGGTGCTCCTGGAGGAGATGGTGGTTGTAGGTGGCATCAGCCTGCACCTCACGGAACTGCTCCTGACGCTTCTGCCTCACCGTGTCCATGTATTGGGCATGGGCCTTGCCGATGGTCATGGTGCAATGCACCGGCGAGGATGGCACGGAGGAGGGGGTTGGCGCCGGATCGTCGACTACCATGTTCTCCATTGGGACGTCGTCGTCCTCCGGCTGCCTGTCGGCCAGCCAGTTGGCATCAATGGCTGCCATCTCCTTGTGGTCCGTCGTCCACCCGCCCCGAAGAGCGCTGGAGCGCGAGGAAGCCATGGTGGGTAGTAGTGGTGTGGTCAGGAGAAAGGGAACGGAGGCGGATGACTGCATTTATGGTCAGCGCAACAGTTTATATAGCAATGGTGGGTGGCGAAGGGATGGACGTGTGGTGCCGGAGTAGCCGCCTCGGCAACCGCGTATCATTAATGTGGGCGGCAGACGGACGGACAGACGACACTTGTGTCATTTGAAGGCGGAGCAATCGCCTGCACCGGGAAGTAGGGCAGGCGACGCTGACCGTTTCATGCGGAAAGCGCACGCGGGTGAGGGAGGCGGTCTGGATGGGCCAGGGCAGTCAGACTTGTGCTTGGCAGCGGGTCGGTCCAACAGCCGGACATGCTGGCTTGCCAGGGAGCTCGCCGAGCTGAGCAACGACAATCAGACGATGGACGTAGCTTCCGACCACGAGCCGGCGCCACAGTCCAAGCCGGTTCATGCCGTGTTCATCATAGAGCAGGTGCGGGCGCACTTCGACGCCCTAATGGCGGAAGAGCTACCAGCATAGGAGGACCTGTGCCGCAACCTCCATCCCTCAACGAGCACCGGTGAACAAGCGAACGACAATGCCGTCGCGGACATGTGGCCCTATGATCCTGGCTTCCCGAATGAGTAGCGGGCGCTGTATCAGACCATCCGTAGGGCCCATGAGGCCCTCTCCGTCGTCCTTCGAGTTGTTGCGCTTGTCGTGGCGCCGTCGTCTCGCATTGTCAACATAGTCAATGGACATGAGGAATGAGGAGATGACTTTACTTGGAGAGGACGACAGCGGGGACCCACCAGGGCCATAGCCGCACGTACGCAAGTGCCTCCTTATTATATACAACTGTAATTTTTTTTGCTTCCTCCTGGTTTCCTGACATCACGATCCCACACCATTGTCAACCTATGTAGTCAATAAACGAGAGAATTGCACAAGGAGCGGCCGACAGCTGGGACCAAGCAGCTCGAGCAGTATTTGTGTTTATGAGGTACGAGCACTGCAGAGTTTTTTCTTGAGCGATGTTTTCATTTCTTTTTTTGAGACAAGAGCGATGTTTTCGTTGGTGTTCAGAGGAGAGCAGGGTAATAACTGGGCGGGCTGTGGCCCGTCTAGCCCAGGCCAGATATCCAGCCCAGATATTATTATTTTTCTAGTTGAAAATGGCTAACCCTGCTATACTTGTTTTTGAGGAATACCCAGGCAAGGTCAACTTGTTATTCTCCGCCCCGCTGGGCTGCAAATCTTTCCTAGAAGGGATGCATTAGGCTTAACAAGAAAATGGGCTTTAAGAAATAATAAATGGGATATAATTATAAAAACTAGGCTGTAACTATAAAAAAAATGTACCAAACACGTAATTAGTTTATAAAATATTATTTTTGGATTTTGAAAATTTTAATTTCATTAATTGTTGTGCGCGCAATGTTTCGTTGGATTTTTACGTAATACAAATTTATATTGAAATTGTATTTAATCTGATTAGAAATTTCAGGAAAAAAATATTTCGGATCCCATCAAAATGTGGGGAATTTTATTGAATTCTGTTTTGAACGGTTGGTTGAAATTATTAATCGTTGTCCTAGCTAGAAAATGGGTTGTAATTTTAACAAACTGTAAATGGGTTGTAGTAAATTTCATTAGAATTCAAAAATGGGTTGTACATTCTTACAAATCTCAAATGGGCTATAAGTTTTCTGCCCCACACTTGTGGGCCTACTAAGTTAACGCGTCCCCTAAAAAAATAAGTTGACGCGTATGCAAGGCTTTATCAACTTATAGTCAACATACGGTTCTAGCAACAGTGGCCGTTGGATGTCCATCCAACGGATGTCGTGCTTCTTCTTCAATCTCGGATATTCTAGCTTCACCCGCCCAAAAAATGATTCCTCCCCCTGACATCTGGGGCGCACTGTTTTGGAGGCTGACCTATGGGCCTACTAAGTTGACGCGTACCAAGGGCTTTGTCAACTTAGTCAATATAAACGATTCTAGGTACAGTGACCGTACGATGTCCATCCAATGGCTGTCGTGCTTCTTCAACCTCTGGTCTTCTTGCTCCAGCCGCCCAAAGCAGCGTCGGTCGTGCCGCCTGCTCGTGCCTCCCGTGGCCGGCTATGCTGCCACGGAGGTCTCACCGCCCCCTACTACTCCCACCGCTTGTCAGGCCCTGCGGCGACGGTAGCCTCACATTGCAGCGAGCCAGTGAACCCTCGTACTCCTCTCCGCGTGGGCATCGACTGTCGCGTCTTCCCCAGCTCCACGTCGTTCCCTTCCTATAGGCCTCACCATCGTCCACCGCATTGGTTCTCTCGGCGTGGCGTGGTCAATGTGGTCAATGAACAACTTCCGTCGGAAGAGTACTGTACTTTGAGCGGCTGACAGCTGGGTCCATGGCCGCAGCAAGGAAGCGCCTCCTTATTACGCGGTTAATAATGATTCCTCCACATGACATAAGGGACCCACCGGACAGGCCACCGTATTTCACAAAAAAAAACGTTCCCCCCTGACTTCTGGGACCCACCAGCTACATCTTCGCACGCAAGGAAGTGCGTCCATATTATGGGCAAAAAAATGATTCGCCCCCTGACTGCTGGGACCCACCAGCTACATCTTCGGACGCAAGGAAGTGCCTGATAGTCGGGACCCACCTGGTCGAAGCGTACGTAGCGTTGTCATTCTGGTCGTGAACGTGTAAGTACATACCATCAGTCTATCTACAGGCTGCAGCGATGAACCGTGGCCGTGTAAGGAAGGGCACGTGTCGTAGTAGAGGCACGCACGTAGCATGTACACGTACGTACAATGGCCAGGGTGCAAGAAAGTAAATACAACCACGTACGTACATACGGACGGGGTCTCGAACGCCTACTCACACATATGTACAGCCAGGTCTCGTGTACATGGCTGGGTCGGAACAGAGAAACCGCGTTGTCGTCGTGTTCATGGGGAGGCAACGGAATGCGTCGTGTTCATCGGGAGGCAACGGAACACGTGCTATTCATCGGGAGCCAACCGGCTTGGACGGAACAGCCGATGGAAACGAGGCCTGACGTACCACAGAATGGAGGAAACGGCCCTGTGTTCGACCGGCCATGGTCGAAACGGGATCCTGTTCATCGGTAGGGGTCTGGCGTACTGCAAAACGGAGGAAACGTACCTTCTACGGTCGAAACGGGGTCCTGTTGATCAGGAGGGGTGTGGCGTACCACAAAACGGAGGAAATGGACTTGTGTTGGAGCGCTACGGTCGAAACAGGTGTCCTGTTCATCGGGAGGGGTGTGGCGTACCACAAAACGGGACTCCACGGGATACTGTTCATCTCCACCGTCGACCTCCTCCATCCTCCACCTATGACTGTTCTTCCACGGGCTCCTGTTCATCCAGCCTCCACCGTGCGCTCCTCCACCGGCTATTGTTCAACTAGCCCTCTCCACGGGGTCCTGTTCAACCACCCCTCCACAGGGCTACTGTTCATCCAGCCCTCCACCAGCTACTGTTCAACAAGCCCTCCACGGGGTCGTCCTGTTCATCCAGCCCTCCACGGGGTCCTGTTCATCCACCCCCCAACCAGCTCGATCGGGGTCCTGTTCATCCAGCGGCAACGACCTCTACTACCACAGGGTCCTGTTCATCTAACCCCCACCGGGAACTGTTCATCCAAACCCCCCAACAACGCTCACTATTCATCCAGAGGCAGCATCGACCGGCTTCAGTTAGCAGCAGTAGCGAAGGAATCACTCGGGTTCAGTTAACATCAAGGTATCGATCGATCACTCGGGTTCAGTAACGCGTAGCCTGCAGGGCAATCGCTCTGGTTCAGTTAGAGCCCAACGCCTCGCTCTGGTTCAGTTAGAGCCCAACGCCTCGAATACACACACGCACGTACGAGAGAAACACACATCGCTCGGCCCCGACAACCCACCGTAACCGGGAAATCCCCCGATATTTTCCTTGCCCTCGCTTCTACCACGGTTTTTTCCGTCATGGACGGCCCAAAGAATTTCATGCAGCTGCGTCTCTGGCCCGCCCAGGATGAAAATCCAATTTTCTATCATAGAAGTAGGAGCCCACCAATCTATGATGATACCGGGTTTTGCCACAATTATCGTCATAGAAGTGTCATAAGCATGACAGATTTTTTTTCGTTCGGCCATAAATGTCACGGACGTGTCTTTTTTTTAGTGACAGCTGCCGTCAAGGCCAAGCTCATCGTCGCCGCCGTCGTCTTCGGGGCAGCACCCTGCGCGACGGCCGTCTTCCCCAAACACCCTCACGTAGAGGGTCGCGACGCCGTCGTACTTGAAGTGGAGGGTGCACCTCCTGCTTAGGCCGCGCGCGCGGGCAAACGCCTGCCAGCCACGGGTCAAGGCCATGTTCCCGGCGGCGGAAACTTCGACCCCGACCCATGAAGCCTTGCTGCAGCAGCCATCAGCCTGCAGCCAGAGGCCGTCAAGGCCAGCGACCGGCAGCTCGCCCGCGAAGAAGTGGTGGAGCGAGAGCCAGGTGCCGGTCGGCCTCTTCGACCACACAACAAACTCCGGAAGCACCTCCGCCGAATGGAAGCGCGGCCGAGGAGGCCGGAAGACCACGGTGCGCCTCCCTCAATCACAGGGGCTGCCTCGCCCATGGCGGCTCCCGCCACGAGAAGAAGCGCCGCTGCGGCCACTCGAGGCGCGCCTGCACCCCCGAGGAGCCACCACAGGAGTCGCGGCATGCTTGCGGGGACGACCTCGCCCTCTCTTGGGCGGCGGCGAGCCAGGCCTTTCCTTGGGGGCCTTCCCCTTCTCGGCAGCGGAGAACTTCCTCGTTGGCACCATGGGTACTACGACAAGTTAGCAAGGCAAGAAGGAGGAAGAAGGAGTAGGTGGAGAGAAGATGGAGATGGGCAAGGGGGCTTTGCCCCTCCCCTCATTTATAGCCGGAGGGAGGCCAACCGCCGGCCTCCATGACCCCGCACAATGATGGGTTTTCTCTGCATGCAGCAGAGTCTCGTCAACTCAAACGGTTACCAAGGCGGCGTGGGGAAGCGGAGACGCCCACGTCCCATTAATCGCCAGGCGTCGACCGAGGCCGCAGGCGGTTAGGGCCCGCGGCGCTCTGCACTTGCCCTTTGGCTTCACCCCGAAGCCAAATTCAAGCGCGCCTTAGGCCCGGGGGCTACTGTCGGCGTCCTGGGACCGGTGGTGCCTAGACTTGCCTGCCTGTGGCCCACGGCGTGGCTCTATCGACGGCCCAGTACAGCCCAGCTTCAACAACAACAAACTCAAGACCCTCGCGAGGGGCCAAGCCTCGCGAGGCGGACGACACCAAGACCTCCCTGGGGGCGGCCTCCCCAGGCTGGCTCCCAAGGAGCGGAGATATCAGTGCAAACTGCACCTCGCGAGGTTCACATGATGTGAGCCGTGACAACCAAGGCCAGGCGGGCGCCAGCGGGTGCAGTGCACCAGTTTCCTCTTTGGTGCTAAGGAGGCAAGCGCAGGTGCGGGGTCCCGAGGAATCAAGCAAAGGTTTCCATATAGGTGCAACAAGACCAAGACCGCCAGGACGTTAGGACGGAGGTCACCACGGAGCCCACCGCGGCGTCACCACCAGAGGCTTTTGCAGGTGAAGACTACTTTTGTCAGGATAACTTGTACTAGTTGTCTCCCTTCGAATTTGGCCGTTGTGGAATCCCTTCGTTCCTACATTTGGGAAGAGGACCAAGGCCACTATAAATAGGACTTAGCCACCACCATAGAGGGTACGGATCCACTCCACCCAGACTAGCTCACCAGCTCATCGAGCTCAAGAACACCTCGCCTCCTGAGGCTGTTCAACCACTGTACTAGTTCATCCTCAGCCCCTTGAGGCAATCCACCACAAAGCTGGAGTAGGGTATTACACCGCAAGGTGGCCCGAACCAGGATAAACTGTTGTGTCTCTTGTCCCTTGGGTTCGTCGAGCTAGGCCGTGGAATCGTTGAGCAGGTAGACTGGGGAGGACGAGTCCTTCGCACGCACCCCAGAGTTCGAACCTCTCAAGGGTCTGCGGAACTCCGAATCCGATAAATACAACTTTGATATCTACTCACTTTGTTGTTAATGAAGCTGACAAATGTGCATACTATCGCTATGGTGGGGCCGAAGTAGTTATACCGTGTCTATATGTTGATGACATATTGATACTTGGAGCCCATGATACGTCTCCAACGTATCTATAATTTTTGATTGTTCCATGCTCTTTTATTATCAATCTTGGACCTTATATAATCATTTTATAGTCATTTTATATCATTTTTGGTACAAACCAATTGACATAGTGCCAAGTGCCAGTTGCTGTTTTTTCCATGTTTTTTACATCGCGGGAAATCAATATCAGATGAAGTCAAAATGCCACGAAAATCCATGATGATTTTTTATGGGCTAGAAGGAAGGCAATGGGCCCTGGTTGCACCTGGGTAGGGATGGCACCCTCATGGTTTGGTACGGGTGGAGCCATCACATACCCTTACCTATCCCATTTAAGCTTATCCATCACCCGTACCCATACCGCTACTGGGTACAAAATTTTCCCATACCCGTCACTCGACAGGGTAAATGGGTACCCGCGGGTTAAAATACCCATGTTTGCATAACATCATTTTGAGCGACACATAATCATAAGCAACAAGATACAATCATAATTTATAAACAACAACACATAATAACATCAATACATACTTATAAACAACAACACATCATAAACACACCACATTTTATAAACATCAACACTTTCTTGCAAATAACAACACATCCAAACATCAACACATAGTCATAAACAACGGTATATAGTCATACATTTTTAAGTTCACAAACTCATGACAAAGGGTAGAGGTAATTTTTTCCGTACTTGTTAGATTTTATAAGGGTACATGGGTATGCGGGTATGGGATATATGATCTCATACCCATACCCGCTCTACCCGATGGGTTTGAGATTTCCCTATTTACATACCCATGGGTAACTTTTTGTCCCATGCCCTTACCCTAATAGGGTTTTTACCTACAGGGTACGTGGGTAATGGGTACCCATTGCCATCCCTACACTGGGTGTGCCCAGTGGGGAACCCCCACCAGGCGCGCCAGGAGGCCCAGACGCGCCCTGGTGGGTTGTGCCCACCTCGGGTGCCCCCCATACCGCCTCTTTGCTCTATAAATACCACAATATTCCAGAAACCCTAGAACAAGCGTCGAAATATTCATCCAGCCGCCGCAGAGTCCAGAACCACCAGCTCCAATCTAGATACAATCACAGAGGGGTTCACCACTTCCATTGGTGCCTCTCCGATGATGCGTGAGTAGTTCTTTGTAGACCTTTGGGTCCGTAGTTAGTAGCTAGATGGCTTTCTCTCTCTCTCTCGCAGGATTCTCAATACAATGGTCTCTTGGAGATCCATATGACGTAACTCTTTTGCGGTGTGTTTGTTGGGATCTGATGAACTTTGAGTTTATGATCAGTTATATCTCTTTATATCCATGAAAGTTATTTGAGTTTCTTTGATCTCTTATATGCATGCTCTCTTATAGCCTAGTTTTTCTTCTCCGATCTTTGGGTTTTGCTTGGCCAACTTGATATGTTTATCTTGCAATGGGAAGAGGTGCCCGGTAGTGGGTTCGATCTTACGGAGCTCGATCCCAGTGACAGAAGGGGAAACGACACGTACGTATCGTTGCTACTAAGGATAAAAAGATGAGATCTATATCTACCGCCATATAGATAAACGGATCTTGTCTACGTCATGTCATCATTCTTATTGCATTACTCTGTTTTTCCATGAACTTAATACACTAGATGCATGCTGAATAGCGGTCGATGTGTGGAGTAATAGTAGTAGATGCAGGCAGGAGTCGGTCTACTAATCTTGGACGTGATGCTATGTAATGATCATTGCCTGGATATTGTCATGATTGTTTGAAGTTCTATCAATTGCCCAACAGTAATTTGTTTACCCACCGTTTGCTATTTTTCTCGAGAGAAGCCACTAGTGAAACCTACGGCCCCCGGGTCTTCTTTCTCATATATTTGTCTTGCGATCTACTTTTCCTTTGAATTTTTATTCAGATCTATTAAACCAAAAAAATTAAAAAATACCTTGCTGCACTTTATTTATTTGTGATCTACTATTTCAATCTACTACAATTTATCTCACGTCCGCTTGCCAATTTCTGGCGCCGTTACCCGAAAGGGATTGACAACCCCTTTAACACGTCGGGTTGCGAGGTGTTGTTATTTGTGTGCAGATGTTGTTTACGTTGTGTTGCTTGGTTCTCCTAGTGGTTTGATACCTTGGTTTCATAACTGAGGGAAATACTCTACCGTCACTCTGCTACATCATCCCTCCCTCTCCGGGGAAATACCGACGTAGTTCTAGCTACCATCAAGGATAATTTCTGGCGCCATTGCCGGGGAGGACCTTCAACATAACCAGGTTCCTAATCACAAATCTCATCTCCTCGCAATTTACATTATTTTTCATTTTCCTCTCCCCCATTTCACAAAAAAATTTGCCGTTTTTATTCGCCCTCTTTTTGGTTCGCGTTTTTCTCGTCTGATCTTTTGTTTGCTTATGTTGCCATGTGCCTTCTATATGCTCGCATCTTTGCTTGCTAAAAGTCTATTGGTATGGTTCCCATCCACTTGCTAATGTTTTTAAAAGATCCAATCGTGGTGAACCAATTGCTAGTGAGTCGAGTTCACTAGATTATCTTTATGAAGTTTTGCTTGAGAATCGTGAATCTGAAAATTCTGATGAATAAATTTATGAAGTGATTCATGATAGCTCCTTGAATGAAAAGCATGATGGCAATAATTTTACTACAAATTACATTAATGTCAATTGTGCTAATAATATGCAAAACCCCAAGCTTGGGGATGCTTGTTTTGTCATGTCCACTACTTATTGCAATGATCATGATTGGGGTGATAATGTTTCTTATGATCTTGAAAATTTATTTAAGCCTCATGATGAATATGTTTGCGATAATATTGAAAGTGGGTTTGGAAGAGTGTCAACTTTAGCTAAAAATAATCCCACATATTTTGAGAGTGTTCAATCTTATTAAATTTTTGGCAAAAGTGGGTTCAGAGAGGTCATGACTTTATTTGATGATAATAACAATATTTTTGAAGAGTGTCAACTTTGCATGCATATAGATCATGAAGAGAATATTTTATATGATAGCTATATTGTTGAATTTGAGTATGATCCTACATGTAATTATTATGAGAGAGGAAAATATGGTTGTGGGAATTTTCATGTTACTAAATTACCTCTCGTTATGTTGAGATTTTCAATGTTTTATTCCTCTCCTTTGCATATGCTAGATATTTGTTGTCTTTACAATTTTTTTCCTATAAAATTCCTATGAATAGGAAGTATGTTAGACTTAAATATGTTTGTCACATGTTTCATGATGCTCTCGTTGCTTCAATTATTATCTTTCGTGTGAGCATAGTTGAAATCTTATGCCTAGCTAAGGGCGTAAAACTATAGCGCTTGTTGGGAGGCAACCCAATGAATAAAATTTATTTTTGCTTTTTGATTTCTGTTCTTGAGTGTTAGAACAATTATGCTGCTGTTATGATTGTGTTTTTTATGTTTTAATTAATGTTTGTGCCAAGTAGAACCAATAGGATCTTCTTGGGTGATAGTTGTTTGATCTTGCCGGAAAAGACAGAAACTTTAAGCTCACAAAATTAGTTCTCATTTTTATTCAGAAAGAGCTTTTTCCCTGATTCTTTCTGCAGAAGATTAATATAAAAATTACCCTGGTCTTCCTAGTTTTTTAGAATTTTTGGAGTTCCAGAAGTATTCGTTTAAATCAGATTGCTACAGACTGTTCTATTTTGACAGATTCTGTTTTCTTTGTGTAGTGTGCTTATTTTGATGGCTCTATGGTTTTCTTTGATGATTTTTTTCCATGGAAAAGTTGGAATACAGTAGATAATACAAAAACTATTATGAATTGGTTTGATACAACACTTATAGTAGTGGTTTATTTCTCTTACACTAACGGATCTCACGAAGGTTTTGTTGAGTTTTGTGTGATTGAAGTTTTCAAGTTTTGGGTTATCTTACGATGGATGAAGGAAGGATGTAAGAGCCTAAGCTTGGGGATGCCCCGACATCCCAAGCTATTATCCAAGAATGAGCAACCAACTAAGCTTGGGGATGCCCCCGAGTGGCATCCCCGCTTTCTTCCAACAACTATCGGTATTTTACTCGAGGCTATATTTTTATTAGTCACATGATATGTGTTTTGCTTGGACAGTCTTGTATGATTTGTGTCTTTGCTTGTTTTATTTTGTGTTTTATGTCATCAATCCTTACTGGACACACCTTTTTAGGAGAGCCAAAATATTATCATGACTTGTTAGTGTCGGATCTCGGGTTCCGGCAAAACCCTCAAGGTTTGAACACTGGGGTGCGCATGAAGATCTTCCCCTATGTATCACGCCCTTAACCCCACTACGATCTCTAAGGCTAGCTCGACGAACTCGCAACGCAGAAGACACAAGATTTATACTGGTTTGGGCCACCATTGTGGTGTAATACCCTACTCCAGTGTGGTGTGGTGGATTGCCTCTTGGGCTGAGGATGAGCAGTAGAAGGGGAAGAATAGCCTCCTAAGGTGAGGTGTTCTTGTGCTTGGTGGATGTGTGGGTGATCTGATCAGCTCAGGCTAAGATCAAGACGAGTTGCCTTCTACTGTGGTGGCTAGTCCTATTTATAGAGGCCCTGGTCCTCTCCCCAAATATTGAGCGGGAAGGGAGCCAACAACGGCCAATTTGAAAGGGGACAACTAGTACAAGCTATCCTGACAAAAGCAGTCTTCGCCTGCAAAAGGCTCTGGTGGTGATGCCGCCTTGGGATCCATGGTGACCTCCGTCTTGCTGTCCTTCTGGTCTTGGTCTCGTTGCACCGATATGGAAACCTTTGCTTGATGCCTCGGTACTCTTCGTCCGCGCTTACCTCCTTAGCACCAAAGAGGAAACAAGGACACTGTGAGCGCTGGCGCCCGCTTGGCGCCCGCCTGGTCTCGATCGTCATGGCTCACGTCATTGGAACCTCGCGAGGTTTGCCTTGCCTTGAACTCTCCGCCCCTCGCGAGCCAGCCTGGTGAGGCCACTCCCGAGGTTGTCTTGTGTCGTCCGCCTCGCAACGCTTGGCCCCTCGCGAGGGTCTTGGATGCTTGTTAGTGAAGATGGGCCATACGGGCCCGCTCGCAGAGCCACTCCATGGGCCGTAGGCAGGCAAGTCTGGGGACCCCGTTCCCAGAACGCCGACAGTAGCCCCCGGGCCCAAGGCGCGCTCGGGCTTGGCTTCGAGGCAAAGCCAAAGGGCAAGTGCGAAGCGTCGCGGGCCCCAATAGCCTGCGGCCTTGGTCGACGCATGGCGGTTGATTGGACGTGGGCGTCTCCGCTTCCCCATGCTGCCTCGGCAACTGCCCGACTTGATGAGTCACTGCCGCATGCAAGGAAAAACCATCATTACCTGTGATCATGGGGGGCGCTGGTTGGCCTTCTCCTGCTATAAATGGGGAGGGGGCGGAGCCCCCGTCGCCCGTCTCTTCTCGTTCCGCTCGCTTCTTCCTTCTTGCTCCATTTCCAGTAGCGACTCCAATGGCGCCATCGAGGAGGTTCTCTGCCACAGAGAAGGGGAAGGCCCCTCGCGAGGGGCCCGGCTCTCCTGGCCCAAGCGTGGACGCGGCCGTCCCGGCAAGCACACCGCGACCCCCGCCGCGGCCCCCCTGGCCGCGGTGGCGCTGCTGCGCGTGGCAGGGGTCACTCCGGTTGTGGCAGCCTTGTCGATGAAGGGAGACGTGCCGTGGTTGCGCGGCCTCCCCGGCCGCGTTTCTACTCAGCGGAGGTGCTGCCGGAGTTTGTTGTCTGGTCGGAAAACCCGGCCGGCAGCTGGCTTCAGCTCCCACGCTTCTTCACCGATGAGCTGCTGGCCTCGGGTCCAGGCGTGCTCTGGCTGCAGGTGGACGGCTGCTGCAGCAGGGCTTCCTGGGTCGCGGTCGAGGTCTTCGCCGTGGGCAACATAGCTCTGGCCCACGGCTGGCAGACGTTCGCCCGCGCGCGCGGCCTGGGCAGGCGGTGCACCCTTCATTTCAAGTATGACATTGATGCGACCCTCTACGTGAGGGTGTTTGGGGAAGACGGTTGCCGCGCCAGGTGCTGCCCGAGGTCAACGACGGCGAGGAGGTGCTCGGCCTTGGTGATGGTCGTGACGAGGATGAGGGCGAACCCGCTCTTGGTGCCGACCGCGTCTCATGTAGCTACGGCGGCTCTTCCCCCGGCGACAGCTCCAGCAGTGGTGGCTACGACTAGCCGCCACGCTGCCGCGCCTGCTTCGAAGGTGGCAGCGGGTTGTCTCGTCGCCGCGCCTCCGTGAAGCCCGAGGAGGGGTCTGGCTGAGCTCAGGACGGCGCCTAGAGCCTGCCCCGTGGACCACTGTAGGGGAAAGCGCCGTTTTTATTTTGTTCTTCCTTTCCTTCCTCTATCAAGAAAAGAAACCAGTATGGGCCCCAGAGGGGCGTGCATCGAACTATGATTTTTCAATCATTATGCTATGTTTATCGTTCCTGTGTTGTGCGTTGTTTTGTGTAGAGATAACTTAGCTTGATATGTTCGGGGTAGTCTCCTCTTCACGAGGCACTTGCTTCCTGGGGCCTATCAAGGCCTCCTTGACTTGGTGGGTGCTTAGGAACTGCAAAAAATTCGTTAGGAGGCTCACTAGGAGGCTTATCGTTCACCCGAGCCTTGGTCACACGCGTCGCTGGCCTTGACCTAGCGCTTCATATCACGGTACCCGTGGGGCACGGATTAGGAGAGGTGCGCCAGCTTGTGGGATCGAACGAGGGCGCCTCATGAAAAGCAGACGAAAGGCAGAAGGAGGAAAAAGCACTCACGAGGGCACCTGTCCAGCCCCCTCGTGAGGTATGCGAGAGAGAGTACAGGCCAAACTTGGAGGCGAAAACTGAGGCAGAAGGCAACGGAAACAAACCAGCAAAGAACGCCAGAAGCAAACTTCAATTAAAAAAGGGCGAGCCAACTACGGAAAGCAAATGAAAAGCCGCGTCCAGCACCTAGTCTAGTCTTCATGTCTTCTCACCAGCGCGGAGCTAAGTGCTGCCACTAGGACGTGGGAGGGAGCCCCCGAGGCCCGAGGGCGGCACTCCTGAGACTCCGGGGCGTGTATAGCCCCACTCATTATTACGTGAGAGTGTCACGAGCGGAGACCTTCACAGGCACTGGGCCTTCTTCACAGGCGCTGGGCCTTTCTTCATGGGTAGAACTTCCGGAGGTGCTGGATGTTCCAGGCGTTCTGGATGGGTACCCCGTCCTGTGTCTCCAGGCTCGCGGCGCTAGGCCTGGAGACATGGATGACCTTGAACAGGCCCTCCCACACGGGTGAGAGCTTATGCAGCCCTTCCCTGGAGAGCACCCTCCTCAGGACGAGGTCGCCCACCTCGAGTGTCCTGGAGCGGACGCTGCGACAGTGGTACTGCCGCAGCGCCTGCTGGTATCTTGTTGCTCGCAGTGCAGCTTCGCAGCGGCGTTCCTCCCCTAGCACGAGATCCATCCCCCGCGTGGCGTCCTGCTGCATCTCATCAAACGCAGGACCCATGCGGAGCGATGCGTGACCTTGTGAGGGAGTACCGCTTCTGCCCCGTAGATGAGGAAGAATGGGGTCTCGCCCGTTGGCTTGGTGGTGGTGGTGCGGATGGACCACAGCGACTGGAGCTCGTCGTGCCAGCACCTGCCACAGGCTTCGAGCTTCTTATTGAAGGTCCTGGTCTTGAGGCCTCTCAGGACCTTCGTGTTGGCGTTCGTCTTGGCCATTGCTCCGGGGGTGCGCCACCGAAGCGTAGCAGATCTGCGTTCCAAGGTTATCACAGTACATTTTGAAGAGATTACTGGTGAACTGCGAGCCATTATCGTTGAAGATGCGGTTGGGGACCCCAAAACGGCTCACGAGGCCCTTGATGAACTTGACCGCGGAGCCAGCTGGGATGGTGCGGACAGCGTCCACCTCCGCCCACTTGGTGAACTTGTCGATGGCAATGTAGAGGTATCGGTAGCACCCAGGCGCTCGAGGGAACGGGCCCAGGATGCTCTGTCCCCAGACTGCGAATGGCCACGAGAGTGAAATGGTCTCGAGGTCCTGAACTGGCTGATGGATTGCTTGGCGTGGAATTGGCAGGCCTCGCAGGACTTCACCAGCTCAGCTGCATCATGTTGGGGAACGTAGTAAATTCAAAAAAATTCCTACGCACACACAAGATCATGGTGATGCATAGCAACGAGAGGGGAGAGTGTGTCCATGTACCCTCGTAGACCGAAAGCGGAAGCGTTAGCACAACGCGGTTGATGTAGTCGTATGTCTTCACGATCTGACCGATCAAGTACCGAACGCACGACACCTCCGAGTTCTGCACACGTTCAACTCAATGACGTCCCTCGAACTCTGATCCAGCCGAGCTTTGAGGGAGAGTTCTATCAGCACGACGGCATGGTGACGATGATGATGTTCTACCGACGCAGGGCTTCGCCTAAGCACCGCTATGATATTATCGAGGTGGATTATGGTGGAGGGGGGCACCGCACACGGCTAAGAGATCCAAGAGATTAATTGTTGTGTCTCCAAGGGGTGCCTCCCTCCCCGTATATAAAGGAGTGGAGGAGGGGGAGGGGGCCCGCCACCCTAGGCGCGCCCCATGATTAGTCCTACTCCCACCGGGAGTAGGACTCCCCCCTTCCAAGTGGGAGTAGGAGAGGAGAGGGAAGGAGAGAGAGGGGGAAAGGAAAGGGGGCGCCGCCCCCCTCCTATTCGGACTAGGGGGAAGGGGGGGCGCGGCTGCCCTTGGCCGCCCCTCCTCTTCTCCACTAGGGCCCAATAGGCCCATTAGTCTCCCCGGGGGGTTCCGGTAACCCCCCGGTACTCCGGTATATGCCCGAAACTCCCCGAAACCATTCCTGTGTCCGAACATAGTCGTCCAATATATCTATCTTTACGTCTTGACCATTTCGACACTCCTCGTCATGTCCATGATCACATTCGGGACTCTGAACAACCTTCGGTACATCAAAACACATAAACTCATAATATAACCGTCATCGAACTTTAAGCGTGCGGACCCTACGGGTTTGAGAACTATGTAGACATGACCGAGACATGTCTCCGGTCAATAACCAATAGTGGAACCTGGATGCTCATATTGGCTCCCACATATTCTACGAAGATCTTTATCGGTCAAACCGCATAACAAAATACGTTGTTCCCTTTGTCATCGGTATGTTACTTGCCCGAGATTCGATCGTCGGTATCTCAATACCTAGTTCAATCTCGTTACAGGCAAGTATCTTTACTCGTTCCATAAAACATCATTCCGCAACTAACTCATTAGTTACAATGCTTGCAAGGCTTATAGTGATGTGCATTATCGAGTGGGCCCAAAGATACCTCTCCGACAATCGGAGTGACAAATCCTAATCTCAAAATACGCCAACCCGACAAGTACCTTCGGAGACACCTGTAGAGCACCTTTATAATCACCCAGTTACATTGTGACGTTTGGTAGCACACAAAGTGTTCCTCCGGTAAACGGGAGTTGCATAATCTCATAGTCATAGGAACATGTATAAGTCATGAAGAAAGGAATAGCAGAATACTAAACGATCAAGTGCTAAGCTAACGGAATGTGTCAAGTCAATCACATCATTCTACTAATGATGTGATCCCGTTAATAAAATGACAACTCATGTCAATGGCTAGGAAACATAACCATATTTGATCAATGAGCTAGTCAGGTAGAGGCATACTAGTGACACTCTGTTTGTCTATGTATTCATACAAGTATTATGTTTCCGGTTAATACAATTCTAGCATGAATAATAAACATTTATCATGATATAAGGAAATAAATAATAACTTTATTATTGCCTCTAGTGCATATTTCCTTCAGTCACCCACTTGCACTACAGTCAATAATCTAGATTACACAGTAATGATTCTAACACCCATGGAGCCTTGGTGCTGATCATGTTTTGCTCGTGGAAGAGGCTTAGTCATCGGGTCTGCAACATTCAGATCCGTATGTATCTTGCAAATTTCTATGTCTCCCACCTGGACTTGATCCCGGATGGAGTTGAAGCGTCTCTTGACGTGCTTGGTTCTCTTGTGAAATCTGGATTCCTTTGCCAAGGCAATTGCACCAGTATTGTCACAAAAGATTTTCATTGGACCCGATGCACTAGGTATGACACCTAGATCGGATATGAACTCCTTCATCCAGACTCCTTCAGTTGCTACTTCCGAAGCAGCTATGTACCCCGCTTCACACGTAGATCCCGCCACAACTCTTTGTTTAGAACTGCACCAACTGAAAGCTCCACCGTTCAATGTAAACATGTATCTAGTTTGCGATTTAGAATCGTCCGGATCAGTGTCAAAGCTTGCATCAACATAACCATTTGAGATGAGATCTTTGTCACCTCCATAAACGAGAAACATATCTTTAGTCCTTTTTAGGTATTTCAGGATGTTCTTGACCGCTGTCAAGTGATCCACTCCTGGATTACTTTGGTACTTCCCTCCTAAACTTATAGCAAGGCACACATCAGGTCTGGTACACAGCATTGCATACATGATAGAGCCTATGGCTGAAGCATAGGGAACATCTTTTATCTTCTCTCTATCTTCTACAGTTGTCGGGCATTGAGTCTTACTCAACTTCACACCTTGTAACACAGGCAAGAACCCTTTCTTTGCTTGATCCATTTTGAACTTCTTCTAAACTTTGTAAAGGTATGTGCTTTGTGAAAGTCCAATTAAGCATCTTGCTATATCTCTATAGATCTTGATGCCCAATATGTAAGCAGCCTCACCGAGGTCTTTCATTGAAAAAACTCTTATTCAAGTATCCTTTTATGCTATCCAGAAATTCTATATCATTTCCAATCAGGAATATGTCATCCACATATAATATCAGAAATTCTCTGAGCTCCCACTCACTTTCTTGTAAATCTGAGGCTTCTCCAAAGTCAGATAAAACCATATGCTTTGATCACACTATCAAAGCACTTATTCCAACTCCGAGAGGCTTGCACCAGTCCATAAATGGATCGCTGGAGCTTGCACACTTTGTTAGCTCCCTTTGGATCGACAAAACCTTCCGGTTGCATCATATACAACTCTTCTTCCAGAAATCCATTCAGCAATGCAGTTTTGACATCCATTTGCCAAATTTCATAATCATAAAATGCAGCAATTGCTAACATGATTCGGACAGACTTAAGCATCGCTACGGATGAGAAAGTCTCATCTTAGTCAATCCCTTGAACTTGTCGAAAACCTTTTGCAACAAGTCGAGCTTTATAGATAGTAACATTACCGTCAGCGTTAGTCTTCTTCTTGAAGATCCATTTATTCTCAATGGCTTGCCGATCATCAGGCAAGTCAACCAAAGTCCACATTTTATTCTCATACATGGATCCCGTCTCAGATTTCATGGCCTCAAGCCATTTTGCGGAATCTGGGCTCACCATCACTTCTTCATAGTTCGTAGGTTCATCATGGTCTAGTAAAATAACCTCCAGAACAGGATTACCGTACCACTCTGGTGCGGATCTTACTCTGGTTGACCTACGAGGTTCAATAGTAACTCGATCTGAAGTTTCATGATCAGTATCATTAGCTTCCTCACTAATTGGTGTAGGTGTCACAGGAACCGGTTTCTGTGATGAACTACTTTCCAATAAGGGAGTAGGTACAGTTACCTCATCAAGTTCTGCTTTCCTCCCACTCACTTCTTTCGAGAGAAACTCCTTCTCTAGAAAGGATCCAAATTTAGCAACAAAAGTCTTTCCTTCAGATCTGTGATAGAAGGTGCACCCAACAGTTTCCTTTGGGTATCCTATGAAGACACATTTCTCCGATTTGGGTTCGAGCTTATCAGGCTGAAGCTTTTTCACATAAGCATTGCAGCTCCAAACTTTAAGAAATGACAACTTTGGTTTCTTGCCAAACCATAGTTCATAAGGCGGTGTCTCAACGGATTTCGATGGTGCCCTATTTAACGTGAATGCAGCCATCTCTAAAGCATAACCCCAAAATGATAGCGGTAAATCAGTAAGAGACATCATAAATCGCACCATATCTAGTAAAGTACGATTACGATGTTCGGACACACCATAATGCTGTGGCGTTCCGGGTGGTGTGAGTTGCGAAACTATTCGGCATTGTTTCAAATGAAGACCAAACTTGTAACTCAAATCTTCTCCTCCACGGTCAGATCGTAGAAACTTTATTTTCTTGTTACGATGATTTTCAACTTCACTCTGAATTTTTTTGAACTTTTCAAATGTTTTAGACTTATGTTTCATTAAGTAGACATACCCATATCTGCTTAAATCATCTGTGAAGGTGAGAAAATAGCGATACCCACCGCGAGCCTCAACATTCAACGGACCACATACATCTGTATATATGATCTCCAACAAATCCGTTGCTCGCTCCATAGTTCCGGAGAACGGTGTTTTAGTCATCTTGCCCATGAGGCACGGTTCGCAAGTACCAAATGATTCATAATCAAGTGGTTGCAAAAGTCCATCAGTATGGAGTTTCTTCATGCGCTTTACACCAATATGACCTAAACGGCAGTGGCACAAATAAGTTGCACTATCATTATCAACTCTGCATCTTTTGGCTTCAATATTATGAATATGTGTATCACTACTATCGAGATTCAACAAAAATAGACCACTCTTCAAGGGTGCATGACCATAAAAGATATTACTCATATATATAGAACAACCATTATTCTCTGATTTAAATGAATAACCGTCTCGCATCAAACAAGATCCAGATATAATGTTCATGCTCAACGCTGGCACCAAATAACAATTATTCAAGTCTGAAACTAATCCCGAAGGTAGATGTAGAGGTAGCGTGCCGACCGCGATCACATCGACTTTGGAACCATTTCCCACGCGCATCGTCACCTCGTACTTAGCCAATCTTCGCTTAATCCGTAGTCCCTGTTTGAGTTGCAAATATTAGCAATGAACCAGTATCAAATACCAGGTGCTCTGCGAGCATTAGTAAGGTACACATCAATAACATGTATATCACATATACCTTTGTTCACCTTGCCATCCTTCTTATCCGCCAAATACTTGGGGCAGTTCCGCTTCCAGTGACCAGTCTGTTTGCAGTAGAAGCACTCAGTCTTAGCCTTAGGTCCAGACTTGGGTTTCTTCTCCTGAGCAGCAAATTGTTTGCTGTTCTTCTTGAAGTTCCCCTTCTTCTTCCCTTTGCCCTTTTTCTTGAAACTAGTGGTCTTGTTGACCATCAACACTTGATGCTCCTTCTTGATTTCTACCTCCGCAGCCTTTAGCATTGCGAAGAGCTCGGGAATCTTATCCATCCCTTGCATGTTATAGTTCATCATGAAGATCTTGTAGCTTGGTGGCAGTGATTGAAGAATTTTGTCAATGACACTATCATCCGGAAGATTAACTCCCAGTTGAATGAAGTGATTGTTATACCCGGACATTCTGAGTATATGCTCACTGACAGAACTATTCTCATCCATCTTGCAGCTGTAGAACTTATTGGAGACTTCATATCTCTCAATCCGGGCATTTGCTTGAAATATTAACTTCAACTCCTGGAACATCTCATATGCTCCATGACGTTCAAAACGTCGTTGGAGTCCCGGTTCTAAGCCGTAAAGCATGGCACACTGAACTATCGAGTAGTCATCAGCTTTGCTCTGCCAGACGTTCATAACATCTGGTGTTGCTCCTGCAGCAGGTCTGGCACCTAGCAGTGCTTCCAGGACATAATTCTTCTGTGCAGCAATGAGGATAATCTTCATGTTACGGACCTAGTCCGTGTAATTGCTAGCATCATCTTTCAACTTTGCTTCCTCAAGGAACGCATTAAAATTCAACGGAACAACAGCACGGGCCATCTATCTACAATCAACATAGACAAGCAAAATACTATCAGGTACTAACTTCGTGATAAATTTAAGTTCAATTAATCATATTACTTAAGAACTCCCACTTAGATAGACATCCCTCTAATCCTCTAAGTGATCACGTGATCCAAATCAACTAAACCATGTCCGATCATCACGTGAGATGGAGTAGTTTCAATGGTGAACATCACTATGTTGATCATATCTACTACATGATTCATGCTCGACCTTTTGGTCTTAGTGTTCCGAGGCCATATCTGCATATGCTAGGCTCGTCAAGTTTAACCTGAGTATTCCGCGTGTGCAACTGTTTTGCACCCGTTGTATTTGAACGTAGAGCTTATCACACCCAATCATCACGTGATGTCTCAGCACGAAGAACTTTCGCAATGGTGCATACTCAGGGAGAACACTTATACCTTGAAATTTAGTGAGAGATCATCTTATAATGCTACCGTTAATCAAATAAAGATAAGATACATAAAAGATAAACATCACATGCAATCAATATAAGTGATATGATATGGCCATCATCATCTTGTGCTTGTGATCTCCATCTCCGAAGCACCATCATGATCACCATCTTCACCGGCGCGACACCTTGATCTCCATCGTAGCATCATTGTAGTCTCGCCAACTTATGCTTCTACGACTATCGCTACCACTTAGTGATAAAGTAAAGCATTACAGGGCGATTGCATTGCATACAATAAAGCGACAACCATATGGCTCCTGCCAGTTGCCGATAACTCGGTTACAAAACATGATCATGTCATATACAATAAAATTTAGCATCATGCCTTGACCATATCACATCACAACATGGCCCGAAAAAACAAGTTAGACGTCCTCTACTTTGTTGTTGCAAGTTTTACGTGGCTGCTACGGGCTGAGCAAGAACCGTTCTTACCTACGCATCAAAACCACAATGATAGTTCGTCAAGTTAGTGTTGTTTTAACCTTCTCAAGGACCGGGCATAGCCACACTCGGTTCAACTAAAGTTGGAGAAACTGACACCCGCCAGCCACCTTTGTGCAAAGCACGTCGGTAGAACCAGTCTTGCGTAAGCGTATGCGTAATGTCGGTCTGGGCCGCTTCATCCAACAATACCGCCGAACCAAAGTATGACATGCTGGTAAGAAGTATGACTTGTATCATCCACAACTCCCTTGTGTTCTACTCGTGCATATAACATCTACGCATAGAACCTAGCTCAGATGCCACTGTTGGGGAACGTAGTAATTTCAAAAAAATTCCTACGCACACACAAGATCATGGTGATGCATAGCAATGAGAGGGGAGAGTGTGTCCACGTACCCTCATAGACCGAAAGCGGAAGTGTTAGCACAACGCGGTTGATGTAGTCGTACGTCTTCATGATCCGACCGATCAAGTACCGAACGCACGACACCTCCGAGTTCTGCACACGTTTAACTCGATGACGTCCCTCGAACTCCGATCCAGCCGAGCTTTGAGGGAGAGTTCCGTCAGCACGACGGCGTGGTGACGATGATGATGACTGACGCAGGGCTTCGCCTAAGAACCGCTACGATATTATTGAGGTGGATTATGGTGGAGGGGGGCACCGCACACGGCTAAGAGATCCAAGAGATCAATTGTTGTATCTCCAAGGGGTGCCTCCCTCCCCGTATATAAAGGAGTGGAGGAGGGGGAGGGGGCCAGCCACCCTAGGAGAGGAGAGGGAAGGAGAGAGAGGGGGAAAGGAAAGGGGGCGGCGCCCCCCTCCTTGTCCAATTCGGACTGGGGGGGAAGGGGGAGCGCGGCTGCCCTTGGCTGCCCCTCCTCTTCTCCACTAGGGCCCAATAGGACCATTAGTCTCCCGGGGGGTCCGGTAACCCCCCGGTACTCCGGTATATGCCCGAAACTGCCCGAAACCATTCCGGTGTCCGAACATAGTCGTCCAATATATAGATCTTTACGTCTCGACCATTTCGAGACTCCTCGTCATGTCCGTGATCACATCCGGGACTCCGAACAACCTTCGGTACATCAAAACGCATAAACTCATAATATAACCGTCATCGAACTTTAAGCGTGCGGACCCTACGGGTTCGAGAACTATGTAGACATGACCGAGACACGTCTCCGGTCAATAACCAATAGCGGAACCTGGATGCTCATATTGGTTCCCACATATTCTACGAAGATCTTTATCGGTCAAACTACATAACAAAATACGTTGTTGCCTTTGTCATCGGTATGTTACTTGCCCGAGATTCGATCGTCGGTATCTCAATACCTAGTTCAATCTCGTTACCGGCAAGTCTCTTTACTCGTTCCGTAAAACATCATTCCGCAACTAACTCATTAGTTACAATGCTTGCAAGGCTTATAGTGATGTGCATTACCGAGTGGGCCCAGAGATACCTCTCCGACAATCTGAGTGACAAATCCTAATCTCGAAATACGCCAACCCAACAAGTACCTTCGGAGACACCTATAGAGCACCTTTATAATCACCCAGTTACGTTGTGACGTTTGGTAATATACAAAGTGTTCCTCCGGTAAACGGGAGTTGCATAATCTCATAGTCATAGGAGCATGTATAAGTCATGAAGAAAGGAATAGCAGAATACTAAATGATCAAGTGCTATGCTAACAGAATGGGTCAAGTCAATCACATCATTCTCCTAATGATGTGATCCCGTTAATCAAATGACAACTCATGTCAATGGCTAGAAACATAACCATCTTTGATCAACGAGCTAGTCAAGTAGAGGCATACTAGTGACACTCTGTATGTCTATGTATTCACACAAGTATTATGTTTTCGGTTAATACAATTCTAGCATGAAAAATAAACATTTGTCATGATATAAGGAAATAAATAATAACTTTATTATTGCCTCTAGGGCATATTTCCTTCACATCATTGAGCACTGTAGGCCAGTAGAATCCGCTGCGGAATGCCTTGCCGACGAGGGTTCGTGATGACGAGTGGTGCCCGCAGTCCCCTCCGTGTATGTCGGCTAGCAGCTCCTTCCCCTGTTCCCTGGAGATGCAACATAGTGAAACGTCATTTGGCCGCTTCCTGTATAACTCACCGTCCCTAATGCAGTATGTTGTGGCCTGCCGGGCCACGCGCTCCGCGTCCTCCTCCTTCTCCGGCAGTGTCCCTTGCATCAGGTATTCCTTGAATTCCTTGGTACAGCATCCCTCCTGGGGCTCAAGCGCCAAGAGTAGATGCGCTCCCGAAGTCGGGCCACAGGCTGGGGCTCCCGCCGCAGGTGGCTGTGGGAGCTCCTCCCGAGGCTGCGTTGTCCTTGAAAGCGGTGGTGTTGCTGATGGCTTGAAGAGCCGCTCCTCGAAGATGTCATGCTCTTGGGGCTATCGCTTGGATGCCCTTCTGGCGATGTCGTCAGCTTCCTTGTTGGTGCCATGGGGCACGTGCTGCAACTCCAGGCCCAAGAACTGCTTCTCCATCATGCGCACCTCCGCAAGGTATGCTTCCATGTGTTCGTCCTTCGGCTCGTATACCTTGTTGGAGAAGTTGACGAGGAGTTGCGAATCGCCCCTTATGGTGAGACGCTTCACCCCCAGGGCCGCCGCAGCCTTCAGGCCGGCTATAAGACCTTTGTACTCCGCAATATTGTTGGAGAGCTTCTCGCCCTGCTGGAAGCAGAGCTGCACATCGTAGTAGAGCATGTCCTGAGTGGGCGAGATGAGCACTGCTCCAGCCCCCGCGCCCTGGCGCGCGAAGGCACCATCGAAGTACATGACCCAGCCGTCGGGCGCCTCACCTCCTGGCGAGAGGGACCGATCCTCGCCTACTTCAAGCGCCGGGGCGTCCGTCCATTCTGCCACGAAATCGGCGAGCGCGGCTCCCTGATGAACCTGGTGGTGCTGAACTCCAACCGGAACGCCTGTAGCTCGATGTTCCACTCGGCGACCCTCCCGGCAGAGTTGGGGCTCCTGAGCACCCTCTCCAGTGGGTAGGCCGAGACGACCTTGATAGGGTGACCTTGGAAGTAGTGTCGCAGCTTGCGCGAGGCCACCAAGAGCGTGAGTAAGAGCTTCTGAGGCATGGGGTATCGTGCTCTTGCATCACTCAACACCGTGCTGACGAAGTACACCGGGTGCTCGATGAGGGCTGCTGCGTTGATAATGCTTGCGCCTTCCGGAAGTTGGGGCGCCTCCTGAGGTGGTGCAGCCCCCAACGCTTGATCGTCTGTCGAGGTCCCCGTGGGCTTGGGGCATCGTCCTCCTGAGCTTGGCCTTCTGCTGCCGCAGTCACGGCCTTCGCGGCGCCTTCCTGGTCCTGCGCCGTCCCTACCGGGGGTGTATCTCGGCGTGGTATGCCCTTGGCTTGGTGTTCCTCCCGAACTGCTACTAGAGCCGCGCTGGCGGAGTAGGGGGTGGCGGCAAGGTAAAGCACTAGGGGCTCTAGAGGTCGTGGAGCTACCATCAGTGGAGGGTTGGTCTGGTATCTCTTGAGGTCTTGAAATGCTTGGTCGGCCTCCAGGGTCCACTCGAATGGGCCCTTCTTTTTCATCAGCTTGAAGAAGGGTAGGGCGCGCTCTCCCAGCTTGGAAATGAAGCGTCCCAATGCAGTCACCCTTCCAGCAAGCTTCTGCATTTCCTTGAGGGTTTGCGTTGGACTCATGTCTTCAATGGCCTTGACCTTCTCCGGGTTGGCCTCGATCCCCCTGTGGGACACAAGGAAGCCTAGCAGCTTGCCGGAAGGGACGCCAAACACGCACTTCTCCGGGTTGAGTCGCAAGTCTACCTGGCGGAGGCTTTCAAAGGTCTCCTCCAGGTCCTGGATCAAGGTCCTAGCCTCCCGAGACATCACCATGATGTCGTCGATGTAGGCTTCGGTGTTTCTCCCGAGCTGCCGACCCAAGGCGATGTGCATGAGCCGTTGGAAGGTCGCGCTAGCGTTGCCCAGCCCGAACGGCATGCAAGTGTAGCAGTACACCCCGCACGGGGTCAGGAAGGCTGTCTTCTCCACATCTTCTACCACCATATTGATTTGGTGATATCCTGAGGACACATCAAGGAAGCACAACAAGTTGCACTCGGCAGTGGAGTCGACGATCTGGTCAATGTGTGGGAGCGGGAACGGATCTTGGGGGCAGGCCTTGTTGAGGTTGGTGAAGTCGACGCACATTCGCTCCTTCCCGCCCTTCTTGGGCACAACGACGGGGTTCACCAGCCACTCGGGGTACCGAACCTCGCGAGTGACACCCGCAGCCTCCAACTTGCGGGTCTCTTGGACGATGAAAGCTTGCTTCTCCATGGACTGTCGCCTTGCCCTCTGCGTTACAGGGCGTACATTGGGGCACACCTTCAAGTGGTGCTCTATCACTCCTCTTGGGACCCCTACCAGCTGATCGGGCTCCCAAGCGAACACTTTCTTGTTTGCGTGCAGGAACTTCACCAGCGCCTCCTCCCGAGCAGGCTCGAGGTTGGCGCCTATGGTAAAGGTTGCCCCCAAGGATCCGTCCTCCTCGACTGGTACTTTCTTGGTTTCCGCCTTGTCTTGAGTGAAAAACTGCTTCTTCTTGGTTGGTGCGGCCCCTTGGCCTTGGAGGTGTCCACGTTGGCGGGCTGCGCTGTCACGACGGTCTTGAGGGCAAGCTTGAGCGTCATCAAGGCTTCCTTGGTGTCCCCAACTACCGTGAGGACACCCTTGCTCCCGGGCATCTTCATGAGGTTGTAGGTCGGATGGGTCGACGCCATGAATTGAGCCAAGGTCGGGTACCCGAGGATGGCGTTGTACGGGAGGCCGATGCGGGCGATGTCAAAGTCGATGAGCTCGGTGCGGCAGTTGTCGCGCGTGCCGAAGGTCACGGTGAGGCGGATCCGTCCCAGGGAGTTGGCGGAGCCTCCACCAACCCCTGAGAAGGGCTTGCTAGGGCGGAGCCGCTCGGGCGGTACGTGGAGAAGGCTGAAGGCCTCGACGGAGAGCACGTTGAGGCCGGCGCCGCCGTCAATGAGCGTCTTGGTGATGGACACGTTGCAGATGGTGGGCGTGCAAAGCATTGGGAGCACACCTGAGCCGACGGTGGAGACGGGATGGTCCCCGGAGTCGAAGGTGAGGTCGATGTCGGTGTCAAAACCGGCGGATCTCGGGTAGGGGGTCCCGAACTGTGCGTCTAGGCGGATGGTAACAGGAGATGAGGGACACGATGTTTTACCCAGGTTCGGGCCCTCTTGATGGAGGTAAAACCCTACGTCCTGCTCGATTTTGCAATCACGCTATGTTGAGAAGATTTTGAGCCGTTTTGGATATTCGCACTGCAAACCTTCAGCATCACCATATGATCCTAGCGTGTAGATTCGAAAATTCAAAGGCACAACTGTAGATCAACGGAGATATTCTCAATTGACTGGTTCACTCATGTACCTAGCTTGTGCTACTCGGCCTCACATATCATTTGCTATATGAAAACTGAGTCGGTTTATTTCCAATTCGGGAGTTGTGCAGTGGCATGCTGTTAAGCGAGTCATGCGTTATTTACAAGGTGTTATGAACTACATAATTCACTATTCTGGGTACCCGACGGTACTTGAAGGGTATAGTGATTCAAATTGGATATCTGACGTTGATGAGATGAAAGCTACAAGTGGACATGTCTTCACACTTAGTGGTGGTCCTGCTTCTTGGAAGTCTTGCAAGTAGACGATCTTAATGAGATTGACTATGGAAGCAGAACTCACAACATTAGACACATCTGATAACCCACAAGTATATGGGATTGCAACAGTTTTCGAGGATAGAGTATTCAACTCAAATTTATAGATTCGACACAAGGGGAGCCAAACAATATTTGTAAGTATTAGCAGCTGAGTTGTCAATGCAACCACACCTGGAGATTAATTATCTACAACAAAGTGATCGGTAGCAAAGTAGTATGCTAGTTTAGATAATAGTGATAGCAGTAATAGTAACGGTAACAGTGATAGCAGTAGTTTTGTAACAAGTACAATAGTAATACTAGTGATAGTAACTTAGCAGAGACAATATAATATAAATTCGTAGGCATTGGATCGGTAATTTGTTAGATGATATTCATCATGAGACAGTCATAACATAGGGCGATAAGGCACTAGCTCCAGTTCATAAATATAATGTAGGCATGTATTCCATAAATAGTCATACGTGTTTATGGAAAGAACTTGCATGACATTTTTTGTCCTACCTCCCGTGGCTGTGGGGTCCTATTGGAAACTAAGGTATATTAAGGCCTCCTTTTAATAGAGAACTGAAACAAAGCATTAACACACGGTGAATACATGAACTCCTCACACTACGGTCATCACCGGGAGTGGTCCCGACTATTGTCGCTCCGGGGTTGCCGGATCATAACACGTAGTAGGTAACTATAACTTGCAAGACCGGATCTAGAACACATATATAATGGTGATAACATAATTGGTTCAGATCTGAAATCATGTCACCCGGGCCCAAAGTGACAAGCATTAAGCATGGCAAAGTCATAGCAACATCAATCTCAGAACATAGTGGATACTAGGGACCAAGCCCTAAAAAACTAACTAGATTACATGATGAATCTCATCCAACTCCTCACCGACCGGCGAGCCTACGTTGGAGATGTGTCAACTCCCCCAAGCTTAAACCTTTGCTTGTCCTCAAGCAATTCAGTTGATAAATTGGAAGTGAAAAAGAAAAAATTTACAAACCTTTTGCTCTTGTTTGCATAAATAAGCCTAAACAGCACCCAGGTTTTCAGCCAATAATATAACTAACCATGCCGACAATAACTCTTAAAAATTATATTAACTCATATCAATCACATAATCAGCTAGCGAGCAATAATAAGATATCTCAAACAGCAACACATTATCAAAACAACCACGATATAATATGACAATAGTGGTATCTCGCTAGTCCTTTCCGAGACCACGAAACATAAATGCAGATCACCTCCAAAGTTCAAGCGGCGGCTAAACATTGTAATTCATGGTAGAAAAGATCCAGTCATGATGCACCCAACATTAGCTACACACAATGCATCAGCATGACAACAGTGCTCTTAGGTTCTGGTGCTTATTTTAGAAGGTGAGGACACAACATAAAAGTAAATAGATAGTCCCTTCATAGAGGGAAGCAGTGATATGCAGAGGTGCCAGAGCTCAAGTTTTAAAACAGAGGTAAATGAAATGTTGAGAAATGCACCCTTCTTGTTTACTTCAAGACCATCGGTTATCAATATCTTCCATTCTAAACACGCTACTGGCGGTTCCCAAGCGATAAAGTAAAAGTTATGACTTCGTAGGAGTTTTTGTTTGATTATTTGAAAGATCAATTCTTTTGCAGTTTGGGACTAGGCATCCTTATTACCGACCTTTTCTTGTGCGATGGTGAGTGAATAAACACTCATCCTGAGAATAACCCGCTTAGCATGGAAGATACCGACTACCTCTGGTCGTTCCATGAACGATCCAGGCACACAAAAAGGATATTTATTTGAAGTTTTTAGAGATGGCACATGCAAATTTACTTAGTACGGCAGGGTAATACCGGCATATAGGTAGGTATGGTGGACTCATCTGGAATAACTTGGGTTTCGGGTTTTGGATGTACAAGCAGAATTCCCACTTAGTACACGCGAAGGCTAGCAAATAGGTTGAGAAGTGGCCAGCCAGAGAGCAAAAACGGTCATGAACATGCATTATGCATAAGTAACATTGGACACTAGCATGAGTAGGATATGAACACCATGAACATAAATATCATAGAGGCTATGTTGGTTTTGATTCAACTACATGCATGAACATGTGCCAAGTCAAGCCACTCGAACATTCAGAGGAGGATACCATATCATCATACTACATCACAATCATTTTAATGCAATGTTGACATCCAAGATAAATCATTATCCACTCCTACCTACTTATGCATGGCATGAGAAAATATAATCTTTAATTGTCATTGCAAACATGTTTAATCATAATGAGCTGAATCATGGATACTAGCTTAAACATATTTACAAAAACAGAAAAGGTCGAGTTCATACCCGTTTCACTCTGCCACGGCCAGTTCATCAAATGTCGTCATTATTGCCTTTCACTTGCATGACCGAACGATATGAAAATAATAATAGTGCAAGAATGCCGTGGACTAAGCTGGAATCTGCAAACATTTTATTCAACAGGAGAAGACAAGGTAAAATGGGCTCTATGTTATATCAACAATAATGCATCTGAGAGCCACTCAACATTTTCATCATGGTCTTCTCCTTGGTACGACTTGAAAAAAGAAGAAAAGAAATTCATATAAACACACTAAAATATTTTTGGAGTTTTTGGTTTTCTTGAACAAGCAAATAAAAGGGAAAAACAAAAAACGAGAAAAACTATTTACACGAGAAAGCTCCGAACAAGCAAAAGAAGAACAAGGAAATCTTTTTGGGTTTTCTTTTTAGTGCTACACCTAACTACTCTAGAAAGAAGAATAAAAAAGAAGAAGGAAATATTTTTGGATTTTCTCAAAGTTTTCAAAGACACAAGAAGAAGGCGAGAAAATAAATTTAACATGGATAATACAATGAAAAAGTGTGGACACCGACAAATGAAATGTGTGAACATGAATGTAAAGTCGGTGGAAACACGTACTCCCCCAAGCTTAGGCTTTTGGCCTAACTTGGTAATCAGTAGTCGAAGAAACCATGGGGTCCCACATCGAAATGTTGTGGAGCGGGTGCCTGTGGATCCCACTGCTGAGGTTCCGCTTGTGCTGCAGCTAGGTTGTTCCGGTAGGCGATGATGTCCGTAGGCATAATCTTGTATCCACCCCTGGCAATAGGATCAAACAAAGCAGGTGCAGGCAACAGAATAATATCATGAGTTTTCACACTAAAAACCAGGTTATATGGAATAGGGATGTTAGGATAATCAGTAGCAATAAATTGGTGGTATTCCATAGCAGCGCGATCTAGGTGAACCTTGGGCAAAGGATAATCATGCTGGCGTATCTGAATGTTAAAGCGAGCTGCCAAACGAGTAGCATAAATACCACCATGTATTTTACTCTTGGATTTATTAATGTGGAGGCGACGTGCCACAATAGCTCCCAAGCTATAAGTGTTATCACCTGCAAGTGCACGACGTAAAACAGCAAGGTTTGGGGCACTGAGTGCACCCACCTTCTCTCTAGCAAGTAAACACTTTGTAATGAAAAGAACAAAATAATGAACAGCACGGAAGTGCAAGCTAGTGGAGGTGACACTCGATACTCCTCTCTCATCCCCTACAGACAGAGTATGATAAAAGCCTTCAAACTCTGCAAGCCTAGGCTCTACCAAACCACCATCAGAAGGAAGCAAGCATATTTCACAGAACTCAGTAAGCGGTATCTGATGGGGCTCAGCGTATAAATTAAATTGCACTTCAGGGGGATTATTCCTAGTAAGGAAATTAAAACTTTGCACAAAGGAATTTGTGAGGATATGATACTGTTCACATTCAACTATGATGAAGTCGGTGAGGCCGGCATTAGTAGCATATTGTGCAAACTCTTGAAGGATTCTGGCCCCTTCCATGAACGGGGTATGCGGCCATTCGGACGGCCTTAGCTCTGCCAATCTCCGGGTGCGGAGATCACTATTAGATAACCGCCCAATCACTCCCTTGGAGTTCTTCTTGGAAGCAAACTTTCTAAAAATACTCATGTTTTTCCTATGAACAAAAATTCTGAAATTTTAGTCCATAAAATTTTCTCAACAAAACTTTACAAAATTGGTAGCAACTACTCATAGGGATGTATAGAGGCCATAGCAAGCATTCAAACTACTTAAAACTCTAAGAATTCAACATGCAAGCTCATCTACAGCAGCATCAAGAGTAGCTAATTATTCAAAATATAAACCACTAAAGCAAAAACTAATTGGACAAACGGAGGAGTCACATACCAAGCAACAATTCTCTAAAACAGTTTTGGAAATGGAGCTTCGAGCAAAGATATCAAAATCTGCGGGTTTGAGAGCAAGAACATGAGAGAGAGAGAGAGAGAGCAATGGTGAAATTTTTCTGGAGGTAGGTGGTGATGTGTGATGAAGAGATAAGTGAGGGGGCCCACGTGGGGACCACAACCCACCAGGGCGCGCCTGGGGGCCTGGCGCGCCCAGGTGGGTTGTGCCCACCTGGTGCACTTCCCTCTGATATTATTTGCACCAACAATTCTCAAATATTCATAAAAAATTGTATTAAATTTTCAGAGCATTCTGAGAACTTTTATTTTTGGGTCATTTTTTATTCCACGGGAAATTCAGAAAACAGACAAAACATGGCATTTCATCAACTTCATACCTCTAAAAAATGGTCCATTAATAAGGTTGATCAAGTCTTATTAACAACCACTTTCGATTAGCATGAAACCGAAGAACTTTCGTAATTCACTAAGTTACCTCAACGGGGATATGAATGTCCCCAACAATAAGAATTTCATATTTCTTTTTGACAGTAGGTAGAGGTAGTTGAAAACTTCCAATAGTGATTGCCGGAGATTTTTCAATAACATTAAATACCATTCACTTGGAATTGTTTCTTCGGAAATGCATTGTATGCTCATTACCATTGATATGAAAAGTGACCTTGCTTTTATTGCAATCAATAACAGCCCCTGCAGTATTCAAGAAGGGTCTACCAAGGATAATCGACATGTTGTCGTCCTCGGGCATCTCAAGTATAACAAAGTCAGTCAAAATAGTAACATTAGCAACAACAATGGGCACATCCTCACAAATACCGATAGGTATGGCAGTTGATTTGTTAGCCATTTGCAAAGATATTTCAGTAGGTGTGAGTTTATTCAAATCAAGTCTTTTATATAAAGAGAAATGCATAACACTAACACCAGCTCCCAAGTCACATAAAGCAGTTTTCACATAATTTCTTTTGATGGAGCAAGGTATAGTTGGTATTCCCGGATCTCCAAGCTTTTTAGGTACTCCATCCTTAAAAGTATAATTAGCAAGCATGGTGGAGATTTTAGCTTTCGGTATTTTTCTCTTATTGGTGATGATGTCTTTCATATACTTTGCATAAGGAGGCATTTTCAAGATATCAGTCAAGCGAGTACGCAAAAAGACTGGTGTCGGTGTCAAAACCGGCGGATCTCGGGTAGGGGGTCCCGAACTGTGCGTCTAAGGTGGATGGTAACAGGAGGCAAGGGACACGATGTTTACCCAGGTTCAGGCCCTCTCTATGGAGGTAATACCCTACTTCCTGCTTGATTGATCTTGATGAATATGAGTATTACAATAGTTGATCTACCACGAGATCGTAGAGGCTAAACCCTAGAAGCTAGCCTATGGTATGATTGTTCTTGCCCTGCGGACTAAACCCTCCGGTTTATATAGACACCGGAGGGGGCTAGGGTTACAGTCGGTTACAACAGAAGGAGATCTACATATCTCAGACGCCAAGCTTGCCTTCCACGCCAAGAGAGTCCCATCCGGACACGAGGCGAAGTCTTCAATCTTGTATCTTCATAGTCCAACAGTCCGCCAAAGGATATAGTCCGGTTGTCCGGATACCCCCTAATCCAGGACTCCCTCAAGAGTAGCCACGTGCAGGCTTCAATGACGATGAGTCCGGCACGCAGATTGTCTTCGGCATTGCAAGGCGGGTTCTTCTCCAAATTCTGAATACTTGTTTGAATAGTGTCCGGCTTCCCATAAATGTTGCACTCCTTGGCTTCTGTGCCTAATAATGGAGATCCTCCACGCGTCGAGCGAATGCGAGAAGCCGGGGCAATTTTACAATTTCCACCCTAGCCATGTAGGCAAATAGCCTATTAAAGAGACGGGGATTCACATATCCACATCATACCATCCTCCACAGCGAGTATCCATCGGAGCACGCTTGGAAAATAAATCCATTCCAACATGGCCAGTCGTCGTAGCTCCTCCTCTCGCCCCGTAGCCCTAAGCCCGGTGATTTGAAGAAGTGTTCCGTCCTGCATAGCCAACTAGTGAGGCTACTGAGACCGTGGATTTCTCCCCAGCAGATATGGTCCCCGTTCGAGCAGGCTTGCCACCTATAATGGCGGAGAACAAGCAGAGAGCTTCCCCAATCCCTCCAAAGGGGAACGGCTATGCCTTGTCCCTTATTTATTAAGGGGGCTAGGATTTCCAATTCACCCGTTCCTCCGCGGGCTCCTGGAGTTCTACGGCCTCCAGCTGCATAATTTCACTCCTGCCTCCATATTGCACATTGCTGGCTATGTCGCTCTTTGCGAACTGTTTCTGGGCTGTGAAGCTCACTTCGAGCTATGGAAGAGGCTATTCTGCCTCGTACCCCATACATAGGAGGCATCACTGTTTCAAGTGGGCGGAGCCGAAATATGGCGCATCGCCGGGACCAGATACCTGTCTGGCACCCCGAAGAAGGCATCCGAAGGCTAGCCTTCAGAGTGGTTCTATATAGAGGACGTCCCTCTTCTGAATCCTATTCGGATAGGCCCTCCTGAGTTTAATAATGTTCCTCTGAAGAAACGCTTAAGCTGGCGACCAAGGAGCCCTCAGGAGGAAAATGATAGAGACGTTTCTTACCTGATGAGCCGGATAAAGGTGTTGGCTCTATCAGGACTGACTACAACCGAAGTTATGTCAATATGCATTATGCGAGGGGTGCAGCCACTTCAATACCGAGGACGCCCAATGTGGGACTTTAACGGGGAAGACGATGCCACCCGCTGCGGCCGTAAGGGGCCGGACTCCGTTGCCGCTCTGGCAAAAATTCTGTCTGGTCTGTACAAGGGAGAGGAAGAGGAGTTCCTCCGCATCAAACCGCGGGACGAATTCTCCATGTACAACCCTCCGAGCTGGGTAAGCTGCCACTTTTCATGCCCTTCCCTTCCGCATTTCCACAATAAATGTCTTATTTTGCCCATTCACCATAGGAGCTGCGTAAGGCAGTAAGGGAGACAAATAGCCCACCTCCACAACCAGAGGAACCTGGACGGCCCCTCGACCCCGGCCTTCAAGAGGATCCGGACATATTCGCGGAGCTAATCGATAGGATATTTTATCAATTAAGCCGTGATGAGGCCATGGTGGCTATTACAGCCGACTATCTGGGGCTACTGCCTGCCTCACAGGTAAGTGAAACCAGGGGCCCAACCTTCGAGAAGTATCCCTTTCCACGCACCTTACCTTCCGTATCTGCACGGTGTCTTACTGGGAAGGTCCTCCGGACGCCATGCCGAGCCCGTGACGAGTTACCAGCAAGGGGTACCGAGGCCAGGCAAGCTGAAAAGAAAAGCGGTTCGGACTGAGACGCCGGCGCAGAGGTATGACATAAAACCTCGCTCCGTGGGTTTGTCTTTGAAAACATAATAACACCCATGTTTCCCAGAAGGAAAAATACTCGCTGGACTATATCCGGAGAAGTTGCCGATCATGCCTCCACTAGCCGGGCTCCAGGGCCGGACACGGAGGCAGGGCACGCGTCGGACATTCCTCCTACAGAGGATGCGGATAAAATCTCCGCTACAAATTGCGAAGTGGAGAGCGCCATGAATCACAGGCGCCGCCGGGCCGTACTCCGTGACGCTTGTTTCTCGCAAGAGGCATTTGATGCCTTCAATTCGGGAGACGCATACATCCGTGCTGCTCAAAATGGTCTTACCAGAGCCACGGACCAGTATGTAAAGGATATACGGGTAAGAAAATTTGATGATTATATATATCAGTAGCCCCTGAGACTTGAAACAGTTGGCACAACTGATTTAAGGATCATTATCTGTGCAGGTTCTTACAGAGAAGAATACCAATTGTCTCAAGAGCTGGAAGAGTGCAAGGCCCAGCTATGGGCCGCAGTGGCCGCATTGAAGGAGTCCGAGAAGGCCCCCTCTGGTAACACCTTCTTTAAAGAATGACAGGTACCATATAGGATGCGGCATGCGTGCAATTCTGACAATAAATATTGCAGATGACGCCGGAGTGAATCCAGATGAGCAACATGTCATACAGCAGCGAAAGGCTGGCGAGCGCATGCTTACAAAGGTTAGGCAGGAGAAAAACGATCTCCAAGATGCCAATACCTAGCCGAGCGTGGAATTAAAGGATGTTCGCGCCCAGCTGTCAGACTCCGTGAAGGAGAACAAGCGGCTTCGACGCAACATTTTCAGTAAGTGCTTGAACGAACTTCAAAAAGAGTTCGGTGAAGAAGCCAGCTAACAGAGTTATGTCTGCAGGTATGCTGACAGGTCGTCCCGCGAAGGAGATGCCCGGTCTCGGATGATCTTCTACAGAGCTCTCACAACCGCACGAACAAGTTCGGCGGGTGATGCAAGGTATTGCCTGTGCCTTGTGGCCATCCGCCTCCCCGCCCAAGGCCTTGGAGGACTTGCAGAGAAGCTCAAGGGAGCGCGGCGGCGCTTTCGATTATGGAAGGTATCGGCCTACCGTCAAGGTGACAGGGAAGCCTGGGCCATGGTGAAGACGCGGTATACCAAGGCTGACCCAAACCACATGGCCGAGGTCGGACCTGTGGGGCCCGATGGGAAAGAAATCCCTGTCAGTTTGGTGTATCACCAAGTAGAGTTAGCCGCCAAGTATTCCCAACAGGATTGTAGGCTAGACAGCCTGTTAGATGGCATAGAAGAAGAATTTAATCAGTCTAAGTGACTATGTAATTTGAATGACATGTAGAATGTCTCTAGCCGGATTGTAAATCA
The DNA here is from genome assembly GCA_021605205.1 of Aegilops longissima. Lineage (NCBI taxonomy): Eukaryota > Viridiplantae > Streptophyta > Magnoliopsida > Poales > Poaceae > Aegilops > Aegilops longissima. The sequence continues at coordinate 597,662,888 of CM038678.1, read as the reverse complement.
TTTGTCATGGCGGACCTTTTAGCTTCAACATCTGGACCCGATAGTCCGAGTGTATCCGAATACCAGCTCGTTATGTAAAACGGGGTATGCGTGGAAACCAGGCGTAGGGGTCATAAGTGCTTGAACAGATAAGTACCCAACTAGTTATGTGATATTACATGGGTAGTAAGAAACATCTTCCAGGGATAATAGTTCTGTTAAGGGTTCCTTTCCCTGGGTACGCATGCCCTAATGTGCATGTCCGAACTGCGAGAAGAGACGCAGGCAAAAACATCTGGGGGCAAGTGAAAAAATAAAAAGTCATCTTTTATTCACCGATCGAATATTCCCTTAAGAACGCTAGCTTTCGGCTTCACCCAGTCTGAGGTACACATCCGGCTGACCCGGCAGTAACAATCGCAGAGGTGCTCTCCTTATGCCCTAGCCGAATTAACGGGAACGTAGGGCATAAATACAAGAGCCAGGCAACCCAGCTTGGCCAAAACTTAAGTCATATCGATGCATATAGTGGCGAAAAAAAGGTACATGCGGAAGAATAACACATGTGCGGGGCATGAAGCGCATAAAATATTTAAGCTTCTCTATAGGAAGCACCCATGTATAATGAGCGCGACTGGCGCATCAAGATTGTGTAGTCAAAACACATTTTAGCCCTTCAAGGCCTCGAAAGAAAAGGGGAAGAAAGAAAGAAAGAAAAGACAGATAACGAATGTATAAAAATTTGACAGAGGTAAGGAGACGAACAAGGAGTCCGGTACTAGGCATAGAATCTTCGGAGTCTAGCTGCGTTCCATGGATTTGGCTCGAGGCGGTTGTCCGATGCATCCGGCAAACGGTACGCTCCACCGGTTAAGACCTGGTCAATAATGAAGGGACCCTCCCATTTGGGCTTGAGCTTGTCCTTTTTCTTATCCGGTAGGCGTAGAACGAGTTCGCCAACATTATAGGTTTTGGCCCGTACTTCTCTGCTTTTGCCACGTCACGCTCCTCCTCGAGGGCGTCCAAACTGTCCTGCCGATCGAGCTCGGCCTCTCTCTCTTCGTACATGCGCACTCGAGGTGAGTCATGAATTATGTCGCAGGCGAACCGCCTCGCGACGGCACCATAAAGAACGGTGTGTATCCGGTAGTGCGATTCGGCGTGGTCCGCAGCCCCCAGAGTACGGAGTCGAGCTCCTCTACCCAATGCGCATTAGATTCCTTTAAGGACCGCACTAATATGGGTTTGATGCCGCTCATGATAAGACCATTTGCTCGTTCGACTTGACCGTTAGTTTGTGGATGATAGACAGAAGCGTAATCGAGCTTGATGCCCATGTTGCTGCACCATAGTTTCACCTCGTCGGTAGTGAAGTTTGTGCCATTGTCAGTGATGATGCTGTGGGGGACACCATAACGGTGTACAACCCCGGATATAAAGTCTATCACTGGTCCAGATTCGGCCGTTTTAACAGGTTTGGCTTCTATCCATTTGGTGAATTTATCCACCACTACCAGTAAGTATTTTTCTTATGGGTTCCCCCTTTAAGGGGTCCAACCATGTCAAGCCCCCAGACCGCAAAAGGCTAGGTAATGGGGATTGTTTTTAGGGCAACGGGTGGCATATGGCTTTGGTTTGCAAGAAGTTGGCAACCGACGCAGCGTTGGACCAAGTCACGTGCGTCTGCTCGGGCCTCGGCCAATAAAATCCTGTACGGAAGGCCTTACTTACGAGGGCCCGGGCTGCGGCGACCGAGTCCGGCATGAATTTCTGCCAAAAGCTTCCGCCCTTCCTCTTCGGAGGTGCACCTTTGAAGGACTCCGGTGGTGCTTTTCCTATAGAGCTCTCCCTCGTGGACCTTGTAGGCTTTAGATCGTCGCACGATGCAGCGTGCCTCATTTTGGTCCTCGGGAAGTTCCTGCCTGGTTAGGTAGGCCAGGAATGGTTTAGTCCATGGGGCGCTGACGGCCATTATTACGTGGGCTGAAGGTGTTATTTCGGTGGTGGAGCCGCCGATTATGTCAGAGTGTTCGGTATCTGGCGTTGTAGCCGGGTCCGGACTGTTGTTGCTTGTTTCCCCTTCCCATGCCACGGATGGCTTAAACAACCTTTCCAAGAATATGTTGGGTGGGACCAGATCGCGCTTAGCGCCGGTACGGGCAAGGACGTCCGCCGCCTGATTGTTTTCCCGAGCTACATGGTGGAATTCGAGCCCCTCGAACCGAGCTGACATCTTGAGTACGGCATTGCGATAAGCCGCCATTTTTGGATCTTTAGCGTCGAAGTCTCCATTTATTTGGGATATTGTGAGGTTCGAGTCCCCGTGCACCTCCAGGCATTGAATTCCCATGGAGATTGCCATCCGGAGACCATGTAACAGGGCCTCGTATTCGGCGGCATTGTTGGAGTCTGTATACAGTATTTGGAGTATATATTGGACTGTATCTCCGGTAGGGGACGTCAAGACGACTCCAGCCCCTAGACCGGCCAACATTTTAGAGCCGTCAAAGTGCATAATCCAATTGGAGTATGCGCCGTATTCCTTAGGGAGTTCGGCTTCTGTCCATTCGGCGATAAAAACGGCCAATACCTATGACTTAATAGCTCGCCGAGGTTTATATGTTATGTCAAACGGGAGGAGCTCTATGGCCCATTTGGCAATCTGGCCTATGGCGTCGCGGTTGTTTATTATGTCGTTCAGTGGCACCTCAGAGGCCACTGTAATTGAACACTCTTGAAAGTAGTGTCGTAATTTCTGCGATGCCATGAATATCGCATACGCTATCTTTTGATAATGCGGGTATCGTGATTTGCATGGGGTGAGGACAGTGGATACATAATATATCGGCCTTTGAAGGGGGAATTTATGTCCGTCCGTTTCTCGTTCGACGACGAGAGCTGCGCTTACGACTTGATGAGTCGCCGCTATACATAGCATCGGTTCGCCGATGTTTGGCGCGGCGAGGATTGGGTTGGTGGCCAGTATGGCTTTTATTTCTTCTAGTCCGGCCGTGGCAGCATCTGTCCACTCGAAGTGTTCGGTGCGCCGCAGAAGGCGATAAAGGGGTAGTGCCTTTTCTCCTAATCGGGAGATAAAGCGACTTAAGGCCACAACGCATCCAGTTAATTTCTGGATTTGCTTGAGGTCTGTTGGGATGGCCAATTGTGACAGGGCTCGGATTTTAGCCAGATTTGCTTCAATCCCTCTACTGGAGACAATGAAACCCAGGAGCTTTCCGGTGGGCACGCCGAAAACGCATTTTTCCGGATTGAGCTTGATGTCGTATGTTCGGAGGTTGTTGAACGTAAGCCTCAAGTTGTCTATTAAAGAGTCGACGTGTCTGGTTTTGATGACCACATCGTCTACGTATGCTTCCACTGTTTTGCCGATTTGCTTTTCCAGGCATGTCTGAATCATGCGTTGATACGTTGCACCGGCGTTCTTAAGTCCGAAAGGCATTGTGTTGAAACAGAAGGGGCCGTATGGCGTGATAAACGCCGTTGCGGCTTGGTCGGACTCGGCCATCTTGATTTGGTGGTAGCCGGAGTATGCATCGAGGAAGCACAATGAGTCGTGTCCCGCGGTGGCGTCGATAATTTGATCGATGCGGGGGAGGGGGAAGGGATCCTTTGGGCAAGCTTTATTGAGGTCTTTGAAGTCGACACATAAGCGCCAGGATTTGTCCTTCTTTGGTACCATCACCAGGTTTGCTAGCCAGTTCGGGTGTTTTATTCTCTGATGAATCCGGCCTCCAATAACTTGGCTAGCTCCTCGCCCATGGCTTGTCGCTTAGGTTCGGAGAAGCGCCAAAGAGTCTGCTTGACCGGCTTGAACCCTTTTAGAATGTTAAGGCTATGCTCGGCCAACGTGCGTGGGATTCTGGCATATCGATGGGTGCCAGCAAATATATCCCGCTTGTCGCGACAGAACTCCGAGCGCGGCATCCACATCGGGGTTTAACTGTGCCCCAATTGAGGCTTTTTTGGTAGGGTCCGTTGGGTGGACTTGGAATTTGACTATTTCGTTTGCTGGTTTGAAAGAGGTGGACTTGGATCTCTTGTCGAGTATCACGTCGTCCCTTTCCACGGTCGAGCATAGTGCAGTTAACTCCTCTGCCGCTAGGGCTTCGGATAGTGCCTCGAGGGCTAGTGCGGCTGTTTTGTTTTCGGCGCGGAGCACTATGTCCAGATCACTAGCTAGAGTGATAATTCCATTGGGCCCAGGCATTTTGAGCTTCATGTACCCGTAATGGGGTATAGCTTGGAAGATCGTGAATGCCTCCCGCCCTAGAAGGGCGTGGTATTCACTACTGAACGGGGCCACTTGGAATGTTATTTCTTCGGACCTGTAATTTTCCGGTGTGCCGAATACCACATCTAGTGTGATTTTCCCAGCGCAACGTGCCTCCCAACTAGGGATGATTCCTCTAAAGGTTGTGCTGCTTTGCTCAATGCGGTTCCAGTCTATTTCCATTTTGTGAAGAGTTTCCTCGTAAATGAGGTTTAATCCGCTGCCGCCGTCCATTAGCACTTTAGTGAGCCGAAAGCCATCCACAATTGGACTAAGGACTAATGCGGCTGGTGCTCGGGCTGTTCGGCATTTAGGTTCGTCACTGGAATTGAAGGTGATAGCTGTGTCGCTCCATGGATTTATTGCTGCCACCTGGCAGATCTCGGCAAGGCATGGAGTGCTCGCCATGCCTATTATTTGAGGCGAATGTCTCGAAGACTGTTAAGATCGTATTGTAATTCATGGGATGTTGCTCTGCGATGTTTTGCATGAGGAGATCCTCGCCGCTCTTAGCAACCTACCGGAGTACCCAACATGCTCTAAGGTTGTGTGTTGGTGTGGTATCCACCGTACTGTGAATTTTGCATGGTCCGTTAAGCCATCCCTCCAATACGGTTCCATGCCCTGTAGTGGGCTTTTGCTTTTTTGTGATTGAATCGGGTGACTTACGGGGGTGCACCTTTTTGATTCGGACTGGGTTTTTACCCAAAGTCGGATTATCCCAAAATTCTGTTTCGGTTTTCCAGGCGCTCTCCATCGCACAGTACTTCCGTACTATGGCCGCCAAGTCAGCGAAGTGTGCTATGTTGTGGCGGCTTATGGCGTTAAGGATTCCCTTGTCCGTGCAATTATTGCAAAAAAAATGAAATTGCGTCTTCCTCTCGACAGTCCTTGACCTTGTTCATTACAAGGAGGAATCTGGCCCAATAGTGATGTACTGTTTCCTGGGGCTCTTGTCTAATGTGAGAGAGATCGCTTGTATCTGGGTGGGTGGGCGGATTTAAGTCTGAACCCTGACCCGATCTGAGACCCGGGGGCATGGGAGCTTCCGTTCTTGCAGGTTCGGGCTCCGTGATGTCGCCCGATATGTCTGGCCCACTGCCTGATTCTACGTTCAAGGCTTGGGGGATGTCCTTTAGTATACAGGTATCCGGCTCGGAGAGCTCTGGAATCCGGACATAGTTTGTCCTCAAGATTGAGGAAGAATTACCGCATTGTTCCTCCACCACCCCATTCTGTGATGGGGTTCCATCCAGTTCCAACACAAGTAGTCTGATGAATAATCCCATGTTCTGATATATAAGCATCAACCTCTCTATTCACATATTCAGTCCCATTATCTGACCTATCTGATGGATGACCAGCACAGATTTAATCTCCCTTTGGTCGGGTTTAAGCCCGATCCGATCATAGTCCGTAGCGACTCCCAAAGCGGCGATGCGATCCAAGAGCTCGTTTAGGGAAGAGAGCTCCATCGGATCCATCTGCTTGGCAAGTTCCGAGCCGACGTGGAGGCTGTTTTCAATGACCCGAGAAGTCATCATCAGCAGCAGAATTTAACGGGCGGTCATGACGAACTCGCCTAGCTGAGAGTCGGCCGACAGCCGTGGCTCCCTGTGAGGTGACGATGTCCTTGACAACGAGACGAGACATACTTCATTATGGTGACGGCACAGTGGAACTCTCAATGAAAGCACCAATGTCGGTGTCAAAACTGGCGGATCTCGGGTACGGGGTCCCGAACTGTGCGTCTAAGGTGGATGGTAACAGGAGGCAAGGGACACGATGTTTACCTGTGTTGGGCCCTCTCTATGGAGGTAATACCCTACTTCCTGCTTGATTGATCTTGATGAATATGAGTATTACAAGAGTTGATCTACCACGAGATCGTAGAGGCTAAACCCTAGATGCTAGCCTATGGTTTGATTGTTCTTGCCCTACGGACTAAACCCTCCGGTTTATATAGACACCGGAGGGGGCTAGGGTTACACAGAGTCGGTTACAACAGAAGGAGATCTACATATCCGTATCGCCAAGCTTGCCTTCCACGCCAAGAGAGTCCCATCCAGACACGAGACAAAGTCTTCAATCTTGTATCTTCATAGTCCAACAGTCCGGCCAAAGGATATAGTCCGGCTGTCCGGATACCCCCTAATCCAGGACTCCCTCAACTGGCCTTAGCATTTCAACAAAGCATTCAAATTCTTCATCATCTTTCTTTTTAGTTGACTTAGGTGGGAAAGCCATAGGTTTCTGAACCCACGGTTCTCTTTCTTTACCGTGTTTTCTAGCAACAAAGTCTCTTTTATCATATCTTTTATTCTTGGTTTGTGGGTTATCAAGATCAACTGTTGGTTCTATCCCAACATCATTGTCTTGTTCTTTATTATTTGTTTGAGTGTCTTCATGAACCTCATCATTATCTTTTTCATTATCAGAAGGTGAGTGTTCACTACCAGGTTGAGTTTCAGCATCAGAGATAGAGACTTCATTATCATTATGAGGAGGTTTTTCTACTTCAGATTCACTAGAGGCATGCAAAGTCCTATCATTTTTCTTCTTATTGTTCTTCTTAGAATGACTACGTGTATCAGTGCTAACTCTTTGAGAGTCTTGTTCAATTCTTTTTGGGTGTCCCTCAGGATAAAGCGGTTCCTAAGTCATTTTACCTCCTCTAGTTGCTACTCTAACAGCAAAGTCATGTATGTTATTATTCATTTCATTAAGCAATTATTTTTTAGATTTAGCAACTTGTTCTAACTGAGTTTTAACCATAGAAGCATGTTTTCCCACACCTCTAACATAATTTGAGATTCTAAATAACAAGTCACTCAAGCGAGCTATCATATCAGAATTGTATTTCAATCGTTTCATAACATTTGCATTGAAATGATCTTGTTTTCTAATGTAATTCTCAAAGTCATTAAGGCATAGGCTAGGATGCATATTGTGAGGGTTGTCATTATCATTGAATTTCATTAGAGAATTTACCTCTACCACCTTAGGTGGTGGTGTATTAAGCCCATGTATTTCTTCAATAGGAGGTAAATTTTTGACATCCTCGGCTTTAATACCTTTTTCCTTCATAAATTTCTTTGCCTCTTGCATATCTTCAGGACTGAGATATAAGATACCCCTCTTCTCCGGTGTGGGTTTAGTAGGTGGTTCAGGAAGAGTCCAATCATCATAATTTTTCAACATGTTATTCAATAATTCTTTAGCTTGCCCAATAGTTCGTTCCATGAAAACAGAACCAGCACAACTATCTAGGAAATCCCTAGAAGCATCGGTTAGTCCATTATAGAAGATATCAAGTATATCATTTTTCTTAAGAGGGTGATCAGGAAAAGAATTAAGCAATTGGAGAAGCCTCCCCCAAGCTTGTGGGAGACTCTCTTCTTCAATTTGCGCAAAGTTAAATATTTCCTACAAGGCAGCTTGTTTCTTATGAGTAAGGAAATACTTTTCAGAGAAGTAATAAATCATATCCTGGAGACTACGCACACAACCAGGAGTGAGAGCATTGTACCAAGCTTTAGCATCACCCTTTAATGAGAATGCAAATAATTTGAGGATATAATAATAGTGAATTTTCTCATCATGAGCAAAAAGGGTGGCTATGTCATTCAACTTAGTAAGATGTGCTACAACAATTTCAGTTTCATAACCATGGAAAGGATCAAATTCAACCAAAGTGATTAACTCTGGGTCGATAGAGAGTTCATAATCCTTATCATCAATAAAGATAGGTGAAGTAGCAAACTTAGGATCACATTTCATTCTAGCATTCAGAGATTTTTCTTTGTACTTGCATAATAATTTCTCTAGATCATCTCTATCCTTACAAGCAAGAATATCTCTACTTGTCTCCTCATTGATAACATAACCTTCCGGTACCTTAGGCAATTCATATCTAGGAGGGCTAGTTCTAATAGGTGTTTCAAGATTCTCAGTTTCAAGCTCATCATCAGTTTCAACAATATCATGCTATCTTACTCTAGCAATTTGTTCATCAAGAAATTCACCTAGTGGCACATCATCATCAGGCAAGGTACTAGCATCATTCATAGCAGAAGTAGCATCATCAATAACTTGCGACATATCAGGATTGATAGCATGTGGTGGTGTTGCAAGTTTACTTATAACAGAAGGTGAATCTAAAGCAGAGCTAGATGGCAGTTCCTTACCTCCCCTCGTCTTAGAGGGAAAAATCTTAGTCTTAGCATCCTTTAGATCCTTCATAGTGACAAATTGATAATAATCCCAAGTGACTCAACAAATATAGCTATACTCCCCGGCAACGGCGCCAGAAAAAGGTCTTGATAACCCACAAGTATATGGGATCGCAACAATTTTCGAGGGTAGAGTATTCAACCCAAATTTATAGATTCGACACAAGGGGAGCCAAAGAATATTTGCAAGTATTAGCATCCGAGTTGTCAATTCAAACACACCTGGAGATTAATTATATGCAGCAAAGTGATCAGTAGCAAAGTAGAATGATAGTTTTGATAATAGTGACATCAGTAATAGTAACGGTAACAGTGATAGCAGTAGTTTTGTAACAAGTGCAATAGTAATAGCAGCGGTAGTAACTTAGCAGAGACAATATAAGATAAATTCGTAGGCATTGGATCGGTGATTTGTTGGACGATATTCATCATGAGACAGTCATAACCTAGGGCGATACGGCACTAGCTCCAGTTCATAAATATAATGTAGGCATGTATTCCGTAAATAGTCATACGTGCTTATGGAAAGAACTTGCATGACATCTTTTGTCCTACCCTCCCGTGGCAGCGGGGTCCTATTAGAAACTAAGTGATATTAAGGCCTCCTTTTAATAGAGAACCAGAACAAAGCATTAACACATGGTGACTACATGAACTCCTCAAACTACGGTCATCACCGGGAGTGGTCCTGACTATTGTCAATCTGGGGTTGCCGGATCATAACACGTAGTAAGTGACTATAACTTGCAAGACCAGATCTAGAACATAGATGTAATGGTGATAACATAAACGGTTCAGATCTGAAATCATGGCACCCGGGCCCAAAGTGACAAGCATTAAGCATGGCAAAGTCACGGCAACATCAATCTCAGAACATAGTGGATACTAGGGATCAAGCCCTAACAAAACTAACTTGATTACATGATGAATCTCATCCAACTCCTCACCGACCAGCGAGCCTACGAAGGAATTACTCACTCCCAGCGGGGAGCATCATGGAATTGGCGATGGAGAAGGGTTGGTGATGACAAAGATCGAAGATCCCCCTCTCCGGGGCCCCAAACGGACTCCAGATCTGGCCTCCATGAAGAACAGGAGGTGACGGCGGCTTCGTCTCGTGGAACATGACAATTCTTTCTCTCTGATTTTTTCTGGAAAAATGTGATTTTATAGCGTCGGTTTTAGTGTCTGCGGGGCCACTAGGTGGGGACAACCCACCTTGGCGCTCCTGGAGGGGGGCGCGCCCTGGTGGGTTGTGCCCACCCAGGTGCCCCCCTCCGGTGGTTCTTGGCTCCAGAAATTCTCTTTTATTGTATAAAAAATCCTCGCAAAGTTTCGTTCCGTTCCGAGAACTTTTATTTTTGCACAAAAACAACACCATGGTAGTTCTGCTGAAAACAGCGTCAGTCCGGGGTTAGTTTCATTCAAATCATGCAATCCAAAACAAGAGGAAAAGTGTTAGGAAAATTAGATACGTTGGAGACGTATCAACATCATGCGTTGAAGCAGAATGGCTTTGAGAGCTTCTGATGGATTTGTAGTGGTTGATAAGTCAGTGCCTGCTATCGTTATGAACCGTGACAACCAAACAATGATTGCCAAGGCTAAAAGTTCAAAGTACAACATGCAATCCATGAAGCACATATGAAGAATATTAAAATCTGTCAGACATTCTAGAAACTCGGGAGTAATAGCGTTGGATTACATCCAAACGGCTAAGAATCTGGCTGACCCCTTTACGAAAGGGGTATCATGGATTGTGATAGAAAATGCATCGAGGGAGATGGGCATGAGACCCACGTAAGTTGCCATGGGGGTAACCCAGCCTATGTGACCGGAGAACCCATGAATTAGGACCTGGGCAACAATCTAGCAGTCAACTCAGGAGAGTATCCTTACTAATCCACTTTGATAGAGATGCAATACTCTGGTAATCTGTAAGGAAGGTTGACTTTGGTCTTAATGTGTTCTAAAGCTTGTGTAAGCAAGATGCTACCCTACATAGCATTCTTTGGAGGAACACACCTATGTGAGCTCTGCTGGTCACTAATGATGGCAATTTTACCCATGGGTATGGGTACCCGCGGATACTGTACCCACATGGGCAGGGTTTGAGCACAATTTTATACCCACGGGTAGTACCCATACCTACCCGTTAAGTCATGGGTAGAGCACAGGTATAGCTTCTTACCCATAAATATACCCATACCCTATCAATTTATACTAACATGTGAACCTTACCCATGCTTCACAAGTGTACCTACAATAAAGTTGTGTCGCGAGCTTGTGAACCTATGTTAAAGTTGTCACCAATTGTTAATATGAATTGAGATAATTGTCATGTTCTCATCTATCTGTTATTGAGTTGAGATCATTGTACTTTTGTCAAATGTGCTAGAGATGAATGTAAAATTGTGAATAACGTGTGTAATGTTTGATCTAACTGTTGGTTACACAATGGGTATGGGTACAGATAAAGTTTCATACCCATGGGTGCGGGTATGGGTAGAATTTTGTACCAATTAACTACACGGGTATGGGTAGAATTTTGTACCAATTAACTACACGGGTATGGGTATGGTATTGCTCTACCCATCCCATACCCCTACCCATTGCCATCCTTACTGGTCACAGTATATGAGATTGAGTGATCTCTAGGAAGCTCATGAGAAGTAGGAGTATTAAAAAAAAGCTCCACCTGTGGGCTTTAGCCTTAGGCAGCCACGTATCAGCTAACAATAGGTGAAACTTCTGCACGCTAAACTGACAATTCAAGGCATAGTCCATTGTTCGGTTGTGAAGAAGTCTAATCTTGTTGCTCTAGGTGAAAGTTCAACTTAACAGTCTCCACTGAAAATTCTGGTATATCAAACATTGTTTGAAACAGTTGACAAACTTATGTGCCTCAAGATCTGGTGGGGGGTTGTTAGATTATAGATGGGTTTTGGCCCATATAATACAATAATCCCTGGTTAATCTCTAAGACCCATTTAGGTGCATGGCAAGTGGTGGAAATGTATTACCATACTGCTATAGTAGTAAGAGCGAGACCACTTTATAAGGGCTGCTCTACCACATGCCATTGGGAGCTCGTACACACGCGCTCCTCCTTCTCTGCCGCCCGCCTCACCTCGTCGCGACTCGCGCGCCGTGGTTTGCATGAATGAGCCGAGCCAAGCCAAGCCTTATTTTTCCTCTCTCCGTGCTACTTCCGGCGAGCCCATCCCGACGACCGCGTGCACGGTTGGTCGGGAAAGCAGGTGCCTCCGGAACCCTGACGTTCGATATCCTTCTCGAGAGAACGACAATAAGGTTTTTGGGGAGTATCTCGATGTGACTGCTCCCGGTCCATCCCATCCTCCTCTGCTTCCACTACTTCCCCTGCATCGACACCAAGGTCGAAGACGACACCGCAAAGAAGAAGGCCACAAACGACACCGAGGTTGTTGCTGACACTGCCGCGTTAGCCTGGCGAACCGTTAGGTATAATTTGTGCATCCCTTGTTTACTCATTCATGTGCTAGCCGTATATGATGTGTTCATAGATGCTTCATTTCTATGTACTATACGTGCTCACATGTTTAGGTACCAGTATGAGTTGCATACCGTATTTGTTATGCTTACTGTTTACTCGTGGATTAGTCTAATAAAAAAGGTGCTGATATTTCCAATAGTCGGTTCCTATCTCCATCGTCTACTCCCGTGACTAGAGGGGTTGGGGACCCCGGCGATTCGGCCCAACCCATGGGTAGGCAGCTTCGTGTGTGGGTGCCGTTGCCTCTGGCCATAATGACAACAATGCATCCAAGAATAATGCCCGAGTACAATCCCACCTCAACATCGTCCATGGCCGTGTCGAGGAGCCAGTGGGCTCAGTCTTCCATCAATCCTTCTGGTCAACGGTTTTATGTCTTTCCCCAAGGTTATCATCCCTGTCGACATCATCGACAGATGAGAGCGGATGCTGGTTTGAGATATGGGCCTGAGGATTGATGGTGGTAAATCGGCGCTCGACTTTGACGATGCAGATGGCTGATGGTGGCTCCCCGGTGATGCGCTACAGTTGCAAAGGCCTTACCGACATCGGGCTTCTTCATAGACTCGCAACTCCCTTATTGGCTATGGCTCTCCTCCGAGCCTGACGATAGTTAGGGGCGGCGATGGCATACACAAGATTACCTAAGGACTCCTTTGTAATTTTATTTTCTTATTAGATGGGGTTCCCTACAAACTTCTAAAGACATGTGCCATCACTTGACCCTTCTCGTCAGTTCCACTTTCGTTCATTGCATTCTGCTTGTTTGTGATTAATGGTACACACATTTTCCTAAAAAACTTGTTGGGCAAAAACTGCATGAAATTGCCTTGTGAGAATACTTTAATACATCAATTAAAATGTAAAAAAATACTAGTCTATGAATTAAACTCGCGGGTATAATTTAGTCCAAAAGCAAGACAACTCAGCCTTATCCTGCCTCATGGTGTGCCACACTGGCTAGTCATTCACGCACGTCACACGTGTCAAATTCCTCCAATCCAAATTAATTGACACCCACCTTGCACAACTTTGTTATTTTGCAATTAACTCTGAAAACTTTTGTCAAGTTGTGACCTTCGACCCTCACCCTAGTGTGACAAATCGGGTGCTTCCTAAGAGCCCTGCAATAACATGCTCTGTGCTCCCTCTTAACATATATATAGTCCACCAAACAACTCTAATTATATATACTCACTATGTCTACACTTAGCATATCTCAGAGGAACAACCATACCAAAATTGTGCAGGCTACCAAACACACCCTGTATGAACAAACACAGAGGCTTTGCGTTAAGGTGGATCTGAAGAAATAGTGAGGAAGAAACTCAGAGTACACAAACAGTCTAATCTAGAAACTAGTGCAGAATGTAGATAACTGAGCCAAGAGATACAAAGAACTGCCACCATACATAATCATAATAAATTGCTTCACGGTATTATTTCTTTCATTTCACAAGACAACCGCTTAAGTGATAGAATATTATGAACAAGAACCTAAAATACACCACTAATTACATCAAAATTGTCTAAGAGCGATACACAATTGGCAGGTAGTTGTCACAAGGATTCTGCGGTACAACAATAGATGATGGTTGTTAGATAAGCTATTGTAAATCATCTGCGACTACCGCTGCAATAGCAATACTGGAATACTCCCTCTGTTCCGATTTACTCGTCGTGGTTTTAGTCCAAATTTAGACTAAAACCACGACGAGTAAATCGGAACGGAGGGAGTAGGTGCAATGGGAAGACATGATCTATGACATACCCTTTTCTCCGAGTGCTGCCTGTAGTTGTTTTTTGTGTTGGCTGGTAGAAGAAAACAACGGAGTGAGTGGTGGGGAGGAAATTTCACTGCTCTCTCTGCTACTTCTAGCCTCAAGAAACTTATTGACTGTAATGAGGGGTGTTCTCTGGCTGTTTGAGGGTATGGAGAAACTGCGAGCCAAGGAAGCAGGTGGCCGCGGAAGCGGCGAGGCTGTCTGCGACGCTGTTGGCGAGGCACGGACAGGTGCTGTAGGAGCTTGGCGCTTTGATACCAAAGGACCGGAGTAGCCAACTAGACCACAAGGCCGGAGGGGCTCAACATTGGCCGGAGGCCTAGGCAGCTCATGAAGCTCATCGATTTTGGGGGATACTATTGAAGGTGGGAACATCTTGGGTGAAACTGGTGACGGCTGCCTAGCATGAACACACGACTTGGATATCATCGCATGAGGACGGCCCATGGATGACTTGGGATCAGGCTTGCTTGATCCTGCTTTGCTTGGAATCGGACCAGACCAGGACTCTCTCTTTAACTTCTTACTAAAATCAGAGTTTGATGGCAGTTTAATGGGACCACTATGCATGGTGCTGGCCTTGTAATCTTTCGCCGGTGGAGATGAATGCCACAAGTTGGCTGCAGCGCCATCTTTACTTTCGAAAAAATGCGCGGAATGATGAGACCTGTGAACAGCTGCTGATCTGGGATAATCATCATCGGCTGGTGTTGGGAGTTTGTATGAATGCCGGGCTGAAGATGGCCGGATTTGCCGAAGCCTCTCTGTCTGATCGACAAAATTGTCAGCAAAAATTGGAGCTGAATGTGTGATGATCTCAGGCTTCACTTGTGGAGCTACTGCTTCTGCCTTCAGTAGCTTCACCTCTTCCTGCATATGAGCAGATAGGAATACTAAAAACTTCAGAGTATGTACACAGAACGATCTTTAAGTTGGTAACTGGTAGTGGTGTAGGTCTGTTTGTCCAGGTTATAAATATGGACACGGCTAGGAAATTGCAATGTTTTACAAGTGCGCATTAGTAAGTGGAAGCTCACCTGCTTGATCTCTTTTATTGGCGTTGGGGAAGTTCTCAGGTCTCCTTTATCCAACTGTACATAGAAAGCAGATATAAATTAAACAGCTACAGGATAGATATTTATACATATAATAAATAATGTTGAAATATTAGGATTAATGTGCGCAAAATATCACCAAGGTGAATATTATTCTAATCGTAGCAACAATGATATTATATGTTTGCACCATGTGGTTGGAGATTAACCTAGCTCAAATGTTACAACTAGCTTACTTACATATTTGCTACGTGTGCACCATGTGCGGCGAAATATTAATATCAGGAATATATTGCTATACATGTAATAAAATGGAAGCTCTAGATATGAGGAAGCGACATTGTGGAAAAGTGTGAGGCGCATAGAAACCGGGTGACTTACATCCATTGAACCTCTCGAAGCAATAAAATCTTGGTCCCTATCATTTATTTCATAGTCAAAACTCAGTTCTCTGTCATCACTACAAGTCTCTTGGTAAGAGCTGGAGCCATCGTTGTCAGATTCATTATCCTCAAGGCCGGTGAACTGATAGTCAATGTGCTGTTTCTCAGCTATTGTTTTTACATGGGGTTCAAGTGCCTCAAGGCACTTGAGTCCTCTCCTGAAAAAAATTAGCTGAATGTCCAAGCAATGTGCCTAGTTAGGTTATGTGCCACTCACTGTCAGGAACACAATGAAAGAAAGGGTTAGCCCACCTGAGAAGCATGATGGCGAGCAGCCTGTGTTAAAAGACTATGGAATTGCCCCTGCTTCAGCGATTTCAAGCGAAATATGAACAACGCTGCATCCTCTTGGTATTCAACAAGTGAATCTTGCAGTTGTTCTGCAGAAAATGATTCGACTTTTGAATTCTTTGACTGCCCTTTTTGTCCATAAGATGCCCTCATGACTTCGTACGCCTCCCTGTATGAAAAGGTAACACTTTAAAAGACGAGTCTCAATGATGAATGCAAAATAAGATCATGTTGGTTATGTTAAAACCTTTTCGTGTCACATTGGTGCTTCATTTCCTGCATCAATGTGAAGAAAACAAAAGGCATACCATGTCAAAAATTGATGTAAACTTAGATGTTTGTTCTGTATATGACAGATGTTTCCTGTGAACAAATTTGAGGATTTACGGTCTTGTAGAAGCTAAGAAATATTAGTGGAGGTGTGGATAACATTTGTAATATTCAAACTAGTGTATCGAATTGTGGAAAGGTCGTAGAGGAAACTTTAAATGCCAAACCTCCACGGTTTGTAGCTCCTTGAGAAGAGATTCTGATGGGGTAGTGATTGTATGAATGATATGTGTACGCTGATAAGCAAATTTTGAAGCATGTCAGCAGATAATAAATTCTAACTGCATTAAACAAATCTAATGAATGTCAAATGTTCCTGCAAAAAGAAACATATTTTAATAGGAAAAGGCTTACATAGTTATCCAGAGACTTTGTTAGTTCAAACTGGGCCTTTCCAAGCATCATCAGCACTCTGCCTGCAACATTTTGAATTAATATAAAGAAGGCGAAATGCTTAAAGAGAGCAGTAATTACACAAATAAACACCAGTCTAATTTAGCTTACACGGTCAGAACTTGAAATCTTAAAATCAGAAAAACGAAGTTGTACCTGAACTATGTAGCACAATCAATACATGAAAAAATCAAGCCTTAAAGAAATTAGAAACTTACACGGCATACGACTCCCTATCCCATCAGGAATAACAACTGGCGGGATCTAGACTCACCCCATAAACCAATACTGGTCATTATTCCTGCACACTTTATCCTCACTCGTGCGTAATGTTCACCAACCCCCTCCGCCCTTGGAGGGGTCTCGGCCTTCAATTCTCGCCGCATCCACCAAGAAAAGAAGATGCACCTTGTTGATATGAGTGATTTATCATTCCTTTTAAGCTAGGATGTCACATCGATGCGCTTTACCTTGGCCAAGTCAATCCAGGCCACGATGCCTCTGCATCAGTTGGTGGTCC
The DNA here is from genome assembly GCA_021605205.1 of Aegilops longissima. NCBI lineage: Eukaryota > Viridiplantae > Streptophyta > Magnoliopsida > Poales > Poaceae > Aegilops > Aegilops longissima. The sequence goes on along the minus strand of CM038678.1, from coordinate 597,646,035 downwards.
TTGGCTTGAACAAGCCTCAAAACCGATGAATGCGCATGGACACCCCCCCCCTGCGGGACCCTGGAGGGGCCTCGACCTTCAGTTGTCGCCGCATCCACCAAGGCATCTGCCTTATTCTGGGAGGGTCGTTGGCTCGACAGTCGCTCTGTCTGAGCTTCTTCTACTAGTCTCAGAGTGCACTAGGAAGCGGCGGACCATCTGGGATGCCATGACCAACTTGAGATGGATTTCGAACATAGGAGGGACCCTGGGTCCCCTGGCCTTATGGCAGTACGTCCAGATCTGGCGGATGGTGCAGACAATGCAGTTGTCTACCTATTCGGGCGTCCTCCTATAGCATTGGACTTCAGACGCCCAGTACATGTCCAAGAGCTGCTACGACACCCTTTCCCAGTGAGTGGTCAGTTCACTCTTGGAGGCTTATCTAGAAGCTGTGGCTTGTTCTGAGGGTCGATTCATTCATGTGGCTTGCCCTGCCAGGACCGTTGTTGGATCATTGAGCGCCTTGTTGTGTGACGCCACCTACAATACACACTGAGTTGCGAGCTATGTGACCAGTCTGAGGAGATGATGACCCATCTCCTCTCTAGCTACTCCTTTTGACACACGGTGTGGCCTAAGGTGCTCTCCTGGATCTGATTGACGACTCGCCACCCAACTGAGGGGGTGGGTTTCGTGGACTTTCTTGCCATTCCATCCAAACCTCGGCTCGGAAGGGAGCGTCCTCTGCCATCATGCTTGTGGTTTGGTGCATCTGGAAGCACCACAACACGATCATCTTCGACAACGCTCAGCTCAGCTTAGATCGCCTCCTCGACATGATTAAGTTAGAGGAAAATTGGCGATGGCAAGCGCGAGAGTGCTTGCGGTGAGGCAGTGCCTAGTGTCTAGTGCATCGTGTTGTATTACCGGGTGTGCCCTTCTTAGGGCTTGTACAAATTCTTCTTTCTATAAATGCATCAAAACCCAAGGCTTATGTGTTTTTACCTATGTTTTACACCATATATTGCGATAATCTGCCTAGAGGACAACTCACCACTATCATCATCCTCATCATTTAGTGCATTTTTTGCAAGTAAGCAACTCCCCATTTCCTCCAAAGCCTCCGAAAACTCTGCATAATACATTCAACCCATTAATGAAGGGTGGCATCGACAAACAAGCTATCAATTTCTTAAGTATTACTTACTCTGTAGACAAATGTAAGACTAGGTCACTACTTAGTGACCTAAAACGTCTTATATTTGTTTACAGAGGGAGTAGAACAGTAAGTACCATAGACGCTATTTGTTGTAGCGGCTGCAGCTGAAAGCAAGCCGTCATAACACTTCCTCATTTGTTCCACATCCTGCAGTGAAGTTCGAAATGTATTTCAGTATCACAAAATGCATGATTGCAGAATGATGAGTTCCCTGCTCTTCACCAAACTAAAAATGGTAGCAGTGTTTAACCGTGGGCCAGCAATAAATAGGGGGCTTTCACGTGATTTTTGAATAAAGGGATATAATTCTTATAAATTTGTAATCAGTTTATAAATAATTTGTGTTGGTTGTGTTCATCAGATTGTTGCAGATTCCGGGGGCCTTGTCTCGAGAACCAAGTAGCGTGGCAGTTTCAGCCATTATAATATCACTATTCAGTGAACAGAAGATATGGTTGCATCACATTAGTCTATTTTTACCTGTGTCAAAGTGAACTACTCGAATGTTACATTTCAAGGTATTCTTCCGTGCTATCAGTCATGTGAAAGAACAGAACGTAAGATACCTATGCCAGATAACTGAACCACTCCAAGAATACCTTTCAAAGTGTTATTCAGTATCATCCCTCGTAAGGAACAACAGAATTTAAGATATCTACATCAGATAATTTGACTGCTCAAGGTTACATTTCAAGGTGCTATTCAGTGTTATCCCTTATCATATTGAAATAGAACACTAATAATTTAAGATTAGGTTGTATGTATATTCTAGAATTCAGAAATCATAACTTCATTATGACGCCGTTCAACCCAAGCCAGAATCACTGAAAAGCTGCAACAGTAAGCATGACTACGACACCTAAATCGTGCTCAAATAACGTCACTATCCCAAGTCCAAACAGCTTATCCAGTCAAGATCATGTCTATTCAGCATCCGTGCCACATCAACAACCCACAAAGTATCAGAACTGGAATATCTCTCAAAGATTAATGGCATGATGTTTTTTTTGTTGAATATAAGCTCCCATAGCTATGACAGAAAGAAACTTCGATGCTAAGTTATGGACCTTTATCTATCACATTACTTCCGGTCAAGATAATGCACTCTGTGTTGAAATTTTGAGTCAAAATTACGTCTAAAGGCTGGCATTTTTTATTGTAGCAACTTTCTCCGGTCGACGCTTCCATCCATAGACTTTGACCAGACAAAAAGGGCTTCTGCACAAATACCTAAAGGCAACTGCTGAGAAGTTGCATGTCCTTGTCATGGATTAGAGCCTAACAACTAAACTACCTACTGGAAGATATTTTTATGAAAAGAAATTCCTACTTGCATCAACGTGAGGCAATCTCAAACATTTTTTATCCTAAAGGTCACTCATGTAGATTATTTAATCTCTCAATTAATGGAGAAACATTTGTATCATAGTGTTGATCATGATTCATTGACTGATTGATGCATGGACAGTGCATGACAAATTCTGAGGAATGACCATAGTTCAGTTTTGCACGCGGATCACCTTCTATATTGAAATAAAATCAAATGACCGTTGGCTCCATCCCTCCAGGCTCATTGAGAAAATAAAAATACTATAATTTGATGATAACAAATAAGAACAGCCCACTCTTCCTGGAAAAAGGCGCCTGGGAAGATCACAAATTTCCAGGCGAGATCCGATTTTGACGCCGATTTCACGAGGAACCACGGAAACAAACACCAAAATCACACAAGGAAAAGGGCGGATGAGGAGATGGAGCGGACGGACCTGGGCAGCTTCGGCGAGCTCGTCGAGCTTGGCGGGCGCCGGGGGGTGCGCCTTCCGCTCCTTGGGGTAGTGGTGGCCGAAGCCCCGGAGCCTCCGCAATGGCGATTTCATCTCCGGCCGATGCCTCCGAGACGCCACGCTGTGCGTGGGGAATTGATCAGTCTCTGTATTGATCAAGAGGCTTATATGTTTGTCTCTCGGGTCTGTCTCTTGTTCTTCTTTGGCGATTGTGTAAGACCGGGGTAGGAAACTGACTCACGAGGGTCTTTCCCCGCGCCAAACCAAAGTCCGGTGACTCCTGCTCGCTTACCCTTGGCAGGCCGTTGTACATATAGCAGCAGGCAGGGATCACGATTATATAAGCGAAATCTGAATAGTAAATGGTAAATAAAATCCCCTAAAAAGAATAGTAAATAAAAACATGATACCCTGTAAACTTTGTTTCTCCCTTCTATTTTTCGCACCTACTTTTGGTATATGGTCCACTAGAGTCTCAACACACGAACCCCCCAGGAAATGCATGGGAAGGTGGAGACACATGAGGTCAACACTACCCTCCTCGGCGTCGACCTACACACCTCGCGCCAAGCTCTAGGACATTGACTCCTCTCGATCGACCGCAATGCACCGGTGATTTTCACGACTATGAACCAACCTGCATCAAACTTCACGAGATTGAAGGTGTGGATTACCGATATGTATAGGTATATGCACAATCTTTTTAGATTTTTTATGATGCAAATACTATCCGGTGAAAAGTACGTAAAGGGCCATGCGCTTTTAAATGTTATATGAGACTTCATTTTTATTAATATCTACTTGAACCGAACGCCACGCTGCTCTTCTCTGCGGAGCCTACTTTTCCCTGCATTTATTGTTGATCAACGGTTGATCTTTGCTAAGCGTTCTTTGCGACTCAGACTTATTAAGTTAGGCATTTTTCTATGGCTTAATATATTTATTTTGCCGTGAAATTTGGTGGAGAGGGTAGTAGAGGAGTAGCATTAGGAGCATTGTTTGTGTTGTGATAGTACGAAACTTACACATTTCAAGATTTGGTGGCACGTATCACTACAATATACAGTGCAAAAACAAATTTACATATCCTAGGGGTTGGTGGAACTCACGTAGCTGTTAAATGGGCCTAAGAAGAAAGGAAACCCGAAACATAAGATGGGAAAGGGGGGCCATGGGCTTTTTTTGCGGGAAAAAAGCCCCTCAAGTAAGGAGAGCACTCTATTTCTAAGAAGCTTAGTATCTTTAGAGATGTTTTTTATGTTGTACTGACGTCGCTTGGATGTTTATATAACATTTAGATTGCCTGAATTCACACAGAGTTCAAGGAAAAGAATTATGTGAACCATGTAAGAGTAACTCTAACAGAGTTGGCGTATAGCCCCCATCACCATAATTTTTAGAGGGCGCCCCGTATCGAGTCAGCGAGTCCCCATGTGACATCCTGACTTAATAGGAATGATAGACTACTCATATCAACAGGTTACACCTTCTTTTCTGGGGGCCATTCGAAGAGAATATCAAAGTTAAGCTTGCTTGGCTTGGAGCAATTTGAGGATGGGTGACCGAATGAAAAACTTGATCCTAAGTGCGCACGAGTGAGCACAAAGTGCGCATAAAAGACTAGTGTGGTATGTGAGAATAGTCTAGATCCCAGGCGCAACGGCCTCGAGTTGGTGGGTGAACTAGTGGGTTTGGCTGGGGCGTTACACTTGGTATCAGAGCCAACCCTCGCGGTGACATGGGCATGTGCGGGACAGTGATGCATACTTCGGCACATGTGAATGCTAGCTCTGGTGCGCATAAATGTGTGCCAAGAGGGAAGGTTCCGACTGGGCCGACGGAGACAGCGGTTCCTTTGAGGAGGGGCGTATGTGACATCCTAGCTTAACAAGAATGAATTGTTTCGTCGTATTAGCGATGAAATGCACGCCAGTGAACCTTTCTTCTAGCAACAAAGAAATGCCACTAGTGTCCTGGGCTTTTCCCTTTCTAGAAGGTGCACGCGACACTTTAGATGCTTGCATATGCTCTCCTACAAATTGATGGAAGACACTCTCTGAATGTCGAGGACACAACCAAGCTCCTAGCGATGCATGAAGCAAAAGACTAGTCTAGGATGCTAGGGAGTGTTGACTGTATGCACTAGAAGTGGAAGAATTGCCCTGCATCTTGGCATGGTCAATTCACTAGGTATTGCAATGATCCAACCATAATTTTGGAAGTTATTGCCTTTGAAGATATATGGATCTTGCCTTGCTACTTTGGGTTACCTGGATCTCACAATGACATGAAGTTCTTGCAAAGATCTCATATGTTTGCATGGCTAGCTGCTGCGACTTCTCCACCTTGCAACTTTACGGTGAATGGCCATCAATATGACCAAGGCTACGTTCTAGCCTATGGCATCTATCCATCACAATCAACATTTGTGAAGTAGTTTTCTAAGCCTGAGAGCATGAAACATAAGCATTTTGCCAAGGCGAATTTGTGAAGTAGTTTTCTAAGCCTGAGAGCATGAAACATAAGCATTTTGCCAAGGCGAAAGAAGTTCAGAGGAAAGGCAATGAGAGGGCATTTGGAGTGCTGCAAGCAAGGTTTGCAATTTTTTGGGAGCTTGCTCGTTTCCGGAACAAGCATGTCATGAAAATATAATGACATGTTGTAACCCTACCTGATGACACACAAGTATAGGGGATCAATTGTAGCTCTTTTCGATAAGTAAGAGTGTCGAACCCAACGAGGAGCAGAAGGAAATGACAAGTAATTTTCAGTAAGGTAATGTCTGCAAGTGTTGAAATTGTAAGTAGCGAGTAGTTTGATAGCAAGATAATTTGTAACGGGCGACTAAGATAGTAACAATAAGTATGCAGCAAGGTAGCCCAATCCTTTTGAGGCAAAGGACAGGCCAAAACGGTCTCTTATAATAAGCAAGGCGTTCTTGAGGGTACATAGGAATTTCATCTAGTCACTTTCATCATGCTGGTTTGATTTGTGTTCGCTACTTTGATAATTTGATATGTGGGTGGACCGGTGCTTAGGTGTTGTTCTTACTTGAACAAACCTCCTACTTATGATTAACCGTCCCGCAAGCATCTAGCGCATAAACTGGGGTTTAAGTCTATCACTCTCGCAACCCACCATCTATTTACTACTCTACAATGCATTCCCTTAGGCCCAAATATGGTGAAGTTGTTGGGGAACGTAGTAATTTCAAAAAAATTCCTACGCACACGCAAGATCATGGTGATGCATAGCAACGAGAGGGGATAGTGTTGTCCACGTACCCTCGTAGACCGTAAGCGGAAGCGTTATGACAACGCGGTTGATGTAGTCGTATGTCTTCATGATCGACCGATCCTAGTACCGAACGTACCGTACCTCCGTGATCTGCACACCTTCAGCTCGTGGACGTCCCACGAACTCACGATCCAGTAGAGTGTCGAGGGAGAGCTTCGTCAGCACGACGGCGTTATGACGGTGATAACGAAGCAACCAGCGCAGGGCTTCGCCTAAGCACTACGACGATATGACCGAGGTGGATTACGGTGGAGGGGGGCACAACACACGGCTAAGAGATCAATGATTAACTTGTGTGTCTATGGGGTGCCCCCTCCCCCGTATATAAAGGAGTGGAGGAGGGGGAGAGGGTCGGCCTCCTAGGCGCGCCCAAGGGGGGAGTCCTACTCCCGATGGGAGTAGGATTCCCCCTTTCCCTTGTTGGAGTAGGAGAGAAGGAAGGGGGAGAGAGGGAAGGAAACGGGGCCCAGCCCCCCACCCAATTCTGATTGGGCTAGGGGGGGGCGCCACCACCTTGGCCTTCCTCTCCTCTATTCCACTAAGGCCCAATAAGGCCCATATACTCCCCGGGAGGTTCTCGTAACCTCCTGGTACTCCGGTAAATGCCCGAACTCACCCGGAACCATTCTGATGTCCAAACATAGCTATCCAATATATCGATCTTTATGTCTCAACCATTTCGAGACTCCTCGTCATGTCCGTGATCACATCCGGGACTCCGAACAACCTTCTGTACATCAAAACATATAAACTCATAATACTGATCATCACCGAACGTTAAGCGTGCGGACCCTACGGGTTCGAGAACTATGTAGACATGACCGAGACACGTCTCCGGTCAATAACCAATAGCGGAACCTGGATGCTCATATTGGCTCCCACATATTCTACGAAGATCTTTATCGGTCAAACCGCATAACAACATATGTTGTTCCCTTTGTCATCGGTATGTTACTTGCCCGAGATTCGATCGTCGGTATCTCAATACCTAGTTTAATCTCGTTACCGGCAAGTCTCTTTACTCGTTCTGTAATGCATCATCCCGCAACTAACTCATTAGTCACATTGCTTGCAAGGCTTATAGTGATGTGCATTACCGAGAGGGCCCAGAGATACCTCTCTGACAATCGGAGTGACAAATCATAATCTCGATCTATGCCAACTCAGCAAGTACCATCGGAGACACCTGTAGAGCTCCTTTATAATCACCCAGTTACGTTGTGACGTTTGGTAGCACACAAAGTGTTACTCCGGTATTCGGGAGTTGCATAATCTCATAGTCATATGAACATGTATAAGTCATGAAGAAAGCAATAGCAATATTCTAAACGATCAAGTGCTAAGCTAACGGAATGGGTCAAGTCAATCACATCATTCTCTAATGATTTGATCCCGTTAATCAAATGACAACTCATATCTATGGCTAGGAAACTTAACCATCTTTGATTCAACGAGCTAGTCAAGTAGAGGCATACTAGTGACACTCTGTTTGTCTATGTATTCACACACGTGCTAAGTTTCCGGTTAATACTATTCTAGCATGAATAATAAACATTTATCATGATATAAGGAAATATAAGTAACAACTTTATTATTGCCTCTAGGGTATATTTCCTTCAGTCTCCCACTTGCACTAGAGTCAATAATCAAGATTACACAGTAATGATTCTAACACCCATGGAGTCTTGGTGTTGATCATGTTTTTCTCGTGAGAGAGGCTTAGTGAACGGGTCTCCAACATTCAGATCCGTATGTATCTTGCAAATCTCTATGTCTCCCTCCTTGACTTGATCGCGGATGGAATTGAAGTGTCTCTTGTCGTGCTTGGTTCTCTTGTGAAATCTGGATTCCTTTGCCAAGGCAATTGCACCATTATTGTCACAAAAGATTTTCATTGGACCGGTATGACACCTAGATCGGATATGAACTCCTTCATCTAGACTCCTTCATTTGCTGCTTCCAAAGCAGCTATGTACTCCGCTTCACATGTAGATCCCGCCACGACGCTTTGCTTAGAGTTGCACCAACTGACAGCTCCACCGTTCAATATAAACACGTATCCGGTTTGTGACTTAGAGTCATCAGGGTCAGTGTCAAAGCTTGCATCGACGTAACCATTTACGACGAGTTCTTTGTCACCTCCATAAACGAGAAACATATCCTTAGTCCTTTTCAAGTATCTCATGATGTTCTTGACCGCTGTCCAGTGATCCACTCCTGGATTACTTTGGTACCTCCCTGCTAAACTGATAGCAAGGCACACATCAGGTCTGGTACACAGCATTGCATACATGATAGAGCCTATGGCTGAAGCATAGGGAACACCTTTCATTTTCTCTCTATCTTCTACAGTGGTCGGGCATTGAGTCTGACTCAACTTCACACCTTGTAACACAGGCAAGAACCCTTTCTTTGCTTGATCCATTTTTAACTTCTTCAAAACTTTATCAAGGTATGTGCTTTGTGAAAGTCCAATTAAGCGTCTTGATCTATCTCTATAGATCGTGATGCCCAATATATAAGCAGCTTCACTGAGGTCTTTCATTGAAAAACTCTTATTCAAGTACCCTTTTATGCTATCCAGAAATTCTATATCATTTCCAATCAATAATATGTCATCCACATATAATACTAGAAATGCTACAGAGCTCCCACTCACTTTCTTGTAAATACAGGCTTCTCCAAAAGTCTGTATAAAACCATATGCTTTGATCACACTATCCAAACATTTATTCCAACTTCGAGATGCTTGCACCAGTCCATAAAAGGATCGCTGGAGCTTGCACACTTTGGTAGCATCCTTTGGATCGATGAAACCTTCAGGTTGCATCATATACAACTCTTCTTCCAGAAATCCATTCAGGAATGCAGTCTTTACATCCATTTGCCAAATTTTATTATCATAAAATGCGGCAATTGCTAACATGATTCGGACGGACTTAAGCATCGCTATGGGTGAGAAGGTCTCATCGTAGTCAACTCCTTGAACTTGTCGAAAACCTTTCGCAACAAGTTGAGCTTTATACACAGTAACATTACCGTCAGCGTCAGTCTTCTTCTTGAAGATCCATTTATTCTCGATGGCTTGCCGATCATCGGGCAAGTCAACCAAAGTCCACACTTTGTTCTCATACATGGATCCCATCTCAGATTTCATGGCCTCAAGCCATTTCGCAGAATCTGGGCTCATCATCGCTTCCTCATAGTTCGTAGGTTCGTCATGGTCAAGTAACATGACCTCCAGAACTGGATTACCATACCACTCTGGTGCGGATCTTACTCTGGTTCACCTACGAGGTTTGGTACTAACTTGATCTGAAGTTACATGATCATCATCATTAGCTTCCTCACTAATTGGTGTAGAAGTCACAGGAATAGATTTCTGTGATGAACTACTTTCCAATAAGGGAGCAGGTACAGTTACCTCATCAAAGTTCTACTTTCATCCCACTCATTTCTTTCGAGAGAAACTCCTTCTCTAGAAAGGATCCATTCTTAGCAATGAATGTCTTGCCTTCGGATCTGTGATAGAAGGATTACCCAACAGTCTCCTTTGGGTATCCTATGAAGACACATTTCTCCGATTTGGGTTCGAGCTTATCAGGTTGAAGCTTTTTCACATAAGCATCGCAGCCCCAAACTTTAAGAAACGACAACTTGGGTTTCTTGCCAAACCACAGTTCATAAGGTGTCGTCTCAATGGATTTAGATGGTGCCCTATTTAACGTGAATGCAGCCGCCTCAAAAGCATAACCCCAAAACAATAGCGGTAAATCAGTAAGATGCATCATAGATCTCACCATATCTAGTAAAGTATGATTACGACGTTCGGACACACCATTACGTTGTGGTGTTCCGGGTGCGTGAGTTGCGAAACTATTTTGCATTGTTTCAAATGAAGACCAAAATCGTAACTCAAATATTATCCTCCACGATCAGATCGTAGAAACTTTATTTTCTTATTATGATGATTTTCAACTTCACCCTGAAATTCTTTTAACTTTTCAAATGTTTCAGACTTATGCTTCATCAAGTAGATATACCCATATCTGCTCAAATCATCTGTGAAGGTGAGAAAATAACGATACCTGCCGTGAGCCTTAATATTCATCGGACCACATACATCAGTATGTATGATTTCCAACAAATCTGTTGCTCGCTCCATTGTTCCGGAGAACGGAGTTTTAGTCATCTTGCCCATGAGGCATGGTTCGCAAGTACCAAGTGATTCATAATCAAGTGATTCCAAAAGTCCATCAGAATGGAGTTTCTTCATGCGCTTTACACCAATATGACCTAAACGGCAGTGCCACAAATAAGTTGCACTATCATTATCAACTCTGCATCTTTTGCCTTCAATATTATGAATATGTGTGTCACTACTATCGAGATTCAACAAAAATAGACCACTCTTCAAGGGTGCATGGCCATAAAAGATATTACTCATATAAATAGAACAACCATTATTCTCTGATTTAAATGAATAACCGTCTCGCATCAAACAAGATCCAGATATAATGTTCATGCTTAATGTTGGCACCAAATAACAATTATTCAGGTCTCAAACTAATCGCGAAGGTAGATGTAGAGGTAGCGTGCCGACCGCAGTCACATCGACTTTGGAACCATTTCCCACGCGCATCGTCACCTCGTCCTTAGCCAATCTTCGCTTAATCCGTAGTCACTGTTTCGAGTTGCAAATATTAGCAATAGAACCAGTATCAAATACCCAGGTGCTACTGCGAGCATTCGTAAGGTGCACATCAATAACATGTATATCACATATACCTTTGTTCACCTTGCCATCCTTATTATCCACCAAATACTTGGGGAAGTTCCGCTTCCACTGACCAGTCCCTTTGCAGTAGAAGCACTCAGTCTCAGGCTTAGGTCCAGACTTGGGCTTCTTCACTTGAGCAGCAACTTGCTTGCCGTTCTTCTTGAAGTTCCCCTTCTTCCCTTTACCTTTTTTCTTGAAATTGGTGGTCTTGTTGACCATCAACACTTGATGCTCCTTCTTGATTTCTACCTCCGCAGCCTTTAGCATTGCGAAGAGCTCGGGAATTGTCTTATCCATCCCTTGCATGTTATAGTTCATCACGAAGCTCTTGTAGCTTGGTGGTAGTGATTGAAGAATTTTGTCAATGACACTATCATCATGAAGATTAACTCCCAGTTGAATCAAGTGATTGTTATACCCAGACATTTTGAGTATATGTTCACTGACAGAACTATTCTCCTCCATCTTGCAACTGTAGAACTTATTGGAGACTTCATATCTCTCAATCCGGGCATTTGCTTGAAATATTAACTTCAACTCCTGGAACATATCATATGCTCCATGACGTTCAAAACGTCGTTGAAGTCCTGGTTCTAAGCCGTAAAGCATGGCACACTGAACTAACGAGTAATCATCAGCTTTGCTCTGCCAGATGTTCATAACATTTGGCGTTGCTCCTGCAGCGGGTTTGGCACCTAGCGGTGCTTCCAGGACGTAATTCTTCTGTGCAACAATGAGGATAATCCTCAATTTACAGACCCTGTCCGTGTAATTGCTACCATCATATTTCAACTTATCTTTCTCTAGGAACACATTAAATTCAACGGAACAACAGCAAGAGCCATCTATCTACAACAACATAGACATGCAAAATATTATCAGGTACTAAGTTCATGATAAATTAAAGTTCAATTAATCATATTACTTAAGAACTCCCACTTAGATAGACATCCCTCTAATCATCTAAGTGATCACGTGATCCATATCAACTAAACCATGTCCGATCATCACGTGAGATGGAGTAGTTTTCAATGGTGAACATCACTATGTTGATCATATCTACTATATGATTCACGCTCGACCTTTCGGTCTTAGTGTTCCGAGGCCATATTTGCATATGCTAGGCTCGTCAAGTTTAACCCAAATATTCCGCGTGTGCAAAACTGGCTTGCACCCGTTGTATGTGAACGTAGAGCTTATCACAACCGATCTTCACGTGGTGTCCCGGCACGACGAACTTTCGCAACGGTGCATACTCAGGGAGAACACTTGTACCTTGAAATTTAGTGAGAGATCATCTTATAATGCTACCGTCGAACTAAGCAAAATAAGATGCATAAAGGATAAACATCACATGCAATCAATATAAGTGATATGATATGGCCATCATCATCTTGTGCCTTTGATCTCCATCTCCAAAGCACCGTCATGATCACCATCGTCACCGGCACGACACCTTGATCTCCATCGTAGCATCGTTGTCATCTCGCCAACTATTGCTTCTACGACTATCACTACCGCTTAGTGATAAAGTAAAGCAATTACAGGCCGATTGCATTTCATACAATAAAGCGACAACCATATGGCTCCTGCCAGTTGCCGATAACTCCGTTACAAAACATGATCATCTCATACAATAAAATTTAGCATAATGTCTTGATCATATCACATCACAACATGCCCTGCAAAAACAAATTAGACGCCCTCTACTTTGTTGTTGCAAGTTTTACGTGGCTGCTACGGGCTGAGCAAGAACCGTTCTTACCTACGCATCAAACCCACAACGATTTTTCGTCAAGTATGTGTTGTTTTAACCTTCAACAAGGACCGGGCGTAGCCACACTCGATTCAACTAAAGTTGGAGAAACTGACACCTGCCAGCCACCTATGTGTGAAGCACGTCGGTAGAACCAGTCTCGCGTAAGCGTGCGCATAATGTCGGTCCGGGCCGCTTCGTCCAACAATACCGCCGAATCAAAGTATGACATGCTGGTAAGCAGTATGACTATTATCGCCAACAAGTCACTTGTGTTCTACTCGTGCATACAACATCTACGCATAAACCTGGCTCTGATACCACTGTTGGGGAACGTAGTAATTTCCAAAAAATTCCTACGCACACGCAACATCATGGTGATGCATATCAACAAGAGGGGAGAATGTTGTACACGTACCCTCGTAGACCGTAAGCGGAAGCGTTATGACAACGCGGTTGATGTAGTTGTACGTCTTCACGATCAACCGATCCTAGTACCGAACGTACCGTACCTCCGCGATCTACACACGGTCAGCTCGATGACGTCCCACGAACTCACGATCCAGTAGAGTGTCGAGCGAGAGCTTCGTCAGCACAACGACGTTATGACGGTGATGATGAAGCAACCGGCGCAGGGCTTCGCCTAAGCACTACGATGATATGACCGAGGTGGATTATGCTGGAGGGGGGGCACCGCACATGGCTAAGAGATCAATGATCAACTTGTGTGTCTATGGGGTGCCCCCTCCCCCGTATATAAAGGAGTGGAGGAGGGAGAGAGGGCCGGCCTCTTAGGCGCGCCCAAGGGGGGAGTCCTACTCCCGGTGGGAGTAGGATTGTCCCTTTCCCTTGTTGGAGTAGGAGAGAAGGAAGGGGGAGAGAGAGGGAAGGAAAGGGGGCGGCCCCCACCAAATTCGGATTGGGCTAGGGGGGCGCGCCCTCTGTCAGTGTGAAAACCGGCGGATCTCGGGTAGGGGGTCCCGAATTGTGTGTCTAAGGTCGATGGTAACAGGAGACAGGGGACACAATGTTTACCCAGGTTCGAGCCCTCTCTATGGAGGTAAAACCCTACTTCTTGCTTGATTCATCTTGATGAATATGAGTATTACAAGAGTTGATCTACCACGAGATCGTAATGGCTAAACCCTAGAAGTCTAGCATGTATGACTATGGTTATGAGTCTCCCTATCCGGACTAAGCCCTCCGGTTTATACGGACACCGGAGGGGACTAGGGTTGTACAAAGTCGGTTGCAGAGAAAGGAATCTTCATATTTGGTCGCCAAGCTTGCCTTCCACGCCGAGGAGAGTCCTATTCGGACACGGGAGAGAGTCATCGGTCTTGTATCTTCACAGCCCATTAGTCCGGCCCACGTCCAATAGGCCGGATGCCCGAGGACCCCTTAGTCCAGGACTCCCTCAGTAGCCCCTGAACCAGGCTTCAATGACGAGGTGTCCGGCGTGCAGATTGTCTTCGACATTGCAAGGCGGGTTCTCCTTTCTGAATTATCCAAGATAGTCTTCAGACGAACGTGTCCAGATATGCGACACAAGTACCACACACACAACCGTAGAGAGTATACTATTTCACGAGTCCCATCCGCTGACAACTTTTCGCAAGATGACATCACGCCTTCCCGGTCATTATTTCAAACCACTTTCGTCTGCCGCTCCGCGTTTTGAGATGCGGTTTTCATTGGCACGTCTTGTCAAAGCAGAGATCGTGTCCCCTTATTGCGGGATTCTCATCAATACGGGTGTGGGTAATCCAACCGTGCCGTTTACACAGCCCTTGGGAATAGGCGAGTTTTAAGGCGAGTGGGGAGGCGTCCAATATTTACTGCCTTTATAAGGGGATAAGGATCCCTCTTCTTCACCCACGCCTTCTTTCTTCCTCTGCCCCTCCATTCTCGAGTTCTCGTCTTTTCCACTCCGAGCAAACACCCAACCATGTCCAGATCCGGAGGTCAGGGCAAGTGGATGGCCTCCTCCGTCAAGGAAAAGGACATCGCCGAGCTTCGGGAGGCCGCGTATCTGGCGAAGGAGATCGCCCACCGGCTTCCGGCCAAGGGACAAGTCGTCCCTACACCAAAACCCAACAAGAGGGTGGTGTTCCTCCCTCATTTCGTCCGCGGGCTAGGGTTTCCACTCCACCCTTTCGTCCGCGGGCTGATATTCTATTATGGGCTAGATTTCCATGATCTAGCCCCGAACTCCTTCCTCAACATCTCGGCATTCATTGTCGTGTGTGAGGCTTTCCTCCGCATCCAGCCCCACTTCGGACTGTGGCTCAAAATCTTCAACGTGAAGCCGAAGGTGGTGGATGGCCAACACGTGGAGTGCGGGGGAGCCATGGTGAGCAAGATGCCCAACATCACATGGCCCCAAGGCACGTTCATGGAGACTGTCAAGGAGTGGCAGAAGTTGTGGTTTTATATCACAGAACCACGCAGTGCCACTTGGGCCGCCGCTCCCGGATGTAAGTCCGGGGTTCCAATGCGGCTGACCTCCTGGATGGAGAAAGGCCCAAATTGGTCTTCATCCGATGAGCTGATGGCGCTGCAGACGCGCATCCAAAGCATGGTGAACAAGAACATCAAGCTTGTCGACGTGATCCAGGTTATGCTAGTTCGCCAGATCATCCCCTGCCAAAGCCGAACTTCCCCTCTATGGGAATTTGATCCGGAGAAGCACCAGACCTTGGTGAGGCTCTTCAGCACCACTCACGAAGATGCGTGGAAGCTGCTCTTCAAAGGTGATTAGAAGCCGCCGGCCATAGACTCGGATCGTGGGCACGATCTTGCCCACCCCGCCAGTGCGGTAAGTCCTTCACATCTCAAGGCGTGCCCTCTATCTGTTTGTCCAAGGAGGGTAACTGAACTTTGCTAATTTATCGTTTCAGGAATGGACGGAGAAAGCGGAGCGAATTCACAGTTCGGCTCCGCTGCCCAAAGAGCCAGTCATCCCGCTCCTGGCGAAGATGCTGGTCCCAGCGCCCTATCAGCCGCTGGAGAAAAAGGCCAAGAAGAAGGCCAAGGGGGGCCGGGGTGGCCCCCGTCGCAAGGGCACTTCGGACGTGATGTCCGAAGATAAGACTCACTCCTCCGCCGCCGAAGACGACGAAGAGGAGGAGGAGGAAAGCAATCCTCCCCCTGTTGGGGGCAGGAAGAAGAGGGCGGCCTCCACAAATCTGGAGGCGGAGGCGCCCAAGAAGGGGAAAGGCTCCCTCGTGGATAAAACCACGTGGGACGTCGACAGCAGTCCGGAGCGACCCCCCCCCCCCCCGGAGCAAGCCCCTGGCCACATCATAAGTAGTGATAAACTCGTATTCGTATGTCCAGCCTCTCCTTGTCATTATATTAACATGGTTAGTTATGCTATTATAGTCCGGCCCACGACAGCTCCCTACGAACCTCGCCGGGAGGTTCGCTGGATTCAAAGGCGATGGCCAGCGAGTCACCGCTGGCTGCTCACTCTCCCCCGGCCAAGGGCGACGTCGAGGTGTCGTCCCGAAGGACCCTTCCTGGCCAGGGAGAGGTTCAGGAGGTCGCCAGGGAGGCGCCAGAGGGTGAGACCTTGGCCGCCGGACACATGGGGGAACAGATCCCCATGGGGACTGATGATGGGGGCCAGGTTCAATTTGGCCCCCAACTGAATACGGCTCCGGAGGCCCACAAGGCTCCGGAATCCGGCAAGCAGCCTCCCTCGAAAGGAGGCGTGCCCATCTCGCCGGTGTCCTCTGTCCAACCAGAGGCTCCGGACAATCTTCTGGAAGCGCTACGAGACACTTCCATTGTGGATGAACACCGTATCCTTATGGGTACGGTGATTGAGAAGGTTCAGTCTGTCAAAAGCGGACTGACCGAAGCCCGCAGCGGCCTGCTGACAGGTTTTGAGGTAAGCGATGCAAAAGAGAAAAAGTCCCAATATAGACAGTAGCCCCTGAAACACTGTCCGGTGTTCGGAAAGAAAAGCCGGACAGAGGATCAATTAATTTTCGCAGGGAACAAACTAAATGTGCCTTATACGAATAAGCAGGCGTCGTTGTTGGCCGCGACCTCACACACTACCGAAGTCTTCGGGCTGAAGCAGAAGCTGGAGCGGGCCGAGGGAGAGCTCGACCAAGCGAGGAAGCAGCTGGAAGAGCAGCAAGGTATGCAATGACTCGCTATACATTCGGAAAGAATAAATGATGTGTATTGACTGTAATGTCATGATTTGTGTAGGAGCGACGACCGAGGTCGAGGCCCTAAAAAAGGCCTTGGCTGAAGCTGAGGAGAAAGCTGCCAAGGAGCAAGCCACTCGTAAAAAGCTCAAGGCCAGGCTCAACGAGGTCCAGCAAGAGCTCCAGGACGCGGTGAAAAAGTGTGATGCCTTGGAGGGCGATGTTTCGGCTCGAGAGACCGAACTCGCCAAGGCTGGCCAAAGTGCGGAAGAGGCCCGGGTTGAAGCCCAGGGCGCCCTCCAGGAGATCCAGGAGGACAAGAAGATCGTGGCGGGTAAGGCGTTTAGTATGCAAAGCAAGTATGTGAAGAAGAAGTATTTCTTACTAACCCGAATTCGGAGTTCCCCAGGGGCGTTTGCGGACCTACCGCGCAGCGTGTCAAAAGCTGCGGAGTTCTTCCGAGACGAAGAAGGGTGCTCGATGGAGAAGCTGTTCTGGTCGCAATACCTTGCACCAGAACATCCAGTGCCCTTCACCGATCAGCTGAAACAGCTGGTCGAGCTGCATAGGGTGGCCGAACTGGCCATGAAGGATTTGATAATCCGGTTGTGGCATGCCGAAGCTATACCCAGCAGCTACTTCAGCCTCGTGAAGCGGCTGGTGAATGCCTGTCCTCGGCTGGACGTCGTCAAGCGGTCGGTCTGCATCGAGGGCGCGCGCCTGGCCTTCGCCTATGTCAAGGTGTGGCGGGCGAAGATGGACGCCGTCAAGCTAGCGACCGAGGGGCCGCCTGAGGGCAAGGAGCACCGCACACCCGAGCGATACTTTGGAGACGTCCTGGAGGGGTCTCGTATTGTGGCGACGCAATCTGCGAATGACATTATCTTTGAATGAATACATTCATGTTGTCTCGGCCTTGTATGATCGAGCAAAGTTGTCATGTAATATAATGTTTGTTTTTATAAAAAAATACCTCCTGTGCGGCCGCGTGTTATAAAATCTGAGGGTTGGCCAGTCGTCAGCTTCTGCCTCCATGTAGGTAGTACGGGGGTGTTCAGGATGGAATCTAAACACTCTTGATCCAATTGTTTGGTCCTTGAAGGAGGTGTTTAGCACGACGAACCAGGCAATCAGATTATACGGCTTGAACACCCTCACTTAGCCATAGGAGTTTGACAATAAAAATATAGGCGCAGCCCCTAGTATCCGAACTGGGATGCTGTAAACACCTGATTGGGTAAGTACAAATCCCTCGCGTAATGCGGAAAAAATCTCCAACGATTTGAGACCTCCGAAGAGCTGACCGGCTCTCGCCGCATCATGACAGTCAGTTTTCGGCTTTCTCTACTAAGGTGCTCCATCGGGTAAACAAGGGCACAATCGCAGTAGTTCTCCCTTTACTACCTTAGCTGATATAGCAGAACGTAAGGTAGCAAGCACAGGAGCCGGGCAACCCAACTATTGACCAAAGACATGATTCAGAGCCAATGCATATAATGCTAAATTCGGGGTGCCGAACTATACTGTAAAAAGTGTTCGGACTTTGTGGTCGTATTGCAGGGCGCTATAAAGCCCCTGGCAAATGTGAAACGTACCAGAGTGTACGGGTGCTATCTGGTAAGGTTATCAGTAGAAAAAGGAAAACAAAAAAGGGAGCAAAGGTAATTAGCCGGGGCCCTAAAATTTGGGCCGCAAAATTGTTTCCATTTAAAATCTGATTAATACGCCAAGGCGTATTGATACAAATGGTGCGATAAGCAACAGGCTATTTAACATGCCAAAACCAAGGGAGAGCAACGTGTGGGTCCTGAAAACAGTTAGAGTGATCGTGAAAGAGACCACCTAGAGATTCCCCCGTGCGTCTGTGCTTCTTGCCATCCTGGTGTATTTATCCTTGACAGGACCAGTTATCAGACCATTAGGGAGGGCCTGTGGATAAAAAACCTAAAAAGGAGAAAAAGGGGATAGTGAAAGTATATGTGTCCGGGAGTGGTCGATCCATACTATGGATCACAAGGTAGGTATGACTCCGTCTATGCCCATGGTATTTTGAGTGCATAGTTATGTACGCGCGGGACGAATGCCGTCACTTGATTGGGGCTGGGACGAAGGCCGAATTGCTAGTCGAGCTCTTGACGAGCCGAGTTGTCCTGCTGCAAAATGGTTCGGACCCTCTTAACGGTGTCCGGGGGTCCTGCAGCCGAATTAAGGTTCTGCTTGAGAAGGCCGCTCTATACTTCTGCTGCTAAGGCAACGGTGTGCTCTTCGGTATAGAGGGAGCGTTCCGTGTTTCCATTGACTGTTATGACGCCGTGTGGACCGGGCATCTTGAGCTTGAGATAAGCATAGTGTGGCACTGCATTGAACCAAGCAAATGCGGTTCGTCCAAGTAGTGCGTGGTAGCCGTTGCAAAAAGGGACGATATTGAAGATCAACTCTTCGCTTCAGAAGTTTTTCGGAGATCCGAAGACAACCTCTAGCGTAATTGAGCCCGTTAAGTGGGCCTCTACACCTGGTATGACTCCTTTGAAGGTAGTCTTTGTTGGCTTGATCCGTGATGGGTTAATGCCCATGTTGCGCACTATATCCTGATAGAGCAGGTTCAGGCTACTACTGTCGTCCATAAGGACTCGCGTCAGGTGGAATCCGTCAATTATTGGGTCAAGAACCAATGCGGCTGAACCGCCATGACGGATACTGGTCGGATGATCCCGTCGATCAAAAGTGATTGGGCATGACGACCATGGATTAAATTTTGGGGCGACTGGCTCTATTGCATAGACGTCCCTGAGCGCGCGCTTGCGTTCCCTCTTGGGGATGTGTGTTGCGTATATCATGTTCACCGTTTTGACCTGGGGGGCGGGAATTCTTTTGTCCCCCTGTGTTCGATTGCCGGGGGTCCTCGTCATCATCCTCGCTTTGCGATCCCTTTTCTTTGTTCTCGGCATTTAGCTTGCCGGCCTGTTTAAAAACCCAACAATCTCTGTTGGTATGATTGGCTGGTTTGTCAGGGGTGCCATGGATTTGGCACGGACGATCAAGTATGCGGTCCAAGATGGATGGTCCCTGATTGTTTCTGTCACAGCCCCAGTTCAGCCCTTGCTTGACTTTGCTTGTTCATCATGCCATCATGTTCTTTCCAAAGAAATTTGAAATTGGGATTGTTGAAACCCTAGCACCAAATGAAATTCAACTCGGTTCAATAAAAATATTTTCAATGACCCTGAATGCCCTTTGGAAATGTTCATGATTCCTGTTGAAGGTGAAAACCTCTTCCAAAAATGATGAACATATTTATAGGCCATTCTGGATTTTAAAATTAAATCTTATTGTATTTGACTTTGGGCATTTAAATATTATAAATAATTTCAATGTTCAAATAATGTTGGAACTATTTTTGGGCCACTGAAATAATTCAGCAAGTGTCCATGAATATTTTCAGGATTTTAGGAAATGCCTTGGTATTTTTTCCTAAGCTCAAAATACAGGCAAATAATTAGAAAACAAAAACAAAATAGGAAATAGTTTGAAAGAGAGAGAAGGATTACCTGGCGCTCACCTGGCAGCCCAGCGGGCCGGCCCAGCCAGCTGGCTGTGCCAGTCGTCCCCTTCCTCGCGCCAGGAGGACAGGGGCACGCGTGGCCACGCGTCCGGCCGGGGCCACGTCTCCCGCCACCTCCTGCTTCTCCCTTCCGTCGCCTGGATCGCTCGGACGACGCCACGCGCCGCCCTGACTGCTCTCACTCTCCCCCTGCTCTCTCCCTCGCCGTTCCCCCCACCTCACGAGCGCGCGCGCGCCATGACGAGCACCACCATGCCACGCCTTCCCCTCGCCACTCTCTTCGAGTCCGGGAGATCCGCCTCGTCGCCCGCATCGTCCTCGACGAGCCAAGCGACCAGGGACGTGTGGCGCCGCCACCATCGTCGTCTTCAACCTCCCGATGCCGGAGATCCGCCTCGCCGCCCCGCCGACTCCAGCCCCTCCCCGAGCTCGCCGACCTGCTCGTCCAACTCGCCGTGAGCCACTGACCCGAACCCCCCTCCTTTGCGCTCCGTTTGCACGCTATAGCCATCGCCCCGCCGTAGACCGAACCGCGCCGCCGCCCGAGCTTCTCGCCGCCGTGGCCACAGTCGCCGTAGCTCCCAACCAAGCACACCCATGAGCTCACCGCGACGCGTAGGTGCCGTAGGAGCTAAGCACGCCACTCCATGGCCACCGCAGCCCCGTTCCCGAGTGCGCCCGAACTCCGGCCGCCGCGAGGTCGACGCCGCGCTCAACCCCGGCCACTCTAGCTGCTGCTGCTTGCTGCAATGGATGCGGGAGAGCTCCAGCTCCCCGCGGGTGCCCTCCGCCGCTCGTTTGGTCGTCGGAGACGAAAACCCGAGCCCTCCGCCGCGTCTGGCCTCGCCGGCGTCATGTCGTCGGTGGGTTGACGTGGCTACGTCATTAGCTGCTAATGACACCTCTAATCAACCCCTTAAGCCACTGCCACATGGGCCCATGCGCCTGTTTAGGTTAGATTAATTTTCATGTTTAGTTTAGATAAACACAGTGGGACCCACGCGTCAGTTTTGACCACACTGACGTGGGCGTTGACCGGACCCACCTGTCATTGTCACAAACCAGCCCGATCATCGACGGTGGACCCCACTGGTCAGGTTTGACTGACCGACTGTTGTCCCCGCCGAGGTCAAGATGACCTAATGTCGATAATAACTCATTTTCTGGATTTATTTTTATTCAGGAAAATCCAGAAAATGTCCTAAACTTCTAAAAAATCATATAAATTCAACCGTAGCTCAGAATGAGATAAATTATATATGAAAAATGACCAAAAAAATCCAATCTATCCATCTATACTGTTTTAATGCATGTTAGAACAACTTATAGTTGCTGAATTGGGCAAAACAAATAATGGCATATGAATATCCACATATGGAGTTTGAATTTGAACCCTTGGTTCAAACCAACTTCATTTAATATGGTTGCTAGTTGCATTAGCTCAATCAACAGCATATTGCCATGTCATGATCATGCATCATATCGTCGCATTGCATTGACTGTGTTCTTTCTCTGTTGCCGGTGACTGTCCCCTCTCAGTAGACGACGTTTCGACGATTATTCAATGACACCGATGAAGAACTATATTATCTTCAGAAGTGCCAGGCAAGCAAAACCCCCTTGTTCATTCTGATATAATCCCACTCTCTCGCTCCTGCTCTCTTTTACTGCATTAGGACAACAACGATTCATCTGTTACTTGCTGCGGTAGCTGAACCCCTTTGTCCTCTGCATGACCTATCATTCCACAGTAATTACATGAAACCCACTAGCATGAGTAGGAGTTGTTTGAGCCCTGTTGTGCCTACTCATTCATGCTTGTTTGTCATGCCTGCTACTGCTTAAAGTTGAGTCAGGTCTGATTCATCGGGAATGAATTGGAATGGTGTGTGAACATGTCCTACTGTGTGTGAGCTAAGTGTGTGAACACGATTTGGTAAAGGTAGCGGTGAGAGGCCATGTAGGAGTACATGGTGGGTTGTCTCATTGCAGCCGTCCTCAGGAACTGAGTTCTGTGTTTGTGATCCATGCAACAGTTACTACCACGCATTGGGCCCGAAACCAATGGACCCTCTCGACTTATTAACTACCCTTGCCCTCTGTCCAGGAGTTGCAACTAGTTTCTGGTGTTTATAGGATATGTGTTGGAGGCCGTGCGTAGCGCTGACCCTAGGGGTGGGCTATGATGCGGTAGATACACCGTGGCACGGTGTATCGGGCGCGCGTTTGGTGTCTCGGGAACCCTGCACACATCGTTTGGGGCTGTGAGCGAAACTCCGGCCGGATCTCCTCGCGGATGGAACCCGAATAGGCGATAAACCTGGACTAGATACTTGTGTGGTTAGTCAGGTCGTGGCCGACACCCTCGCCAGGCTTCCGCTTGAAGGTTGCCGAGATACATGACGTGTATATGGCGGTAAGTGGTGAGAGCGTGTGTGAAGAAGTACACCCCTGCAGGGTTAATATGATCTATTCGAATAGCCGTGTCCGCGGTGAAGGACTTCTGGGTTGCCTATAACAGTTCATAGACAAGTGAAAGTGGATACTCTAAAATGCGCAAGATAAGCGTGAGTGCTATGGATGGTGTTCTCGTAGGAAGACGGGATCGGATCCATAGTGGTGTATTGATTGGTGAATATGTGGACTCGTAGCGCCACCTCAAAAGAGTTACTTGCAGTTGTAGTTTAGGATAGCCACCGAGTCAAAGCTGGGTTGCTGCGGTCAAACTCCACCACCTCTTTATTGAAACCGATGCATATGTAGTTAGTTTCGATGTAAGTCTTCTTTGGGTACATTTGTACTCACGCTTGCTTATTTATGTTTTGCGAGAGATGTCAGTCTCGCTAGTAGTTCCGTGTGGACTTGACGCTTAGCTTGTTACCTCAGCTACGATCTTGTGCCCTCGGCAGATCTGGTAGATAGTCGCTTCTCGGCCTTTTTTCATTTGTAGATGTCTCGTACTCGGACATGTTAAGCTTCGCGTGTGCTATGTTTTGTATGTTTGAATGTTGGGTCATGAGACCCATGTTTGTAATATCTCGCTCCTCGGAGCCTAATGAATAAATACTTGAGTCGTAGAGTTATGTTGTGATGCCATGTTGTATTTGCGCATATCGAGCATATTGTGTGTATGTTTGTAATGCTTGGTATGTGTGGGATCCGACAATCTAGTTGTTTATCCTTGGCAGCCTCTCTTATGGGGAAATGTAGTCTAGTTCTTCCTGAGCGGTAGTAGTTCGCTACAGCCCGGTTCACCGGAGTCCTGCTAGCCCAAGATTACCGCTCCGACACTGATCGGCCGGCATGTGTTCCACTTTGTTCTGTGTACGTCCCTTCGGGAAATGTCACGCGGTGACATCCGGAGTCCTGCCTAGCCTGCTATAGCCCGGGTTCCCGGAGTCCTGTTAGCCCAGTGCTACAGCCCGGATTCACATGCTGCCGACCGACATGCTCGATGTGATTCATGTATGCCTGTCCCCATGGGTTAGTGCCGCTTTGGGTTCACGACTAGCCATGTCGGCCCGGGTTCTCTGTCATATGGATGCTAGCAACACTATCATATACGTGTGCCAAAAGGTGCAAACGGTCCCAGGCCATGGTAAGGCGACACCCGTGGGAATACCGTGCGTGAGGCCGCAAAGTGATATGAGGTGTTACCGGCTAGATCGATGTGACTTGGAATCGGGGTCCTGATAGTTTCTTTTGTATAGCTTCTTCCGTTGACCAGACTTGGAACCACTGATTCCGGCATTGACTGTCATGTCATCGGTGTTGTCACCATTACTTCGGCGTTTGTGTCTACTACGTCGGAGCTTGCCGTTGCTATTTTTTACCTCGGAGGAGCCCGTGTCACTTGCTGTATTTTTGCTATGGGCCAGCCAACTATCTTCTCCCGCACAAAAGCGGGTCATGAGTGCCGTGAGGGCTGCCATGGATTACAGTTTTTCCTGGCCGAGGTGGTGGGCGAGCCATTCTTCATGGATGCTATGTTTAAAGGCCGCTAGGGCTTCGGCATCCGGACAGTCGACGATCTGGTTCTTTTTAGTTAGGAACCTAGTCCAGAATTTCCTGGCTGACTCTCCAGGCTCTTGGACTATGTGACTTAAGTCGTCGGCATCTGGTGGCCGGACATATGTACCTTGGAAGTTGTCAAGGAAAGCTTCTTCCAAGTCCTCCCAGCTGCCAATAGAATTTTCAGGTAGAC
Source organism: Aegilops longissima (assembly GCA_021605205.1). Lineage (NCBI taxonomy): Eukaryota > Viridiplantae > Streptophyta > Magnoliopsida > Poales > Poaceae > Aegilops > Aegilops longissima. Next base: position 597,621,288 of record CM038678.1, on the reverse strand, counting down.
TGTTTAGCCAGTGCCGAGCTGGCCCTTTGAGTTTTAGTGGGAGGTATTTGATGGCGTGAATATCATCCCCGCGGGCCATGTGGATGTGGAGAATAAAATCCTTGATCCATACCGCGGGATCAGTTGTTCCATCGTATGATTCGATGTTTACGGGTTTGAACCCTTCTGGGAATTCATGATCCATTACTTAGCTAGTGAAGCAAAGAGGGTGTGCGGCGCCTCTATATAGAGCCGCGTCGCGACGTAGCTCCGATGGAGTCCGTCTGCGGTTTTCGTCCTGGGCGTGACTAGGTTTGTCACGTCCGAATAGATAGCCGTCCTCGCGTGTCAGGGCACGTCCTCACGATCCGTAGATCGATCTTGTATGTCCTGCTCTACTGTCTAGGTCTTGACAAAGGTCATATGTACAACGCCGAGCTGTCATATCCCTGCCTTTACGGTGAGGTGGGACAGTCTGATTTTCGGCTCGAGTTGTCGTTTTATCCCGACCGCGTGGTGGTCGGTCAACCGCATTGCGCGATGCTGGTGCGAGCTCTGGCACCTCGTCATCGAACTGAGGTAGCAATTTGCGCTTCGGGTAACTTTTGGCTGGGCATTTAAAGCCATATTCCTCGGCTGCCAGGACATCGGTCCATCTATCGTTGAGCAGATCTTGATCAGCTTGAAGCTGCTGCTGCTTCTTTTTCAGGCTTCTCGCAGTGGCTATTAGCTGAAGCTTAAAACGCTCCTGCTCGAGAGGTTCCTCAGGCACGATGAAATCTTCGTTCCTGAGGCTCACCTCCTCCTCGGAGAGCGGATGATAACTACCGTCCTCCGAGTCTTCTTCTATGGCCTGTTCATCAGGGCTAACTTGCCCATCTTCCCGATTGTCTTGTTTGGCAGTTTGTTCGTCGGGGTCTTCTGTGTCTTCGGCACCATCCGGAGTGTTATCGTCTCATGTGCTGGTGTTGTTGTCCTTGCTGCGGCGTGATTTAGAGCGGCGCCGCTGACGATGGTGCTTTGGTTGTGTCTTAGGAGGGTCATCCTTCGCTGGGTTCTCCTTGTCGTCGCCGCTATTATCTTTTGGTGCATCCACCATGTATACGTCATATGAGGAAGTGGCTGTCCATCATCCAGTAAACGACGGGGTTTGGGTCTCCTCTTCTCCGGCATCGTCGTCCATACCATCAATGTCTTCGGAGTCATAGTCAAACATGTCGGTTAGGTCTTTGACGGTGGCTATGAAGTGGGCGGTGGGTGGGAAACAAAATTCTCCATCATCAGCCTCCAGTTCAAACCGGATATAATTCGGCTGAGGGTCCCCCGCTAGGGATAGATTTTTTAATGAATTGAGCACGTCGCTTGAAGGCGAGTGCATGAAGATGTCCGCGGTGCTGAATTCGGCGATCGATGACCGATCCTGCTCGACATACGCGGATGCACACGGTTCGGAACTTATAGCCGGAAACGAGTCCAAGGTTCCGGAGACACAGATATCACCCGAGGCTAGGTCTGTGTGTGGCTCCAACACCGCAGAATCTACGGCTTCCGTGGCGGGGTTGAGCTTCTCGTCCTCGGATGGCAGGATCTGCTCCGGATCTAAGGCCAGAGCGGTTATAGGTGCAATTTCCTGGGCATGGCCCGATACAGATTTGAGTCATGTTCATCGTGGCGACGGGGAGCGACTGCCGTGGTCTCGAATCTGTCGAAGATCAAGTCTCCGCGGATATCCGCGACGTAGTTCAAGCTCCCAAATCTGACCTGATGGCCAGGGGCGTAGCTATCGATCTCCTCCATATGGCCAAGCGAGTTGGCCCGCAGTGCGAAGCCACCGAACATGAAGATTTGTTCGAGGAGGAAGGTTTTCCCTTGGGCAGCATAGTTGTTAACGATTGAAGGAGCCATCGAACCTTTTGGGGACGGCACAGTGGAACTCTCAATGAAAGCACCAATGTCGGTGTCAAAACCGGCGGATCTCGGGTAGGTGGTCCCGAACTGTGCGTCTAAGGTCGATAGTAACAGGAGACGGGGGACACAATGTTTACCCAGGTTCGGGCCCTCTCTATGGAGGTAATACCCTACTTCCTGCTTGATTGATCTTGATGAATATGAGTATTACAAGAGTTGATCTACCACGAGATCGTAATGGCTGAACCCTAGAAGTCTAGCCTTTATGACTATGGTTATGAGTCTCCCTATCCGGACTAAGCCCTCCATTTATATAGACACCGGAGGGGACTAGGGTTGTACAAAGTCGGTTACAGAGAAAGGAATCTTCATATTTGGTCGCCAAGCTTGCCTTCCACGCCGAGGAGAGTCCTATCCGGACACTGGAGAGAGTCATCGGTCTTGTATCTTCACAACCCATTAATCCAGCCCACGTCCAACAGGCCGGACGCCCGAGGACCCCTTAGTCCAGGACTCCCTCACCCTCCACCTTGTCCTTCCTCTCCTCTAATCCACTAAGGCCCAATAAGGCCCATATACTCCCCGGGGGGTTCCGAACCTCCCGGTACTCCGGTAAATGCCCGAACTCACCCGGAACCATTCCGATGTCCAAACATAGCCATCCAATATATCAATCTTTATGTCTCAACCATTTTGATACTGCTCGTCATGTCCGTGATCACATCCGGGACTCCAAAAAACCTTCGGTACATCAAAACACATAAACTCATAATATTGATCGTCACCGAATGTTAAGCATGCGGACCCTACGGGTTCGAGAACTATGTAGACATGACCGAGACACGTCTCCGGTCAATAACCAATAACGGAACCTGGATGCTCATATTGGCTCCCACATATTCTACAAAGATCTTTATCGGTCAAACCGCATAACAACATACGTTGTTCCCTTTGTCATCGTTATGTTACTTGCCCGAGATTTGATCGTCGGTATCTCAATACCTAGTTTAATCTCGTTACCGGCAAATATCTTTACTCATTCTGTAATGCATCATCCCGCAACTAACTCATTAGTCACATTGCTTGCAAGGCTTATAGTGATGTGCATTACCGAGAGGGCCCAGAGATACCTCTCCGACAATCGGAGTGACAAATCCTAATCTCGATCTATGCCAACTCAACAAGTACCATCGGAGACACCTGTAGAGCTCCTTTATAATCACCCAGTTACGTTGTGACGTTTGGTAGCACACAAAGTGTTCGTCCGGTATTCGGGAGTTGCATAATCTCATTGTCATATGAACATGTATAAGTCATGAAGAAAGCAATAGCAATATTCTAAACGATCAAGTGCTAAGCTAACGGAATGGGTCAAGTCAATCACATCATTCTCTAATGATTTGATCCCGTGAATCAAATGACAACTCATATCTATGGCTAGGAAACTTAACCATCTTTGATTCAACGAGCTAGTCAAGTAGAGGCATACTAGTGACACTCTGTTTGTCTATGTATTCACACACGTACTAAGTTTCCGGTTAATACAATTCTAGCATGAAGAAATAAACTTTTATCATGATATAAGGAAATATAAATAACAACTTTATTATTGCCTCTAGGGCATATTTCCTTCAAAAGTGTCATGTAGTCGACGTTCACATGACACCACTAAGGGAATCACAACATACATACTATCAAAATATCGAACACATATCAAATTCACATGATTACTTGCAACATGCTTTATCCCGTGACCTCAAGAACGAAAGTAACTACTCACAAATAATGAACATGCTCATGATCAGAGAAGTATTAAATAGCATCATGGTTCTGAACATATAATCTTCCACAAAATAAACCATATAGTAATCAACTACAAGCTGTAATCAACACTACTAGTCACCCCCTAGCACCAATCTATAGCTCCGGTAACAAGATTGAATACAAGAGATGAACTAGGGTTTGAGATGAGATGGTGCTGGTGAAGATGTTGCTGGAGATTGCCCTCCCCAAGATGGGAGAGTTGTTGGTGATGATGACGATGATTTCCCCCTCTAGGTGGGAAGTTCCCCCAGCATAATTGCTCTGCCGGAGGGAAAAAGTGCTCCTGCCCAAGTTCCGCCTCAAGACGGCGGCACTCTGCCCCGAAAGTATTCTCCTCAAATTTTCTAGGTAAAAATGACTTATATACCAGAATATGGGCACCGGAGGTGGGCCGAGGAGGCCACAACCCACCAGGGCGCGCCTGGGGGGCCTGGCACACCTAGGTGGGTTGTGCCCACCTAGTGGCCCCCCTCTGGTAGTTATTGGCTCCAATATTTCTTAAATAATCCATGAAAAATCTCCGTGAAGTTTTGATAACCCACAAGTATAGGGGATCAATTGTAGCCTCTTTCGATAAGTAAGAGTGTCGAACCCAACGAGGAGCTAAAGGTAGAACGAATATTCCCTCAAGTTCTATCGACCACCGATACAACTCTACGCACACTTGATGTTTGCCTTACCGGAAACAAGTATGAAACTATTTTGCAAGGATAAAACTACGAGTACTTTGCGAGAATAAAACTATGAATAAATTGCAAGGTAATAAAAGTGGATAGCTTTTGTCAACAAGAAAGTCATTTGTCCCTAGGCAATCGATAAAAACTACCGGTAATCATTCTTGTAATTTTATATGAGGGAGAGGCATGAGCTAACATACTTTCTCTACTTGGATCATATGCACTTATGATTGGAACTCTAGCAAGCATCCGCAACTACTAAAGATCTTTAAGGTCGTGAAACCCAACCGTAGCATTAACTATCAAGTCCTCTTTACTCCCATACATCATAGCCCAACTACTCAGGTTTAATTTTATGTCACTCTCGCAACCCACCGTAAGCGAACCATGAACATATTGCAACACCCTACAGCGGGGGCCCCTCATGTTTGCGCTAGACGGAGGGCACCATAGGACAGCACCATAAATAAAATATACAATCATACCAACCAAGATCACGATTAACCCACAGGACAAAACAGATCTACTCAAACATCATAGGATAACCATAGATCATTGGGAAATAATATATGGAGTTGAGCACCATTTTTAAGTAGAGATTACAGCGGAGGACAGAGGTGCTACACCGCTGCATAGAGGGGGACAAAGTTGGTGTTGACGGTATCAAGGTTGTTGATGTAGATCGTCGTCACGATCATTGCCCCGGTGGCACTCCGGCGCCACCAGAAGCGAGGGGGAGAGAGCCCCCTCCTTCTTATTCTTCTTCCTTGACCTCCCCCTAGATGAGAGGAGGGTTCCCTCTGGTCCATGGTCTCCATGCCGTGGAGGGGCGGGATCCCCTCCGAGATTGGATCTCCCTGTCTGTTCTCTTTTGTTTCGCGTTCCCCTGATCTGGCCAAAAACCGTTTCTTATATTCCAGGAGATCCGTAACTCCGACTGCGCTGAGATATGAACACGATTTTTTCCGAATATAAGCTTCCATGCACCCGAAGTAGAGCTCCAACCGATGTTCGAGGAGGGCACAACCAACCATCGCGCCAGGGGCCTCTAGCGCGCCCTGGTGTATTGTGGGCTGTGTGGGCCTCCGTTTGCGGTGATTCCAACTCCCAAAAATGACAAATATTCCAAAATAAACCTCTGTATTTTTTATATTGCATTTGGACTTTGTTTGATATGGATACTCTGCGATAGAAAAAACATGCAGAAAACAGGAACTGGCACTTGGCACTGGATCAATAGGTTAGTCCAATAAATCATATAAAAAGTTGCCAAAAGTATGTAAAACTTGTATAATATTGGCATGAAGCAATCAAAAATTATAGATACGACGGATACGTATCAGCGTCCCCAAGCCTAATTACTGCTCGTCCTCCAGCAGGTAAATGATAAAAAAATAATTTTTGATGTGGAATGCTACCTAGCATAAACTTGATCATATATCTAATCATGGCATGAATATTAAGACATAAGTGATTCAAAGAAATAGTCTATGATTTGACATAAAGACATCAATACTCAGGCACCCCAACAAACAATCATGTCTTTCAAAATATCAACACTAAAGAAAGTTATCCCTACAAAATCATATAGTCTTGTCATGCTCTGTCTTCTTAACACAAAGTATTTATCATGCACAACCCCGATGACAAGCCGAGCAATTGGTTCATATTTTTTAACGCGCTTCAGCTTTTTCAACTCTCACGCAATACATGAGCGCAAGCCACGGATATAGCACTATGGGTGCAATAGAGTATAATGATAGGGGTAAATATAAAGAAGACAAAAAGTAGAAAGTATCACATCGACGCAGCTAACCAACGGGCTATGGAGATGCCTATCAATTGATATCAACGTGAGGAGTAGGGATTGCCATGCAACGAATGCACTAAGAGCTATAAGTGTATGAGAGCTCAGTATGAAAACTAAGTGGGTGTGCATCTAATCCTATAATGAAAAATTCCCAGTAGTATATGAAAGAAACTGTTGGGGAACGTAGTAATTTCAAAAATTTCCTACGCACACGCAAGATCATGGTGATGCATAGCAACGAGAGGGGAGAGTGTTGTCCACGTACCCTCGTAGACCGAAAGCGGAAGCGTTAGCACAACGCGGTTGATGTAGTCATACGTCTTCACGATCCGACTGATCAAGTACCGAACGTACGGTAGCTCCGAGTTCAACACACGTTCAGCCCGATGATGTCCCTTGAACTCCGATCCAGCCGAGTGTTGAGGTAGAATTTCGTCAGCACAATGGCGTGGTGACAATGTTGATGTTCTACCGACGCAGGGCTTCGCCTAAACACCGCTACAGTATTATCGAGGTGGACTATGGTGGAGGGGGGCACCGCACACGGCTAAAAGATCAATTGATCAATGTTGTGTCTATGGGGTGCCCCCCTGCCCCCGTATATAAAGGAGCAAGGGGGAGGCGGCCGGCCAAGGAGGAGGGCGCGCCAAGGGGGGAGTCCTACTCCCACCGGGAGTAGGACTCCTCCTTTCCTTGTTGGAGTAGGAGAGAAGGAAAGAGGAGGAGAGGGAGAAGGAAAAGGGGGCTGCACCCCTTGTCCAATTCGGACCAGAGGGGGGCGCAGGCCTCCTTCCTTTTGGCCTCTCTCCTCTATTCCCGTATGGCCCAATAAGGCCCATATACTCCCCGGCGTATTCCCGTAACTCTCCGGTACTCCAAAAAATAACCGAATCACTCGGAACCTTTCCGAAGTCCGAATATAGTCATCGAATATATCGATCTTTACGTCTCAACCATTTCGAGACTCCTCGTCATGTCCCCGATCTAATCCGGGACTCCGAACTCCTTCGGTACATCAAAACTCATAAAATCATAATAAAACTGTCATCGAAACCCTAAGCGTGCGGACCCTACGGGTTCGAGAACTATGTAGACATGACCTAGACACGTCTCTGGTCAATAACCAATAGCGGAACCTGGATGCTCATATTGGCTCCCACGTATTCTATGAATATCTTTATCGGTCAAACCGCATAACAACATACGTTGTTCCCTTTGTCATCGGTATGTTACTTGCCCGAGATTCGATTGTCGGTATCTCAATACCTAGTTCAATCTCGTTACCGGCAAGTCTCTTTACCCGTTTCGTAATACATCATCCCGCAACTAACTCATTAGTTGCAATGCTTGCAAGGCTTATAGTGATGTGCATTACCGAGTGGGCCCAGAGATACCTCTCCGACAATCGGAGTGACAAATCCTAATCTCAAATACGCCAACCCAACAAGTACCTTCGGAGACACCTGAGAGCACCTTTATAATCACCCGATTCGTTGTGAGGTTTGGTAGCACACAAAGTGTTCCTCCGGTAAACGGGAGTTGCATAATCTCATAGTCATAGGAACATGTATAAGTCATGAAGAAAGCAATAACAACATACTAAACGATCAAGTGCTAAGCTAAGGGAATGGGTCAAGTCAATCACATCATTCTCCTAATGATGTGATCCCGTTAATAAAATGACAACTCATGTCTATGGTTAGGAAACATAACCATCTTCGATTAACGAGCTAGTCAAGTAGAGGCATACTAGTGACACTTTGTTTGTCTATGTATTCACACATGTATTATGTTTCCGGTTAATACAATTCTAGCATGAATAATAAACATTTATCATGAAATAAGGAAATAAATAATAACTTTATTATTGCCTCTAGGGCATATTTCTTTCAGTCTCCCACTTGCACTAGAGTCAATAATCTAGTTCACATCGCCATGTGATTTAACATCAATAGTTTACATCACCATGTAATTAATACCCATAGTTCACATCGTCATGTGACCAACACCCAAAGGGTTTACTCGAGTCAATAATCTAGTTCATATCGCTATGTGATTAACACCCAAAGAGTACTAAGGTGTGATCATGTTTTGCTTGTGAAAGAAGTTTAGTCAACGAGTCTGCCACATTCAGATATGTATGTATTTTGCAAATATTCTATGTCTACAATTCTCTGCATGTAGCTACTCTAGCTAATTGCTCCCACTTTCAATATGTATCCATATTGAGACTTAGAGTTATCTGAATCAGTGTCAAAGATTGCATCGACGTAACCCTTTACGACGAACCTTTTGTCACCCCCATAATCGAGAAACATATCCTTATTCCTCTAAGGATAATTTTGACCAATGTCCAGTGACCTACTCCTAGATCACTATTGTACTCCCTTTGCCAAACTCAGGGCAGGGTATACAATAGGTCTGGTACACAGCATGGCATACTTTATAGAACCTATGGCTGAGGCATAGGGAATGACTTTTTTTATTCTCGTTCTATTTTCTGCCGTGGTCGGGTTTTGAGTCTTCACTCAACTTCACACCTTGTAGCACAGGCAAGAACTCCTTCTTTGATTGTTCCATTTTGAACTACTTCAAAATCTTGTTAAGGTTTTTACTTGCTGAAAAAATCTTATCAAGCGTCTTGATCTATCTCTATAGATCATGATGCTCAATAGTAAGCAGCTTCATCGAGGTCTTTCTTTGAAAAACTCCTTTCAAATACTCCGTTATGCTTTGCAAAAAATTCTACATTATTTCCGATCAACAATATGTCATTCACATATACTTATCAGAAATGATGTAGTGCTCCCACTCACTTTCTTGTAAATACAGGCTTCACCGCAAGTTTTTATAAAACTATATGCTTTGATCAACTTATCAAAGCGTATATTCAAACTCCGAGATACTTGCACCAGTCCATAGATGGATCTCTGGAGCTCGCATATTTTGTTAGCACCTTTAGGATTGACAAAACCTTTTGGTTGCATCATATACAACTCTTCTTTAATAAATCCATTAAGGAATGCAGTTTTGTTTATCCATTTGCCAAATTTCATAAAATGTGGCAGTTGCTAACATGATTCGGACAGACTTAAGCATAGATACGAGTGAGAAACTCTCATCGTAGTCAACACCTTGAACTTGTCGAAAACCTTTTGGGACAATTCCATCTTTGTAGATAGTAACACTACTATCAGCGTCCGTCTTCCTCTTGAAGATCCATTTAATCTCAATGGCTCGCCGATCATTGGGCAAGTCAATCAAAGTCCATACTTTGTTCTCATACATGCATCCCATCTCAGATTTCATGGCCTCAAGCCATTTTGCGGAATCTGGGCTCACCATCGCTTCCTCATAGTTCGTAGGTTCGTCATGGTCAAGTAACATGACCTCCAGAATAGGATTACCGTACCACTCTGGTGCGGATCTCACTCTGGTTGACCTACGAGGTTTGGTAGTAACTTGATCTGAAGTTACATGATCATCATCATTAGCTTCCTCACTAATTGGTGCAGGAGTCACAGGAACAGATTTCTGTGATGAACTACTTTCCAATAAGCGAGCAGGTACAGTTACCTCATCGAGTTCTACTTTCCTCCCACTCACTTCTTTCGAGAAAAACTCCTTCTATAGAAAGTATCCATTCTCAGCAACAAATGTCTTGCCTTCGGATCTGTGATAGAAGGTGTACCCAACTGTCTCCTTTGGGTATCCTATGAAGACACATTTCTCCGTTTTTAGGTTTGAGCTTATCAGGATGAAACTTTTTCACATAAGCATCGCAACCCCAAATTTTAAGAAACGACAACTTTGGTTTCTTGCCAAACCACAGTTCATATTGTGTCGTCTCAACGGACTTAGATGGTGCCCCTTTTTAACATGAATGAAGTTGTCTCTAATGCATAACCCCAAAACGATAGTGGTTGATCGGTAAGAGACATCATAGATTGCACCGTATCTAATATAGTACGGTTACGATGTTCGGACACACCATTACATTGTGGTGTTCCAGGTGGCATGAATTTGTGAAACTATTCCACATTGTTTTAATTGAATACCAAACTCGTAACTCAAAATATTCGTCTCTACGATCAAATCGTAGAAACTTTATTTTCTTGTTATGATGATTTTACACTTCCGTCGGAAATTCTTTGAACTTTTCAAATGTTTCAGACTTATGTTTCATCAAGTAGATATACCCATATCTGCTCAAATCATCTTTGAAGGTTAGAAAATAACGATACCTGCCGCGAGCCTCAACACTCATCGGATCGCATACATCAGTATGTATTATTTCCAATAAGTCAGTTGCTCGCTCCATTGTTCCGGAGAATGGAGTCTTAGTCATCTTGCCCATGAGGCATGGTTCACAAGCATCAAGTGATTCATAATCAAGTGATTCCAAAATCCCATCAGCATGGAGTTTCTTCATGCGCTTTACACCAATATGACCTAAACGGCAGTGCCACAAATAAGTTGCACTATCATTATTAACTTTGCATCTTTTGGCTTCAATATTATGAATATGTGTATTACTACGATTGAGATCCAACAAACCATTTTCGTTGGTGTGTATGACCATAGAAGGTTTTATTCATATAACAGAACAACAATTGTTCTCTAACTTAAATGAATAACTGTATTGCAATAAACATGATCAAATCATATTCATGCTCAACGCAAACACCAAATAATACTTATTTAGGTTCAACAAAAATCCCGAAAGTATAGGGAGTTTACAATGATGATCATATCAATCTTGGAACCACTTCCAACACACATCGTCACTTCACCCTTAACTAGTCTCTGTTTATTCTGCAACTCCCGTTTCAAGTTACTAATCTTAGCAACTGAACTAGTATCAAATACTGAGGGGTTGCTATAAACACTAGTAAAGTACACATCCATAACATGTATATCAAATATACCTTTGTTCACTTTGCCATCCTTCTTATCCGCCAAATACTTGGGGCAGTTCTGCTTCTAGTGACCAGTCCTTTTGCAGTAGAAGCACTTAGTCTCAGGCTTAGGTCCAGACTTGGGTTTCTTCACTTGAGCAGCAACTCGCTTGCCGTTCTTCTTGAAGTTCCCCTTCTTCCCTTTGCCCTTTTCTTGAAACTAGTGGTCTTGTCAACCATCAACACTTGATGTTTTTCTTGATTTCTACCTTCGTCGATTTCAGCATCACGAAGAGCTTGGTAATCATTTCTGTTATCCCTTGCATATTATAGTTCATCACGAAGTTCTAGTAACTTGGTGATAGTGACTAGAGAACTATGTCAATCACTATCTTATCTGGAAGATTAACTCCCACTTGATTCAAGTGATTGTAGTACTCAGACATTCTGAGCACATGCTCACGCGCTGAGCAATTCTCCTCCATCTTGTAGGCAAAGTACTGTCAGAGGTCTCATACCTCTCGACACGGGCATGAATATGAAATACCAATTTCAACTCTTAGAACATCTTATATGCTCTGTGGCATTCAAAACATTTTTGAAGTCCCGGTTCAAAGCCGTAAAGCATGGTGCACTAAACTATCAAGTAGTCATCATACCGAGCTTTTGTCAAACGTTCATAACGTCTGCATCTGCTCCTACAATAGGTCTGTCACCTAGCGGTGCATCAAGGACATAATACTTCTGTGCAGCAATGAGGATAAACCTCAGATCATGGATCCAATCCGCATCATTGCTACTAACATCTTTCAACTTAGTTTTCTCTTGGAACATATAAAAATTAAAAGAAGGAGCAACATCGTGAGCTATTGATCTACAACAAAGATATGCTAATACTACCAGGACTAAATTCATGATAAATTAAAGTTCAATTAATCATATTACTTAAGAACTCCCACTTAGATAGACATCTCTCTAATCATCTAAGTGATCACGTGATCCAAATCAACTAAACCATAGCCAATCATCACGTGAAATGGAGTAGTTTTCAATGGTGAACATCACTATGTTGATCATATCTACTATATGATTCACGCTCGACCTTTCGGTCTCAGTGTTCCAAGGCCATATCTGCATATGCTAGGCTCGTCAAGTTTAACCTGAGTATTCTGCATGTGCAAAACTGGCTTGCACCCATTGTAGATGGACGTAGAGCTTATCACACCCGATCATCACGTGGTGTCTGGGCATGACGAACTTTGGCAACGGTGCATACTCGGGGAGAACACTTTTATCTTGAAATTTAGTGAGAGATCATCTTATAATGCTACTGTCAATCAAAGCAAGATAAGATGCATAAAAGATAAACATCACATGCAATCAATATAAGTGATATGATATGGCCATCATCATCTTGTGCTTGTGATCTCCATCTCCGAAGCACCTCCATGATCACCATCGTCACCGGCGCGACACCTTGATCTCCATCGTAGCATCGTTGTCGTCTCACCAATCTTATTCTCCTACGACTATCGCTACCGCTTAGTGATAAAGTAAAGCATTACAGGGCGATTGCATTGCATACAATAAAGCGGCAACCATATGGCTCCTGCTAGTTGCCGATAACTCGGTTACAAAACATGATCATCTCATACAATAAAATATAGCATCACGTCTTGACCATATCACATCACAACATGCCCTGCAAAAACAAGTTAGACGTCCTCTACTTTGTTGTTGCAAATTTTACGTGGCTGCTACGGGCTTAGCAAGAACCGTTCTTACCTACGCATCAAAAACCACAACGATAGTTTTTCAAGTTGGTGCTGTTTTAACCTTCGCAAGGACCGGGCGTAGCCATACTCAGTTCAACTAAAGTTGGAGAAACTGACACCCGCCAGCCACCTGTGTGCAAAGCATGTCGGTAGAACCAGTCTCGCGTAAGCGTACGCGTAATGTCGGTCCGGGCCGCTTCGTCCAACAATACCGCCGAACCAAAGTATGACATGCTGGTAAGCAGTATGACGTATATCGCCCACAACTCACTTGTGTTTTACTCATGCATATGACATCTACGCATAAAACCAGGCTCTAATACCACTGTTGGGGAACGTAGTAATTTCAAAAATTTCCTACGCACACGCAAGATCATGGTAATGCATAGCAACGAGAGGGGAGAGTGTTGTCCACGTACCCTCGTAGACCGAAAGCGGAAGCGTTAGCACAACGCGTTTGATGTAGTCGTATGTCTTCACGATCCGACTGATCAAGTACCGAACGTGCGGTACCTCCGAGTTCAGCACACGTTCAGCTCGATGACGTCCCTCGAACTCCGATCCAGCCGAGTGTTGAGGGAGAGTTTTGTCAGCATGACAGCGTGGTGACGATGTTGATGTTCTACCGACGCAGGGCTTCGCCTAAGCACCGCTACAGTATTATCGAGGTGGACTATGGTGGAGGGGGCACCGCACACGGCTAAAAGATCAATTGATCAATGTTGTGTCTATGGGGTGCCCCCCTGCCCCCGTATATAAAGGAGCAAGGGGGGAGGCGGCCGGCCAAGGAGGAGGGCGCGCCAAGGGGGGAGTCCTACTCCCACCGGGAGTAGGACTCCTCCTTTCCTTGTTGGAGTAGGAGAGAAGGAAAGAGGAGAAGAGGAGAAGGAAAGGGGATGCACCCTTGTCCAATTCGGACCAGAGGGGGCGCAGCCTCCTTCCTTTGGCCTCTCTCCTCTATTCCCGTATGGCCCAATAAGGCCCATATACTCCCGGTGAATTTCGTAACTCTCGGTGCTTGAAAAATACCGAATCACTCGGAACCTTCTCAAGTCCGAATTGTCGACGTTCGGGAGCAGGGGTCCCCAGACTTGCTCGCTGCTGGCGTGGCTCAAAGGAGGCTCGGGACAGCCCATCTTCATCAACACAAGCTCAAGACCCTCGGGGCCAAGCCTCATGGGCGGACGACCAGGAGCTTCCTCAGCGCTGCCTCGTCAGGCTGGCTCATGAGGAGGCAGAGAGTTCAAGGCAGGATACCTCGAGGTTCCCATGGCGCAAGCCATGGCGACCAAGGGCGCCGATCGAGGCGCCAGCCAGCTGCAGCGTCCTCCTTTCCTCTTTGGTGCAAAGGGAGCAAGCGCAGCGAGAGCATCAAGCAAAGGCATCCGTTTGGTGCAACAAGACCAAGACCAGCCCCAACGGCTGGAAGGAGTCATCGTGGAGCCCAAGCAGCGTCATCACCGAGCCTTTGGCGGCGAGGACCAACTTTAGTCAGGATAAGTGTACCCGCTGTTCCCCTTCAAAATGGCCAATTGTTGGCGCCCTTCCCGCTCAATATTTGGGAAGAGGCCCAGGGCCTTCGTCTATATAAGTAGAGCTAGCCACCATAGTAGAGAGAACGATTGGAAGAGGGGACGATGAGCATCCAGAGAGAGATAGAGACCCGGTCCTCAAGCTAGAGCGACGGAACACCACCTAGCAGTTCATCACATCCACCAAGAACAGACCCTCACGAGGCTGTTCTTCCCTGTACTGTTCTTCATCAGCCCAAGAGGCAATCCACCACACCACAAACTGGAGTAGGGTATTACACCACAACGGTGGCCCGAACTAGTATAAATCTCGCGTCTCTTGTGTTGTTCTTTTTAGTACTTTAGGTCCCTGCGATTCGGCGAGGTACGAGATGGTGGAGGGTTGGATCTCCGCGCGCACCCCAGAGTTCGAACCTCAAGGGTCTGCCGGAACCCGAAATCCGACACGAATATAGTCGTCCAATGTATCGATCTTTACGTCTAAACCATTTCGAGACTCCTCGTCATGTCCCCGATCTCATCCAGGACTCCGAACTACTTCGGTACATCAAAACTCATAAACTCATAATAAAACTTTCATCGAAACCTTAAGCGTGCAGACCCTACGGGTTCGATAACTATGTAGACATGACCAAGACACGTCTCCGGTCAATAACCAATAGCGGAACCTGGATGCTCATATTGGCTCCCACATATTCTACGAAAATCTTTATCAGTCAAACCGCATAACAACATACGTTCCTCCCTTTGTCATCGGTATGTTACTTGCCCGAGATTCGATCGTCGGTATCTCAATACCTAGTTCAATCTCGTTACCGGCAAGTCTCTTTACTCGTTCCATAATACATCGTCCCGCAACTAACTCATTAGTTGCAATGCTTGCAAGGCTTATAGTGATGTGCATTACCGAGTGGGCCCAGAGATACCTCTCCGACAATCGGAGTGACAAATCCTAATCTCGAAATCGCCAACCCAACAAGTACCTTGGAGACACCAGAGAGCACCTTTATAATCACCCGATTCGTTGTGAGGTTTGGTAGCACACAAAGTGTTCCTCCGATAGCACGGGAGTTGCATAATCTCATAGTCATAGGAACATGTATAAGTCATGAAGAAAGCAATAGCAACATACTAAACGATCAAGTGCTAAGCTAACGGAATGGGTCAAGTCAATCACATCATTCTCCTAATGATGTGATCCCGTTAATCAAATGAAAACTCATGTCTATGGTTAGGAAACATAACCATCTTCGATTAACAAGCTAGTCAAGTAGAGGCATACTAGTGACACTTTGTTTGTCTATGTATTCACACATGTATTATGTTTCCGGTTAATACAATTCTAGCATGAATAATAAACATTTATCATGAAATAAGGAAATAAATAATAACTTTATTATTGCCTCTAGGGCATATTTCCTTCAGTGACAACATAGGAGACTCTCCATATGAAAAACATGGTGCTACTTTGAAGCACAAGTGTGGTAAAGGATACTAACAATGCCCCTTCTCTCTTTGTTTATTATTTTTATTATTTTTTTATTGTTTTATTTTTTTCTTTTTCTTTTTTCTTTCTTTTTCTTTATTTTTTATTTTTTTCTTTTTATATATTTTTTCTCTCATTGTCCGGAGTCTCATCCCGACTTGTGGGGTAATCATAGTCTCCATCATCCTTTTCTCACTGGGGCACTGCTCTAAAAATGAATAATGATGATCATCACAGTTCTATTTACTTATAACTCAAAAGAAATAAAAACTACAACTCGATACATATGACAAAATATGACTCTATATGAATGCCTCTAGCAATGTACCATTATGTGCAATGATCTAGCGTAACATGTATGAAAAATGATGAACGGTGGCTGAGCCACAACTACTATATCAACTATATGATCATGCAAAGCAATATGACAATGAATGCTCAAGTCATCAAACGGAAGTGGTGGAAGTTGCATGGCAATATATCTCAGAATGGCCATAGAAAAGCTATAATAGGTAGGTATGGTGGCTGTTTTGAGGAAGATATAATAAGGCTTATATGTGATAGAGCGTATCATATCACGGGGTTTGGATGCGCCGGCGAAGTTTGCAACGACTCTCGATGTGAGAAAGGGCAATGCACGGTACCGTAGAGGCTAGCAAATTGCAGTAAGGTAAGAGTGCGTATAATCCATGGACTCACATTAGTCATAAAGAACTCATATACTTATTGCAAAAGTTTATTAGCCTCGAAGCAAAGTACTACTACGCATGCCCCTAAGGGGATAGATTGGTAGGAAAAGACCATCGTTTGTCCCCGGCCGCCACTCATAAGGAGGATAATCAATAATGAATCATGCTCCAACATCATAGCATAACAAGAGACTATACGTGCATGCTTTGGGAATCACAAACCTTAACACCAATATTCTTTCTAACCACAAATGTTGGGGATATGACTATTGGATATGACCCGCCCAGGAGGGGCCGGGTTATCTCAATGGCGGTTCAACTAAAATAAAGCCCATAAGTATGTTGAAGATAGTGGTTCATGAAGTAGGCTTGTTAAAAGGCCCAAACAAGAAGGCAGCTTAAGGCCCGTAAGTCTAAACCGCCATGTATATGTAACTTGTATTGTAAGGCATGTGAGATAAGTCACCGGGCCGGACACGTTTGTATGAGCCGGCCGGGACTCTGTGAGCCACAGGGCGTCAACCCGTGCATATAAGGGGATGACCCGGCAGCGGGTTAGGGCAAGGAAAACAACAGATCGAAAGCCAGGAAAAGCGTATTCGCTCCCTGGTAATCGGAACCCTAGCAATACCACCTCAAACTTGATTAGCCAATATAAACTCCTCGTGTCCTTCCCGCTTGACCCCTTTAAGCTAACCTCGTCGCCATGGCTCCACAACTAATTAAGTCCTTTCACTAGGACATCTTCCATGACAATTCCACAACAGTTGGCGCCCACCGTGGGGCCCGCACACGATGGTTTTGAGTTCTTGAAGGGCAGCTTCAAAGGGATCAAGGGATACGCTGTGGGCCGGATGACCCAGAGTCGTCGCGGCAAGCTCTACATTGACGATGCAGGCTGGGGCCCCCGAGGTCGGCTCAATTGAGTACGGGTACCGGGTCCCCTTCGGCAGAATCCACGTCTTCATCGGCAAGATCGATGAACGGGACTGAGCGGACATGCGCGACATCATCGAGGCGGCTCGGCGTGCACGACCCGCCCAGGTTCAACCCGCCATGAAGCATGCCTTTGTTGGATTTATCCACGGGGCCGAGTTGGAAGGTTCTGTGTCTGGCGGTGAGACGGCCATCTACTCTGATGGTGAATCGTCCACGGGAGAGACCAACTCAATGTATCAACTGCAAGACGGACGGCTTGGGGGCTGTTCCGATGGTGACAGTATTCTGGACCCCCATGAGCCGCCAAACAGGGTGGCGATTTTCATGGCTGGCACCCAGCCGATTCTCGGTTCTACAGTCGCCGCGGTGATGACTTCCGGTGCAACGGCGGTGACGGCAGCAGGCGCTGGCGGGTCAGCACGCCCACCAGCTGAAGTTTTAAAGGATCTGTTTGAGGACCTGGCGACTCTTATGGGGTTGGAGGTGACCCCAGATAACCAGGAACAACATAAGGTGGATGTGGCTAAACTGCGCAATGAGATAGCGCAAGCCAAGGTAGAACTGGCGATGGAAAACGCTAGGATGGCTGCAGAGCGGGCCATTATGAACGCCCAATCACAGCAGATTCAAGCAGATTCATACCGACTGATGGTGGATCAAAACACTTCAAACGAAGTTTCGAGGAGAAAACACCGGAGTCGTCTGCCCTCGGTTTATGAGTCGAGGCTTCAACACACCCGGAGCGGGGGCCAGTAACCCGCCAATACTAAATCGGATGACTGAAGCGACAGGGGATGGAGTGCTGGTTTAGCTACGCGTGACAGGTTCTCCGCATATGAATAACACCCTGTCTCAGCATGTGGTAACACCGCCGGGTCATTATTCCAACCCTTTAGACAATATGATTGCTGTAGCTACGCGATTGGCGGCTCTGCAAGTTGAGGGCGAGACCCCAACGACGGTTGAAACCCAAAGGGACAGGGAGCTTCTTCAAACAGCTTTGGTACAGCAGCAGGCTTATTCCTATAGTCGTGACCGGATTCATTTGACCCCTCGTCCAAGCCGGAGTTACAGTAGGCACATTGACTCGCCAGCAGTCTCGAGTACTGAGCACCACCGTAACCAACCTCATCGACATGACCCGACGCGCAATGGTGCCAATGCGCATGATTTGGTGGACCAGGGCAGGGCGCTCCGAGAGGCCGAGCTGGCGGCTCATCAGCACATGCCGGTTTACCCGACGGCTTCAATTGAGGCGGGTGTAACTTCTAGAGCTTTGGGGGTGCCGTGTTTAACAGCGGCTCTATGAAACGAGCGTCTGCCCAAGGACTTCATAGGCCCTCGTAAGGTGCCTAATTACATAGCAGATCAACCCCCTGAGGCTTGGGTGTCTCACATGAGATGGCTATGGAGATGATGGATGTTAGTGAGGCTGCATACGCTAAGTACTTCACCATGATGCTGGAAGGTACGGCTCATACCTGGTCGACGGGGCTGCAGGCCAACTCCATCGGATCATGGGCAGAGGTGAAGGCCCAGTTTATCCAGAATTTCAAAGATACGTGCAAGCAGCCTATGTCGATCGTGGATTTGGTTTCTTGTGTCCAAGCTGAGGGCGAGTCAACGACCAGCTGGGTGCGCTGGGTCTCGACTATCATACATTCTTCAGATAATATCAACGTCGGCTCAGCGGTTTTAATGTTGGATAAAAACCACCGTTTCCTTCCACTCAAGCAGAAGCTTGGGCAGCTTAACCGTCATTACAACTATATGGGGGAGCTCATGTCAGCTCTTGTCAAGTATGCCGACTCCAATAGTACCAAGGACCCCGACTCTGAAGATGAAAGATCGGGAAAGAGAAATAAGAGTGGCGGTATGAGGGGACAGCAGTACAACCCAGCCAATGAGGGTGGAAACGGTAAGCGCAAAGCTAATGATTTTGTGGCTAACACTAGTAACTAGCGTCGTAAGGGGAGGCTGGCTCAAGGGACAAAATTTGACCTTGAGGCAATACTAAACCAGCCATGTCTGAAGCACGGAATGGAGCAGAAACCGGCTACCCATCTGTGGAAGGATTGCAGTATCATGAGACACTTTAGGGAGTCCTTCTAGCACAACCATGGCCCGAACGACGGTTCAGGGTCCGGCTCTCATGGTCCGGGTCATGGAGGTGGCGGTTCAAATTCCGGGTTTCAAGGCCAAGGCAACCAGGGTGGCTACCACCAGCAGAATAATCAGGGAAATCAGCAGCAGCAATAGTCTGGTTATCAGAGCAACCCGAAGCAATTGAATAGTGGACAGTACCACGTCTTCACCACCAGCCTGTGTAAGCAGGATCAGAAGCTTCATAAGAGGGAAGTGAATGTTGTTGATCCGGCAGTGCCACGTTATTTACGGTGGTCAGAACAACCTATTGTGTGGAGTCGTGAGGATCATCCGCCTCGGGTTGATAATTCGGGTCACCTGGCCCTGGTGGTGGCGCCTCGGGTTGGGGGCTATAAATTTACTAAGGTACTCATGGGTGGAGGCAGCAGCATTAATATACTTTATTATGAAACCTTCCGTCACATGGGACTGACTGACAAAAATCTTAAGCCATCAAACACTGTGTTCCATGGTGTGGTGCCGGGTAAGTCAGCATATCCAGTGGGTAAGATATCTTTGAAAGTTCCCTTTGGAGATGAACATGATTCCAGATCTGAAACTCTGGCCTTCAAAGTAGTCAAGATCAAGAGCCCTTATCATGCTCTGTTTGGGCGGGCGGCTTATGCTAAATTCATGGCAAGGCCTTGTTATGTCTACTTGCAGCTTAAGATGCCGGGTTACAAGGGCACCATCACAGTGCATGGGAGTCGCAAGGTGGCCCTAGAGTGTGAAGAAGGTGATGCTGCCTATGCTGAATCTGTTTGTGCAACAGAGGAGCTAAAATTTTACAAAGATAATGTTGACCCGGCAAACATGACGTCCTTGAAAAAAGCCAACCACAGAGCATGATCCTTCGTTAAAGTTTAAGTCGGCAGATGACACTAAGTTGGTTGATTTTGTTCCTGGTGACTCGTCTAAGTAGTTCAGCATCAATGCCAATCTGGATCCAAAATAGGAAAGCGCGCTCATCGAGTTCATTCGTGAGAATCGGGACATCTTTGCATGGAAGCCTTCAGACATGCCGGGTGTACCGAGGGAAC
This sequence comes from Aegilops longissima, assembly GCA_021605205.1. Lineage (NCBI taxonomy): Eukaryota > Viridiplantae > Streptophyta > Magnoliopsida > Poales > Poaceae > Aegilops > Aegilops longissima. The sequence continues at coordinate 597,600,586 of CM038678.1, read as the reverse complement.
TCGCTGAGCACACTCTTAATATTGATTCGAAATTTAAGGTGGTCAAGCAATTCCTTCGTCGTTTTAACGAGGAGAGGCGGAAGGCCATTGGTGAAGAAGTGGCCCGGCTCTTAGCAGCTGGGTTTATCGTTGAAGTTTTTCATCCTGAGTGGTCGGCTAACCCAGTGTTGGTGCTTAAGAAGAATGGCACTTGGCGGATGTGTGTGGACTACACGGACTTAAACAAGGCTTGTCCGGCTGATCCGTTTTCTCTCCCTCGTACTGATCAAATCATTGATGCTACGACGGGTTGTGAGTGTTTGTGTTTTTTGGATGCTTATTCTGGTTATCATCAGATCAAAATGGAAGTTAAGGACCAGGAGAAGACAGCTTTCATTACTCCATTTGGAGCCTTCTGCTATGTGTCTATGCCTTTTGGGCTCAAGAGTGCCCAGGCAACTTACCAGCAGTGTGTGCAGAATTGCCTTCACAATCAGATCGGGCGTAATGTTCATGATTATGTAGATGACATTGTGGTAAAATCCAGAAAGAAGGAGAACCTGATTGATGATTTGAAGGAGACATTTGACAATCTCCGGGTGTATAAGATGATGCTTAACCCGGCCAAGTGTGTTTTTATTGTGCCGGCGGGCAAGCTTTTGGGTTTCTTGGTTTCAAACCTAGGTATCGAAGCTAACCCGGAAAAATTAAGGCCATTACTTCCCTGGCTAAGCCAACGTGTGTTAATGACGTCCAACACTTGGCGGGTCGGATAGCGGCTTTGAGTCGGTTCATAAGCCGCCTGGGAGAAAAGGCTATTCCTCTATATCAGATAATGAAGAAGACAGATAATTTCGTCTGGAGTGATGCGGCTAATGAGGCGTTCGAGGCGCTTAAGAAGCAACTGGCTGAGCTACCGGTTCTTGCTACTCCTATTGATAAGGAGACTGTTGTTATATGTGGCTGCCAATGGCCGGGCCGTCAGTGTAGCTATTGTGGTGGAAAGGAAAGAGGCAGGCAAGGAGTACCCGGTTCAACGGCCGGTTTACTACATCAGTGAGGTACTTATTGAGTCCAAGCTGAGGTATCCGCACTGGCAGAAGCTTGTGTATGGGGTCTTCATGGCAAGTCGTAAGCTTAAGCGATATTTTCTGGGTCACCCCATTACTGTGGTTAGCTCTGCTCCTTTAGGGGGACATCATCCAAAACAGAGAAGCCACAAGTCGGGTCGCCAAGTGGGCAATTGAGCTTGGACCCCATGGTTTGAAGTATGTGCCTCGTACGGCCATTAAGTCACAAGCACTCGTGGAGTTTATCAATGATTGGACAGAATTGCAGACACCTGAGGAAAAGCCGGACAATACATACTGGACTATTCACTTTGATGGGTCCAGGCAGTTGGAAGGCTCGGGGGCTGGAGTTGTCTTGACTTCCCCACAAGGTGACAAATTTTCTTATGTTCTATGATTAATGTTCCCCTGTACTAATAATGCAGCTGAGTACGAGGCTTTTCTCCATGGTCTTCGGATGGCTAAGGATATGAACTTAAGCCGGGTGAGATGCTTCGGCGATTCGGATCTCGTAGCTCAGGAAGTTTCTGGTACTTGGGATTCTAAGGATCCTCTCATGGTGGCTTATCGTCGAGAGGTTGATGCCATTGCGGGTCATTTTAAGGGTTACCAAGTTGAGCATATTGACCATAGGAAAAATGAGGCGACCGACACTTTGAGCCGGTTGGGATCTCAGCGTAAGCCGGTGCCACCCAAAACGTTCCTGGATGTTCTGCTCAACCCTTCTGTCAAATTACCTACTAAGGAGGATCTTGCTGTTCCTGACCCGGAAGCGCAACTGGTGGAGGCTCTTCGTGCTATTCCTGATTGGATAGTGTCGTATTTGGCTTACATTACCCGGGGCGAGTTACCTGAGGATGAGATTTTAGCCAGACAGATAACCCGACGGTCTAAGTCAATGACGATTGTTAATGGAGAGTTACACCATCGCAGTGTCACAGGGGCGTTTAAACATTGTGTTTCTCCTGAAGAAGGCTGTGAGATTCTGCGGGAGATTCATGAAGGTGATTGTGGTCATCATGCTAGCTCTAAATCTCTCGTAGCCAAGGCTTTTCATCACGGTTTTTATTGGTTGACGGCTCATGCTGATGCTGAGGATTTAGTCAGTAAATGTGACGGTTGTCAGAAGTTTTCATGACGAGCTCATGTTCTGGCTCAAGAGTTGAGGATGATTCCAATTACTTGGTCGTTTGCGACTTGGGGGCTTGATATGGTTGGGCCTTTCAAGAGGTCCAAGGATAAGAAGACCCACCTTTTGGTGGCAGTTGATAAGTTTACTAAGTGGGTTGAAGCAGAGCCGGTCAGTAAGTGTGATGCAGCAACGGTGGTTCAATTCATCAAGAAGGTGATCTTCTATTTTGGCTTTCCACATAGCACTATAAAAGATAATGGTACTAATCTCTCTAAGGGCGCTATGAAAGAATTTTGTCAACGGGAGCATATTAGGCTTGACGTTTCCTCTGTAGCTCACCCTCAGTCCAATGGTCAAGCGGAACGAGCTAATCAAGAGATTCTGCGAGGTATCAAGCCCCGGCTTATGGTTCCTTTGCAAAGAACGCCGGGGTGTTGGGTGGAGGAGTTGCCTTCTGTGTTATGGAGTATCAATAAAACCCCCAACAGGTCTACGGGTTACACACCTTTTTATGGTTTATGGGGCAGAGGCGGTTCTCTCTAGTGACATCCGTCACGATTCACCCCGTGTGGCGGCTTATGTTGAAGTTGGTAATGAAAAGGCACATCAGGATGCACTTGACTTGTTGGATGAGGAGCGTGACCTCGCGGTGGCTCGTCCGGCAATCTATTAGCAAGACCTAAGTTGTTATCACAGCCGCCGGGTCAAAACCAGAACTTTTCAAGAAGGTGACTTGGTGCTCCGGCTTATCCAGGATCAAACTGATATGCCTAAATTATCCCCACCTTGGGAAGGACCTTTTGTGGTCAGCAAGAATCTGCATAATGGGTCATACTACCTTATTGACGTTCGAGACCACAAGGACTCACGCAAATCAGAGGAGGAGACTTGTCGGCCGTGGAATATTGCTCATCTTAGTCCCTACTATACTTGAGCCACCGGCTCTCATGATATACATAGTCTGATGATGTATATATTATAAACAGTATAATAAAGTCGGCATCCCTAATAATTCAGGGCCTTTGTCATTTCACTTCTTCGAAGCTGAGTCTTTATCATCGTCTTACATATTCAGTTAAGAGGCTTAATGCCCAAATTACAGGGATCAAAGAGAGTTGGATGCATCGCACAGCTCAAACATAGGTCCCTGACGAGCACAACTTGCAAGTATGTCACTTGGGGGCTTCCTGTTCAAACATAGGTGTATTCACCAAAGAGAACATAGTGTTACTACCCTCTTGACTAGGTTATCTTGTTCAAACATAGGTGTATTCACCAAAGAGGACATAACCTTTCAGGGTCATCCTACCTGTATACCAGCTGCTTCAACTCCATCAGGTAATCCTGATTGACCCGCCGAACTCTTAACAATCAATCATTTACGGTGTATTCACCAAAGATCCTGAGCTTGTTAAGGTTAAAATGCCAGTTTGTCATGTGAGAGCACGGCTTACAGATAGTCAGGATAGATCCAGGCTTCATAAGCCGCCTTCCTTGAAACTTGGATAAATAGGCCTGTGATGCATGCTGCTACTCTGACTCCGCGTACTCCTGATAAGTCTATCTTTAAATAAGACCTGAACTTATCTGGGTTCAAATGTCGATTGGGTACTATGAGTGCCGGCTCACAGCAAGCGCGTACCTTCCAGTGGCCATCAGGCTAGTTTCATTGAAGAAGAAACTTTGGCTTGGCGGCCTGCAAAAGCCTCGAATTTTTTGATTTCTTATTTATTTTCTTTATATGATCTCTTTTTTGCCATCTGGTTTTTACAAATCGGGCCAAGCTGCCCTACTTATGGCTCCTATTTGAAGCATATTTTGGTTCTCTACAACCCGCCAGGATGACAGACTCTGAGTCGCTAGAGCATAATGCTCTTATGTTTGGAGTCCTAGCTCTACAAACTTTAACTGTGTAAAGCTGGTAAGCCGACAGTTTAAGCCTACACCACAGGTACGATATTTTATTATGTCAACATTATGGTTAGACTGGCCATGGTTATGGACTATTTGTCCCTAGTGGCTTCAATTGGGTATCATGACCCGCCCGGCGGTAAGCCGCCAGGGTGTTTGTGATTTGTTTGTGTGCAGGAGAATTATCAAATCTGATCTGCATAAGTCAGTACTATCATAAGAATAAAATGATAGTTTCTCAAATTGGCGGATCAGCAGTATTGTGCAAAACAGAAATGTGCACGATGGCACGGCAGATTCAAGTTTTACTACCCTATTACATGACTCTGTGAGCCAAACAAGATCAAGTGTTTTCAAAAATGTCAAGTATAAACCACCCAGTGGTTCACTCTTCTTGGCCTCGCTGACTTGAGGCTTCTGGATCATCCCTTTCCTGTTCTTCGCCCTCTTCTGCTATCTGGAAGTTGGTGATGACCAATCGATGCCACATAAAGCTTGAAATTCAGCTTCATCATTTATAAGTTCAGACGGCTCAACTTCAGGGGCAAAAGTATGCTTACAGATTGGAGGGATCAGATCCATCACTCTATAAGCCGGCGTAGGCATCTTCTGATTTTCCTTGTTATAAGTCGGATGGTACTTTGAAAGGTCCGAGTCATTGGCAATCTGAGTTGCCATTGGACGTATTTCTTTCACACAAGCCACAAAGTCCTTTTGGTCAAACGGAGTACCATCCTCTTTTAAACTTGGGTATCCAGTGGCTACATCAGCCGGGTCTAGTTCTGGTACCCATGCTTTAGCTCGGCTCAAAGTTGTCACGATGCAGGCTCTTGCAGATGATCGCTTCATCTCGTCAATCCTAGCAGGCAGCACAGAAAGTTTTTTCAAGACATCTACCAAGAGAGTAGGTGCTTGATTTGTTGGAGAAATTGTGGCCAGTACACGCTGAGCTCCAGTGTATAGCTGTTCAACAAGTGTGTAAACAGCTTTGAGTTTCACAAGCATGTCTTGGTGAAGATTGCTGCTCCTGGGACCTGAATAAGTCATAAGTTGGTTAGAGGCGGTTTATACTATTAACGAAAAAGATTCACTTTTGATACTTAAGAAGACGACTCACCAAAGATAGCAGAAACCATCTGGGATACACGGTGTTTTAAACCGGTGAGCTCAGTGGTCACCTCTTGAAGAGTCGCCTCAACTTTTTCAGCTTGCTGTGTTAAAGCAGTTTTTTCTTCAGCCCAAGTGTTTCTTTCCACCTCAAAACTGGTTTTCAGTTTTTCCGTCTCAGATATATTGAATTGAAATTTTGACTCAGCCTTCCGGGTCACAAATTCCTGATTCGCCAACCGGGTCTTTGCATCGGCCAATTGTGATTCAAGTTCAGCAGGGCAGCCTGTATAAAGCATAGAATCATCCACACATTCATGCTAGGGTTACAGGAATATAAGTCCCAAGTCTTTTGCACGCAACAACACTTGGCACTTGGGGGCTAATGCCTGCCGAAATTTTTTCTACATATCAACGGCTCATGTGAATAAGTCCCAACCACTTTGCAAGCAAGAGTACTTGGAACTTGTGGAGTAATGCCTATTGCTCATGTCTCATTACTACTTTATAGTGACCCGGATGTGCTGTAAACAGTTACAGCCGGTTCATGGAGGCTACACAGATAATCTTTCCTCTATAAAAAATGGTGAATAGGACCGGCTCATTCATGCTGATTAAACCGGCCCTTGGGGACTACGGATGCAATGCTAAATTGTTTACACATCCAGTTTAATTCTAACTATGACAACCGGCTTTGGAAGGATTCCAATACATATGTTTACGGTTATTCTAAGTCTACAACCTATTCAATTTTATCATGCCCAATAGACTTGGGGGCTGGCAGGATGTACATAACTTATTTAAGCAGGAGTTCATACCTCATATTTCTGATGCATCTGCTTCACCATGTCGATCTCAACATCACGGCTGGAGTGCACTTGGTTGAGATAGCCAGATAATATTTCACTACTGCTCAATTGCGCATACTGGGAGACATCAAACTTCACTTTCCGCCTTTCAATAGCTTCTTGTTTGGCGGAATGCTTGGCCAAGATAGTTGGATTTCCTGGTTCTGTAAAGCCGGTGCCGGTGATCAGAACGTCATCAGCATGAGTCTCTGACGGCTTAAGCAAGCTTGTGTTGGGGAACGTAGCAGAAATTCAAAATTTTCTACACATCACCAAGATCAATCTATGGAGAATCTAGCAACGAGGGAAGGAGAGTGCATCTAGATACCCTTGTAGATCGCTAAGCGGAAGCGTTCATGAGAACGGGGTTGAAGGAGTCGTACTCGTCGTGATTCAAATCACCGATGATCCTAGTGCCGAACGGACAGCACCTCCGCGTTCAACACACGTACAGCCCGGTGGCGTCTCCCATGCCTTGATCCAGCAAGGAGAGAGGAGAGGTTGAGAAGACTCCATCCATCAGCAACACAGCGGCATGGTGGTGGTGGAGGAGCATGGCAATCCCAGAGGGCCGCCAAGCACCAAGGGAGAGGAGGAGGAGGAGAGGCGGGGCTGCACCGGGAGGAGAAGTTCTCATGTGTGTTGGGCAGCCCAAAACCTCAAGTATATATAGGGGAAAGGGGCTGCGCCCCTTTAGGGTTTCCACCCCAGGGGTGCGGCCAGCCCTAGATGGGACTTGGGGCGGCCAGAGGGGAGGAGTGCCTCCCAAGTCAAGTGGAGGCCCTCCCCTTAGGGTTTCCCCCTCCCATGCGCATGGGCCTTGGGGGCTGGTGCCCTGGCCCATTAAGGCTAGGGCGCCCCCTACAACCCATGCTACTGTATTGGACGTGGTGGAACAATTTCCGGACCTCCGGACCCCTCCGAATCCTCCGGAACCTTCCGAAGCTTCCGGTACAATACGAAAAACCCGAACTTTTTAGGAACCCGAACAACAACTTTCCATATATAAATCTTTACCTCCGGACCATTCCGGAACTCCTCGTGACGTCAGGGATCTCATCAGGGACTCGAACAACATTCGATAACCACATACAAACTTCCTTTATAACCCTAAGCGTCGCCAGAACCTTAAGTGTGTAGACCCTACGGGTTCGGGAGACATGTAGACATGACCGAGGACGTTCTCCGGTCAATAACCAACAGCGGGATCTGGATACCCATGTTGGCTCCCACATGTTCCACGATGATCTCATCGGATGAACCACGATGTCAAGGACTCAATCAATCCCGTATACAATTCCCTTTGTCTAGCGGTATTGTACTTACCCGAGATTCGATCGTCGGTATCCCTATACCTTGTTCAATCTCGTTACCGGCAAGTCTCTTTACTCTTTCCGTAACACATCATCCCGTGATCAACCCCTTGGTCACATTGTGCACATTATGATGATGTCCTACCGAGTGGGCCCAGAGATACCTCTCCGTTTACGGAGTGACAAATCCGATCTCGATTCGTGCCAACCAATGCAGACACTTTCGGAGATACCTGTAATGCACCTTTATAGCCACCCGATTCGTTGTGACGTTTGGTACACCCAAAGCATTCCCACGGTATCAGGGAGTTGCACAATCTCATGGTCTAAGGAAATGATACTTGACATTAGAAAAGCTTTAGCATACTGAACTACGATCTTTGTGCTAGGCTTAGGATTGGGTCTTGTCCATCACATCATTCTCCTAATTATGTGATCCCGTTATCAACGACATCCAATGTCCATGGTCAGAAAGCGTAACCATCTATTGATCAACGAGCTAGTCAACTAGAGGCTTACTAGGGACATGGTGTTGTCTATGTACCCACACATGTATCTGAGTTTCCTATCAATACAATTATAGCATGGATAATAAACGATTATCATGAACAGGGAAATATAATAATAACTAATTTATTATTGCCTCTGGGGCATATTTCCAACAGCTTGATGGTTCAGTGTTCAAGGAGTCGGTGTTGGTATGATCAATGGAGAGATCAGGGATTTCAGGTGGAACGTCCGGGGCAGGTTCTTGCTGTTTTTCAGAAGCTTCGGGTGCAGAGACTTGTTGTTCCGGTTCAACAACTTTAGGAGCCTCAGTTGGCTTGGTCACCTTTGCCTTCTTACTAGGCTTTGCTTGTCCACTGCACGAGTTATGACAAGTCAGTATAGTTGTAAGAATATAAATAAGTACAGTATAAAAGTAATTGTCGTTACCCAGGGGCAGTCTTGAAAGCCGGCAGCTGGGTCTGTGATGAGTCGCCAGAGGAAGAGCGAGAAACCTCCTGGTAGTTTGAATCAGAAGAATTGAGTGGCTGGCGAACGAGACCCGCCAGCAGGTAAAAAGAAGTTAAGTTTGGAAGGACCTCGTTTTGGCGTTTCCGTGGAACTGGAGTATTTGGTAAGCCGGAGGACAATTCTTTGCCTCCGCTATTTCGAGTCTGGCGCCGGTTCTTGTGTTGCTGTTGCTTCAAAAGAAAGTGAGGATCCAAATGAGCTAAGGGGTGTGAAAAGCTTACTTTCCGGGTTACTCGTCGAATTTTCTGTCTTGGCAAAGGTGCTGAGCTGGAGGAAATAATTGTTACCTCTTCTTCAACTGCTTGACTGGCCCCCGTGTCATCCTAAGAGTAATCGATGTCAATAAGATAATTGAAAAAAGAGCCAAGGAAGTCAAGGGCTACCTCCGACTCAGAGGTGTCATCTAGCTCAAGCATTTCAGAGGCACTTGGTTTCTTCTTATGCTTCTTGGTAGTTTTCTTGGCGGCTTTCTTGACAGCCCTGGCCTTTTTGGCGGCTTCATGATCATATTTTGCCTTCCAAAAGTCAGATTTAGCTTGTGGAAGACAGCAAAGTTGAGTTAATACAATATTTGAGTGATGAGATAAAAGTAAAGTAAGTTAGTGTCTCACACCTGGAGGCGGGTTAAGTTTGCAGAAAGGGTTCATGCCCACTTTGTTGTAGTCTTCTGCATCTTCATTCAGAAGGGATTTTGTCATTTCAGTAATTGCATCATCCGTCAAATGCAAGGGGCTGTGGCGTAATGGATCTTTTGTACCGCCTGTATAAGTACACATTAAGCCGGGCCGGCGGCTCAAGGGTATGATTCGCCATGAAACCCAACACCAGACCAAATCAATGCCAGTTAATCCGTTTCCCGGCAAAGCCTTGACCTTCGCAATAGTGGGGGCAAGCTTTTTACGTTCAGCAGTTGAAAGCTTTTCCGGAAGATTATGCTTTGGGTCAAGACGTTCAGCATGATAAGCCGGCAATGGATGCTCGTCAGCCGGAGAGGTATCCTTGCAGTAAAATCACGTCTGCTTCCAATCCTTGGGGTGGCTCGGCAGGCAAGCATAAGGGAAGATGGTATCTCTTCTTCGTTGGATTGAGATTCCGCCAAGTTCCAAGCTGGGCCCGTTCGTGAACTCGTTTTGGTGATTCAGATAGAAAAATTCTCTAAAGAGTTCGACACTGGGCTCCTCTTGCAGATATACTTCGCAGAAGACTTGAAAGTTGCAGATGTTTGACAAGGAATTGGGTCTGATATCTTGAGGGTGGAGTTGAAAGAAGTGCAGAACATCTCGGAAAATTTAGAACCGGGCAGTGAGAAGCCCCGATTCATATGATCAGTAAACACAATGACTTCGTCATCTTTTGGCGGAGGTCTTTCCTCGCCTGGAGCAGGGGTGCGATAATGCATGACATTTTTTGCTCGCAAGTACCCGATTTTGACAAAGTCTTTAAGTGTGCCCTCAGTAACGATGGAGGGAACCCAGTTACATGAAGTGACTGTCTTTGGCGGCATTGTGAACAAAGAAGCCTAAAAGAGAAGAAAGGTTTGCCAGTTTAAGTTAAATCCATTCATTTAAGCCGGGAGTAAAAGGCTACAGTCTATAATCGGAATGGCGGCTTAAATGGGGCCTAATCATATATTGGTAATTATAAGCCGGTGATGTAAGCCGCCATGAAAAGTACGGGTACTCAAGATCTGAGAAGAGCAAATTTTACTAAGTGTTGGGACAAACAGGTTTCATAGATTATAATTATAAAATTGGATCTGCGGCAGTTCAGGAAAAGGAAATAAAATCTAAACTTAAGGTGGCGGCAGCAGAAAAGTGGGGGTGCTTAGATGAGATCTATTACAATGAGGATATAGTCTGATATAAAAAACAAGTGCTAAAACTGCTACCGCGCAAGACCTATGTTGTTTTCAGATCAAAGCTATCCGATCTATGAAGAAGAAGGAGGTGTGGCGATGAACGCCGACGAACAAGGAAACCCTAAAGACAAGTCTATTAAAAGGAAAGGTGAAGGCTTACCGACGCTGATGGACAGCAGAGGGGCGTCGTGGTGTTCTGGTTCGTTTAGGGTGATGCAGCGGCCAGAGTTGAGGCAGTGGATGAAGGTCGACGGCGGCGGAGCTCGGGCGCGCTGGTGCGTTGCGAAGAGAAAGACGAAGACGAGAAGGAAAAGGGGGGAGAATGGAAAGAGGGCCCGTGGCCTTATTTATAGGGCTAAAAAGATAAGTGGCAGGCGCAAGAATCGAGGAGACAAGAAAATGGATATGTAACGGCACGGGCGCCTCGATTTTTGGAAGTTCAGTAAAGGAAAAGATTTATTAAGATTTGGGCCGTGTGTAATATTAATAACAGGTGACGTCACGGCGGGTTGCCGCAATTTTAGGAGATGAGGTCATGGTGGGTTACAAATAACACAGGAAGATGAAGAAGGATTTTTTCTAAGTGTTGAAGATTGACATGAACAAGTTCAAATCAACCTGGGCCTAATGTTGGGGATATGACTATTGGATATGACCCGCCCAGGAGGGGCCGGGTTATCTAATTGGTGGTTCAACTAAAATAAAGCCCGTAAGTATGTTGAAGATAGCGGTTCATGAAGTAGGCTTGTTAAAGGGCCCAAACCTGAAGGCGGCTTAAGGCCGGTAAGTGTAAACCGCCATGTATATGTAACTTGAATTGTAAGTCATGTGAGATAAGTCATCGGGCCGGACATGTTTGTATGAGCCGGTCGGGACTCTGTAAGCCGCAGGGTGTCAACCCGTGTATATAAGGGGACGACCCGGCAGCGGCTTAGGGCTAGGAAAACAACAGGTCGAAAGCCAGGCAAAGCGTATTCGCTCCCTAGTAATCGAAACCCTAGCAATACCACCTCAAACTGGATTAGGCTTTTACCTTCACCGCAAGGGGCGGAACCAGTATAAACTCCTCGTGTCCTTTGTCCCGCTTAACCCCTTTAAGCTAACCTCGCCGCCATGGCTCCACAACTAAGTCCTTTCACTAGGACATCTACCGTGAAAATTCCACGACAACAACCGTTTACTAGTACCTCCCACATATTCCATCTCTATATTGCAAAACTCTTGCAAGGAATCAAACATATCATATTCAGTCATCCATAAGTTTTATGTAGGATTTTATGACTAACCATGCAATTGACCAATTCCTGTTGACTCTCTAAATAGATATAAGTGAAGCATGAGAGTTTAATTCTTTATATAAAATATCATGCTCTAAAAAATATAAGTGAAGCAAAAAGAGCATTTTTCAAACAACGGTTTTCAATGTGAAGAGAAACAGGCAATCCAAACTTCAAATGATATAAGTGAAGCACATGAAGCATTCTATAAAGGCCACACTCAAAAGATATAAGTGAAGTGCAATGAGCATTCTATAAATCAACCATGGACTATCTCATACCAGCATGGTGCATAAGATAAAAATGAAAACTAAAAGCAAAAGATGCTCCAAGATTTGCACATATCGCATGAACGAAACAAAGCCGAAAACATACCGATACTTGTTGAAGAAAGATGGGATGCCTTCCAGGGCATCCCCAAGCTTAGACGCTTGAGTCTCCTTGAATAGTTACTTGGGGTGCCTTGGGCATCCCCAAGCATGAGCTCTTGCCTCTCCTCCTTCTCCTCATATCGAAACCTCCTCGATCTTTGATCACTTCATCCACACAAAACTCAACAGAAAGTTTGGTAAGATTCATTAGTATAATAAACCAAATCACTACTCTAAGTACTGTTGCAAACCAATTCATATTTTGTTTTTTCATTGTAGTTACTGTAATATAACTTTTCCACGGCTTAATCCACTAATATAAATCGATAGATTCATCAAAACAAGCAAAACATTGCATCAAAAACAGAATATGTCTTAAACAGGACAGTCTATAGTAATTTGAACATTCACCATCCCTATGGTACTCCAAAAATTCTGAATAAATTAGGAAAAATAAACAATTTGTATATAAATACAGTGCAAAAAATTTCAGAACCGTTTGACATTCCAGTAAAAAAATGTAAAATTGCGCACTACAGCCAAAGTTTCTGTTTTGCACCGCACAAACCAACAAGCAATCTAAACATCCTAAAGGCAAACCTTGGCACATTATTTTTATAATACAATGGAATTGTACAAGGGGATAATTATTTTGTTGAAAAGTTTCTATAATTAAGATTCACAAAGTTTCCATGGGCATGAACAAAGTTCAAGGACGTCCCCCACTTTCACAATGCTCGTCTATCTCACTTTCACTTTTCTTTTTGTGAAGTTTTAAGTTCCCCTCTATATTTTTTTGTTTTTAAACTATATAAACACACTCAAAATAAATAAATGACTCTCTAAAACTTCTAGGCTGTCTCCCTGGCAGCGCTTTCTTTAAAGCCATTAAGCTAGGCATAAAGTACTCAAGTAATGAATCCACCCGGATACCAAGGTATATCAAAGCCAATTTGAATCAACAATGATTTGGAATTTAGTAGTGAGCACAAAGCAAAATATATCATGCAATGATGAAGTCTAACTCTCTTCCTATGCATCGGCATGTCATACAAGAACAATTCGTGCACATCAAGTAAAGGCCAATACATAGCATAAGCAGTTTCTTGCAATTTTATCGTGTTGGAAATATAGAGAGGTGGAGATATAGTTCCTCTCTCATAATAATTGCAAGTAGGAGCAGCAAGCACATGCATATTATATTCATCAAAATCATCATGTGCAACGGTAAAAGGCAACCCATCAATATAATCCTTAACAAGACCAAACTTCTCCGATATAGTGTAGTTGGGAGAATTCAAAAAGATAATAGGACTATCATGTGTGGGTGCAATAGCAAAAATTTCATTCTTAACATAAGGAACTATAGCAAGTTCATCTCCGTAAACATAATCCATATTGGCATCTTGGCCACAAGCATAGTAAGCATCAAGTTCATCAAAAAGGGATATTTCAAAAGAATCAACGGGATCATAGCAATTATCATAGCATTCATCCTCTAGTAAGAACGAAGGAACATTAAACAATGGATGAGTTGGAGGGTTACTCTCATTAGAAGGCGGGCACGGGTGATCAATCTGGTCTTCTTTCGCTTGTTCTTCGCTCTCCTCATCATCTTTTTCATCCAATGAGCTCACAGTTTCATCAATTCCTTCTTCCATAGACTCCTGCCAAATATTAGTCTCGTCTTGCAAAGTGGAGACTTTCTCAATAAATGCATCAATATCGGAATTGTATTTATAATTATCATAGCAATATTTAAGGATGGAAAAAATTTCTGGTCTATAAACATCATCATCAAAAGCTTCATACTTTTCAAACAAAGATTCAATTTCATAAGCACCCTTAAAAGCAACAAATTATTTTATTCGTTCCACATCATAATAATCATATATACCATTAGCATAAGAAGCCAAGGTTTCATTATCATTAAATTCACATGAAAAAGGAAGATGTGGAGCATTTATCCTAGAGCAACAAGTATAATCATATCTCCGGCATAAATCCCAAGCATACCATTGCAACATTTCAATTTGATCCCATAAAAGTTTTCCCTTTTTAGTCAAGCGATAATCCCTAAAGTATTCACGTTGATCCAACGTTACCCCCATTATCAAGTTGAATGGGGTTTTCTTAGGATTATCAAAGTAGTGCATAATATTTTTCACATAACAAGGATCGAGGGTTTTAGGAGGCTCCCCATCTCCATGAGTAGCAGGTACATCTAATTTTATTGGTGTTTCGTGTTCCATATCCATAACTAAAGATAGAGAACAACTTAAAAAAGAAAATAAAAACTACTTAGTGATAAAGCAAACAAGCACACACGAGAATATTCACCCCACGCTATTGCTCCCCGGCAACGGCGCCAAAAAAAGGTCTTGATAACCCACAAGTATAGGGGATCAATTGTAGCCTTTTTGATAAGTAAGAGTGACGAACCCACAGAGGAGCTAAAGGTAGAATGAATATTCCCTCAAGTTCTATCGACCACCGATACAACTCTACGCACACTTGATGTTTGCCTTACCGGAAACAAGTATGAAACTATTTTACAAGGTTAAAACTACGAGTACTTTGCGAGAATAAAACTATGATTTGTAACATCCCAAATTTTCAATTTGGAATGTTATACATTAGGTCATCATGCATATCATAATTTCTCGCATTTTTCCGATCCTAGAAAATTTCACGCAACTCAAGGACCCTCGGAGAGAGTTGGAAGTTTCATTATTTTCATATGGGATTTCTCAAATTTTGAAAATAGGGTCATTGGATTTATTTAATTATCTTCATAAAGTTTTCCTATAAAAAAATTAAGAGAGGGAATAATATGACTTTCCCAACATTTAGGAAAAATGAAGATTTTATAAATAAATCAAATTTGGTTTTTGAAAGATTTATTTTGCTTAGGCAAAAATGAGCATTAAAAAAAATATGCATGTTTCCGTTTTTAAAGTTCATTTTGTTAGACTCATTTTAGGAGTCGGGAAAATTATTTTATTAAAATCGGAGTTCGTTTGGTATTTTTTTAATTAGTTTGGTTTTGTTTTTAAAAAAATAAAATCGCCCCCACTGGGCGAGGCCCACTGCCCATTGCCCGCCCGCCGCCTCCTCTCTCCCTCGCCCGCCTTGGTGGCCGCCCGCCGCCCGCCGCCCTTGCCCCCCAAGGCGCCGCCACCCCCTTCCATAAATACCGGCCGCCCCCCTCTCTCTCGCCGCCGCCCGCCCCCAACCCGAGCCCGCCTTGCCGCCAGGACGCCGCCGCCGTTCTCTCGCCGGGCCGGAGCACCCGCCGAACCCGCCGCCTCCCGAACCCCGCCGGACCCCGCCGCCCGAGCCCGCCGAGCCCCAGCCGTGAAGTCACCGGAGGTAGCCGCCGCCCCGCCCGATCCGGTTTTCCCGATCCGGTTTTTTTTTAAACCCGATCCGGTTTTTTTTTGTGATGTTCGGTTTTTTTTTAAAAAAAAACCCTAGATGGTTTTATTTTTTTTCGGTTTTCTTAATTAACGAGCGTTCACCGAACCGTTCGTTTCAACGAATGTTCGTTGTATTAGTTCTATTAACGAACGTCCGTTATTTAATCCGTTCGTCGTTTTCTTTTAATCAGAATTAATCCGTTATTTTTCTGATTCGATTTCCGATCCGATTTTCAAATCTGTTTTATTTCTTGCTCGTTTATCGAATCGGTGATTCAAGCGCTGGAGTTTAGATTCTGAAACCGCCGTTCGACTAACCTACTTACACAGAGTTTTGCTACTGTAAAATTTTGACCTAGTTTCAGATTGCTAAACCGAGTCGTTCTCTCTCGAGTTTCGACTTTCGATGCTTTATTTGATTCGATTCTTTTGCAACCAGGGTTCTTAAGATGAACTATCTGGTTAGATCTTTTCGAGATTTCCCGTGCATTAGATGAGTACTTATTGTATGCTTGTTGTTTGTGCGTTAGATCACCCCGAGTCGCCGCTTGTTACTTGAATCTCTAGGTCTCGCGGATCATCGACAAGGCAAGTAACACTTGATCATACCTTTTCTACTACCCAGTTTTATTGCATTAGATCAAACCCTCAACACTTGCATGTTTAGGATCTAATTAAATTGTGGGATGGGAAGTAGATTGAGGTAGTACCTATTACTGTTTTATTTATGAAACCTTGGGAGTTACTTCTCGTTTGCTTATTATGCCATGCTATGCTAGTAGGCGTGGATTGGGTGAGTGAATATCCATGACAGGTGTGAGATTGTTAATTAATGGTTTATCTAAGGTGGCAACCTAAACACACATCTGGGTGGATTGAGGCACTGGTTTCCATCGAGGACTTGCTTGTATTTCTTGGACCGCCACCCGGGCTCTAAGGGATCATAAGATTATTCAAGCTGGAAACTTCCGTGTGCAGCCACAAGCCAATTATGGGCTCTGGCGTAGTTGACTAAGTTGTGCGAACTCTTACGGGTAGGCTAGCTGATGTAGGGGATGTAGGTTGGTACGGTCTACCCACATGTAAGGTGCTAAGCGCTTACGAAAGACTATGTCTCGGTCATCCGTTTCTCAAACACCATGTAGTCACGAGAACCAAGCGGAGGCGATCGAGTCTTGTGGGGAAAAGTCGCAAACCTCTGCAGAGTGTATAAACTAATCATGATTAGCCGTGTCCCGGTTATGGACATTTTTAGTATCCGGTAATTGAATATCATGTGAATCTCAACATGTTACTTCTAATAAAAGTTATTGGGTTTTGATGAGTACTTTTTAATTGGGATTGAGGATCTGTCAACCATTCTCAATGTTTAACAACCACCATGATAGTTAAATAAAATTATTCCTTTGATGTAGGGAAAAACTAGCTTTATGCAAATGTAACAGAGAGCCTTACCACCAGCCAAATATGCATGTAGTATAGGCTTATTCCTTCATTGCTCTTTATGTGTTACATTGCCGGCATATTCCATGTCTTGACCCGTTTTCGGGCTGCAACTTTCATGTTGAGACTTTTGAACGACAGTAAGGTGTTAGGTCGTGGTTCTATACTCGATGATGCCGATGGAGTTTATGGACTCACTTACCTTCCAAGCCTTCCATTGTTATTATTAGTTGGCCTTAAGCCATATTATTGTAATAAGTTCCCTTGTGGACAACGATGTAATAAGTGTGTGATTGCTACTCGCTATAAATCCTTCAATCTTGTGTGGTGTCGGCATTCTTGATCCAAGGATGACACCGAGCACGAGACTTGATCCATTGGGGTGCAGTCGCTCAGAGAATGGTATCGAGCACCTGCCGTTTGTGAGGACACGACCACTAAGTTAAAGCCATAGATCACTACTCTCTTCCCATTTTCTAACTCCTCATCTTTTCTACTCTCTTTAGGATGACGGACGAGAAGATCAAGTACACCCAACCAGATGAAGGCACACCTTTTGGATTTCACTTGAAGGAAGTTACCAAGTACACGAACATTGGACTACCA
The DNA here is from genome assembly GCA_021605205.1 of Aegilops longissima. Classification (NCBI taxonomy): domain Eukaryota; kingdom Viridiplantae; phylum Streptophyta; class Magnoliopsida; order Poales; family Poaceae; genus Aegilops; species Aegilops longissima. The sequence continues at coordinate 597,583,235 of CM038678.1, read as the reverse complement.
AGCTTCACCGGAACTTTCAACGCCACTCTGCTGAAGAGGGCTATTTGGAAGATTCACGCTCACATTCGGGAAGGACATTCGCCCCAATCACCAAGCCTATAGATAGTGTTTTGATTGCACCAACTTGGAGTGCAGGAAAGAGCATGGCAGCTCACATCACCATGGGACGCATTGGAGAAGTTTATCAAGAAGACCTCAAGGACACCATCTACCAGATTTGCGGACGCCGAGATGACAAGCGGGACGTCATCGGCACCAAGAAGGATAGATCCATTGCAGCTTTCATCCGGGAGTTAAATCAGCACATTCGACGCCGGAGAACCAAATGTGCAAGCGACATGTTGGAGTTGCGAGATGACAAAGGAAGGATCATCGAACTGGAAGAAGAACTAAAGACTACACGCAAGGACTACATGGGCGAGATCGTAGCTCGGCAAGACACAATAACGATCTTAAGTACGAGATCGAAGAACTCAAGAAGAATTTGGCGCTCGGGAATGAAGACCGGTATGTCGAATACCCAGCGACTACATCAACATCGGCGACACCGATTCGGATCCAAGTGAACCCGACTTTGAAGATGAAGCTGGAGCAGACATCATGGAGTCTTCCACCGGTTCAAATTAGTAGAAGTCCCCCACATATTAGTAGTATTCCCTCCATGTAAACATTATAGTACACGCACCTTTTGCGATAGTTAGATCGTTGTAAGCCCTTGTTTGAATGAAGTGATGTTGTGTGCATTTGCTCATGTGCATTTGGGTAGTGATTCCCCTTAGACCTCATTCTATTCTAAATCACTCTTCTTTTCTAAACCCATCAGATGCCTCCGAGACGCGACCCCGGATTCGTTTTCCGCTTGAGATCACCCAATTGATCCAAAGCAGAGAACACCTGATTCAAACATTGGTGCGTAACGTGGCAACAACAACAACAACAACAACCCACCACCACCACCACCACCGCGGATCATCGACTTGTTTCCTTAGATGAACCCGCGGTGTATTCGATAGCACCGAGCGATTGTAGCAGATGGTGGCTCCGCAAGATAGGAAGGAGTTGACCACTGCGGGATGCAGATGGTGAAAGAGTGAAGTTTGCAGCACATCAGCTTGAAGGACCCGCAGCGACATGGTGGGAGAATTTCACACCACTTACCCGTAGAAAGCTGTCACATGGGATCAATTTCAGCAAGCTTTTCGACTTGCCCATGTTTCAGCAGGAGCCATGGCCATGAAGAAGCGTGAGTTTCGCAACTTACGCCAAGGAGGAAGGACTGTTGGCGATCGTGGATGACTTTAGTAAATTAGCACGTTATGCCCCGGATAGCGTTACTGAGATCTTGCTAAGCAGGAGAAGTTTCTAGAAGGACTGAATGATGAGTTCACATGCCGTTGATGGTAGCAAGTTTCAACAACTACCAGGAGTTGGTAGACCGAGCCCTCATGATTGAAGGAAAGCAGCAGAAAATTGAGAACCGCAAGAGGAAGTATGGGCAAGGGAAGTATAACTCTGGAGCCCAGCTGAAGCCTCGTTATACCCCTAAATCAGGAATTCAGTTTCAGCATACCCATGGAGGAGGTAATTCGCACAACCATAATGGCACCAAGAATGGGAGCGGGAATGGAGGAAGCAGCGGACGAAACGCACCAACCCGTCAACACCATCCAAAGTAGACTGAGTCATATTACTTGCTTTAAGTGCCGCAAGATGGGCATTATGCCAATGACTATCGAAGACCAGAATGGAAATGGCAATGGAAGCTCGGAAAGAAGCCCAACCCTTTCAACAGGGGACAGGTGAACCACATTGATGTGGAGGAGGTTGAAGATCAGCCCGATCGCGATGTCGGTAAGTTTTGGTTAAGTCATTTCTGCAGTTGTTCTTTTCGATCTTGGTGCATCGCATTCATACATATCAAGGGATTTGTGGATAAGTACAAGTTACCGACCCAAGCCCTTAGGTCACCCATGCTAGTAACCTCACCGGAGCAGAATACATGGCTAGTAAATGGTGTGATCGGCGCCATTAAGGATTGGACACTATGTTTTCCCCTCGGACCTAATAGTTCTAGAATCCCAAGGATTGGATGTGATATTAGGAATGGATTGGTTATCAAAGTATGGAGGAAACATAGATTGCACCACAAAGTCAATTTTCTCACCACACCGAAGGAAGAAGGATCAAGTATGTATCACGGCACGAGCCGAGGAGAGCACAAGTTAATTGCTTATCGGGGTGGTGCGCGGGAAGAAGTACCGATGGTGAAGGATTACCTGATGTATTTCGGAAGAGTTGCCGGGAATGCCACGGATAGAGATATTGAGTTTTGATCGAGCTGTTGCGAGAACAGGCCCGATATCGAAGCGACCGTCTGAGTTGCCCGCAAAGGATTTGGCGGAAATCAAGAAGCAGATTAAGGAACTATTGGATAAAGGTTTTATCGCCCAAGTTCTTCACCTTGGGGATCACCCGTTTTGTTAGTGGAGAAGAAGGATGGATCTTTGAGAATGGTTGTTGATTATCGTGGATTGAATGAAGTAACAATCAAGAACAAGTACCCACTACCTATGATAAATGATCTGTTTGATCGTTTGCAAGGAGCCAAAGTGTTTTCCAAGATCGACTTGCGATCAGGGTACCATCAGTTGAAGATTCGGGAGCAAGATATACCCAAGACAGCATTTACCACGAGATATGGACTATGAGTATACCGTTATGTCATTTGGACTGACTAACGCGCCAGCCTATTTCATGAACCTGATGAACAAAGTGTTTATGGAGTTTTTGGATAAGTTTGTCGTGGTGTTCATTGATGACATTTTGATTTTCTCGAAGAATGAAGAGGAACACAAGGAACATTTGCGATTGGTTTTGGAGAAACTGAGGGAACACCAGTTGTATGCCAAGTTCAGCAAATGTGAGTTTTGGCTAAAGGAAGTTGGATTTCTCGGACATGTTATATCCGGAGAAGGAATAGCAGTTGACCCCACAAAGGTTGAGACCGTAACCAAATGGGAAGCACCAACGACAGTTGGGGAGATTCGGAGTTTTCTTGGACTCGCAGGATACTACCGAAGATTCATTGAGAATTTCTCAAGAATTGCCAAGCCTATGACTGAATTGTTGAAGAAAGAAAACAAATTCATATGGACTGAGGACTGTGAGGCAAGTTTTCAGGAGTTAAAGAAAAGATTGGTTACCTCACCAGTTTTGATATTGCCAGACCAGGCTAAGGACTATGAGGTGTATTGCGACGCTTCACGTCGAGGACTTGGAGCAGTGCTTATGCAGGAAGGAAGAGTTGTTTCGTATGCTTCACGACAACTTAAGCCCCATGAGTTGAATTATGCCACTCATGATTTGGAGTTAGCAACCGTTGTGCATGCCTTGAAGACATGGAGACATTTTCTCATTGGAAATCATTGTGAAGTATATACGGATCACAAGAGTTTGAAGTACATCTTCACACAGAAGGAATTGAATCTCAGACAAAGGAGATGGTTAGAACTTATCAAGGATTATGATATGAGATTGCATTATCACCGGAAAGGCTAATGTCGTAGCAGAGCGCATTGAGCCGTAAGAGCCACGTAAATACCCTAATGATGGGAGGAATACCCAATGAGTTAGCCGAGGACCTTGAGAGCTATGTTTGGAAATAGTTCGAGAGGCTATGTAGCAGCATTGGAGATTCGATCGACAGCGATGGACAAAATCGAGAAGCCCAAAAGGCGGATAAGGAAGTTGCCTCTATAAAGGAGAAATTGAGCAAAGGAAAAGCTAAAGGATTTCGTGAGGATGAGCACGATACCCTATGGTTTGAAGACCGTGTTTATGTGCCCAATGACCCAGAGATCAGGAAGTTGATTTTACAAGAAGCCCATGATTCACCCTATTCGATTCACCCAGGAAATACCAAGATGTATTTGGATTTGAAGAATATTTTCTGGTGGACCGGAATGAAGAAGGATATTGCGGAGTATGTAGCAGTTTGTGACGTATGTCAGAAAGTAAAGGCAGAGCATCAAAAGCCAGCAGGATTGTTACAACCATTGCCGATACCCGAATGGAAGTGGGATAAACTAGGCATGGATTCCATTACAGGTTTGCCTAAGACTCGTTCAGGATATGACTCGATTTGGGTTATAGTCGACCGCTTGACGAAGGTAGCTCATTTCATTCCAGTCAAGACTACCTATAGCAGTGCTAAGTTGGCAAAGATATACATGACCAGAATTGTGTGTTTACACGGAGTTCCGAGGAGCATCGTATCGGATAGAGGAACCCAGTTTACCTCAAAATTTTGGAACCAGTTGCACGAAACATTGGGAACTAGATTAGAATTGAGACAGCTTTCCACCCGAGACCGATGGATGAGGCGAGAGAGTCAATCAGATTTTGGAGGATATGCTGAGAGCTTGTGCACTAGATTATGGATCTAGTTGGGATGATAATTTGCCGTATGCAGAATTTTCCTACAACAACAGTTACCAAACCAGCTTGAAGATGGCACCTTTTGAGGCTCTGTATGGAAGAAGGTGCAGGACACCGTTGTCATGGGACGAAACTGGAGATCGTCAGTTGTTTGGACCAGATTTGATTAAGGAGTCGGAACAGAAGGTTAAGTTGATTCGAGACAGGCTCAAGGTAGCCCAATCCAGACAAAAGAGCTATGCCGATTCAAAGCGCAAAGCGATTGAGTATGAAGTTGGAGATAGAGTATATCTTAGAGTATCCCCGCTTCGAGGAGTTAAGCGTTTTGGAGTTAAAGGAAAGTTAGCACCACGTTTCGTTGGACCGTATAAGATTTTGCAACGCATGGGAGAAGTTGCTTATAAGTTGGAATTACCAGAAGGACTGTCAGGAGTTCATGATGTATTCCATGTTTCTCAGTTGAAGAAATGTCACCCCGAGATAGCAGAGGTACCGTTAAGAGACACAATGCCACTGGAAGCAATTCAGTTGAAGGATGACTTGACATATGAGGAAAAACCGGTTAAGATTCTCGATTATGCCAGCAGAGTTACCCGCAGCAAGGTTATCAAGTTTTGCAAAGTTCGGTGGAGCCACCACACCGAGGATGAAGCCACAGGAAAGAGAGGAAGTTTTGCTCAAGGACCACCCTCACCTATTTTCTAGCCAACCCGAATCTCGAGGGCGAGATTCATCTTAAGGGGGTAGGTTTGTAACATCCCAAATTTTCAATTTGGAATGTTATACATTAGGTCATCATGCATATCATAATTTCTCGCATTTTTCCGATCCTAGAAAATTTCACGCAACTCAAGGACCCTCGGAGAGAGTTGGAAGTTTCATTATTTTCATATGGGATTTCTCAAATTTTGAAAATAGGGTCATTGGATTTATTTAATTATCTTCATAAAGTTTTCCTATAAAAAATTAAGAGAGGGAATAATATGACTTTCCCAACATTTAGGAAAAATGAAGATTTTATAAATAAATCAAATTTGGTTTTGAAAGATTTATTTTGCTTAGGCAAAATGAGCATTTAAAAAATATGCATGTTTGCCGTTTTTAAAGTTCATTTTGTTCGACTCATTTTAGGAGTCGGGAAAATTATTTTATTAAAATCGGAGTTCGTTTGGTATTTTTAAATTCGTTTGGTTTTGTTTTAAAAAAATCGCCCCTTCGGGCCGAGGCCCAGCCTGCCCAGCCTTGACCCGCCTCCTCTCTCTCCTCACAGACGCCCGCTGCTGGCGTTCCCGCCGCCGCTCGTGTCGGTTGGGACACGAGGCCGCCGCCCTTGCCCCTCCCCCAGGCGCCGCCACCCCCCTTCCATAAATACGGCCCCCCCCCTCTCTCTCACCGCCGCCCGCCCCAACCCGAGCCCGCCGCGCAAGGACGCCGCCGCCGCCGTTCCTCGCCGTCCGAGCACCCGCCGACCCCGCCGCCCCTCCCGAACCCCGCCGGACCCCGCCGCCCCGGAGCCCCGCCGGAGCCCCCGCCGGCGAAGTCACCGGAGGTAGCCGCCGCCCCGCCCGATCCGGTTTTTTTTTAAAACCCGATCCGGTTTTTTTTTGTGATGTTCGGTTTTTTTTAAAAAAAAACCCTAGATGGTTTTATTTTTTTTTTTTGGTTTTCTTAATTAACGAACGTTCACCGAACCGTTCGTTTCATCGAATGTGTTCATTGGATTAGTTCTGTTAACGAACGTCCGTTATTTAATCCGTTCGTCGTTTTCTTTTAATCGGAATTAATCCGTTATTTTTCTGATTCGATTTCCGATCCGATTTTCAAATCTGTTTTATTTCTTGCTCGTTTATCGGAATCGGTGATTCAAGCGCTGGAGTTTCGTATTCTGAAACCGCCGTTCGACTAACCTACTTACACAGAGTTTTGCTACTGTAAAATTTTGACCTAGTTTCAGATTGCTAAACCGAGTCGTTCTCTCTCGAGTTTCGACTTTCGATGCTTTATTTGATTCGATTCTTTTGCAACCAGGGTTCTTAAGATGAACTATCTGGTTAGATCTTTTTCGAGATTTCCCCGTGCATTAGATGAGTACTTATTGTATGCTTGTTGTTTGTCTGCGTTAGATCACCCGGAGTGCGCCGCTTGTTACTTCGAATCTCTAGGTCTCTCGGATCATCAGCAAGGCAAGTAACACTTGATCATACCTTTTCTACTACTCAGTTTTATTGCATTAGATCAAACCCTCAACACTTGCATGTTTAGGATCTAATTAAATTGTGGGATGGGAAGTAGATTGAGGTAGTACCTATTACCTGTTTTATTTATGAAACCTTGGGAGTTACTTCTACGTTTGCTTATTATGCCATGCTATGCTAGTAGACGTGGATTGGGTGAGTGAATATCCATGACAGATGTGAGATTGTTAATTAATGGTTTATCTAAGGTGGCAACCTAAACACACATCTGGGTGGATTGAGGCACTGGTTTCCATCAGACTTGCTTGTATTTCTTGGACCGCCACCTGGGCTCTAAGGGATCATAAGATTATTCAAGCTGGAAACTTCCGTGTGCAGCCACAAGCCAATTATGGGCTCTGGCGTAGTTGACTAAGTTGTGCGAACTCTTACAGGTAGGCTAGCTGATGTAGGGGATGTAGGTTGGTACGGTCTACCCACATGTAAGGTGCTAGCGCTTACGAAGACTATGTCTCGGTCATCCGTTTCTCAAACACCATGTAGTGCGAGAACCAAGCGGAGGCGATCGAGTCTTGTGGGGAAAAGTGCGCAAACCTCTGCAGAGTGTATAAACTAATCATGATTAGCCGTGTCCCCGGTTATGGACATTTTGAGTATCTGGTAATTGAATATCATGTGAATCTCAACATGTTACTTCTAATAAAAGTTATTGGGTTTTGATGAGTACTTTTTAATTGGGATTGAGGATGCTGTCAACCATTCTCAATGTTTAACAACCACCATGATAGTTAAATAAAATTATTCCTTTGATGTAGGGAAAAACTAGCTTTATGCAAATGTAACCGTAGAGCCTTACCACCAGCCAAATATGCATGTAGTATAGGCTTATTCCTTCATTGCTCTTTATGTGTTACATTGCCAGCATATTCCATGTGTTGACCCGTTTTGGCTGCAACTTTCACGTTGCACTTTTGAACGACAGTAAGGTGTTAGGTCGTGGTTCTATACTCAGTGATGCCGATGGAGTTGATGGACTCACTTACCTTCCAAGCCTTCCGCTGTTATTATTAGTTGGCCTTAAGCCATATTATTGTAATAAGTTCCCTTGTGGACAACGATGTAATAAGTGTGTGATTGCTACTCTGCTATAAATCCTTCGAAGTACTGTGTGGTGTCAGCATTACTGATCCAGGGATGACACTGACCACAGAGACTTGATCCATTCGGGTCTGCTCGCTACATGATTAAATTGCAAGGTAATAAAAGTGGATAGCTTTTGTCAACAAGAAAGTCTTTTGTTCCTAGGCAATCGATAACAAGTATAATCATTCTTGTAATTTTATATGAGGGAGAGGCATGAGCTAACATACTTTCTCTACTTGCATCATATGCACTTATGATTGGAACTCTAGCAAGCATCCGCAACTACTAAAGATCATTAAGGTCATGAAACCCAACCATAGCATTAAGTATCAAGTCCTCTTTACTCCCATACATCATAGCCCACCTACTCGGGTTTAAGTTTATGTCACTCTCGTAACCCACCGTAAGTGAACCATGAACATATTGCAGCACCCTACAGCGGGGGCCCCTCACATTTGCACGAGACAGAGGGCACCATAGGACAGCACCATAAATAAAATATACAATCATACCAACCAAGATCACGATTAACCCAGATGACAAAACGGATCTACTCAAACATCATAGGATAACCATGGATCATTGGGAAATAATATATGGAGTTGAGCACCATGTTTAAGTAGAGATTACAGCGGGGGAAAGATGTGTTACACCGCTGCATAGAGGGGGAGAAAGTTGGTGTTTACGGTAGCAAGGTTGTTGATGTAGATCGCTGTCACGATCGTTGCCCCGGTGGCACTCCGGCGCCACCGGAAGCAAGGGGGAGAGAGCCCCCCTCCTTCTTCTTCTCCCTTGGCCTCTCCCCTAGATGGGAGGAGGGTTCCCCCTCTGGTCCATGGTATCCATGGCGGCGGAGGGGCAGGAGCCCCTCCGAGATTGGATCTCCCTCTCTGTTCTCTTTTGTTTCACGTTCCCCTGATCTGGCCGAAAACCGTTTCTTATATTCCGGGAGATCCGTAACTCCGATTGTGCTGAGATTTGAACATGATTTTTTCTGGATATAAGCTTCCTTGCGCCCGAAGTAGAGCTCCAACCGACGTTCAAGGAGGGCACAACCCACCACCGCACGCTAGGGGCCTCTGGCGCGCATTGGTGTATTGTGGGCTATGTGGGCCTCCATTTGCGGTGATTCCAACTCTGAAAAATCACAAATATTCCAAAATAAATCTCTGTATTTTTTATATTGCATTTGGACTTCGTTTTATATGGATACTCTGCGATACAAAAAACATGCAGAAAACAGGAACTGGCACTTGGCACTGGATCAATAGGTTAGTCCAATAAATCATATAAAAAGTTGACAAAAGTATGTAAAACTTGTATAAAATTGGCATGAAACAATCAAAATTATAGATATGACGGAGATGTATCAAGTTTCAGCTCATTTGGAGTTGTGTAGAATAGGTGGCCTGGCGTAGCTTTTTTCAGGCCCAGATTTCCAGCTGGCGGAATTCTCCCTCTTGGAATGTACCTTGCAAATTATGAGAGAAAAGGCATTATAATTACTCCAAAAAGCATTATTATGGACAAAAACAATATAAATAACAGTAAGAAAACATGATGCAAAATGGACTTATCAACTCCCCCAAGCTTAGACCTCGCTTGTCCTCAAGCGAAAATCGAAATCGAAAAACATGTCCACATGCTTTGAGAGAGAGGTGTCGATAAAAACAAAATGCGGACATAGAAGCATCATGTTGATTATTATAACAGCAACAAATTTAAACATAACACTTTTATCATAGAACTTTTATCATACACTTCCCATGAATAAGTAACAGTTCATCACACAATCGAAGTATAAAGCAAAAACTCTATTAGAAACCAACGAACTATGTTCTCAGTCAACTTTGCAACTACAATTCATCATCTTTTCAGGAAGGGTCACGTGTCGGAGCCTTTAGGCAAGTCCACATACTCAACCATCATATAGTCTTCTATGATTGCTAACACTCACTCTGTACACATGAGCGAAACGTTTCAACCACACAAAGAAAAAGATAGGGGCTTATAGTTTCGCCTCCCAACATACTCACCTCAAGGGTGATGTCAACAATAATAACTTATGCTATTTATATTCAACTGGACATATGTGCCTAGATCTTTCCTCACCACATGATGCTTGCCAAAGGAGAAAAATAAAAAGGAATAGAAGGAAAACTTTGACTCTTTGCATAAAAGTAAATACATAAAAGGAAAATATAGGCCCTTCGCAGAGGGAAGCAGAGGCTGCCATGCGCTTATTTGTTTGCATGCTCAATCCCTTAGTGCAAAAGAACGTCACGTTACATTGCCCCTTAAGATGAAAACATTTATTATGCAGTCTGTCACTTTTATTCTTTGTCATCCAAGTTCGTGTAACGCTCGATTTTCTCTTACACTAAACAATCTCACACTTTTAGAAGCAATTTTTATTGCCTTTTTGCACCGATGACAACTTACTTGAGGGATCTTGCTCAATCCCTAGGTAGGTATGGTGGACACTTGAAAAAGATTTGGGTTTAAGAGTTTTTGGATGCACAAGTAGTATCTTTACTTAGTGCGGAATTTTTGGTTAGCAAAGGTAGGGGGCAAGCACCACATGTTGAAGGATCTATGACAATATGACTTCTATGTGAATATAAACAAACATAAACCATTACGTTGTCTTCCTTGTCCAATGTCAACAATTTTGGCATATAATATTTTGATGAGGGCTCACAGTCACAAAACATTTCTAGGATAGTATATTTACATGTGAATCTTCCCTTCCCTTATTAATTCTTGCATCATTGACTAATGCTATATTTGTCAATCTCTAATAAAATTTTCTTACTTATACTTTTCCTTATGTGGTGCTATCACCTACCATAGGATTAGTATATGATCTTGTTGATATATTTCCTTTATTTTATTTGCTTCTTTTTCTTTCCCCTTTTTTTATCTGCAACATGAAAGTAAATAAAGTAAAAACTCAAACTAACTTTATTATATAACTTGCACACGATTACAATGATGGATCGCTAAGCAAATTCACAAAGAAAGGATCGAACTAAACTTTATTTCATCTAAAGCAAAAGGATCGAATTAAGATAAGTAAAAGCAAGAAGATAGTGGGATGATACGATACCGGGGCGCCTCCCCCAAGCTTGGCGGAAGCCAAGGGGAGTGCCCATACCCGATACTTAGTTCTCCTTTGGTGGTGAAGAAGCGATCCTATCCTTAAGGATCAAGAGATCCTCCAGCCGACGGATGACGCTGCGGAGATGGATAATATGCTCTTGATGCAGAATATTTTCGCGAGTGAGATACTTATTTTGTATGCGAACTATTTCAATGACACGAAAAGCTTCAATCTCAGCAGGGGTAAGATGAGTAAGGTAAGGCTTAAGGATATCTTCTTCCTCCTTCTCAGCCAGCAACTTGTGCTGCCACCAGGGACGGATCGACGGTAGCTTCTTTGCCCTTGCCTCCCTTGATGGCGTCTGTAAGCTCCTCCCTCTTTGTCTCGATCCTCATCAGCCAAGCATCTTCTTCCACATTGTTGGAGGAGAAGGAAGACATGATGTCAGGCTTGATAAATCTGACCAGACACGGCAAGAAAAGAGAACAGAGGATTTCTTCGCGATACGGTGGTTAACAGGTTCGGGAAGTATATATAGATTTTTTATCTTGGGGGACAAGTACATGGAAGAAAAACGGAGTCCGGAAGGTGTCCCAGGGGGGCACAACCCACCTGGGCGTGCCTGGCGCGCCCTGGTGTCTTGTGCCCACCAGGGGACGCTTCCTGGAAGTTTCTTTATTTCCAAAATTCTAAAATATTCCAAAACTGACAAAAAATATTTTTCCGGATTTTTCGGAGTCCGTTTACTTACCATATCACGTACCTCCTTGTTTTGACGATTCTGGAGTGTTCCGGAAGGACTCTTTTATGTGTTCTTCCGGTGTCAAAGTTTGGATAATATTGCTTTCAACATTAATAGGCGTACCTGAAATATAATGCTTTATTCGTTGTCCATTGACAACCTTCGGGTTAGTACCTTCATAATTATTTATTTTGATGGCTCTAGACCGGTAAACCTCCTCGATGACATATGGGCCTTTCCATTTTGAGAGGAGCTTTCCTGCAAAGAATCTAAAACGAGAGTTGTACAAAAGAACATATTCTCCGACCTTAAACTCACGCTTTTGGATTCTTTTGTCATGCCATCTTTTAACTTTCTCTTTGAATAATTTTGCATTTTCGTAAGCTTGGGTTCTCCATTCATCTAATGAGCTTATATCAAATAACCTCTTTCCACCAGCAAGTTTGAAATCATAGTTGAGTTATTTAACTGCCCAATATGCTTTATGTTCTAACTCAAGAGGCAAATGAAAAGCTTTTCCGTAAACCATTTTATAAGGAGACATACCCACAGGATTTTTATATGCTGTTCTATAAGCCCAAAGTGCATCATCTAATTTCTTAGACCAATTCTTCCTAGACCTATTAACAGTCCTTTGCAAAATTAATTTTATTTCTCTATTGCTAAGCTCAACTTGACCACTAGACTGAGGATGATAGGGTGATGCAATTCTATGGTTGACATCATACTTAGCAAGCATTTTATGAAAAGCACCATGAATAAAGTGGGAACCACCATCAGTCATTAAATATCTAGGGACTCCAAACATTGGGGAAATAACTTCCTTAAGCATTTTAATAAAGGTGTTGTGATCAACACTACTAGTTGGAATAGCTTCTACCCACTTAGTAACATAATCAACAGCAACCAAAATATGTGTATACCCATTAGAGGAAGGAAAAGGTCCCATGTAATCAAATCCCCAAACATCAAATGGTTCAACAGCAAGTGAATAATTCATAGGCATTTCTTGACCCTTACCAATATTACCTATTCTTTGGCATTCATCATAAGATGAGACATACTTACGAGCATCTTTGAAGAGAGTAGGCCAATAAAATCCAGCCTACAATACCTTATGAGCAGTTCTATCTCCAGCATGATGCCCTCCATAAGGTTCGGAGTGACATTTCCGTGGAATTTGTCCCTGTTCATGCTCAGGTACTGTCGGGGAAGCTGATCTGACCCACGAACACCTATCGGACCGGCGGACCGAGCCCCTTCGTTCAGGGGGCGGAGGTCGACGAAGAGCGGATCGAGGCGGCACACGAGCAGTTTACCAAGCAGAGCTCTCCGAGAGATAACACTCCTCTTTGCTGCATGTCTGTGTGTATTGTGTTCTTGCTAGGGAGCGCTGAGTGCTACAAGATACACCAGCTGCTAACGAGACCTAAGCGTGGGTGTTTTCGCCTTGAACCTTCGAACCCCCCTCGCTATGCATGGGCCTCCTTTTATATGCTCAAGGGGTCTCCGACGGTGGCAACGTAGACAAGGGTAAAATGGAAAAAGGATTGCGGTTGGTACAGCTACCTGCGGTATATCATACCTAACCCGACGGCGGGGACAAAGGCATTAAATGCCCGTCACGTCGCCCAAACAAAGGCAAACAGGGACCGTCGGGCGCCACCGCTTGCCACGATGGCAATCTTGTCGGCGCCGCTTGCCACCAGCGCTCACCGGGTCAAGACAGACCTCTTGCCACGCCAGCAGCGCATGGAAAGGTCTGAGGCGACACGTTAGTGGATGTCTTTGGAGCGCAGTACAGATTAGTAGTTTACATGCAAGCGCTTTGCCATGATCGTTGTCTTGTCGTGTCCGGAAGCTTGTCGCTCGCCGGGCCTTGCTGGGACGTATGGCGCGTCGCAGTAAGTTCCTTGAGATGCCTTGGTTGGCCTTCCCGGCAAGCTCCTCTTGTCGGGGCCTTGTCTCCTAGATGCCTTGGGTGGCCTTCCCGGCAAGCTCCTCTTGCGGGGGCCTTGTCTCCTTGGCTTGACTACTTTGTTTGAATGGCTCCAAAGGAACCACGGAGGACCTTGGCGGTCACCCGGCAAGCCTTGCCGCTGGGTGTCTGCAACCGCCCGTGCACGAAGTTCGGGATACTAGGGTACCCTACTCTAGTACACCGGCAGAGCCCCCGGAACTGGGCCACACGGTGCCGAAGCGCTGTTGGGCCAGCCCAAAACAGGCACAGGCGCGCGGCTGGGTTACGCCGTAACTCACTCCGGACCCACCACGCCCCCACTTAAGGCGGCACGCGTCGAATGCGGCGTCGTGGGAGAGATCGTGGGTGGTTTCTTTATTCGGAAAGACGGAACGCCTGCCCCCTCTCTCTTTATAAGCAGGGGAAACAGGGGCAGTTCGCCCATCTCGCCATTTGCTGTTCCAATCTCCAAAAACCTCCGCTGCTCCCCCCTTCTTCCCAAGGCTGAAAAGAGAGTAGCGCTCCGCCCCCCATCGCCACCAGCACCACCAACGCCGTCGATCTCCCCCACCACCTCCGCCATGGCTCCGAAAGCCGACAAGGGGAAGGCCGTGAAGTCGGCCGAGGCGCAGCGGCTCGCAGCGCTGCGGAAGGAGCGGGCAATCTTCCCCCCACAGCTCGCTGCGAAGGATCTGAGGGAGAACTACTACCTCTTCTGGTCGACGGAGACGCGAGCGCATCTGCGCACAAAGGTACTCCCAGCCGCCGCTTCGGAACTGGCTCTGAATGGATACCCTTTCTTCATTGTTCTTCTCTGCGGGCTCGCCGCCTTTCTCTGAATTTTTCTGTGATATCATGAACACCTACGGGTTCCGCCTCCTTGACTTCACCCCCAATGCTATTCTGACCATGGCAGTTTTCGCACATCTCTGCGAAAACTTTGTCGGAGTCTATCCCAACGTAGCTCTTTTCCGCCACTTCTTTATGCCCCGAGTTGAGAGAGGGGAGCCTCTTGCTGGCGGAATCGCTTGGATCTCAAGGATTGGCAAGAAGGACGCTTATCTGGAGGGAGAGCTCCGCAGCAAGTGGGAGGCATGGAGGGCAGATTGGTGTTGGATTGTCGAGGAGAACCCGCAGCCATTTACCGCCCAGCGCCAAACCCCAATAGTGCGTGGCAACAATTGGAGCAACATGGCCCCTAAGACGCTAAGTGAAGATAGCCGTCACCGGATCTGCGCCTCAGACTTGCTGGCTCACCGTAGGCACCGCTAGCGCAGACTTTCTTCGCCGCCGACGCTTCTTTGCGGGAGAGGAGGAGACCTGCACAGGAGTTCGAACGCGGCGGATATCATGAGGCTGCGCCGGGCCTCAACTTCAACTTCACTGTTTCGGCGGGACGCGATGCTCTTGGAGCTGTTCAAGCCCGATCCTGACCATCCCGAAATGTTCAGGTTGCCTAGGGGCGTAGTTCCGCTATGCAACAATTCCTCGCTCAACCGCATCCGTGCAATGATGCCGCTGTGCGACTCGCATGGAATTGTCCCAACTTTGCAAGACTGTAGATGACGTCGTCGCGGGAGTTCTTTGACGGCCTGGTAGAAGTGTCGGTCCGCCCGATGAGCAGAGGGGCCTCACCATGACACCATCGCGATGAGATGCAGCGACGCCACCAGCTGGAAGAGGCGGCAGCGGCTGCCGCATGGGCGAGTTTGATTCACCGTGGAGGAGGCAGAGGCGCAGAGGCGGCAAGCCTAGTCGAGCGAGGGGAGTTTGCCAGCGAGGAGGAGCTTGCCGAGCTCTGGCTGAGTCGAGCGAGCCGCCGAGGGCGCCTCCTCCCACCTTCAGACAGCTTGCATGAAGCGGAGCCCCAGCTCCACTAAGAAGGCGTCTCCGCAAGGCTGGAGACGAGGGGCGGCAGACGGCCAACAGCCGCCCGCTGCCGCCAGCAGCTCCACCGCGGCAAGCCTTGTTGCAGCAGGAGCACCTCATGCCGCTGCGGCAAGCGGAGCGGGCCTCCTGTGCCACCGCTCTGCTCCCGCCAAGCGGCCAAGGGAACCCTCCTCCGCCTCGTCGCACCGGAGGCGAGCCAGTCGATCTCTCCGCGCCAGCTCCGACGAGGAAGAAGAAGAGTAAGATTCTTTGCTGTACTTGTAGTTCTTCAATTTGTTGCTTTGTCTTGCATCTGATTTGCTTCACTCTGAACCCATTCCTTTTCGGATGCTGGCCCAGAGCGTCGAAGAGAGCCAAGGCCCGGTGATTTTCATCGAGGGGCCAACCCATCTGCGCAGCAGGAGGCGCGTCTGAGACCTCCTTGCCGACCCGCAACTCTTCCTCAAAGCAGCCCCAGCGCAGCCCCCATCGTAAGTATATGGTTTACTTTTCGCTGTTAGGCGTGCATGGGTGCTCTTTCTTTGCCGATATCATTCGATGGTTTGTGTGGGAGCAGAGCAGCCCCACCAGAGTGCCACAAGCCGCCTCCCGACATGCCATCTGCTTCGACTACACCGCCAAGGAGGATCCCGCAAGGGAGTGTTCTCCGGCAAGGGGACGTCTCCGCAAGGGATAGCACCAGCTGACCCTCCGGTGGTTGAGATCAAGGCTGCAGATCCCATCATGTAATCCTCTTGCTTGAAATCTTCCCTTGGGTTCTTCTTCTTCTGATTTTCTTTTTGAATATTTGCTTGACTTTTCTTTCTTTTCCGGTCGTCAGATCCATCTGCCACAGAGCGGACGGAGACCGAGGTCGCCGGAGAGGAGGACGCGCGCGGCAAGACTGACGACGTCGCCGCCATCGAAGAGGACGCCAAGGCCGACGAGCCCGCCCGAAGAAGAGGCACAGCTGCCACCGCAGAAGCCTGGCGAGGGTCCGGCGATCGACCGACGGCCCCGAGGCCGCAGGAGCGTCTGGCGCTATGCCGACCGCCGATCCTCCGCCTTTGCTTGTCCAGCTCAAGAGCCCCAGCCCGGCGCCTATTTGAAGGCGGCGATGGTGTCTTCATCAAGCTCCCGGGCGCCGAGCCTGTGGCGCCGATCAAGGAGAGACCTTTGACGAAGAGCTGCTCGCCTCCACTGGCTGACGCTGGTCGATCGCCAAGCAGCAGCAGCGGCGAAGTCCGAGGAGGAGCAGCTTCATGAAGCTGTTGTCGCTCTACCACGCCTCGACAAGCCAAGCTGGAATCCGGGAAGCGCTTGTCGCAAGGCGGAGGCAGACATCGAGAAGCGCGCGGAGGAGCTCCGGGGCCTCAACCAGGAAGCTCTCCGGTCCCTGGCAGAGGAGCGGGAACGACTCGCCGAGGAGCGCAAAGCCTTCCTCCTCGAGAAGGCTGAAGCCGAGGAGCAACAGCGGCTTGCCGCCGAGAAGCTGTCTGCGCAAGAAGGCGAGTTGGCGCAGCGGAAGGTCAATCTTGACAGCCACGAGGAGGATCTTGCCGTGCGCGAGCAAACATTTGGCGGGGCTCTCAAGGAAGCAAAGGATGATTCCGCAGCTGCCGAGGCCGCCAAGAAGGAGCTGGAGACGAAGGTGGCGCAGCTTGAGGCCAATCTCAAGGAGAGCGGCGAGGAGCTTGCTGCACTCAAGCATGAGCGCGAGAAGGACGCCTACACTCTTGGCGAGCTGCAGGGCCGTCTTGCCGAGAGGAGCAAGGAGCTTAGCGCCGCCAAGGATTCCAATGCAGATCTTGAGTTGAAGCTGTCCACTTTGACTCAGACGCTGGACGGCGCCAGGGAGCAGGAGGTGGCCTTGAAGGAGAAGATCAAGGCCGACGAGGCGTTGCTGGCGAGTGCTGCCGCCACCCAGAACACCTTCAGGGAGAATGTGGAGCACTGGACCGAGGGTCTCGTGGATGTTGCCGCAGCCATCGACAGGGAGCTGGCGCAGCTGGGGATGGATGATCTCGGGTATTCCTCTGATGAGCACCTCCAACCCAGCGCCAAGTTCAGCTTGTTCTTCAAAGGCATGGCGACGGCCCTCCAGCGACTCCGGGAAGAGATCCCAAAGCAGCTGGCTGACGAGTCGCGCCAGATCTGCACGGGAGCTCTTTAAAAGGTGCTGATGAAGGTGGCCTTCCGCAACCCAGGCCTCAACCTCACCAACGTCCTCAAGTCCTTGCCGCCGGATGCTGATGTGGAGGCGCTCAAGACCCTTGTCGCACCCATCGTGGACAAGGTGAGCGGGATCAAGAGGGTTGATGGCGATCGCGTAGATTAGGCCGCCCATTTTCTCTTTTTCTTGTCGCTACTGGTCATGTTATGAGAACAATCTATTAGAGCTGCGACAAGCTATCTTGTAATATAACTCTATTTCGGGTAGTGATTGCTATGTTATTTCCTTTACTTGATTCCTTCCTTTGTATGTTTTTGCCCACGCTTTTAGGGAACTTGTCGGTGAGCACCTTAGTCATGGCCTGAGTCTTGGACGCCAAGAGCTTCTTTGGCGGTGTCGCTCCGACAAGCAACCTTGTCGCAACTAGTTGCAGCTCACTTAAGTTGTTGAGCGGACTCGAAACAAA
Organism: Aegilops longissima; assembly: GCA_021605205.1. Taxonomy (NCBI): domain Eukaryota; kingdom Viridiplantae; phylum Streptophyta; class Magnoliopsida; order Poales; family Poaceae; genus Aegilops; species Aegilops longissima. The sequence goes on along the minus strand of CM038678.1, from coordinate 597,565,147 downwards.
GTAAGGGCGCAACTAGCCACGAGTTGGTTCCTCCGCGCACAGGTTTTCCATACAAAGTACGGTCGTTCGAGGAGAATAACTTAAAAAATTTAAAACTGATTGCTCAAACTTTAGCAACTTAGCTTTTCTGTCGTTTGCTTCCCGGTAAGGCGAAACTTCCTCGAGCGACGCTTGGTCCACACCATTATCTTCTCCTTTCCCCCCGGCAAACTTGTGGGCGGGGGAACCTTCCTTTCTTTGAGAAAGAGAAAGAAGAGAAAATTAAGATATGGAGCCTTGCGGCTCGTTATTGCTTACCGGAGATAGGCGCTGCACAAAATGTCGGATAATGCATGCAAAAATAAAGTAGAAAGAATGAAATTGACAAGATGTGCGGAGCACATTAGCTTTACTTATGCACGGGATCTGCGCCCGGCTTTGTACAAAGGATTACATGCAACATCGGCAAGACTTGTACAAAAGGTGGTTGCCGGAATAGGTTCCGGCAACCGCGCCCTACAGGTAAAACTTACGAAGATGCCCAATGTTCCAGGAGTTGCTCACCGGAATGCCATCTTCTGTCTCAAGGAGGACAGCGCCAGGCCTAGTGACTCGTTTCACCCGGTAAGGGCCTTCCCACTTCGGCGTCAACTTGTTGGCATTCTTGGCGGACTGAACGCGCCGAAGAACAAGGTCGCCTTCCTTGAGACTTCTGGCATTAACTTTGCGGCTATGGTAGCGGCGCAAAGCTTGCTGGTATCGAGCAGCTCATAAAGATCCTCGAAGACGGTCCTCCTCAAGGAGCAAAGGCGTCATCTTGTCGCAATGCTCTTGCTCAAGCTCATCATAAGCGAGCACTCGAGGTGACCCGATATCTGAAGTTCCGTGGGGAGAACTGCCTCTGCTCCATAGACTAGAGCGAAGGTGTCCGCGGTGGCTCGATTTGGCGTCGCCCCGATCGACCAAAGAACCACCGCAGCTCCTCAATCTAGTTTCTTACGCACTTGTGCAGCACAGTCGAAAGTTACGGTCTTGAGCCCGCGAGCACTTCAAGATTCGCCCTCTCCGCTTGACCGTTACTACTCGGATGAGCAACAGAAGCGAAGCAGACCTTGGCGCCAAGATCTTGGACGTATTGCATGAAGGTGCGGCTCGTGAATTGCGTGCCGCTGTCGGTGATGATCCTGTTAGGGATCCCGAAACAGCAAACAATCGACCTGAAGAACTTGACTGCTGACTATGCTGTCACCTTCCTCACTGCTTCCACTTTCGGCCACTTTGTGAACTTGTCGATTGCAACGTACAAGTACTCAAATCCCCCAACAGCTCGGGGAAAGGGGCCGAGGATGTCGAGCCCCTGCATCGAAAATGGCCAGGATAAAGGGATCGTCCGAGAGCTTGAGCTGGTGGTGTATCTGCTTGGAATGGAACCGCACGCTTCACACTTGGTTACTTGTGTAGTTGCATCACGGAGGGCTGTCGGCCAAAAGAAACCTTCTTAGGAATGCTTTGCGGCAAGTGCTTTTGCGCCAATGTGGTGACCACATATGCCTCCATGTATCTCTCGCCAATGCTTACATCCATCTTCCCGTGAATACACTTCAATTTCACACCGTTGAGTCTTCTTCGTAAAGTGTGTCGTCGACAAACTGGTACATACTTGACTGCCGGGCTACTCTTTCCGCTTCTTCTTGCTCTTGGGAAGTTCTCCGTCTGAAGGAAACGGACGATCTCTTTGTGCCCATCTTTGGAGCTTGCGGCTCGACAACAAGGACTAAAGGCACATCTGCTGCTGCGGGAACATCCGCTTCTACGGCGAGAACCTGCGGCTCAGCCGGAGCTTGATGTTCCCCGGCAAGCTTGCCGGAGCAAAACTTGTCGGGAGCGTCTGCTTCAATGGAACAAACCCTAGGGCTTGTCGGAGCGGACTGCTCCTCAGCACTCTTGGTGTTGATCTTGGGGACCTTCTTGGCAGCGGCTTCGGGGAGCTCTGCCGGAAAATAGTCACCAGAAATCAACTTCCTCTTCTTGTTCTGTCTAGTTGATGGCGTTACAGACGGTTTAGTCAGCTTGAGCACAAAGATCCCTAGTTCCATTGTGTAACTTAAGTCTGGCGACTTCGACGAGCCATCAGCAATGTCGTTCTGAGCTCTTGGAACATATTCCATCTGTAGGTCGTCAAAGTGCTCTTCTAGCTTTCTCACTTCATCAACATAAGCCTCCATCAACGGACTTTGATAATTCTTGTTCACTTGGCGGACGACAAGCTGTGAGTCACCCATGACAATGAGCTTCTTGATCCCAAGGTCTGCTGCGATCCTGAGACCGGCAAGCAAACCTTCATACTCTGCAGTATTGTTCGTTGCTTGCTCCTTGGGAAAGTGCATCTGGACTACGTACTTGAGGTGCTCTCCGGTGGGTGCAACAAGTAGCACGCCCTTTTGGCGCCTTGCAGCGAGAAGGCACCATCAAAGTACATCAGCCACTCTTTGCTTGCTTCCTTGACGGGATGCTCGCTTCTGGAATTTCTTCATCTTGTGTAGGCATCCATTCTGCTATGAACTCAGCCAATGCTCTGCTTTGGATAGTTGAAGTGCTCTCAAACTTGAGGCCAAAGCTTGACAGTTCCAGTGCCCACTCGACAATCCTGCATGTTGCTTCTGGATTTTGCAGTATCCTCTTCAGCGGAAAACGAGTGACGACTGTGATCTCATGTGCTTGGAAGTAATGGCGCAGCTTTCTCGAGGCCATGAGAAGGCCGAAAAGCAATTTTTGCACACCAGAGTACCTTGACCTAGCCCCCTGCAGAAGGGAACTGACAAAGTAAACTAGGCGCTGCACCATTCTTTTCTGTATCTTTTCACATGCCTGCGCAGATCCATGTTTGTCGGGACCAGAGCTTGTCGGTGAAGTCTCTTGCTTGTCGCTGGATGCATCTGCCGTGGTTGCTGGCTCATCATCCGTCTCCCTCTCCGCCACTAACGCAGCACTAACCACTTGATTGGTTGCCGCTATATATAGCAGCAATTTCTCTTATGGCTTAGGTGCGACAAGTATTGGAGTGGAGGACAGGTACCTCTTTAGGTCCTGCAGCGCAGCCTCCGCTTCCGGAGTCCATTTCATTGGACCTGCCTTTTTCAAAATTTTGAAAATGGGCAGGCGCGCCAGCAGAACCTAGAGATAAACCTCGCCGAGAGCAGCTACGCTACCGCAAGTCTTCGTGACATCCTTGACGCGCTTTGGTGCTTCAATCTGCTCAATGGCCTTGATCTTGTCGGGATTGGCTTCAATTCCCCGCCGAGACACGAAGAACCCGAGAAGCTTGCCGAGGGGACTCCAAACACACACTTCTCGGGGTTGAGCTTGAGGTTGATCTTGCGCAGATTTGCAAAGGTTTCGTCTAAATCTTGAATCGAGTCGCCTTGTCCTTGCTTTTGACCACTATGTCATCCATGTAGGCTTCCACATTTCGTGTATTTGCGGCTCAAAAGCGCCATGGACTACCCTTGCAAATGTTGAACCAGCATTCTTTAAACCGAAAGGCATCCGTATTTAAACAAATATGTGCCACATGGGGTGATGAATGCGGTCTTCTCCTCATCCTCTTCGCCATGAAGATCTGATGGTACCTGAATATGCATCAAGAAATGAAAGCAAATCACATCCGCCGTGGAGTCAATAATCTGGTCGATGCGCGGCAAGGAAATGGATCTTTGGGACAAGCTTTATTAACATCGGTAAAGTCGATACAAAGCCTCCATTTCCGCTTGCCTTGCGCACGACTACAGGATTGGCCAACCACGAGGATGGAGCACCTCCGACAAGGCCTGCTGCTTCCAATTTCTTGATTTCTTCTGCGATGAATTCTTGGCGCCCACCGCGCTTCTCGACTTTCGCTTGACGGCCGCATGATGAGGACAGACGGCAAGATGGTGCTCAATTACTTTCACAGGAACATGGGGATGTCGACGGTTGCCATGCAAACACGCCGGCGTTCGCCTGAGGAAAGCAACGAAGCGCTTTCCTATTTAGGATCGAGAGTGGCGGCGATGGTGAAGGTACCACCGGCGCCATCCTCCTTGGCGGACACCTTCTTGGTCTCCGTGGAGCTGCCATTGTCTTCTTACACTTGCCGGTGGAGCTCGATGGTGCGCCCTCGACGGTAGTGCAGCACCAAGAGGTGCGCTTGCCGGAGTGGGCATCGTAACTCTTGCCGGACTTGGTCTTATTCTTCGCCCGGAGCTTCAACGGCAAGTGACTTGTGATCCGCTGCGGCTGCTGCTTCCGGTAGATCTTGTCGGCGCAGATAAGAGCATCCTTCTTGTCGCCAGGGAGAGATGACACTTATCGGGCTGGCATCTTTAGCATGTTGTATGCATAGTGAGAGGCTGCCATGAATTTGGCGAGTCTTTGGACGGCCAAGTATCCCATTGTAAGGCAATGGAAGGTCAACAACGCCAAAAGTGACCCTCTCGTCCTAAAGTTCAACTCACGCCAAATGTCACCGCAATGTGATCTTTCCTTCGCTTGCTCCTTCCCGGATTGATTCCTTGAATGTGCCGGTTTCTTCGAGCTCGTTGTCGGGATCCGAGTTTCGGAGTACCGAGGAGATCAGGTTCAAGCCGCCCCGCTGTCAACTAGCATCTTGGTGACCTTGAGGTTGCGGATAGTTGGTGAAACCAACATCGGCAAGCACCCGACCGCAGATTATGCGATCGGGTGGTCCTCAATATCAAAGATGATAGGCGGTTGGACCATTTCAGAGGCTTGCGTGACTCGACGGATGGTTACGCCGCATTGACTTCCCGCATCCATTGCTTGAGTTGGCGGTGTGAAGTATGCGAGAAGCACCGCCGCCAATGCATAAGACCTCGTGGCTTTCGGAACTCCTGCTCATCGGTCTCGCCATCATCCATATCTTCATCGTCGCCGCCATCTTCATCCTTGTCGCGCCGCGGGGAGGTCTGTCTCCTTGCCGCTGCTTGGCTTTGCCTTGGCGTCCTCCCCGGCCGGGCGTTAATTGCTAGCTCCTCCAAAGACCTTCTGGGCCTTCTCCTTATCGCGTCGTCAGATTCAGCCTTTTGTTGCTCGACAAGCTGCTCGACCTTCTTGCAGCTCGAGGTCATGGCCCTTGGTGCGGTGGATCTTGCAAGATCGCTTGTTGGTGCCGCCCTGCTTGTCGGCGATCGCCATACTGGCAGTTGGTGCCCGCGGCAACCTCCTTGCCGGAATTACCAACTTTGGCTTTCTTGGCGCCACCTCCGCTGCCGGACTGCTCAACGACTAGCACATCTTTGCCTTTCTTCTTCTGTTGTTCCTTGCGGTTTATCTTTGCCGGGCGGCCTCCTCACTATCGATCCTCCCGCTTCAGATTCTCTCCGGGAGTTTCTCCTTCTCAAAGACGTGCACACTTGTCGGCAGGGCGTATAGCTCATCGACGTCTCTCGATCTTGCACATCGCCATCTCCTCCCGCATCCTGCGGTTTCGCGACGCTCGATGGAACGCGCTGATTACATGCGGTGGTGGACATCTGGGATGTTGTGCTGTACGCGGCTGAATCTCTGAATATACTTGCGCAGGGGCTCTCCTTCCTTCTGGGCGAGCAGATGAAGGTCGCTCTCTTGGCCATGAGGCTTATGGCCGCCTGTAAAGGCACCGACAAACTGATGGCATAGATCCGCCCAGGAGGATATGGAGTTGTCCGGCAAGTGCATGAGCCAGGATCTGACATTAGGCTTGAGCACCAGCGGGAAGTAGTTGGCCGGTATCTTGTCGTCCCGCCCCCCGGCAGCTTGCACCGCGATGGTGTAGATGCTGAGGAACTCCGACGGGTGCGTCTTGTCGCCGCATTTCTCCGTACATCGGCTTGAAGTTCTTCTTGCCGGGCCTTTGGACTTGCCGCAGCTCACGAGTGAACGCAGGGCAACCTACCGCGTACGGCAAGTCGCCTGGTTCCCCTGGCGCATGCATGTCGACAGAGGGCCCAGCGCGCTGGTCGGATTGACGCCGCGCTTCTCTTCGGTGCTCGATGCGAGTTCGAGCATCTTCTTGCTGTCGTTCGTGAAGAACTTGGCGCTGATCGCGACGAGCTCGTGGATCTGATGACGCGGTGGAGTCGCTGTTGAGGTGGATCCGGCGAGTTGGCGATCTTGGCCTTCGGGGTGGAGAGTGCATGGTGGTTGCACCCCCACCGGTTTCGTCGCCACCGGCTCGTGCTTGGCAGTCCTGCCGCGGCAGCAATGTACTCGGCTGCCGCGGAGTGTCGCCGTTGGCAAAGCCGATGAGACTCTGAATGATGGCCCTCCATTCATCGACCTTGTCGGCTATTGGAGGGTAATCCAGGAGCAGTTGAGCTCTCACCAAAGCTTCTGCTGGAGTGGTGGGTGGCCGTGGTGAACGGCGAGAGGAGCGGGATATGCTCGGACTTCTAACTATGTTAGAAGGAGCAGATATCCGCCCAGCGACCATGCCTCGCTTCGTGCTCGCATGTTGGCGCGCATGCTGGTCTTGAGCACCCCGAAATCCACCAGCTCGATCTTGGTCCAACGAACGTATGATACTGTGAATACCATGACGCTGTCGGTCCCGCGCCTACTGAGATGGGCGTGGGGCATGTACGGACACCGAGGTCTGCGCGGCCTTGTCCTTGGACTTGGCAGCGCCGTGGACTCCCTCGTCGACACCCGTTCTTCCGCCGGCGTCTACCCCACCACTCGTTTGCTCCGGTGGTGGTGGGATCGACGTGGACGGATCTGCTGCCGCCGAAGCCTTCTTCTTTGGTGGCATGTCGATGAAGACGATGAAGATGTAGCTCGTGTGAACGCCGGATCAGGTTCACACAATCTCGACGTCCCCTACCTGGCGCGCCAAAGATGTCGGGGAAGGTGATCTGAACCACGAACACCTATGGGACCGGCGGACCGAGCCCCTTTCGGTTCGGCGGGGGGCGGAGGTCGCACGAAGAGCGGATCGAGGCGAAGCACACGAGCAGTTTACCCAGCTTCGGAGCTCTCCGGAGAGATAACACTCCTACTGCTGCATGTCTGTGTGTATTGTGTTCTTGCTAGGGAGCGTTGAGTGCTATAGTATGCACCAGCTGCTAACGAGACCTAGCGTGGGTGTTTTCTGCCTTCGAACCTTTCGAACCCCCCTCTACGTTGCGCATAGGCCTCCTTTTATATGCTCAAGGGGTCTCCGACAGGTGGCAACGTAGACAAGGGTAAAAATGGAAAAAGGATTGCGGTTGGTACAACTACCTTTACAGTATATCATACCTAACCCTGACGGCAGGGGACAAAGGCATTAAATGCCCGCTCACGCCGCCCAAACAAAGGCAAACAGGATCGTCGGGGCGCCACGGCTTGCCACGATGGCAATCTTGTGTCGCCGCTTGCCATCAAGCGCTCACCTGGCCGCAAGACCTCTTGCCACGCGCTGCATGGAAAGGTCCTGTAGGCGACACGTTAGTGGGTGTCTTTGGAGCGCAGTACAGATTAGTAGTTTATCATGCAAGCGCCTTTGCCGCGATCGTTGTCTTGTCGCGTCCGGAAGCTTGTCGCTCGCCGGGCCTTGCCGGGACGTGTGGCGCGTCGCGGCAAGTTCCTTGAGATGCCTTGGTTGGCCTTCCCGGCAAGCTCCTCTTGCCGGGGCCTTGTCTCCTAGATGCCTTGGGTGGCCTTCCCGGCAAGCTCCTCTTGCCGGGGCCTTGTCTCCTTGGCTTGACTACTTTGTTATTGAATGGCTCCAAAGGAACCACGGAGGACCTTGGCGGTCACCCGGCAAGCCTTGCCGCGGGGTGCTGCAACTGCCCGTGCACGAGTTCGGGATACTAGGGTACCCCTAGTCTAGTACACCGACAGATACACAACATCTAATAATACCATCTACTCCTTCTTTATAAAGATGTGGGTCATCCCAAAAGTAATGTCTTAAATCATAGAAGAATTTTTTCTTTTGTTGGTATGTAAAGCTAGGTGGTTAATATTTAGCAACATTGTAATTATCAAAGTCAGCATACCAAGGGGTACTATTAGCAACATTTTTGCGGCTAACTGCTCATTAGGAAAACTATCATCAATAGGTAGTGGGTCATCAAGCACATTTTCAAGCCTAGACAAGTTATCAGCTACGGGGTTCTCAGCTCCTTTTCTATCAATGATATGCAAATCAAATTCTTGTAACAAGAGAACCCAACGAATAAGTCTAGGTTTAGCAACTTTCTTTTCCATAAGATATTTAATAGCAGCATGGTCTGTGTGAACAGTTACTTTGGAATCAACAATATAAAGTCTAAACTTATCACAAGCAAACACCACTGCTAAGAATTCTTTTTCAGTAGTAGCATAATTTCTTTGAATACTGTCTAGAGTTTTACTAGCATAATGAATAACATTCAATTTCTTATCAACTCTTTGTCCTAGAACAACACCAACAGCATAATCACTAGCATCACACATAATTTCAAAAGGCAAGTTCCAATCAGGTGGTTGAACAGTAGGTGCAGAGATTAAAGCTTTCTTGACTGTTTCAAAGGCTTCTAAACAACCATCATCAAAAACAAAAGGAATATCCTTTTGCAAAAGATTAGTGAGAGGCCTAGAAATTTTAGAGAAGTCTTTAATAAACCTCCTATAGAAACCAGCATGACCTAGGAAACTATGAATACCTTTTATGTCCTTAGGACATTGCATTTTCTCAATTGCACCAACCTTAGCTTGGTCCACTTCGATACCTCTTTCAGAAATTTTATGACGCAAGACAATGCCTTCATTAACCAGGTTCCACTATGAGCTAGGGAACAACGTATGTTGTTATGCGGTTTGACCGATAAAGATCTTCGTAGAATATGTATGAGCCAATATGAGCATCCAGGTTCCACTATTGGTTATTGACCGGAGACGTGTCTTGGTCATGTCAACAGAGTTCTCGAACCCGTAGGGTCCGCACGCTTAAAGTTTCGATGAGGATTGTATTATGAGTTTATGTGATTTGATGTACCGAAGGTAGTTCGGAGTCTCGGATGAGATCGGGGACATGACAAGGAGTCTCGAAATGGTCAAGACGTAAAGATCGATATATTGGACGACTATATTCGGACATCGGAAAGGTTCCGAGTGATTCGGGTATTTTCAGAGTACCATGGAGTTACGGGAATTCACCGGGAGAATATTGGGCCTTATTGGGCCATACGGGAATAGAGGAGAGAGGCCAAAAGGAAGGAGGCGCCCCCCCCCCCTCTGGTCCGAATTGGTCAAGGGGTGCAGCCCCTCTTTCCTTCTCCCTCTCCCCCTCTTTCCTTCTCTCCTACTCCGGAAAGGAAAGGGGAATCCTACTAGGACTTGGGAGTCCTAGTAGGAATGCCCACACTTGGCGCGCCCCCTCTAGGGCCGGCCTCTCCCTCCCTCCTTTATATACGGGGGCAGGGGGTCACCCCATATACACAACAATTGATCATTGATCTCTTAGCCGTGTGCGGTGCCCCCTCCACCATATTCCACCTCGGTAATATCGTGGCGGTGCTTAGGCGAACGTCATCACGCTGGTAGCATCATCAACACCGTCATCACGCCGCCGTGCTGACGGAACTCTCCCGCAAAGCTCTGTTGGATCGGAGTTCGTCGGACGTCATCGAGCTGAACGTGTGCTGAACTCGGAGGTGCCGTGCGTTCGGTACTTGGATCGGTCAGATCGTGAAGACGTACGACTACATCAACCGTGTTTTCATAACGCTTCCGCTTTCGGTCTACGAGGGTACGTGGACAACACTCTCCCCTCTCGTTCCTATGCATCACCATGATCCTGTGTGTGCGTAGGAAAATTTTGAAATTACTATGTTCCCCAACAGTGGCATCCGAGCCAGGTTTATGTGTAGATGTTATATGCACGAGTAGAACACAAGTGGGTTGTGGGTGATACAAGTCATACTGCTTACCAGCATGTCATACTTTGGTTCGGCGGTATTGTTAAATGAAGCGGCCCGGACCGACATTACGCGTACGCTTACGCGAGACTGGTTCTACCGACGTGCTTTGCACACAGGTGGCTGGTGGGTGTCTGTTTCTCCAACTTTAGTTGAACTGAAAGCATACGCCCGGTCCTTGTGAAGGTTAAAACAACACTAACTTGACGAACTATCGCTGTGGTTTTGATGCATAGGTAAGAACGGTTCTTGCTCAGCCCGTAGCAGCCACGTAAAACTTGCAACAAAAAAGTAGAGGACGTCTAACTTGTTTTTGCAGGGCATGTTGTGATGTGATATGGTCAAGACATGATGCTCAATTTTATTGTACGATATGATCATGTTTTGTAACCGAGTTATCGGCAACTGGCAGGAGCCATATGGTTGTCGCTTTATTGTATGCAATGCAATCGCTTCAGAATTGCTTTACTTTATCACTAAGCGGTAGCGATAGTCGTAGAAGCAATAGGTGGCGAGACGACAACGATGCTATGATGTAGATCAAGGTGTCGCGCCGGTGACGATGGTGATCATGACGGTGCTTCGGAGATGGAGATCACAAGCACAAGATGATGATGGCCATATCATATCACTCATATTGATTGCATGTGATGTTTATCTTTTATGCATCTTATTTTGCTTAGATCGACGGTAGCATTATAAGATGATCTCTCACTAAATTTCAAGGTATAAGTGTTCTCCCTGAGTATGCACTGTTGTGAAAGTTCTTCGTGTCGAGACACCACGTGATGATCGGGTGTGATAGGCTCTACGATCAAATACAACGGGTGCAAAACAGTTGCACACGCGGAATACTCAGGTTAAACTTGATGAGCCTAGCATATGCAGATATGGCCTCGGAACAGTGAGACCGAAAGGTGGAGCGTGAATCATATAGTAGATATGATCAACATAGTGATACCATTGAAACTACTCCATCTCACGTGATGATCGGACATGGTTTAGTTGATTTGGATCACGTGATCACCTAGATGATTAGAGAGATGTCTATCTAAGTGGGAGTTCTTAAGTAATATGATTAATTGAACTTAAATTTATCATGAACTTAGTCCTGGTAGTATTAGTATATCTATGTTGTAGATTAATAGCTCGCGTTTAGCTCCCCTGTTTTATTTTGATATGTTCCTAGAGAAAACTAAGTTGAAAGATGTTAGTAGCAATGATGAAAATTGGATCGGTGATCTGAGGATTATCCTCAATGCTGCACAGAAGAATTATGTCCTTGATGCACCGCTAGGTGACGGACCTATTGCAGGAGCATATGCAGACGTTATGAACGTTTGGCAAAGCTCGGTATGATGACTACTTGATAGTTTAGTGCACCATGCTTTACGGCTTAGAATCGGGGCTTCAAAGAAGTTTTTTGAAACGCCACGGAACATATAAGATGTTCCAAGAGTTGGAATTAGTATTTCAGACTCATGCCCATGTCGAAAGGTATGAGACCTTTGACAAGTACTTTGCCTACAAGATGGAGGAGAATAGCTCAGCTAGTGAGCATGTGCTCAGAATGTCTGAGTGCCACAATCACTTGAATCAAGTGGGAGTTAATCTTCCAGATAAGATAGTGATTGACAGTGTTCTCTAGTCACTATCACCAAGTTACTAGAACTTCATGAGAACTATAATATGCAAGGGATAACGAAAACGATTCCCAAGCTCTTCGTGATGCTAAAATCGATGAAGGTAGAAATCAAGAAAAACATCAAGTGTTGATGGTTGACAAGACCACTAGTTTCAAGAAAAGGGCAAGAGGGAAGAAGGGGAACTTCAAGAAGAACAGCAAGCAAGTTGCTACTCAAGTGAAGAAGCCCAAGTCTGGACCTAAGCCTGAGACTAAGTGCTTCTACTACAAAGGGACTGGTCACTGGAAGCGAAACTGCCCCAAGTATTTCTCGGATAAGAAGGATGGCAAAGTGAACAAAGGTATATTTGATATACATGTTATTGATGTGTACTTTACTAGTGTTTATAGCAACCCCTTGGCATTTGATACTAGTTCGGTTGCTAAGAGTAGTAACTCGAAACAGGAGTTGCAGAATGAACATAAACTAGTTAAGGGCGAGGTGACGATGTGTGTTGGAAGTAGTTCCAAGATTGATATGATCATCATCGCACACTCCCTATACTTTCAGGATTATTGTTGAACCTAAATAAATGTTATTTGGTGTTTGTGTTGAGCATGAATATGATTTGATCATGTTTATTGCAATACAGTTATTCATTTAAGTTAGAGAATAATTATTGTTCTGTTTACATGAGAAAAACCTTCTATGGTCATACACCCAATGAAAATGGTTTGTTGGATCTCGATCGTAGTAATACACATATTCATAATATTGAAGCCAAAAGATGCAAAGTTAATAATGATAGTGCAACTTATTTCTGGCACTGTCGTTTAGGTCATATTGGTGTAAAGCGCATGAAGAAACTCCATGTTGATGGGATTTTGGAATCAATTGATTATGAATCACTTGATGCCTGCGAACCATGCCTTATGGGCAATATGACAAAAGACTCCGTTCTCCGGAACAATGGAGCGAGCAACTGACTTATTGGAAATAATACATACTGATGTATGCAATCCGATGAGTGTTGAGGCTCACGACAAGTATCATTATTTTCTGACCTTCACAGATGATTTGAGCAGATATGAGTATATCTACTTGATAAAACACAAGTCTGAAACATTTGAAAAGTTCAAAGAATTTCAGAGTGAAGTGGATAATCATCATAAACAAGAAAATAAAAGTTTCTACGATATGATCGCAGAGGTAAAATATTTGAGTTACGAGTTTGGCCTTTAGTTAAAACAATGTGGAATAGTTTCACAAATTCGTGCCACCTGGAACACCACATCATAATGGTGTGTCCGAACGTCATAACTGTACTTTATTAGATATAGTGCAATCTATGATGTTTCTTACCGATTGACCACTATCGTTTTGGGGTTATGCATTAGAGACAGCTGCATTCACGCTAAAAGGGGCACCATCTAAATCCGATGAGACGACACCGTATGAACTGTGGTTTGGCAAGAAACCAAAGTTGTCGTTTCTTAAAGTTTGGGGTTGCGATGCTTATGTGAAAAAGTTTTCATCCTGATAAGCTCAAACCCAAACCGGAGAAATGTGTCTTCATAGGATACCCAAAGGAGAAAGTTGGGTACACCTTCTATCACAGATCCGAAGGCAAGATATTCGTTGCTAAGAATGGATCCTTTCTAGAGAAGGAGTTTCTCTCGAAAGAAGTGAGTGGGAGGAAAGTAGAACTTGATGAGGTAACTATACCTGCTCCCTTATTGGAAAGTAGTTCATCACAGAAATCTATTCCTGTGACTCCTACACCAGTTAGTGAGGAAGCTAATGATGATGATCATGTAACTTCAGATCAAGTTACTACCGAACGTCATAGGTAAACCAGAGTGAGATCTGCACCAAAGTGGTAGGGTAATCCTGTTCTGGAGGTCATGTTACTTTACCATGACGAACCTACGAACTATGAGGAAGCGATTATGAGCCCAGATTCCGCGAAATGGCTTGAGGCCATGAAATCTGAGATGGGATCCATGTATGAGAACAAAGTGTGGACTTTGGTTGACTTGCCCAGATCGGCAAGCCATAGAAAATAAATGGATCTTCAAGAGTAAGACGGACGCTGATAGTAGTGTTACTATCTACAAAGCTAGACTTGTCGAAAAAGGTTTTTGACAAAGTTCAAGGTGTTGACTATTCTGAGATTTTCTCACTCGTAGCGATGCTTAAGTCTGTCCGAATCATGTTAGAAAATTGCCACATTTTATGAAATCTGGCAAATGGATGTCAAAACTACGTTCCTCAATGGATTTCTTAAAGAAGAGTTGTATATGATGCAACCAGAAGGTTTTTGTCAATCTAAAGATGTTAACAAAATGTGAAAGCTCCAGTGATCCATCTATGGACTGGTGCAAGCATCTCGGAGTTGGAATATACGCTTTGATGTGTTGATCAAAGCATATAGTTTTATACAGACTTACGGTGAAGCCTGTATTTACAAGAAAGTGAGTGGGAGCACTACAGCATTTCTGATAAATATATGTGAATGACATATTGTTGATCAAAAATAATGTAGAATTTTCTGGAAAGCATAAAGGAGTATTTGAAAAGGAGTTTTTCAAAGAAAGACCTCGGTGAAGCTGCTTACATATTGAGCATCAAGATCTATAGAGATAGATCAAGACGTTTGATAAGTTTTTTCAATGAGTACATACCTTGACAAGATTTTGAAATAGTTCAAAATGGAACAGTCAAAGAAAGAGTTCTTGCATGTGTTACAAGGTGTGAAATTGAGTAAGACTCAAAGCCCGACCACGACAGAAGATAGAAAGAGAATGAAAGTCATTCCCTATGCCTCGGCCATAGGTTCTATAAAGTATGCCATGCTATGTACCAGATCTATTGTATACCCTACCAATGAGTTTGGCAAGGGAGTACAATAGTGATCTAGGAGTAGATCACTGGACAACGATCAAAATTATCCTTAGTGGAATAAGGATATGTTTCTCGATTATGGAAGTGACAAAAATTTCGTCGTAAAGGGTTACGTCGACGCAAGTTTTGACACTTATCCAGATGACTCAAAGTCTCAATCTGGATACATATTGAAAGTGGGAGCTATTAGCTAGAGTAGCTCCGTGCAGAGCATTGTATACATAGAAATTTGCAAAATACTTATGGATCTGAATGTGACAGACCCGTTGACTAAAATTATCTCACAAGCAAAACATGATCACACCTTAGCACTCTTTGGGTGTTAATCACATAGCGATGTGAATTACTGACTCTACTAAGTCCTTTGGGTGTTGGTCACATATCGATGTGAACTATTGATGTTAAATCACATGGCGATGTGAACTAGATTATTGACTCTAGTGCAAGTGGGAGACTGAAGGAAATATGCCCTAGAGGCAATAATAAAGTTATTATTTATTTCCTTATTTCATGATAAATGTTTATTATTCATGCTAGAATTGTATTAATACATGTGTGAATACATAGACAAACATAGTGTCACTAGTATGCCTCTACTTGACTAGCTCGTTAATCAAAGATGGTTAAGTTTCCTAACCATGGACATGAGTTGTCATTTGACTAACGGGATCACATCATTAGCAGAATGATGTGATTGACTTGACCCATTCCGTTAGCTTAGCACTTGATCGTTTAGTATGTTGCTATTGCTTTTTTCATGACTTATACATGTTCCTATGACTATGAGATTATGCAACTCCCGTTTACCGAAGGGACACTTTGTGTGCTACCAAACGTCAAAACGTAACTGGGTGATTATAAAGGTTCTCTACAAGTGTCTCCAAAGGTACTTGTTGGGTTGGCATATTTCGAGATTAGGATTTGTCACTCCGATTGTTGGAGAAGTTTCTCTGGGCCCACTCGGTAATGCACATCACTATAAGCCTTGCAAGCATTGTAACTAATGAGTTAGCTACGGGATGATGTGTTACGGAACGAGTAAACAGACTTGCCGGTAAAGAGATTGAACTAGGTATTGAGATACCGACGATCGAATCTCGGGCAAGTAACATACCGATGACAAAGGGAACAACGTATGTTGTTATGCGGTTTGACCGATAAAGATCTTCGTAGAATATGTAAGAGCCAATTTGAGCATCCAGGTTCCGCTATTGGTTATTGACCGGAGACGTGTCTCGGTCATGTCTACATAGTTCTCGAACCCGTAGGGTCCGCACGCTTAAAGTTTTGGTGACGATTGTATTATGAGTTTATGTGATTTGATGTACCGAAGATAGTTCGGAGTCCCGGATGAGATCAGGGACATGACGAGGAGTCTCTAAATGGTCGAGACGTAAAGACCGATATATTGGATGACTATATTCGGACATCGGAAAGGTTCTGAGTGATTCGGGTATTTTCGGAGTACCGGGGAGTTACGGGAATTCACCGGGAGAAGTATTGGGCCTTATTGGGCCATACGGGAATAGAGGGGAGAGGCCAAAGGAAGGAGGCCCCCCTTTGGTCCGAATTGGACAAGGGTGCAGCCCCTTTCCTTCTCCCTCTCCCCTCTTTCCTTCTCTCCTACTCTGGAAAGGAAAGGGGAATCCTACTAGGACTTGGGAATCCTAGTAGGACTCCCCACACTTGGCGCGCCCCCTCTAGGGCCGGCCTCTCCCTCCCTCCTTTATATACGGGGGCAGGGGGTGCCCCATATACACAACAATTGATCACTGATCTCTTAGCCGTATGCGGTGCCCCCCTCCACCATATTCCACCTCGGTAATATCGTAGCGGTGCTTAGGTGAAGCCCTGCGTTGGTAGCATCATCAACACCGTCATCGCGCCGTCGTGCTAACGGAACTCTCCCACAAAGCTCTGCTGGATCGGATTTCGTGGGATGTCATCGAGCTGAACGTGTGCTGAACTCGGAGGTGCCGTGCGTTCGGTACTTGGATCGGTTGGATCATGAAGACGTACGACTACATCAACCGCATTGTCATAACACTTCCGCTTTCGGTCTACGAGGGTACGTGGACAACACTATCCCCTCTCGTTGCTATGCATCACCATGATCCTGTGTGTGCGTAGGAAAATTTTGAAATTACTACGCTCCCCAACAAAAACCTCAACAATCTTTTCACAAAAGTCAGAGAATATAGCCATCATGCATCTTTTAAAGGTAGCAGGTGCATTACATAGACCAAAAGGCATACATCTATAAGCATAGGTTCCAAAAGGACAAGTAGAAGTGGTCTTTTCTTGATCAGGTTGAGAAATAGGTATTTGCGAAAAGCTAGAATATCCATCAAGGAAGCAAAAGTGTGTGTGCTTAGATAATCTTTCTAGCATTTGATCAATAAAAGGCAAAGGGCAATGATCTTTTCTAGTAGCTTTATTTAATTTTCTAAAAAATCAATTACCATCTATAGCCTATAACAATTATTTGTGGAATAAGTTCATTCTTATCATTAGGAACAACAGTAATACCCCCTTTCTTAGGGACACGATGAACAGGACTTACCCATCTACTATCAGCTATGGGATAGATTATACCTGCTTCCAGAAGTTTTAATATTTCCGTTCTTGCCACCTCTTTCATCGTTGGGTTTAACCGACATTGATGATCAACAACTGGTTTAGCATCAGGTTCCATATTAATTTTGTGCTGACATAGAGTGGGACTAATGCCCTTTAAATCATCAAGAGTATATCCCATAGCAGCTCGGTGCTTCCTTAGAACTTTCAACAATCTTTCTTCTTCATGCTCAGAAAGTTTAGCACTGATAATAACAGGATATATTTTCTTTTCATCAAGATAAGCATATTTCAAAGTGTCTGGCAATTGTTTTAATTCAAACACAGGATCACCTTTAGGTGGACGAGGACCTCCTAGAGTTTCAATAGGCAAATTGTGTTTAAGTAGAGGACGTTGTTCAAACAAAATCTTATCTATTTCATTTCTTTCATGCATATGAAAATCATTTTCATGATCTAGCAAGTATTGTTCGAAAGGATCAGTAGGTGGCACAGCAATAGAAGCAAGACCAATTAATTCATCCTTATTAGGCAGTTCCTTTTCATGATGATTTCTACTAAGCTTGGAAAAATTAAACTCATGAGACTCATCACCAAAGCTAACACCGACAGTTTGTTTCTTGCAATCTATCTTAGCATTAACTATGTTCAAGAAAGGTCTAGCAAAGATAATGGGACAGAAGTCATCTTGTGGGGAACCAAGAACAAGAAAATCAGTAGGGTATTTTATTTTCCCACGAAAGACTTCAACATCTCTAATAATCCCACAAGGTGATATAGTGTCTGTATTAGCAAGTTTAATAGTTACATCTATGTCTTCTATCTCTGCAGGTGCTATGTCTTTCTTAATTTATTGATATAGAGTGTAAGGAATAGCACTCACACTAGCACCCATGTCACATAAACCATGATAACAATGATCTCCTATTTTAACTGAAATGACAGGCATGCCAACAAATGATCTATGTTTAACTCTTTTATCGGGTTTAGCAATTCTAGCAGCTTTTGCACAGAAGTAAATAACATGCCCATCTATATATTCTTCTAAGAGATCTTTAACCATAGCAACATTAGGTTCCACTCTAATTTGTTCATCTGGTTTAGGTGTTCTAACATAACTTTTGTTAACCACAGTTGAAACTTTAGCATGTTCCTTTATCCTAATAGGAAAAGGGGGTTTCTCAATATAAGCAGTAGGAACAGCTGGATCAACATTATAGAGTATAGTTTCTTATTTAACTAGTACTGGTTCTTTAATTTCATCTTTAATTAATAGGTGGGGGATATTTAAACCACTTCTCTTTAGGGAGTTCAACATGAGTAGCAAATGATTCACAAAAGGAGGCTACTATCTCAGAGTCGAGTCCATATTTAGTGCTAAACTTTTGAAAAGCATCGGTATCCATAAAAGCTTTAACACAATCGTACTAGAGTTTTACACCTGACTCTTTACCTTCATCGAGTTCCCAATCTTTAGAGTTGTGTTTAATTCTTTCCAAAAGATCCTACCGGAATTCAATAGTTTTCTTCATAAAAGAACCAACACAAGAAGTATCCCGCATGCTTTGTGTTGGGGAACATAGTAATTTCAAAAAAAATCCTACGCACATGCAACATCATGGTGATGCATAGCAACGAGAGGGGAGAGTGTTGTCTACGTACCCTCGTAGACCGTAAGCGGAAGCGTTATGACAATGCAGTTGATGTAGTCGTACGTCTTCACGATCGATCGATCCTAGCACCGAAAGTACGGCACCTCCGCGATCTGCACACGTTCGGCTCGGTGATGTCCCACGAACTCATGATCCAGCAGAGTGTTGAGGGAGAGCTTCGTCATCACGACGGTGTGATGACGGTGATGATGAAGCTACCGGCGCAGGGCTTTGCCTAAGCACTGCAACGATATGACCGAGGTGGATTATGGTGGAGGGGGGCACCGTACACGGCTAAGAGATCAATGATCAACTTGTGTGTCTATGGGGTGCCCCCCTCCCCCGTATATAAAGGAGTGGAGCAGGGGTAGAGGGACGGCCTCCTAGGCGTGCCCAAGGGGGGAGTCCTACTCCCGGTGGGAGTAGGATTCCCCTTTCCCTTGTTGGAGTAGGAGAGAGGGAAGGGGGAGAGAGGGGGAAGGAAAGGGGGGGCCGGGCCCCCACCCAATTCGGATTGGGCTAGGGGGCGCGCCCTCCACCTTGGCCTTCCTCTCCTCTATTCCACTAAGGCCCATTAAGGCCCATTGACTCCCCGGGGGGTTCTAGTAACCTCTCGGTACTCCGGTAAATGCCCGAACTCACCCGGAACCATTCCTATGTCCAAACATAGCCATCCAATATATCAATCCTTATGTCTCGACCATTTAGAGACTCCTCGTCATGTCCTTGATCATATCCGAGACTCCGAACTACCTTCGGTACATCAAAACACATAAACTCATTGTCGGTGTCAAAACCGGCGGATCTCGGGTAGGGGGTCCCGAACTGTGCGTCTAGGCGGATGGTAACAGGAGACAAGGGACACGATGTTTACCTGTGTTGGGCCCTCTTGATGGAGGTAAAACCCTACGCCCTGCTTGATTGATATTCATATTGTGGATGTTTACAAGAGTGGATCTACCACGAGATCAAGGAGGCTAAACCCTAGAAGCTAGCCTATGGTATGATTGTAAGGGTTGTTGTGATTGTTGTCCCACGGACTAAAGCCATCCGGTTTATATAGACACCGGAGAGGGCTAGGGTTACATAGAGTCGGTTACAATGGTAGGAGATCTACATATCCAGATCGCCAAGCTTGCCTTCCACGCCAAGGAAAGTCCCGGGACACGGGTGAAGTCTTCAATCTTCTATCTTCATAGTCTTGGAGTCCGTCGATGATGATAGTCCGCAAATGATAGTTCGGTGATGATGGTAGTCCGCTATCCGGACACCCCTAATCCAGGACTCCTCGGTAGCTCCCTGAACCAGGCTTCAATGACGATAAGTCCGCGTGTATATTGCTTGGCATTGCAAGGCGGGTTCCTCCTCCAAATGATAGAAGATTAGGAACACCGGGATAGTGTCCGCTCGCAAAATAAATTCCACATTCCACCGTAGAGAGAATAATAATATATACACAAGTTCAATCACGGCGTTTTCCGTGGCATGACGTCACACCACTACCAAGCCATTACTCAATTGTTTTTACTTTACCACCTCGGCGCATTTAGCGAAGCGGTTTCCTTGGCACGTCTTGTCAAAGCGTAGATCGTGTTTCCCTTAATCCGGATTCTCATCAATACGGGCGTGGGTAACCCAACGCGTCATTGATGGTGACGCTGGAAGATAAGCGAGTTTTACCGGGCGGTGGGGGCGCGTAAGACTTCGCCCGCCCATATAAGGGATAAGGATTCACCTTCTCACCTACGCCTTCTTCCTCCTTTGCTTATCCATCTCCGCGCACTCGAGCTCCAGCGCCCAAGTTCGCACATCTCGTCTCAACCTTCTCCGACCATGTCCGGAGCGGGAGGTAAATGGTTGGCCTCCACCGTTAAGGAGGAGCAAATCGCCAAACTGCGCGGCACCGGATACCTTTCCGGCGACATCGCGCACCGGCTGCCCGACGAGGGGCAGCTCATCCCCACCCCCAGGCCCCATGAGAGGGTTGTCTTTCTTTCCCACTTCCTCCGCGGACTGGGCTTTCCACTTCACCCCTTTGTCCGGGGCTCATGTTCTACTACGGCCTGGATTTCCATGATCCGCGCCGAACTTCATCCTCAACATCTCGGTCGTTTATCGTCAGGTGCGAGGCCTTCCTCTGCATCCAGCCCCACTTGACTTGTGGCTCAAGACCTTCAATGTCAAGCCAAAGGTAGTGAAGGGCATTCAAGCGAGTCTTGAGGCGCTATGTTGGGCAAGATGCCCAACGTCCTTTGGTTTGAAGGGGCCTTCGTGGAATCCGTCAAGGGGTGGCAATCGGGTGGTTCTACATCACCGAGCAGCGTGACCCAAGCGGGCGGCGGCCCCGAGTTTAGATCTGGTATCCCCACGCAGCTCACCTCGGAAAGAGAAGGGCTTGCTGTGGGGTAGTTAAACGGAGCTGGCGGGACTCAAGCCTGTATCAAGAAGCCTGGTGAAGAAGCTTAGGCTGGTTAACGTGGTCCAAGTCATGCTCGTCCGCGGATACTCCCATGCCAAGAGCGGGCATTCAAACTGTGGGAGTTTGATCCGGAACAGCACCAGGCGCTGGACAAGCTCTTCGACATGACGTACGAAGGCGCCTAGAAGGTGCTGTTCAAGGGCGCCGAAGCCCCAGCATCCGCGACTGAAGATCGCGGATTTCACTCGCAGCGCCAGGCTGACGAGGTAAGTGATCCTACCCCTTTACGGGACACTTGTTTTTCATAGTTTGACTCTATGCGGGTTTTAATTCCCCTTTTCCTTTGACAGGACTAGATGGAGAAGGCGGAGAAGATTACTGTCCGGCTCCTATGCGGAAAATCCGATGGGCGCCTGTCTAGCGGGAGCTGCTGGTTCCGCACCGCACGTGGTGCTTGGGAGAAGAAGGCCAAGAAGGAGGCCACGGGTGCTCGAAAGAGTGCCCATTTTCAGGTGTCCGACGACTCTGGGGCGGACTCCTCTCCCGAAAATGAGGAGGAGGAAGAGGACTCTCTCCCAGAGGAGGGAGAGAGGAAAAGGAAGGCTCCCCCAATAGGGGAGGCCGAAGGGTCTAAGAGGGGAAGGACTATTCCCCCGGACAGCTCCGCCAACATCAATGTTGGCGAGGAAGAATGGCCTTCAAGGGCTAGGCCTCCGGCGAGATCGTAAGTATCCGGATTCCTGAATAATTTATAATTTCTTTTTCTACGTCACATAGTGTCATTCTAATGCCGCATACTGCCTGTAGTCCGGCCAGTGATGATCTCCCCGCTTCATCGAGTGGGTCGTTGGCTTCGTCGGATGTAGATTCCATCCCGACCGCCTCCACCCCTCGCGACGCCGAAGACGCCGAGGTGGGATCCCCAGAAGGGACCCGTCGGGGGGAGGCTCCGGAGGCGCCACAAGGCGTCCTCCGGACTTTTGCCGGACTCCAAAGCAGAACCTGCAGTGGTTCCGGAGTCCGTGAGCGCCTTCGATCGAAGGCAAGACCGTGACGCCGGCGGCTTCCGTCCAACCGGAGGCGCCGGGCAATTTGTTGGAGGCGCTGCAGAGCGCTTCCATCGAGGAAGAACACCGCACTATTATGAATGCGGTGATTCGAAGGTGCAGCTCGCCAAAGGCGGGCTGACCAAGCCTCGCAATAGCCTTCTATCGGGCTTTGAGGTAAGAAGTTAAAAATATGCAATGTAATACCGCATAGACAGTAGCCCCGATGCTCGGTTCGGTGCTCGGAAAGAAAAGCGGATGAGGATCTTAAAAAGATATCTGTGAGGTTGCTAAAAATTATGTGAATATGGGTTGCAGGCTGCGCCGCTTGACCTCTGACGCGATGGCTGCGGAGGTCGGTGCGTTGAAGCAGAGGCTCGGCGGTCCGGGCAAGAGCTCGGCGCGCCAGAAGCAGCTCAAGACAAAGAAGGTGAGTAACACCACTTTGAATTTGTACCTTCTGAGAAAAGGATTTAGGTTGCGATAAAAAAACAAGGATAACATGGGTGCTGCGGGGGCCACGAGCGAGGTGGCGGCCCTCGAAGGAGGCCGTGATCTGTGCCGAGCATAATGCGCCCCGCAGGGGGGAGCGAGAAAAGGGAGGCGCGGTGGCGGTGGTTCAGCAAGAGCTTCAGGCTCTCATGGAAAAGCATGAGAGTTTGGAGCGTGACTCAAAGACTCGAGAGTCCGAGCTTGCCTCGGCTCTCGAAAGTGCCAAAACCACCAAGGCCGAGGCCCATAAGTCCCTTCAGGAGGTTGAATTGATGAAGAAGATAGCGGCGGGTAAGGCATTTTTCATGCAAAGCAAGCATGTGAATGTAAATTACGTGTTACTTACCCGGATTCGGAGCTCTCCAGGGGCGTTTGCAGATCTGCCTCATGGCGTGTCCGATCGCCGCATTCTACCGAGCCAAGAGGGAGCTCAACGGAGAAGGTCTTCGGTCTCATTATCTTTGAGGCCGCCATCCGGTGCCCCAATGACCGGTGAAGCAGCTGGTCGAGCTTCACAAGGTGGCCGAGCAGGCCATGAAGGGCCTCATAGTCCATTGTGGCCGGAGAGGCCATGCAGGAGCTACTTCGGCCTTGTGCGACGACAATTTGGTGGATCGTGCCCCTGGGTGGAGGTTATCAAGCGCTCCGCCTGTATTGAAGGTGCTCGTTGGGCCCTTGCCAGCGCAAAAGGTGCATTAGGGCAAGCTGGATGCGGAGAAGCTAATCAGCGACGCGCCACCGGCGGGCAAGGAGCATCGTCGCCGAAATTTATTATAAGGCTGTCTGAAGGGTGCCCGCAAGATTGCGGATGAGTGCCCTGTGGATGTAATTATTGAGTGAATTCGCAATGTGTTATCACGTGCTCTGAAAACTTTGTTCATATCGCTAAGCAACTCTTGTTTAATTTAAAATATTACCTTACATGCGGTCGTTTATTAAATCGAGAGATGGCAAGTCGTCGGCTTCAGCCCCCATGCCACAAAGTTTGGGGTGTTCGGGATAAACTTGAGCACTCTTGTTCCCATTGTTGGGTCCATCTAGGAGGCGCTCAACACAAGGAACGAGGCAACTGGACTTATAGTGCTTGAACACTCTCACTTAGCCATAGAATTCTATAATTTTAAATTTGGCGAAGCCCCTAGTATTCGGAAGACCGAATTGGGGCGCTATCCACGCCTTCATCGCACATAATCCGAACTTCGCTCAAGCGGCGTAGGTCTTTAAGGACCGAAAGGACCTCTCGAACAGCGACCAGTCTCACGCCTTATCGTGCGGTCAGTTTTAGCTTTCTCCGAGGCGTTAACCCGGCTCAACCGAGGCGCAATCGCGATGGTTCTCCCAGTGCTACCTTAGCGATAGAGCGGAAGCGTAAGGTGCCAAACATGGGAGCCGGGCAAACCCAACTATTGACCCAAGGCAGGATTCGGAGCTGATTCATATAATGCTATAAGTTCGGGGTGCCGCACTTGTGAAAGTGTGCGGACTTTATCACACCATAAAGCGGAGGACATAAGCCCCTGGTGTATTTGGCCGTACCAAGACGCACGGGTGCAACATGTCATAGATGAACATATATATATATATATAAAGTAATGCAATTATAGGCAAAAAGTGCTGCATTTTATTCGAAAAGATATGCTATCAGTGCAGAATGATACAAATAGTGCGGAAAGCAAGGGATTGGACGAATTTAAAGGCGTCTCCCTCCAGGGGTAGGCCGCGGAATGTTGTATTTTTACAAATTTAATGCTCGTGATGGAGACCACCTGAGTGTTCGTCGCGGCCTTTGTCCTTCCCTGGCTGTTGCATCATGAGTTCGGCAGGTTCGCCGCGGACTGAGTTCTATAAAAAGAGGAAAATAAAACAAAAAAAGCGACACACTTGGGAGCCCTGGTGTGGTCGAACCGCACTCTGGAGTCTTGTGGTTGTGCCCTTCCCCTATGCCCATGGTATCTCCAGCGTAATTATGTCTGTGGAGAGTTTGTCTTGCAATTTTGCGAGGGCTGGGGTTGGGGCCGCATTACGCTGGCGCACGGCAGGCGTGCAGGAGGTCTTGGTTGATGTTGCTCGAGCGCGTTTGGTCGTGTCGGTCGTTTAACGGCGGACTCGAGAACCGCCTTAAAAGGCTGCTCAGTATTTACGCCGCGAGAGCGCTGTATGTTCCTCCGTTCGGAGGGCGTTCCGTGTTTCCATTGACCATGATGACACCATGAGGGCTGGCATCTTGAGCTTAAGGTATGCATAATGCGGCACCGCATTGAATTTTGTAAACGCGGTTCGTCCGAAAGCGAGCGTGATAGCCGCTGAGCGGGACTATGTCGAAGATTAACTCTCTCGAAATTATTCGGGATCCGAAGACCACTTCGATGTATGGCGAGCCTGTACAATTGGCCTCGACACCTGGTATGGCGCCTTTGAAGGTCGTCGTTGTAGGTTTAATCCTTGAAGGGTATATGCCCATCTTGCGCCTTTGTATCACGATAAAGCAGGTTCAGCTCTGCTGCCGTCCATAAGGACTCTCGAGGTGAAATCCATCAACGATTGGGTCTAAAACCGATGCGGCGAATCCGCCATGGTGGATATTGGTCGGATGGTCTCTTCGATCGAAAGTGATCGGGCAAGAGGACCATGGGTTGAATTTTGGGGCGATGGCTCCATCGCGTATCGTCCTTTAGTGCACTTCCGCTCCCTCTTGGTAATATCGTTGCGTATATCATGTTTACCGTCCGAACTTGAGGGGAATCCTTTTGTCCTCTGTTGTTCGTGGCCGGGTCTCTTCCTCGTCGTCATTGTGTAGCCCTTGTCACCATTTTCGGCGATTAATTTTGCTGCTGCTTGAATACCCAACAATCTCTGTTGGTATGGTTAGCTGGCTTTTCGGGGGTTCCATGTATTTGACAAGAGCGGTCGAGTATTCGGTCCAAATTGGACAGGCCCGGAGTGGTTCTTTTGAATGGCTTCTTCCATTGACCGGGCTTGGAGCCTCGGAATCCAGCGTTGACTGCCGTATCCTCATTGCTGTCGCCATTAATGCGGCGTTTGTTTTTGTTTCGACGCAACCTGCCATTGCGGTCCTTGGTATCCGGACCGCCAGCGTTTTCTTTGAGGTTGTTATTTATGGCGAGCCAGCTATCCTCTCCCGTGAAGCGGGTCATGAGGGATGTGAGGGCTGCCATGGATTTGGCTTCTCTGTCCTAGGTGCGGGCCAGCCACTCGTCGCGGATGTTATGTTTGAAGGCAGCGAGTGCCTCTGCATCCGGACAATCGGCGATTTGATTTTTCTTTGTTAAGAACCGTGTCGAATTGCACGGCGATTAAATGGGCTGCTGGATTATGTGGCTTAGGTCATCTGCGTCCGGTGGTCGCTTTATACGTGCCACAGAAGTTGTCGAGAATGCGGCTTCCGTGTCTTCCAACATCAATTGACTCTGCGGGCAGGCTGTTAAGCCAATGCCGAGCTGGTCCTTTAAGCTTGAGCGGAGATATTTGATGGCGTGAAGATCGTCGCCGCGGGCCATGTGTATATGGAGGAGATAATCATCAATCCGGACCGCGGGGTCTGTTGTGCCATCGTAGGATTCTATATTAACGGGTTTGAACCCTTTAGGATCGATGATCCATTACTTCGTCGCTGAAGCATAGTGGGTGTCTTGGCGCCTCAGTATTGAGCAATATCGCGGCGTAGCTCGAGGGCGTTGTCTGCTGTGTTCGGCCCGGCGGAGTAGTTGTATCCGGTGCGACGGTATTAAATGCGTGGGTCGTGGGCGCCCACGTGATCCATAGATAGATCTGGATTGTCTTGCCGTGTCCTCAATATATCTCGCAAGTCCGCGCGTTCCCCGTGGCTTCCTGCTTTTAGAGCGATGCCGGGTGCGGTTTTGGTGGAGGGCTTGCACGCCTCTCTATCGCGCCACGAGGTGGTCGGTCCGCCCGTCTTGTCTTGTTGGTGATGCTGCCTCCTCTAATCGGGGAGCAACTTGCGTTTTGGGTAACTTTTGGGGGCGTCGAGTTCATACTCTTGACGCGAGGACCTCGGTCCATCTGTCCGCCAATAGGTCTTGATCAGCTTGAAGCTGTTGTTGCTTTTTCTTTAGGCTGTTTGCCGTGGCCATTAGCCTGCGTCTAAGACGCTCTTGTTCGACGGGATCCTCGAGCACGACGAATAAATAAATCACCGAGGCTTGCCTCGTCTCCGGAGGAGGTAAGTAATTGTCATCCTCGACCTCTTCGCCCCGCCGCCCTCTCCCGAGGGCTTGCTTCGCCTCCTCCCCGCGCTGGATCGTCTTTGGAGGAGTTGTCTTCGGCACTTTACGGGGTGTTATTATCTCCTGTGCCGGAATCTCCATTCTTGTCGTGGCGTGATTTAGAGCGGCGCCGCTGACGTCGGCGCTTGGGCTGTTTCTTTAAGGAATCGGCCTCCGCTGCTTCTTCATCGTCCCCCTCTTTTGGGGTGTCCACCATGTATATGTCGTATGACGAGGTGGTCTTCCAGTGTCCTGTAGGCACTGGTTCTTGATAATCTCCGGCATCGTCGTCCATACCGTCGATGTCTTCGGAGTCGTAGTCGAGTATGTCGGTTAAATCATCGACGGTGGCTA
The DNA here is from genome assembly GCA_021605205.1 of Aegilops longissima. Lineage (NCBI taxonomy): Eukaryota > Viridiplantae > Streptophyta > Magnoliopsida > Poales > Poaceae > Aegilops > Aegilops longissima. Next base: position 597,537,935 of record CM038678.1, on the reverse strand, counting down.
CGAAGTGGGTGGTGGGTGGGATCTGAATTTCTTCGTCATCCGCGTCCCAACCGTCTGGCGCCGAAGTTCGGCCAGGGCTCTCCGGATAGCGAGAGATGCTTCAATGAATTGATGATATCGTCAAGGGCGAGTCTGAAAGATGTCCGCAGCGGTGAATTCCATGATCGGCCCAATCGGATTCGACGTGGCGGGCGCGGGAGGTTGAGTCCGCAGGAGTCGGCACCTCGAGTCATGGGCTTTACGTGGGGCAAGGTAAGTGTTCGGCTCCATCACCGTAGAAATTGCGGCTCCCGGCGGTGTCCAGCCATCCGTCCTCGATTGAGCGATCGGCTCCGGACTATGAGTCGGGCGGATCCGGTGAACCTCAAGGTCTTTGTCCGTGGCGAGTTAGGTCATGCCCATCGTGACAGCGCGCGCTTCGGTGTGGCTCGGATCCATCGAGGATCAAGTCCTCGCGGATATCGGCCGTGAAGTTTAAGCTTCAAACCTGACACGACGGCCGGGCGTAGCTTCGATCTGCTCCAGATGGCCAAGGAGTTATCGCATTGTGAAGCCGCTGAATCGAAGATCTCTCCGGGAGAAAGATCTCACCCAGGACTGCGTCGTTGTTGATTGAAGAGGCCATCAAACCTATCGGTGGCGACACGGAGGAACTCACAATGAAAGCACCAATGTCGGTGTCAAAACCGGCGGATCTCGGTAGGGGTCCCCGGCTATGCGTCTAGGCGGATGGTAACAGGAGACAAGGGACACGATGTTTACCTGTGTTGGGCCCTCTTGATGGAGGTAAAACCCTACGTCCTGCTTGATTGATATTGATATTGTGGATGTTTACAAGAGTGGATCTACCACGAGATCAAGGAGGCTAAACCCTAGAAGCTAGCCTATGGTATGATTGTAAGGGTTGTTGTGATTGTTGTCCTACGGACTAAAGCCATCCGGTTTATATAGACACCGGAGAGGGCTAGGGTTACATAGAGTCGGTTACAATGGTAGGAGATCTACATATCCGTATCGCCAAGCTTGCCTTCCACGCCAAGGAAAGTCCCATCCGGACACGGGGTGAAGTCTTCAATCTTCTATCTTCATAGTCTTGGAGTCCAGTCGATGATGATAGTCCGGCAAATGATAGTTCGGCTGATGATGGTAGTCCGGCTATCTGGACACCCCCTAATCCAGGACTCCCTCACTCATAATAGCGATCGTCACCGAACGTTAAGCGTGCGGACCCTATGGGTTCGAGAACTATGTAGACATGACCGAGACTCATCTCCGGTCAATAAACAATAGCGGAACCTGGATGCTCATATTGGTTCCTACATATTCTACGAAGATCTTTATCGGTCAAACCGCATAAAAACTTACGTTGTTCCCTTTTGTCATCGGTATGTTACTTGCCCGAGATTCGATCGTCGGTATCTCAACACTGTTGGGGAACGTAGTAAATTCAATAAAATTCCTACGCGCATGCAAGATCATGGTGATGCATAGCAATGAGAGGGGAGAGTGTTGTCGATGTACCCTCGTAGACCATAAGCGGAAGCGTTATGACAACGCGGTTGATGTAGTCGTATGTCTTCACGATCGACCGATCCTAGTACCGAAAGTACGGCACCTCCGTGATCTGCAAACATTCGGCTCGGTGACATCATATGAACTCACGATCCAACAGAGTGTCGAGGGAGAGCTTCATCAGCACGATGGCGTGCTGACGGTGATGATGAAGCTACCGGCGCAGGGCTTCGCCTAAGCACTACGACGATATGACCGAGGTGGATTATGGTGGAGGGGCACCGCTGCACTGAAACAATCAACTTGTGTGTCCTAGGGTGCCCCCCTGCCACCGTATATAAAGGAGCAAGGGGGAGGCCGGCCGGCCCTTGGGGCGCGCCAGGAGAGGAGGAGGAGTCCTCCTAGTAGGAGTAGGACTCCCCTTTCCTACTCCTACTAGGAGGGGGAAAGGAAGGAGGAGAGGGAGAAGGAAAGGGGGGTGCCGCTCCCACCTTCCCTAGTCCAATTTGGACCAGAGGGGGAGGGGCGCGCGGCCTGCCCTGGCCGGCCCTCTCTCTTTCCACTAAGGCCCATGTGGCCCATTAGTTCTCCCGGGGGGTTCCGGTAACTCTCCGGCACTCTGGTTTTCTATGAAATCACCCGGAACACTTCCGGAGTCCGAATATAGCCATCCAATATATCAATATTTATGTCTCAACCATTTCTAGACTCCTCGTCATGTCCGTGATCACATCCGGGACTCCGAACTATCTTCGGTACATCAAAACACATAAACTCATAATACTGATCGTCACCGAACGTTAAGCGTGCAGACCCTACGGGTTCGAGATCTATGTAGACATGACCGAGACACGTCTCTGGTCAATAACCAATAGCGGAACCGGATGTTCATATTGGCTCCCACACATTCTACGAAGATCTTTATCGGTCAAACCGCATAACAACATATGTTGTTCCCTTTGTCATCGGTATGTTACTTGCCCGAGATTCGATCGTCGGTATCTCAATACCTAGTTCAATCTCGTTACCGGCAAGTCTCTTTACTCGTTCCGTAATGCATCATCCCGCAACTAACTCATTAGTCACATTGCTTGCAAGGCTTATAGTGATGTGCATTACCGAGAGGGCCCAGAGATACCTCTCCGACAATCGGAGTACAAATCCTAATCTCGATCTATGCCAACTCAACAAGTACCATCGGAGACACCTGTAGAGCACCTTTATAATCACCCAGTTACGTTGTGACATTTGGTAGCACACAAAGTCTTCCTCCGGTATTCGGGAGTTGCATAATCTCATAGTCATAGGAACATGTATAAGTCATGAAGAAAGCAATAGCAATATACTAAACGATCAAGTACTAAGCTAACGGAATGAGTCAAGTTAATCACATCATTCTCTAATGATGTGATCCCGTTAATCAAATGACAACTCATGTCTATGGCTAGGAAACTTAACGATCTTTGATTCAACGAGCTAGTCAAGTAGAGGCATACTAGTGACACTCTGTCTTGTCTATGTATTCACACATGTACTAAGTTTCTGGTTAATACAATTCTAGCATGAATAATAAACATTTATCATGATATAAGGAAATATAAATAACAACTTTATTATTGCCTCTAGGGCATATTTCCTTCAGTCTCCCACTTGCACTAGAGTCAATAATCTAGTTCACATCGCCATGTGATTTAACACCAATAGTTCACATCACCATGTGATTAACACCCATAGTTCACATCTCCATGTGACCAACACTCAATGGGTTCACTAGAGTCAGTAATCTTAGTTCACATCGCCATGCGATTAACACCCAAAGATTACTAAGGTGCAATCATGTTTTGCTTGTGAGAGAAGTTTAGTCAATGGGTCTACCATATTCAGATATGTATGTATTTTGCAAATTTCTATGTCAACAATGCTCCGCACGGAGCTACTCTAGCTAATTGCTCCCACTTTCAATATGTATCCAGATTGAGACTTAGAGTCATCTGGATCAGTCTCAAAACTTGCATCGACGTAACCCTTTACGACGAACCTTTGTCACCTCCATAATCGAGAAACATATCCTTATTCCACTAAGGATAATTTTAACCGCTGTCCAGTGATCTACTCCTAGATCACTATTGTACTCCCTTGCCAAACTCAGTGTAGGGTATACAATAGATCTGGTACACAGCATGGCATACTTTATAGAACCTATGGCTAAGGCATAGGGAATGACTTTCATTCTCTTTCTATCTTCTGATGTGGTCAAGCTTTGAGTCTTACTCAATTTCACACCTTGCAATACACGCAAGAACTCCTTCTTTGACTATTCCATTTTGAACTACTCCAAAAATTGTCAAGGTATGTACTCATTGAAAAAACTTATCAAGTGTCTTGATCTATCTCTATAGATCTTGATGCTCAATATGTAAGCAGCTTCATCGAGGTCTTTCTTTGAAAAACTCCTTTCAAACACTCCTTTTATGCTTTCCAGAAAATTCTACATCATTTCCGATCATCAATATGTCATTCACATATACTTATCAGAAAGGCTGTAGTGCTCCCACTCACTTTCTTGTAAATACAGGCTTCATCGCAAGTCTGTATAAAACTACTCCCTCCGTTCGGAATTACTTGTCTAGGAAATGGATGTATCTAGAACTAAAATACGACTAGATACATCCATTTCTGCGACAAGTAATTCCGAACGGAGGGAGTATATGCTTCGATCAACTCATCAAAGCATATATTCCAACTCTGAGATGCTTTGCACCAGTCCATGGATGGATCGCTGGAGCTTGCACACTTTGTTAGCACCTTTAGGATCGACAAAACCTTCTGGTTGCATCATATACAACTCTTCTTTAAGAAATCCATTAAGGAATGTAGTATTGATATCCATTTGCCAGATTTCATAAAATGTGGTAATTTGCTAACATGATTCGGACAAACTTAAGCATCGCTATGAGTGAGAATGTCTCATCGTAGTCAACTCCTTGAACTTGTCGAAAACCTTTCGCAACAAGTTGAGCTTTGTAGATAGTAACATTACCATCAGCGCCAGTCTTCTTCTTGAAGATCCATTTATTCTCGATGGCTTGCCGATCAACGGGCAAGTCAACCAAAGTCCACACTTTGTTCTCATACATGGATCCCATCTCAGATTTCATGGCCTCAAAGCCATTTCATGGAATCTGGGCTCATCATCGCTTCCTCATAGTTCGTAGGTTCGTCATGGTCAAGTAACATGAACTCCAGAATAGGATTACCGTACCACTCTGGTGCGGAACATACTCTGGTTTACCTACGAGGTTCGGTCGTAACTTGATCCGAAGCTTCATGATCATCATCATTGACTTCCTCACTAATTGGTGTAAGCATCACTTGAACTGATTTCAGTGAAGAAATACTTTTCCAATTCGGGAGAAGGTACAATTACCTCATCAAGTTCTACCTTCCTCCCACTCACTTCTTTCGAGAGAAACTCCTTCTCCAGAAAGGATCCATTCTTAGCAACAAAGATCTTGCCTTGGATCTGTGATAGAAGGTGTACCCAATAGTCTCTTTTGGGTATCCTATGAAGACACATTTCTCCGATTTGGGTTCGAGCTTATCAGGTTGAAGCTTTTTCACATAAGCATCGCAGCCTCAAACTTTAAGAAACGACAACTTGGGTTTCTTGCCAAACCACAGTTCATAAGTTGTCGTCTCAACGGATTTAGATGTTGCCCTATTTAACATGAATGCAGCTGTCTCTAATGCATAACCCCAAAACGATAGTGGTAAATCGGTAAGAGACATCATAGATTGCACTATATCCAATAAAGCACGGTTACGACGTTCGGACACACCATTATGTTGTGGTGTTCCAGGTGGCATGAATTTGTGAAACTATTCCACATTGTTTTAATTGAAGACCAAACTCATAACTCAATATTCGTCTCTGCGATCAGATCGTCGGAACTTTATTTTCTTGTTATGATCATTTTACACTTCACTCTGAAATTCTTTGAACTTTTCAAATGTTTCAAACTTATGTTTCATCAAGTAGATATACCCATATCTGCTCAAATCATCTGTGAAGGTCAGAAAATAATGATACCCGCCGCGAGCCTCAACACTCATCGGACCGCATACATCAGCATGTATTATTTCCAGTAAGTCAGTTGCTCGCTCCATTATTCCGGAGAACGGAGTCTTTGTCATCTTGTCCATGAGGAATGGTTCGCAAGCATCAAGTGATTCCAAAAACCCATCAGCATGGAGTTTCTTCATGCACTTTACACCAATATGACCTACACGGCAATGCCACAAATAAGTTGCACTTTCATTATTAACTTTGCATCTTTTGGCTTCAATATTATGAATGTGTATCACTACGATCGAGATTCATTAAACCATTTATATTGAGTGTATGACCATAGAAGGTTTTATTCATGTAAACAGAACAACGATTATTCTTTGACTTAAATGAATAACCGTATTGCAATAAACATGATTCAATCATATTCATGCTCAACGCAAACACCAAATAACATTTATTTTAGGTTCAACACTATTCCCGAAGGTAAAGGGAGTGTGCGATGGTGATCTTATCAACCTTGGAATCACTTCCACCACACATCATCACCTCGCCCTTAACTAGTCTCTGTTTATTTTGCAACTCCCATTTCGAGTTACTACTCTTAGCAACTGAACCAGTATCAAATATCGAGGGGTTTCTATAAACACTACTAAAGTACACATCAATAACATGTATATCCAATATACCTTTGTTCACTATGCCATCCTTCTTATCCGCCAACTATCTAGGGCAGTTCCACTTCCAGTGACCATTTCCTTTGCAGTAGAAGCACTCAGTTTCATGCTTGGGTGTAGCTTTGGGCTTCTTCATGGGAGTGGCAACTTGCTTGCCATTCTTCTTGAAGTTCCCTTTCTTTCCCTTGCCCTTTTACTTGAAACTAGTGGTCTTGTCAACCATCAACACTTGACGCTTTTTCTTGATTTCTACCTTCGCCGATTTCAGCATCGCGAAGAGCTTTGGAATCGTTTCCATTATCCCTTGCATATTATAGTTCATCACAAAGTTCTGGTAACTTGATGATAGTGACTAGAGAGCTCTGTCAATCACTATCTTATCGGGAATATTAACTCCCACTTGATTCAAGTGATTGTAGTACTCAGACATTCTGAGCACATGCTCACTGGTTGAGCCATTCTCCTCCATTTTGTAGGCAAAGTACTGTCAGAGGTCTCATACCTCTCGACACGGGCATGAGTATGAAATACCAATTTCAACTCTTGGAACATCTTATATGCTCGGTGGCATTCAATACATTTTTTATGTCCCGTTTCTAAGCCGTAAAGCATGGTGCACTAAACTATCAAGTAGTCATCATACCGAGCTTTTTTCAAAACGTTCATAACGTCTGCATCTGCTCCTGCAATAGGTCTATCACCTAGCGGTGCATCAAGGACATAATTCTTCTGTGCAGCAATGAGGAAAATCCTCAGATCACGAACCAAGTCTGCATCACTGCTACTATCATCTTTCAACTTATATTTCTCAAGGAACATATAAAAATAAACGGGGAGCTACATCGCGAGCTATTGATCTACAACATAGTTATGCAAATACTATCAGGACTAAGTTCATGATAAATTAAAATTCAATTGATCATATTACTTAAAAACTTCCACTTAGATAGACATCCCTCTAGTCATCTAAGTGATCATGTGATCCGAATCAACTAAACCATGTCCGATCATCACGTGAGATGGAGTAGTTTTCAATGGTGAACATCACTATGTTGATCATATCTACTATATGATTCACGCTCAACTTTTCGGTCTCAGTGTTCCGAGGCCATATCTGCATCTGCTAGGCTCGTCAAGTTTAACCCGAGTATTCTGCGTGTGCAAAACTGGCATGCACCCATTGCATGTGAACGTAGAGCTTATCACACCCGATCATCACGTGGTGTCTCGGCACGATGAAATGTCGCAACGGTGCATACTCAAGGAGAACACTTATACCTTGAAATTTAGTGAGAGATCATCTTATAAAGCTACCGCCGAACCAAGCAAAATAAGATGTATAAAAGATAAACATCACATGCAATCAAAATATGTGAAATGATATGGCCATCATCATCTTGTGCCTTTGATCTCCATCTCCAAAGTACCATCATGATTTCTATCGTCACCGACATGACACCATGATCTCTATCATCTTGATCTCTATCAATGTGTCGTGATATGGTCGTCTCGCCAACTATTGCTTTTGCAACTATTGCTATCGCATAGCGACAAAGTAAAGCAATTACATGGCACTTGCATCTTATGCAATAAAGAGACAACCATAAGGCTCCTGCCAGTTGCCGATAATTTCAAAAACATGATCATCTCATACAACAATTTATATCTCATCACGTCTTGACCATGTCATATCACAACATGCCCTGCAAAAATAAGTTAGACGTCCTCTACTTTGTTGTTGCAAGTTTTACGTGGCTACTACGGGCTGAGCAAGAACCGTTCTTACCTACGCATCAAAACCACAACGATTTTTCTTCAAGTATGTATTGTTTAAACCTTCAATAAGGACCGGGCATAGCCACACTCGATTCAACTAAAGTTGGAGAAACTGACACCCGCCAGCCACCTGTGTGTGAAGCACGTCGGTAGAACCAGTCTTGCGTAAGCGTATGCATAATGTCAGTCCGGGCCGCTTCATCCAACAATACCGCCGAATCAAAGTATGAGATGCTGGTAAGCAGTATGACTATTATCGCCCGCAACTCACTTGTGTTCTACTCGTTCATATAACATCTACGCATAAAACTAGCTCAGATACCACTATTGGGGAACGTAGTAATTTCAAAAAAAATCCTACACACACTGAACGAGAGGGGAGAGTGTTGTCCATGTACCCTCGTAGACCGTAAGCGGAAGCATTATGACAACACGGTTGATGTAGTCGTACATCTTCACGATCGACCGATCCTAGCACCGAAAATACGGCACCTCCGCGATCTGCACACGTTCGGCTCGGTGACATCCCACGAACTCACGATCCAGCAGAGTGTCGAGGGAGAGCTTCGTCAGCACTACGGCGTGATGACGGTGATGATGAAGCTACCGGCGCAGGGCTTCGCCTAAGCACTGCAATGATATGACCGAGGTGGATTATGGTGGAGGGGGGCACCGCACACGGCTAAGAGATCAATGATCAACTTGTGTGTCTATGGGGTGCCCCCCTCCCCCTATATAAAGGAGGGGAGGAGGGGGAGAGGGCCGGCCTCCTAGGCGTGCCCAAGGGGGGAGTCCTACTCCCGGTGGGAATAGGATTCCCCCTTTCCCTTGTTGGAGTAGGAGAGAAGGAAGGGGGAGAGAGAGGGAAGGAAAGGGGGGCCGACCCCCCACCCAATTCGGATTGGGCTAGGGGGGCATGCCCTCCACCTTGGCCTTCCTCCCCTCTATTCCACTAAGGCCCATTAAGGCCCATTGACTCCCCGGGGGGTTCTGGTAACCTCCTGGTACTCCGGTAAATGCCCGAACTCACCGGAACCATTCCGATGTCCAAACATAGCCATCCAATATATCGATCTTTATGTCTCGACCATTTTGAGACTCCTTGTCATGTCCGTGATCATATCCGGGACTCGGAACTACCTTCGTTACATCAAAACACATAAACTCGTAATACCGATCGTCACCTAACGTTAAGCGTGCGGACCCTACGGGTTCGAGAACTATGTAGACATGACCGAGACTCATCTCCGGTCAATAACCAATAGCAGAACCTGGATGCTCATATTGGTTCCTACATATTCTACGAAGATCTTTATCGGTCAAACCGCATAACAACATACGTTGTTCCCTTTGTCATGGGTATGTTACTTGCCTGAGATTCGATCGTCGGTATCTCAATACCTAGTTTAATCTCATTACCGGCAAGTCTCTTTACTCGTTCCATAATGCATCATCCCGCAACTAACTCATTAGTCACATTGCTTGCAAGGCTTATAGTGATGTGCATTACCGAGAGGGCCCAGAGATACCTCTCTGACAACCGGAGTGGCAAATCCTAATCTTGATCTATGACAACTCAACAAGTACCATCGGAGACACCTGTAGAGCACCTTTATAATCACCCAGTTACGTCGTGACGTTTGGTAGCACACAAAGTGTACCTCCGGTATTCAGGAGTTGCATAATCTCGTAGTCATAGGAACATGTATAAGTCATGAAGAAAGCAATAGCAATATTCTAAACGATCAAGTGCTAAGCTAACAGAATGGGCCAAGTCAATCACATCATTCTCTAATGATGTGATCCCGTTAATAAAATGACAACTCATGTCTGTGGCTAGGAAACTTAACCATCTTTGATTCAACGAGCTAGTCAAGTAGAGGCATACTAGTGACACTCTGTTTGTCTATGTATTCACACATGTACTAAGTTTCCGGTTAATACAATTCTAGCAGGAATAATAAACATTTATCATGAAATAAGGAAATAAATAATAACTTTATTATTGCCTCTAGGGCATATTTCCTTCAGTTTGATCATTACGAGAAAGCCGAGCATAAAAGTTTTGAACAATAATTTCTCTGGAGACCTCATGATTGGGGCATGAATATAACATTAACTTAAGCCTCCCCCAAGCTAGAGCGATACTTTCTCCTTCACGAGGCAAAAAATTATATGTATAATTCCGATCACGATGAACTAGATGCATAGGATAAATTTTTTGGTGGAACTCCAATTTTAAAAGATTCCAATTCCATGATCCAATATCATCGCATAGCCTATACCATGCCAATGCTTTTCCCTTCAAAGATAAAGGGAAAAACTTTTTCATCACCTCATCTCTGGGTAAACTTGCAAGCTTGAACAATCCACAAATTTGTTCTACATATATCAAGTGCATATCAGGATGCTCGGTTCCATCTCCTGCATAAGGATTAGCTAGCAGTTGTTCTATCATACCCGAAGGAATTTCATATTCAATATTTTCAGTAGGTGCAGTAGGTTGAGGGGCAATTAATTGTGGTTCCATACGAGGTGAAGATACCCCGAACAAACCCCTCAAAGGATTGTTTTCCGTAGTAGCAAGTGACAATAAATTTCAGCACACTATATAAATGTTTCCTTACCGATTTCCACTTACTAAAAGCTTTTCACTCCCTGGCAACGGCGCCGGATAATAGCCTTGATGACCCACAAGTATAGGGGATCAATTGTAGCTCTTTTAGATAAGTAAGAGTGTTGAACCCAATGAGGAGCAGAAGGAAATGATAAGTAGTTTTCAGTAAGGTAATGTCTGCAAGTGCTGAAATTGTAAGTACCGAGTAGTTTGATAGCAAGATAATTTGTAACGAGCGAGTAATGATAGTAACAATAAGTATGCAGCAAGGTATCCCAATCCTTTGGAGCAAAGGACAGGCCAAAACGGTCTCTTATAATAAGCAAGGCGTTCTTGAGGATACACGGGAATTTCATCTAGTCACTTTCCTCATGTTGGTTTGATTTGTGTTCGCTACTTTGATAATTTGATACGTGGGTTGACCGGTGCTTAGGTCCTATTCTTACTTGAACAAACCTCCTACTTATGATTAACCCTCCCGCAAGCATCCGGAACTACGAGAAAAGTATTAAGAATAAATTCTAACAATAGCATTAAACTCTAGGATCCAATCGGTCCCTTACGGAATAGCGCATAAACTAGGGTTTAAGTTTCTGTCACTCTCGCAACCCACCATCTATTTACTACTCCACAATGCACTCCCTTAGGCCCAATATGGTGAAGTGTCATGCAGTCGACGTTCACATGACACCACTAAGGGAATCACAACATACATACTATCAAAATATCGAACACATATCAAATTCACATGATTACTTGCAACATGATTTATCCCGTGACCTCAAGAACGAAAGTAACTACTCACAAATAATGAACATGCTCATGATCATAGGATTATTAAATAGCATCGTGGATCTGAACATATAATCTTCCACCAAATAAACCATATAGTAATCAACTACAAGATGTAATCAACACTACTAGCCATCCCCTAGCACCAATCTATAGCTTCGATAACAAGATTGAATACAAGAGATGAACTAGGCTTTGAGATGAGATGGTGCTGGTGAAGATGTTGATGGAGATTGCCCTCCCCAAGATGGAGAGTTGTTGGTGATGATGATGACGATGATTTCACCCTCCGGGAGGGAAGTTCCCCCAGCAGAATTGCTCCGCCGGAGGGCAAAAGTGCTCCTGCCCAAGTTCCGCCTCGAGACGTCGGCACTCCGCCCCAGAAGTCTTCTCCTCAAATTTTCTAGGTAAAAATGACTTATATACCAGAAGATGGGCACCAGAGGTGGGCCAAGGAGGCCACAACCCACCAGGACGCGCCTGGGGGGGCTGGCGCGCCCAGGTGGGTTGTGCCCACCTGGTGGCACCCCTCTGGTAGTTATTGGCTCCAATATTTCTTAAATGATCCATGAAAAATCTCCATGAAGTTTCAGCTCATTTGGAGTTGTACAGAATAGGTGGCCTGACGTAGCTTAGATTTTCAGCTGCCGGAATTCTCCCTCTTGTTGTGGACCTTGCAAATTATGAGAGAAAATGCATTAGAATTATTCCAAAAAGCAATATTATGGATAAAAACAATATAAATAACAGTAAGAAAACATTATGCAAAATGGACGTATCACTACCCAACTATGATCATGGAGGACGAGAGGGATATTGCTAGGCCCCATGGACTATGAAGATATTGACAACCTCGCCAGGCCTCGTGGGATCGCAAACAACATTCAAGCATTTGTTGAGGTGTGGCGGAATATTGAAGACATGGCCTCACATCATCATCCAAAAGAAGGATCTCATTGAGCATCATTAGCAACTAGGTAGGAGATAGTCTGTCTAAATTGCTTTTGAACTTGTTTCATTTTTACTAGAACAATTGGTTTGATCGCATTATTTGTTGCTTTTGGATTATTCATTGTATTCAGAGATGGTTTGTAACAATAACTATTGGAATATGCTCATTTTCTAAAAATTATTATAAATAGGCTAGAAAGAACGTATGACCAATGGCAGATGAGTCCTACTTGGAGGAAAAATATGAAGGCCACACTACTAGGGAAAAGCCTAGCAGTAGCGCGGGTTTTTGGCCTACCAGTAGCATGGGTGACAACGCTACTGATACGATGCTACAGCTAAAGGTTACCAGTAACATGGGTTTACCCGCGCTACTGCTATATCCACTTAGTAGTAGCGCTTCCCGGGAAGTGTGTTACTGGTAATTACTGTTGGGGAACGTAGCATGCAATTTCAAAAAAAATCCTACGATCAGGCAAGATCTATATAGGAGATGCATATCAACGAGCAGGGGAGAGTGTTTCCACGTACCCTCGTAGACCGAAAGCGGAAGTGTTATGTTAATGCGGTTGATGTACCGGATGTACATCACCTCCGTGTTCAGCACACGTTCAGCTTGATGACATCCCTCGAACTCTTGATCCAGTAGAGGGTTGAGGGAGAGTTCCGTCAGCACGACGGCATGGTGACGGTGATGGTGATGTGATCCGCGCAGGGCTTCACCTAAGCACTACGACACTATGGCAAGAGGAGTAAACTGTGGAGGGGGCACCACACACGGCTAAGAGAATATCTGTTGTGCCTTTGGGTGCCCCCCCCCCGTATATAAAGGAGGGGAGGAGGAGGCCAGCCCCCTAGGGGCGCGCCAAGTGTGGGGAGTCCTACTAGGACTCCCCAGTCCTAGTAGGATTCCCCTTTCCTATTCCGGAGTACGAAAGAGGAAAAGGGAGAGGGAGTAGGAAAGAGCAAGGGGGGCGCCGCCCCCTCCCCTAGTCCAATTCGGACTCCATGGGGGGCGCGCGCCACCTCCCTTGGCTTGCCTCCTCTTCTCCCTTATGGCCCAATAAGGCCCAATTACTTCACCGGGGGGTTCCGGTAACCCCTTGGTACTCCGGAAAAATACCCGAATCACTCGGAACCATTCCGATGTCCGAATATAACCTTCCAATATATGAATCTTTACCTCTCGACCATTTTGAGACTCCTCATCATGGTCGTGATCTCATACGGGACTCCGAACAAACATCGGTCACCAAAACACATAACTCATAATACAAATCGTCATCAAACGTTAAGCGTGCGGACCCTGTGGGTTCGAGAACTATGTAGACATGACTGAGACACATCTCCGGTCAATAACCAATAGCGGAGCCTGGATGCTCATATTGGCTCCTACATATTCTACGAAGATCTTTATCGGTCAAACCGCATAACAACATATGTCATTCCTTTTCTCGTCGGTATGTTACTTGCCCGAGATTCGATCGTCGGTATCATCATACCTAGCTCAATCTCGTTACCGGCAAGTCTCTTTACTCGTTCCGTAATGCATCATCCCGTAACTAACTCATTAGTCACATTGCTTGAAAGGCTTATAGTGATGTGCATTACCGAGAGGGCCCAGAGATACCTCTCCGATACACGGGTGACAAATCCTAATCTTGATCTATGCCAACCCAACAAACACCTTCGGAGACACCTGTAGAGTATCTTTATAATCACCCAGTTACGTTGTGACGTCTGATACTACACAAGGTGTTCCTCCGGTATTCGGGAGTTGCATAATCTCATAGTCAGAGGAACATGTATAAGTCATGAAGAAAGCAATAGCAATAAAACTAAACGATCATTATGCTAAGCTAACGGATGGGTCTTGTCCATCACATCATTCTCTAATGATGTGATCCCGTTCATCAAATGACAACACATGTCTATGGTCAGGAAACTTAACCATCTTTGATTAACGAGCTAGTCCAGTAGAGGCATACTAGAGACACTCTCTTTTGTCTATGTATTCATACATGTACTAAGTTTCCGGTTAATACAATTCTAGAATGAATAATAAACATTTATCATGATATAAGGAAATATAAATAACAACTTTATTATTGCCTCTAGGGCATATTTCCTTGAGTCTCCCACTTGCACTAGAGTCAATAATCTAGATTACATAGTAATGATTCTAACACCCATGGAGTCTTGGTGTTGATCATGTTTTGCTCGTGGAAGAGGCTTAGTCAACGGGTTTGCAACATTCAGATCCGTATGTATTTTGCAAATCTCTATGTCTCCCTCCTTGACTTGATCACTGATGGAATTGAAGCGTCTCTTGATATATTTGGTTCTCTTGTGAAATCTGGATTCCTTCGCCAAGGCTATTGCTCCAGTATTGTCACGAAAGATTTTCATTGGACCCGATGCACTAGGTATTACACCTAGATCGGATATGAACTCCATCTAGAGTCCTTCATTTGCTGCTTCTGAAGCAGCTATGTACTCCACTTCACACGTAGATCCCGCCACGACGCTCTGCTTGGAACTGCACCAACTGACAGCTCCACCATTCAATATAAATACGTATCCAGTTTGTGACTTAGAGTGATCCTACCAGTTTAAGAGCTTGCATCGGCGTAACCATTTACGACAAGCTCTTTGTCACCTCCATAAACGAGAAACATATCCTTAGTCCTTTTCAGGTATTTCAGGATGTTCTTGACCGTTGTCTAGTGATCCACTCATGGATCACTTTGGTACCTCCCTGCTAAACTTATAGCAAGGCACACATCAGGTCTGGTACACATCATTGCATACATGATAGAACCTATGGGCGAGGCAAAGGGAATGACTTTCATTTTCTCTCTATCTTCTGCAGTGGTCGGGCATTGAGGCTGACTCAACTTCACACCTTGTAACACAGGCAAGAACCCTTTCTTTGGCTGATCCATTTTGAACTTCTTCAAAACTTTATCAAGGTATGTGCTTTGTGAAAGTCCAATTAAGCGTCTTGATCTATCTCTATAGATCTTGATGCGCAATATGTAAGCAGCTTCACCGAGGTCTTTCGTTGAAAAATTCTTATTCAAGTATCCTTTTATGCTATCCAGAAATTCTATATCATTTCCAATCAACAATATGTCATCCACATGTAATATCAGAAATGCTACAGAGCTCCCACTCACTTTCTTGTAAATACAGGCTTCTCCAAAAGTCTGTATAAAACAATATGCTTTGATCACACTATCAAAGTGTATATTCCAACTCTGAGATGCTTCATGATACATCTCCAACGTATCTATAATTTTTGATTTCTCCATGCTATATTATCTACTATTTTGGGCAATATTGGCATTTATTATCCACTTTTATATTACTTTTGGGACTAACCTATTAACCGGAGGCCCAGCCCATTCTTTGTTTTTGCCTATTTCAGTATTTTGAAGAAAAGGAATATCAAACGGAGTCAAAACGGAACAAAATCAACTGGAGAAGTTATTTTTGGAAGGAAAGCTACTGGATGGAGTTGGACCCCACGTCAAGGAAGGAACGAGGAAGCCACGAGGGTGGGGGGTGCGCCCACCCCCCCTAGGGCATGCCCCCTGCCTCGTGGGGCTCTCGTGGCTCCCCTGACGTGCTTCTTCCTCCTATATAACTCCACGTACCCTAAAACTTCCAGAACAGAGAATAGATCGGGAGTTCCACCGCCGCAAAACCTCTAGAGCCACCAAAAACCAATCGGGACCCTGTTCCGGCACCCTGCCGGAGGGGGGGGGCCCTCACCGGTGGCCATCTTCATCATTCCGGCACTCTCCACGACGAGGAGGGAGTAGTTCACCCTCGGGGCTGAGGGTATGTACCAGTAGCTATGTGTTTGATCTCTCTCTCTCTCTCTCGTGTTCTTGATTTGGCACGATCTTGATGTATCGCGAGCTTTGCTATTATAGTTGGATCTTATGTTGCTTCTCCCCCTCTACTCTCTTGTAATGGATTGAGTTTTCCCCTTGAAATAATCTTATCAGAGAGTCTTTAAAGATTTGAGAACACTTGATGTATGTCTTGTCGTGCGTATCTATGGTGACAATGGGATATCACGTGATTCACTTGATGTATGTTTTGGTGATCAACTTGCGGGTTCCGCCCATGAACCTATGCATAGGGGTTGGCACACGTTTTCGTCGTGATTCTCCGGTAGAAACTTTGGGGCACTCTTTGAGGTTCTATGTGTTGGTTGAATAGATGAATCTGAGATTTTGTGATGCATATTGTATAATGATTCCCACGGATACTTGAGGTGTCATTGGAGTATCTAGGTGACACTAGGGTTTTGGTTGATTTGTATCTTAAGGTGTTATTCTAGTACGAACTCTAGGGCTGTTTGTGACACTTATAGGAATAGCCCAACGGATTGATTGGAAAGAATAACTTTTAGGTGGTTTCGTACCCTACCATAATCTCTTCGTTTGTTCTCCACTATTAGTGACTTTGGAGTGACTCTTTGTTGCATTTTGAGGGATAGTTATATGATCCAATTATGTTATTATTGTTGAGAGAACTTAAACTAGTGAAAGTATGAACCCTAGGCCTTGTTTCCTACCATTGCAATACCGTTTACGCTCACTTTTATCATTAGTTACCTTGCTGTTTTTATTATTTCAGATTAGAATTACCCATATCTACCATCCATATTGCACTTGTATCACCATCTCTTTGCCGAACTAGTGCACCTATACAATTTACCATTGTATTGGGTGTTTTGGGGACACAAGAGACTCTTTGTTATTTGGTTGCAGGGTTGCTTGAGAGAGACCATCTTCATCCTACGCCTCCCACGGATTGATAAACCTTAGGTCATCCACTTGAGGGAAATTTGCTACTGTCATACAAACCTCTGCACTTGGAGTCCCAACAACGTCTACAAGAAGAAGGTTGCGTAGTAGACATCAAGCTCTTTTCTGGCGCCGTTGCCGGGGAGGTGAGTGCTTGAAGGTATATCTTTAGATCTTGCAATCGAATCTTTTTGTTTCTTGTTTTATCACTAGTTTAGTTTATAAAAGAAAACTACAAAAAATGGAATTGAGTTTGTCTCATACGCTTCAGCTTTTTAATATCTTTCGTGAGTATGATGGAAAGGAAAATTGTGCCAAAGTGTTAGAAGAAGAATGCATTAAAATGTTTGGCACTAGATCTTTGTATGATGAGCATGATTGCAATCTTGTTAGTATGAATTCCTTGAATATCCATGATGCTAATGATATGCAAAGCC
Organism: Aegilops longissima; assembly: GCA_021605205.1. NCBI lineage: Eukaryota > Viridiplantae > Streptophyta > Magnoliopsida > Poales > Poaceae > Aegilops > Aegilops longissima. The sequence continues at coordinate 597,520,281 of CM038678.1, read as the reverse complement.
ACAAGCTTGGGGAAGCTATGTTTGATGAAGATGATATTTTTTGTCCCCCAAGCTTTGATGAGAAAATTTACTATGATGAAAGCATGCCTCCTATCTATGATGATTATTGTGATGACACGTATGCTTTAAAGAATAATGATAACCATGAAACTTGTCATCTTGATCTTAATTTTCAATCACATGATAGTTATTTTGTTGAGTTTGATCCCACTACTATTCATGAGAACAAATTTGCTTATGTGGAGAATAATAAAATTTCTATACAAGTAGATCATGAAAAGAATGATTTATGTGCTGGTTATATTGTTGAATTCATTCGTGATGCTACTGAAAATTATTATGAGGGAGGAACATATGCTTGTAGGAATTGCAATAATATCAAGTTTCCTCTCTATGTGCTTAAAGTTTTGAAGTTATGCTTGTTTTACCTTCCTATGCAAGTTGATTCTTGTTCCCATAAGTTGTTTGATCACAAAATCCCTCTGCATAGGAAGTGGGTTAGACTTAAATGTGCTAGTCATATTCTTCATGATGCTCTCTTTATGTTTCAATTCTTATGTCTTTTAGGTGAGCATCATTGAAATCATCATGCCTAGCTAGCGGCGTTAAACGGTAGCGCTTGTTGGGAGGCAACCCAATTTTATTTTAGTTTATTGATTTTTGGTTCTGTTTAGGAATAAATAATCCATCTATCTTCTGTCTAGATGTGGTTTTATGTTTTAATTAGTGTTTGTGCCAAGTAGAACCTTTGGGAAGACTTGGGTGAAGTCTTTATGATCATGCTGTGAAAAACAGAAACTTTAGCGCTCACGAGATTAGCTTCAACTTTTTACTGGAGAGTGCTATTTAGTTGATTCTTTTTTCAGACGATTACTAGACAAATTACTCAGGTCCACCAATTTATTTTAGAATTTTGGAGTTCCAGAAGTTTGCGTTAGTTACAGATTACTACAGACTGTTCTGTTTTTGACAGATTTTGTTTTCATTGTGTTGTTTGCTTATTTTGATGAATCTATGGCTAGTAAAATAGTTTATAAACCATAGAGAAGTTGGAGTACAGTAGGTTTAACACCAATATAAATAAAGAATGAGTTCATTACAGTACCTTGAAGTGGTGTTTTGTTTTCTTTCGCTAACGGAGCTTACGAGTTTTCTGTTAAGTTTTATGTTGTGAAGTTTTCAAGTTTTGGGTAAAGATTCGATGGGCTATGGAATAAGGAGTGGCAAGAGCCTAAGCTTGGGGATGACCAAGGCACCCAAGGTAACATTCAAGGATAACCAAGAGCATAAGCTTGGGGATGCCCCGGGTGGCATCCCCTCTTTCGTCTTCATTCATCGGTAACTTTACTTGGAGCTATATTTGTATTCACCACATGATATGTGTTTTGCTTGGAGCGTCATTTTATTTTCTTTAGCTTTGCTTGTTGTTTGAATAAAATACCAAGATCTGAAATTATTAAATGGGAGAGTCTTCACATAGTTGCATAATTATCCGACTACTCATTGATCTTCACTTATATCTTTCGGAGTAGTTTTGTTATTGCTCTAGTACTTCACTTATATCTTTTAGAGCATGGTGGTAGTTTTATTTTGGAGAAATATATGAACTCTCATGCTTCACTTATATTATTTTTAGAGTCTTAAAAAGCATGGTAATTTGCTTAAATAATCCTAATATGCTAAGCATACAATATTTGTATGAATTCTTATGAGTGTGTTGAATACTATGAGAGGTTTGATGCTTGATAATTGTTTTGAGATATGAAGATGGTGATATTAGAGTCATGCTAGTTGAGTAGTTGTGAATTTGAGAAATACTTGTGTTAAAGTTTGTGATTCCCGTAGCATGCACGTATGGTGAACCGTTATGTGATGAAGTCGGAGCATGATTTATTTATTGATTTTCTTCCTTATGAGTGGCGGTCGGGGACGAGCGATGGTCTTTTCCTACCAATCTATCCCCCTAGGAGCATGAGCGTACTACTTTGCTTTGATAACTTGTAGATTTTTGCAATAAGTATATGAGTTCTTTATGACTAATGTTGAGTCCATGGATTATACACACTCTCACCCTTCCACCATTGCTAGCCTCTCTAACACCGCGCACCTTTCGCCGGTATCATACACCCACCATATACCTTCCTCAAAACAGCCGCCATACCTACCTATCATGGCATTCCCATAGCAATTCCGATATATATTGCCATGCAACTTTCCACCGTTCAGTTTATCATGACACGCTCCATCATTATCATATTGCTTTGCATGATCATGTAGTTGACATTGTATTTGTGGCAAAGCCACCGGTCATAATTCTTTCATACATGTCACTCATGAGTCATTGCACATCCCGGTACAACGCCAGAGGCATTCATATAGAGTCATATTTTGTTCTAAGTATCGAGTTGCAATTCATGAGTTGTAAGTAAATAAAAGTGTGATGATCATCATTATTAGAGCATTGTCCCAGTGAGGAAAGGATGATGGAGACTATGATTCCCCCACAAGTCGGGATGAGACTCCGGACGAAAAAAAAGAGAGAGAAAAAGAGGCCATAAAGAAAGAGAAGGCCCAAACAAAAAAATAAAAAAAAATGAGAGAAAAAGAGAGAAGGGACAATGCTACTATACTTTTACCACACTTGTGCTTCAAATTAGCACCATGATCTTCATGATAGAGAGTCTCTCATTTTGTCACTTTCATATACTAGTGGGAATTTTTCATTATAGAACTTGGCTTATATTCCAATGATGGGCTTCCTCAAATTGCCCTAGGTCTTTGTGAGCAAGCGAGTTGGATGCACACCCACTTAGTTTCTTTTGTTGAGCTTTCATATACTTATAGCTCTAGTGCATCTGTTGCATGGCAATCCCTACTCGCTCACATTGATATCTATTGATGGGCATCTCCATAGCCCGTTGATACGCCTAGTTGATGTGAGACTATCTTCTCCTTTTTGTCTTCTCCACAACCACCATTCTATTCCACATATAGTGCTATGTCCATGGCTCACGCTCATGTATTGCGTGAAGATTGAAAAAGTTTGAGAATGTCAAAAGTATGAAACAATTGCTTGGCTTGTCATCGGGGTTGTGCATGATTTAAATACTTTGTGTGGTGAAGATAGAGCATAGCCATACTATATGATTTTGTAGGGATAGCTTGCTTTGGCCATGTTATTTTGAGAAGACATGATTGCTTTGCTAGTATGCTTGAAGTATTATTATTTTTATGTCAATATGAACTTTTATTTTGAATCTTTCGGATCTAAATATTCATACCACAATTAAGAAGAATTACATTGAAATTATGCCAAGTAGCATTCCACATCAAAAATTATCTTTTTTATCATTTACCAACTCGAGGACAAGCAGGAATTAAGCTTGGGGGTGCTTGATACGTCTCCAACGTATCTATAATTTTTTATTGCTCCATGCTATACTATCTACTGTTTTGGGCAATATTGGGCTTTATTATCCACTTTTACATTACTTTTGGGACTAACCTATTAACCGGAGGCCCAGCCCTGATTTGTTGTTTTTGCCTATTTGGTATTTCAAGAAAAGGAATATCAAAGCGGAGTCAAAACGGAACGAAATCAACTGGAGAAGTTATTTTTGGAAGGAAAGCTACGGATGGACTTGGACCCCACGTCAAGGAAGGAACGAGGAAGCCACGAGAGTGGGGGGCGCGCCCCCGCCTCGTGGGGCCCTCATGGCTCCCCTGACGTGCTTCTTCCTCCTATATAACTCCACGTACCCTAAAACTTAGAGAACAGAGAATAGATCGGGAGTTCCACCGCCGCAAAACCTCCAGAGCCACCAAAAACCAATCGGGACCCTGTTCAAGCACCACCGGAGGGGGGGACCCTCACCGTGGCCATCTTCATCATCCGGCGCTCTCCATGACGAGGAGGGAGGAGTTCACCCTCGGGGCTGAGGGTATGTACTAGTAGCTATGTGTTTGATCTCTCTCTCGTGTTCTTGATTTGGCACGATCTTGATGTATCACGAGCTTTGCTATTATAGTTGGATCTTATGTTGCTTCTCCCCCTCTACTCTCTTATAATGGATTAAGTTTTCCCCTTGAAGTAATATATCTTATCGATTGAGTCTTTAAAGATTTGAGAAGACTTGATGTATGTCTTGTCGTGCGTATCTGTGGTGACAATGGGATATCACGTGATTCACTTGATGTATGTTTTGGTGATCAACTTGCGGGTTCCGCCCATGAACCTATGCATAGGGGTTGGCACACATTTTCGTCGTGATTCTCCGGTAGAAACTTTGGGGCACTCTTTGAGGTTCTATGTGTTGGTTGAATAGATGAATTTGAGATTTTGTGATGCATATCGTATAATCATACCCACGGATACTTGAGGTGACATTGGAGTATCTAGGTGACATTAGGGTTTTGGTTGATTTGTATCTTAAGGTGTTATTCTAGTATGAACTCTAGGGCTGTTTGTGACACTTATAGGAATAGCCCAACGGATTGATTGGAAAGAATAACTTTGAGGTGGTTTCGTACCCTACCATAATCTCTTCGTTTGTTCTCCACTATTAGTGACTTTGGAGTGACTCTTTGTTGCATGTTGAGGGATAGTTATATGATTCAATTATGTTATTATTGTTGAGAGAACTTGCACTAGTGAAAGTATGAACCCTAGGCCTTGTTTCCTACCATTGCAATACCGTTTACGCTCACTTTTATCATTAGTTACCTTGCTGTTTTTATTATTTCAGATTACAATTACCCATACCTACCATCCATATTGCACTTGTATCACCATCTCTTCGCCAAACTAGTGCACCTATACAATTTACCATTGTATTGGATGTGTTGGGGACACAAGAGACTCTTTGTTATTTGGTTGCAGGGTTGCTTGAGAGAGACCATCTTCATCCTACGCCTCCCACGGATTGATAAACCTTAGGTCATCCACTTGAGGGAAATTTGCTACTATCCTACAAATCTCTGCACTTGGAGGCCCAACAACGTCTACAAGAAGAAGGTTGCATAGTAGACATCACTTCACCAGTCGATAAATGGATCACTGGAGCTTGCACACTTTGTTAGCACCTTTAGGATCGATAAAACCTGCTGGTTGCATCATATACAACTCTTCTATATCCATTAAGGAATGGAGTTTTGACATCCATTTGCCAAATTTCATAATCATAAACTGCGGCAATTGCTAACATGCTTCGGACAGACTTAAGCATCGCTACGGGTGAGAAGGTCTCATCGTAGTCAACTCCTTAAACTAGTCGAAAACCTTTTGCAACAAGTCGAGCTTTGTAGACAGTAACATTACCATCATCGTCAGTCTTCTTATTGAAGATCCATTTATTCTCTATGGCTTGCCGATCATCGAGCAAGTCAACCAAAGTCCACACTTTGTTCCCATACATGGATCCCATCTCAGATTTCATGGCCTCTAGCCATTTCGCGGAATCTGGGCTCATCGTCGCTTCCTCATAGTTCGTAGGTTCGTCATGGTCTAGTAACATGACTTCTAGAATAGGATTACCGTACCACTCTGGTGTGGAACATATTCTGGTTGACCTACGAGGTTCGGTAGTAACTTGATCCGAAGTTTCATTATCATCATCATTAACTTCCTCACTAATTGGTGTAGGAATCACTGGAACTGATTTCTATGATGAACTACTTTCCAATTCGGGAGAAGATACAATTACCTCATCAAGTTCTACTTTCCTCCCACTCACTTCTTTCGAGAGAAACTCCTCTAGAAAGGATCCATTCTTAGCAATGAATATCTTGCCTTTGGATCTGCGATAGAAGGAGTACCCAGAAGTCTCCTTTGGGTATCCTATGAAGACGCATTTCTCCGATTTGGGTTCGAGCTTATCAGGTTGAAGCTTTTTCACATAAGCATCATAGCCCCAAACTTTACGAAACGACAGCTTAGGTTTCTTGCCGAACCACAGTTCATATGGTGTCGTCTCAACAGATTTAGATGGTGCCCTATTTAACGTGAATGCAGCCATCTCTAAAGCATAACCCCAAAACCATAATGGTAAATCGGTAAGAGACATCATAGATCGCACCATATCTAATAAAATACGATTCTGACGTTCGGACACACCATTCTGTTGTGGTGTTCCAGGTGGCGTGAGTTGAAACTATTACACATTGTTTCAAATAAAGACCAAACTCATAACTCAAATATTCACCTCCATGATCAGATCGTAGAAACTTTATTTTCTTGTTATGATGATTTTCCACTTCACTCTGAAATTCTTTGAACTTTTCAAATGTTTCAGACTTATGTTTCATTAAGTAGACATACCCATATATGCTCAAATCATCTGTGAAGGTAAGAAAATAATGATACCCGCCGCGAGCCTCAACACTCATCAGACCGCATACATCAGTATATATTATTTCCAATAAGTCAGTTGCTCGCTCCATTGTTCTCGAGAACAGAGTCTTAGTCATCTTGCCCATGAGGCATGGTTCGCAAGCATCAAGTGATTCCAAAATCCCATCAGCATGGAGTTTCTTCATGCGCTTTACACCAATATGACCTAAACGGCAGTGCCACAAATAAGTTGCACTATCATTATTAACTTTGCATCTTTTGGCTTCAATATTATGAATATGTGTATCACTACGATCAAGATTCAACAAAAATAGACCACTCATCAAGGGTGCATGACCATAAAAGATATTACTCGTATAAATAGAACAACCAATATTCTCTGATTTAAATGAATAACCATCTTGCATCAAACAAGATCCGGATATAATGTTCATGCTCTATTTAGTTCTAAAACTAATCCCGAAGGTAGATGTAGAGGTAGCGTGCCGACGGCGATCACATTGACTTTGGAACCATTTCCCACGCGCATCGTCACCTCGTCCTTAGCCAATCTTCGTTTAATCCATAGCCCTGTTTGAGTTGCAAATATGAGCAATGAACCAGTATCAAATACCAAGCGCTACTACGAGCATTAGTAAGGTACACATCAATAACATGTATATCAAATATACCTTTCACTTTGCCATCCTTCTTATCCGCCAAATACTTGGGGCAGTTCCGCTTCCAGTGACCAGTCCCTTTGCAGTAGAAACACTTAGTTTCGGGCTTAATTAGGTCCAGACTTGGGATTCTTCCAGGGAGCAGCAACTTGCTTGCCGTTCTTCTTGAAGTTCCCCTTCTTCCCTTTACCCTTTTTCTTGAAACTAGTGGTCTTGTTAACCATCAACACTTGATGCTCCTTCTTGATTTCTACCTCCGCAGCCTTTAGCATCGCGAAGAGCTCGTGAATTGTCTTTTCCATCCCTTCCATATTATAGTTCATCACGAAGCCTTTATAGCTTGGTGGCAGTGATTGAAGAACGCTGTCAATGACACTATCATCAGGAAGATTAACTCCCAGCTGAGTCAAGTGGTTACGGTACCTAGACATTCTGAGTATGTGTTCACTGACAGAAATATTATCCTCCATTTTGTAGTTGTAGAACTTGTTGGAGACTTCATATCTCTCAACTCGGGCATTTGCTTGAAATATTAACTTCAACTCCTGGAACATCTCATATGCTCCATTATGTTCAAAACGTCTTTGAAGTCTCGATTCTAAGTCTTAAAGCATGGCACACTGAACTATCGAGTAGTCATCAGCTTTGCTCCGACAGACGTTCATAACGTCTGGAGTTGCTCCTGCAGCAGGTCTTGCACCTAGTGGTGCTTCCAGGACGTAATTCTTCTTGCAGCAATGAGGATAATCCTCGAGTTACGAACCCAGTAAGTGTAGTTGCTACCATCATCTTTCAACTTAGCTTTCTTTAGGAACGCATTACAATACAAGGGAACGGTAACACGGGCCATTGATCTACAACAACATAGATATGCAAAAACTATCATGACTAAGTTCATGATAAATTAAAGTTCAATTAATCATATTACTTAAGAAATCCCACTTAGATAGACATCCCTCTAGTCATCTAAATGATCACGTGATCCATATCAACTAAACCATGGCCGATCATCACGTGATATGGAATAGTTTTCAATGGTGAACATCTCTATGTTGATCATATCTACTATATGATTCATGTTCGACCTTTTGGTCTCAGTGTTCCGAGGCCATATCTGCATATGCTAGGCTCGTCAAGTTTAACCCGAGTATTCCGCACGTGCAAAACTGTCTTGCACCCGTTGTATGTGAACGCAGAGCTTATCACACCCGATCATCACGTGGTGTCTCGGCACGACGAACTGTCACAACGGTGCATACTCAGGGAGAACACTTATACCTTGAAATTTCAGTAAGGGATCATTTTATAATGCTACCGTCGTACTAAGCAAAATAAGATGCATAAAAAGATAAACATCACATGCAATCAAAATATGTGACATGATATGGCCATCATCATCTTGTGCATTTGATCTCCATCTCCAAAGCACCGTCATGATCTCCATCGTCACCGGCTTGACACCTTGATCTCCATCATAGCATCGTTGTCATCTCGCCAACTATTGCTTCTACAACTATCGCTACGCATAGTGATAAAGTAAAGCAATTACATGGCGATTGCATTTCATACAACAAAGCGACAACCATAAGGCTCCTGCCAGTTGCCGATAAATTTTACAAAACATGATCATCTCATACAATAATGTATATCTCATCATGTCTTGACCATATCACATCACAACATGCCCTGCAAAAACAAGTTAGACGTCCTCTACTTTGTTGTTGCAAGTTTTACGTGGTTGCTACAGGCTTCTAGTAAGAACCGTTCTTACCTACGCTTCAAAACCACAACGATTTTTTGTCAAGTGTGCTGTTTTAACCTTCAACAAGGACCGGCTGTAGTCAAACTCAATTCAACTAAAGTTGGAGAAACAGACACCAGCCAGCCACCTGTGTGCGAAGCACGTCGGTAGAACCAGTCTCATGAACGCGGTCATGTAATGTCGGTCCGGGCCGGTTCATCCAACAATACCGCCGAATCAAAATAAGACGTTGGTGGTAAGCAGTATGACTATTATCACCCACAACTCTTTGTGTTCTACTCGTGCATATAGACCTGGCTCTGATACCACTGTTGGGGAACGTAGCATGCAATTTCAAAAAAATTCCTACGATCACGCAAGATCCATCTAGGAGATGCATAGCAGCGAGCGGGGGAGAGTGTGTCCACGTACCCTCGTAGACCGAAAGCGGAAGCGTTATGTTAACGCGGTTGATGTAGTCGAACGTCTTCATGATCCAAGCGATCCAAGTACCGAACGTATGACACCTCCGTGTTCAGCACACGTTCCGCTCGATGACGTCCCGAACTCTTGATCCAATAGAGGATCGAGGGAGAGTTCTGTCAGCATGACGGCGTGGTGACGGTGATGGTGATGTGATCCGCGCAGGGCTTCGCCTAAGCAGTACGACGCTATGACCGGAGGAGTAAACTATGGAGGGGGCATCACACACGACTAAGAGAATATCTGTTGTGCCTTTGGGGTGCCCTCCCGCCCCCGTATATAAAGGAGGGGAGGAGGAGGTCGGCCCCCTAGGGGCGCGCCAAGTGTGGGGAGTCCTACTAGGACTCCCCAGTCCTAGTAGGGATTCCCCTTTCCTTTTCTGGAGTGGGAAAGAGGGAAAGGGAGAGGGAGTAGGAAAGGGCAAGGGGGCGCCGCCCCCTCCCCTAGTCTAACTCAGACTCCATAGGGGGGCGCCACCTCCCTTGGCCTGCCCCTCTTCTCCCTTATGGCCCAATAAGGCCCAATTACTTCACTGAGGGGTTCCGCTAACCCCTCGATTCTCCGGAAAAATACCCGAATGACTCGGAACCATTCTGATGTCTGAATATAACCTTCCAATATATGAATCTTTACCTCTCGACCATTTTGAGACTCCTTTCATGTCCGTGATCTCATCTGGGACTCCGAACAAACTTCGGTCACCAAAACACATAACTCATAATACAAATCATCATCGAACGTTAAGCGTGCGGACCCTATGGGTTCGAGAACTATGTAGACATGACCGAGACGCATCTCCGCTCAATAACCAATAGCGGAACCTGGATGCTCATATTGGCTCCTACATATTCTACGAAGATCTTTATCGGTCAAACTACATAACAATATACGTCATTCCTTTTGTCATCGGTATGTTACTTGCCCGAGATTCGATCGTCGGTATCATCATACCTAGTTCAATCTCGTTACCGGCAAGTCTCTTTACTCGTTCCATAATGCATCATCCCGTAACTAACTCATTAATCATATTGCTTGCAAGGCTTATAGTGATGTGCATTACCGAGAGGGCCCAGAGATACCTCTCCGATACGCGGAGTGACAAATCCTAATCTTGATCTATGCCAACCCAACAAACACCTTCTGAGACACCTGTAGAGAATCTTTATAATCACCCAGTTACGTTGTGACATTTGATAGCACACAAGGTGTTCCTCCAGTATTCGGGAGTTGCATAATCTCATAGTTAGAGGAACATGTATAAGTCATGAAGAAAGCAATAGCAATAAAACTAACTGATCATTATGATAAGCTAACGGATGGGTCTTGTCCATCACATCATTCTCTAATGATGTGTTCTCGTTCATCAAATGACAACACATGTCTATGGTCAGGAAACTTAACCATCTTAGATTAACGAGCTAGTCAAGTAGAGGCATAATAGGGACACTCTGTTTTGTCTATGTATTCACACATGTACTAAGTTTCCGGTTAATACAATTCTAGCATGAATAATAAACATTTATCATGATATAAGGAAATATAAATAACAACTTTATTATTGCCTCTAGGGCATATTTCCTTCAATTACTAGTAGCGCTTCTCGCAGCCCGCGCTACTACTATTATTCCGTATTATATTTCTTTTTTATTTCATGTTGTATTCGTACACCTTTATACAAGTTTTCATACAGTAGCAATTTTGAAATTGTTTTTACATCATAATGAGTTATTACATCACTGGGTGAAAGAACCGTGGACTAGTTTCAAGTGGATGGACATCCACTTGAAACTAATCCACGGTTCTTTCACCTAATGATATACCCCCTCTGTTCACTTTTATAAGACCTTGAAGACATTTCAGACAATGTACAAAACATCCCATTTTGAGTTGTCTGAAATGACTTACAAAAGTGAATGGAGGGAGTAATAAATATCTTCATCATCATATCATTAACAACTTATCATCATAATACATCATTGTCATATAACACCTCCTCATGATCATCATTTTCGTCAATGAGACATCATATAGCAAGTTGGTCATTAGTCATAATCACAACTCCTCATCATCATCAACTCTAACACATTGTACCATACAATAATAGATTGTAGCTAGGACCAACTTCTCTCTCATAGGACCTACTACCTTCTCTTAGGTAAAATAGCATAAAACAAGATAGAGCCTGACTCTCCATTATGGAGAATGGAGATTATCCCGTCTCCAATTCTTGCCCTTCGCACAATGTTGCTTCCAAGTAGCTCCCTACGATTTACCATGCATTTATTCCAATCTTTGATTGTCATGTCTTCATCGTTTTTAGAAATCCGATATGAACAGGAGTGATTCGTAGGATGACTTGGCTGTATGTTCAAAACATAAAGGCGACCTTTCTGAAACATCAGATGAGGCACACAATCTTCGGGATTTTCTGTTGAAAAACATAGTAATAACTTCGTAGTTAGCAATGTAGTTCAGTTTTAGAAGAATTTATGCAAAAGATGCAGGGATGCCGTAATAGTAAAAAATCTTACCATGACATCTCCATGGATGTTACCATAGTTCAACACGTGCACTAGTGGCACGTATTGACCATAATGTGGAGGAGTTTGATAATAGATATTGCAATTCTCAAGATCAGTAATAAATGAGATCAGATGATTTTTCTCCTGATAAGTTAATTCTGAGCCATCGGTGTAGTAGGTTCTGTCTACCATCTTCTGCACATTATTTGAAGAATGGAAATAAGCTACCAATGGGAATAAGCTGTCAACTATTTTGAAATAAACAATATAAATTACTTAATAACTATGTTTGAGAAACTCACATTGCGGTATAATTGGAAGCGTATCAACAAGGACCCAAATGTCCATATTGTCTTGGGCGATGTTAGGATCACCAAGATCCATGGTGACAAGCATACCCTCATGAAAATCATACATCTTGCAAAGTGCTTCCCAATTCGGGCAACCAAAATGGGTTACGCTCTCAGAATTGTATAGATTTACATCAAAATCCATACCATGATGGGTCCTTAGGTGATTTTTCTTTGTTTCCATACTTTCATGATCTTAAAAATCCATCCTCTCCAAGACATAGCGTCTTGCATGGCATGGGATAAGCTAGTCGAATTGTAAAAGACGAAAATTACACATTGAAGTAGTAGAAGTCATGCTTAATTAGAAAAAAAAAAACACTTGTCGTCGTTGCGTACCGTTTCAACATCGAAGGTCTCCTGGAGCTTAATGCTGAAGCGCCGACCTTCGTCCACGTGAGGCCTGTTGCACAGACCCCGGTCGTCGTTGCACCAGTTGCACTCCCCCGGGAGACTTTCGTCGTCCGATGACGATATTTCCTATGTTCATAATTCAAAGATTAAACTTGTACAATTAAATATATGTACTCCCTCTCTCAGTTTACAGGGCGTGCACGTACCCCTAGGTCATCAATTTGACCAACCTAATACAAGTCATATATTACAAAATATATACCATTGTAAACTTCAGATGTTCTATTTTCAAACGGTATAAATTTTTGTGTTATATAGTTTATATTAAGGTGATAAAATTGGCAACCTAGGTATACGCGCAAAACTTATAAACTGAAACGGAGGGAGTACTACAAAAACTAAATTAGATCATTATTATTCATCACGGGTTGACTATCGGTCTGCCAAGTCTTTTCTTGAAAACTCTCAGCTCACGTGGTGTATACATTCGACCGTTGGTGATGATTGATGAAGTCATGTACCTGGGGTAGGGTCATAGACCTGCCCAAAGGTACCCTCCACAAGGACACTCACAAGAGAAGCAGCCTTCCAATGACACGGTAGGTTTCCATTCGATGATTCAAAGACACTCGACTACTTAAGACCCACTCGACCACCAGAGTCCAAGAGCCACTCGGTACCCAAACGGTCTCAGTAGTTAAATAGACTTTATGACCTTAATGACACTTTATGTAGGCGCTACAAGAACGCCTAGCTTTAACGCACCTTAAACCCTCTACTACATGGGCTGGCTGGGGTCCTGGCACACTCTATATAAGCCACCCCCCTCCACAGGTAGAAGGGTTCGCACCCCTGTAACACATATGCATATAATCTAGTCGACCGCCTCCGGGCTCCGAGACGTAGGGCTATTACTTCCTCCGAGAAGGGCCTGAACTCGTAAATCTCTTGCATATACAACTACTCCATAGCTAGGATCTTGCCTCTCCATACCTACCCCCCATTCTACTGTCAGACTTAGAACCACGACAGTTGGCGCCCACCATGGGGCAGGTGTTCTAGCGATTTGTTGGAGAAGTTGGGATTCTTTCGATCTCTCGCATCATGGTTTCAGGTGGAGTTCTAGTCGACGGCCACGAGATCTGTCTCGGTGCGCCACGTTAAATCGCCGACGACTCGCTTGGCTTCAGAGGCTCCACTCGACGTGGACGCGCTCCCGTCTCATGGGCGACGCCTTTTCAGGCGTGTGTCATGGCGTCCTCCTCAAGGCAACCATCGACCCAAGATGGGTCGACTCTGCTGTCTTCACTCTAAGTCTCCCACCGCGCAAGCGCCCGGCCGGTCGAGGCTTCAGCGGTGGGTGAGGCATGCAAATGGCCCGCCATCGGCCATCCCCCAAGTCGCGGCGATCGAGCCCGACGAATCTCTCTACGGCCTGTTCGACTGGCTCCGTAGAGACGGCGTCCAAATGTGATAGCAGTGACCCAGCGGCAGAGGTTCTGATGGTCGATGGACCACGCAGTCCCCCTGGATTCACCCGCACCAACGAAGGTGGCGGTGGAGGCGATCCGGTGCAAGCCCACGAAGAGTACTTGCCCGAGCCCCTCACTTCGCTCCAGAGGGAGGAGCTTCGTCGTCGGAACATGGATGCACTTCACACTCCTATCGTTGGAGAAACCCCCGAGGCTCGCGCCTTGGAGGATGCGCGCTTGGCCAACCTGGCTGAGCGCACTCGACTGGAGAATGTTCAGCGAGTACTCAACGAGCGTACGCGACCGAGGGTTCCAGAATCCAGTCGATGCCAGCTCTTTCAACCGCCAACTCAGGTATATCGAACTCCGATTCAGAATTTAGCAGCTGCCGCCCGTATAGCAGAGTCAATTCAGCCTTCCCAGTCGGAGGCGAGTAGAGGTTTGCAGCAAATCGGGATTTGCTCCGGCGTGGAGATCAAAACTCAGTTGTATCCGATCATGAACAGGTTCACAGCCGATCCGTTGCTGCGAATTCATTCTAGTCGGCCCATAGTCCAAGATCGCCCCCGAGGCATGAGGAACGTGGGGCCGGCGTGATGATCAATACAAGGGCCGCGAGCAGTACGAGCACCGATTCGATCGCAATGATCGACGTCGAGTGCCCACTCCTCCCCCAAGGGGTGGATCATACCCTCCTCGGCAGCAGGACGACAGACGCCAAAACGGTGCTGGGCGAAGAGTTCCAGTCGACCCCAGGGAACCAGGCTTTGATGCGAGATCTATTATCGTTCAAGGTTTGGTCGACAGGAACAGAGCTCACCGAGACGGCCATGATAGAGATGTTCCTTCCAGCAGCAGAGTTCATGTCTCGGGACCGAGTGTTTCAGCAGAGCCATCGGGCGCAGTGATTCCTCTCAACTTCAAGTTGGCGATCGGAGTCGGCAAGTTCATCGAGAATCCAAGCGACACTTGGCTTGAAGATTACCGAGTGGCGGTTCAGATCGGCGGTGGCAACGATGAGGTAGCCATGAAGCATTTGCCTCTTATGTTGGAAGGTTCAGCCCGGGTGGTTGAATCGATTAGCACCCAAAGAAAGATTTACACTTGGGAAGATCTTGCTCGAGTGTTTGTCGGGACATTTGAAGGAACTTGCAAACAGCGAGCAGGTTTGACAGAGTTGCGATCGTGTGTGCAAAAGTCGAGTGAAACTTTGAGAGATTATATCCAGAGGTGGATCACTTTGCACCACACAGTCGAGAATGTATCTGATCACCAGGCAGTCTGTGCCTTCAAGGAAGGTGTCAAGAACAGAGAATTGAGTTTGAAGTTTGGTCGAACCGAGATATGACCCCGAGTCGGATGATGGAGATTGCCACCAAGTATGCAAATGGTGAAGAAGGGATCGGCTCCGAGTGGTAATATAAATCGGCCGCCAATGAGACCGGCGGAGGAAATTCAATGGAAGCGAAGTGCAAAGTCGAGCCAACGGCTCCGGAGAGGCCTTGGCGTGACCCGAGAAAGTTCAAGGAAACCCAAGGGTCCTTGGAACCCCAAGAAGGTGAAAGACCAGGATGGAAACAATGTGTTGGATTTGCCATGTCATATTCATACAAAGAAAGATGAAGAGGGTAAACTCATTTACCCGAAACATACCACTCGACGTTGTCGGCTCTTGATTCAGCAGCCCAAGGAAACAGCTCAAGGATAAGGATAAGGAGATGAGACAAAGTTGAGGACAGAGATAGCAAAGTGATGGTGGATATCCCTGTGTCAATTCCACCTTGATGATTTTTTCGACGTCAAAAGCAAAAGTCGATTGAAGGTTATCAATCGGAAGTAAACTTGGTTGCTCGGCGACTCCCAATTATCTGAAATGGTCTCGCATCGCCATCACATTCGACCGCCCGATCACCGACGACATTGCCACCCCGGGAGGCAAGCATTGGTGGTCGACCCGGTTGTCGAAGGCACTCGATCGACCAAAGTCCCGATGGATGGTGGTAGTGGCTTGAACATATTATACGCAGACGCGTTGAAAGGGATGGGCATTCCGATGTCCGGACTCAAGACCAAGAATATGAGCTTCCACGGAGTCATTCCGGAAAGAAGGCTGAGTCACTCGCCAAATTGCTCTTGATGTAGTTTTGGTGATTCAAAGCATTTCGGAAAGAAAAGTTGACCTTTGAGGTCGTGGATTTCAGAGTGCTTATCACGCTATTCGGGAGACCAGCTTATGCACGCTTCATGGCCCGACCATGTTACGTGTATCTTAAGCGAAGATGCCTGGTCCCAAGGGCGTGATCACCGTCATGGGCAATCGGAAAAGGCGAAGAGTGCTTCGTAAAGGCTCTAAGATCGCCGATGCTCGGTTGGCGATGGTAGAGCTACAAGAGTATCGAAAACTGCAGATCCGAGTGATTTGTTGCGAGCTAAGAAGTTCGCTTCTGAGTCGAGATTTCACCGATTGGCGAGATGAAACAGTTCACATTCACCCGACCGATCCCAATGCTGCTCCGACCAACATCTCAACAACACTCGACTCAAAATAGGAAGAAGCGCCATCCGGTTCCTCCGTGAGCGGGACATCTTTGCATGGAAGCTCACGACATGCCGGTGTTATTGTGGGCTGGCTGAGCATCGCCTACGAGTCGACCCAAAATTCAAACCGATTAAAGAGTATCTTCGGCGGTCCGCCGTCCAGACGAGAAAGGCCATTGGCGAGGAAGTGGCTCGGCTCTTAGCAGCAGAGTTCATCCGAGAGATCTACCACTCCGAGTGGCTCGCCAATGTCGTCATGGTCCCCAAGAAGGACAAGTCGTTGTGCATGTGCATCGATTTCAAGCATATCAATCGGGCCTGCCCGAAAGATCATTTCCCTCTTCCTCGCATCGACCAAATAGTCGACTCAAGCTGCGGGATGTGAGAGGTTGTCTTTTAGACGCCTATTCCGGTACCATCAGATCCGTCTCAGATGGACCCGATGAGATTAAAACAGCGCTCATCACTCCATTCGGTGCTTCGTTATGTCACCATGCCATTCGGTCTCAAGAATGCCGAGCCACATTCATGAGGATGATTCGAAGTGTTTGCTCACTCAAATCGGTCGGAATGTGGAAGCGTACATGGATGATATAGTGGTCAAGTCACACAAGGGTTCCGACCTATTGACTGACCTTGCTCAAACATTTGCCAATCTCAGGAGGTATGATATCAAGCTTAACCCATCAAAGTGTACATTTGGAGTTCCCGTGGAAAGTTACTCGGTTTTCTCAATTCGAGCGAGGAATCGATGCTAACCCGTAAAAGGTTGGCACCATACTCGAATGAAGCGCCTACATGCGTGTGCATGATGTCCGAAACTTATTGGATGCTTGGCGCTTTAAGTCGATTCATCTCTCGCCTCGGTGAAAAGGCATTGCCTCTTTACCGATCGATGAAGAAGTCGACAGTTCGAGTGGACTCTAGAAGCGATGCAGCGTTTGCGAGCTCAAAGCTCGCTCTCCACCCACCGGTGCTTGCTGCTCCAATCAAGAAAGAGCCTTTGCTGCTTTACATTGCAGCCATTGGACAAGTCGTCAAGACCGTATTTACGGCCGAAAGCGGGAAGAAGAAGGAAAAGCCTTCAAAGTTCAACGCCCAGTTTATTATCTTTCAAGTGTGACCCCATCAAAGCAAAGATACCCTCACTATCGAAGCTTGTTTATGGGATCTATATGACCACGAAGAAGGTTGCTCATTATTTCTCCGATCATTCCATTACGATCGTCGCCGACGCCCTTTGTTGGAAATTCTTCATAACAGAGATGCAACCGGTCGAGTGGCAAATGGGCGATTGAACTCCTTCCCTTGATATCAAATTCGAGGCAAAGAAAGCCATCAAGTCCCAAGCAATAGCAGATTTCCTCGCCGAGTGGATGAACAGCAGCTTCCGACCCAAGTTCACTCGAAACTTTGGACTATGTTCTTCGATGGTTCCAAGATCTTTGAACGGTTCAGTGCAGGGGTTGTATTGGTTTCCCGAGGAGATAGGCTCAAGTATGTTCTCCGATTCACTTAGATTCTTCCAACAACGAAGCAGAATATGAAGCACTCTTGTATGGGTTGCGCATGACCATTTCATTTCGGCGTCTGTCCGCCTTATGGTCTATGGCGACTCGGATCTGGTTGTTAATCAAGTGATGAAGGAGTGGGATGTCGAAGCCCACTATGACAAAGTTATTGTAATGCAAATGAGAAAGTGGAGAAGAAATTCGAGGGTTAGAGCTTCATCATATACCCCGATCGAAAAATCAAGCTGCGGATGATTTGGCGAAGATAGGGTCCAAGAGGGAAGCCATTCCAAAGTGATGTATTTTTGAACACATTCATGCTCCATCGGTGCAGGAGGATCCTTTCACGTAAGAAGCCCCGCAGCAAAAGAGTGCCAATGATCCAAGCGAAGTTGAGGTCCCACCGTGGTCGACCTGATTATGGAAGTTGTGGTCATCACTCCCGATCGATAAAGGCCGTACATCGCATATATCCTAAGGAAAGAGCTCCCAGAGAATGAAGAAGAGGTTTCGACAGATCGTCCATCGATCCAAGGCCTTACTGATGATCAAGGGACAATTGTACAGAGAAAGCGCGATCGAGTCGGCCGAAGTGTATCACGCCGTAAGAAGGTCGATAATTCTTGAGGATATCCACTCGGGGACTGTGGCCATCATCGTCCTCTCGGACCATTGTGGCTAAAGCATACCGAGAGGGATTTTCTTGGCAAAACAAATGAAATGGCAAAAGAAATAGTCGACAAGTGTGAAGGATGTCGGTTCTATTCCAACATGTCGCACAAGCCGCCTCACTTTGAAGACCATTCCACTCGCTTGGCCCTTCGCTGTTTGGGGATTGGACATGATTGGACCGTTGAGAAGCTGGCGAAGCGGTTTCACTCATTTGCTAGTAGCAATCGACAAGTTCACCAAGTGGATCGAAGCCAAGCCCATCAAGAACCTCGATGCATGCCTTCGCTATCGGTTTCATCGAGAGTTGATATTCAGATATGGAGTTTCGCATAGCATCATCACCGACAATGGGTCAAACTTCGATAATGACAAGTTCAAAGCCTTCTGCGCCTCTCAAGGCACGCTGGTCGACTATGCTTTGATGGCTCATCCTCGGTCGAATGGACAAGCGAGCGTGCAAATGGCCTCATTCTCAAAGGGTGAAACCTCGGCCGATGCGTGATCTCAAACACGCAGCAGAGCTTGGGTCGACGAACTTCCATCAGTTCTCTGGGATTGAGGACCACTCCTAATCGGTCATTGGGAGAACTCCATTCTTCCCGGTCTATGGAGCTGAAGCAGTTCGCCGAGTGACCTGCTTCACAATGCGCCTCGAGTCGAGCTATACTCAAGAAGAAGCGGAACAAGCCCGGCAAGATGCGATCGACCTCTTGGAAGAGGAGAGAGAGATGGCCTTGATCCGCTCGACTATCTATCGCCAAGACTTGCGTCGATTCCATGCCGAAATGTGAAGAGTCGAGCCTTCCAAGAGGGAGATTTGGTCCTCCGAGTGGATCAACAGAAACCACGTAAGCTTGCTCCCACTTGGGAAGGTCCCTTCATCGTCACGAGAGTCCTCCACAACGGAGCATATCATCTCTACAACGTTGATCGCCATATCGACGAGCCTCGAGCTTGGAACGCGGAGCTGCTCCGCCCCTTTTACACTTAAAAACTCACTCGGTTGAGATGTAATAAAAGTACTTTTGTAGTTTGTTTATCCAAGACAAGAATGTTGTAATATTCCTAGTGATTGTTATTGCTTTTTTTGAAATTTCCCCCAATGGGTGGCTTAGTCGCGAATCCGATTCGCCTAAGTTTGTAAAAAAAAAATCCTTTCCAAGTGTGAGCCAGTCTCTCACTCGGGGGCTTAGCTGCAAATCCGCTTCGCCTAAGTATTCAAAATCCTACCGAGTGGCGAGCCAGCCTCCCACTCGGAGGCTTAGCTGCAGTCCAAGTACTCACCTAAGTATTCAAAATCCTACCGAGTGGCGAGCCAGCCTCCCACTCGGAGGCTTAGCTGCAGTCCAAGTACTCGCCTAAGTATTCAAAATCCTACCGAGTGGCGAGCCAGCCCCCCACTCGGAGGCTTAGCTGCAGTCCAAGTACTCGCCTAAGTATTCAAAATCCTACCGAGTGGCGAGCCAGCCTCCCACTCGGAGGCTTAGCTGCAGTCCAAGTACTCGCCTAAGTATTCAAATCCAACCAAGTGGTGAGCCAGCCTCCCACTCGGGAGCTTATAACAGCCCAAGGATTCGCCTTAAACATCCAAAGTAATAAAAATCTTACCGAGTGGAGAGCAAACCTCCCACTCGGGGGCTTAGCTGCAGCCCAGTGCTCGCCTAAGTGATAAAAATCCTACCGAGTGGTGAGCAAACCTCCCACTCGGGGGCTTAGCTGCAGCCTAGTGCTCGCCTAAGTAATAGAAATCCTACCGAGTGGTGAGAAAACCTCCCACTCGGGGGCTTAGCTGCAGCCCAGTGCTCCCCTAAGTAATAGAAATCCTACCGAGTGGTGAGCAAACCTCCCACTCGGGGGCTTAGCTACAGCCCAGTGCTCGCCTAAGTAATAAAAATCCTACCGAGTGGAGAGCAAACCTCCCACTCGGGGGCTTAGCTGCAGCCCAGTGCTCGCCTAAGTAATAAAAATCCTACCGAGTGGAGAGCAAACCTCCCACTCGGGGGCTTAGCTGCAGCCCAGTGCTCGCCTAAGTAATAAAAATCCTACCGAGTGGAGAGCAAACCTCCCACTCGGGGGCTTAGCTGCAGCCCAGTGCTCGCCTAAGTAAGGAATTCATCCCAATCCGCAAGGACGACGAGGTGCAGGTCGACTGCTGCCTCCTCCTTCGGAGCTTCGCCACAAGTACAACGTGCGGTCCATCCCAATCCACAAGGACGACGAGGTGCAGGTCGATCGCAACCTCCTCCTTGAGCTTCGCCACAAGCACAACGTGCGGTTCGTCCCGATCCGTGGGGACGACAAGGTCATCGCGATCTGTCTTCCACCTCTACCGCAGGATAGATGAAGCACAAGTCGATTGGAATTTCAACGGAATATCTTCCGAATGAGGAATAAAGTTCTCTCAAGGCAAACAAAGCATGTTAAAGGAAAAATCAAGTTCGAATAAACGCCCCACGGATCCAAAGGTGCTCAGCGTTAAGCACATTAAAGTTTATCGATTCTGAAACCACTCGGCATTCCGAGGCAAATTTAAAGTGGGACTTAGAAGTTTTTACTCCTCCGCGGAGGACCTGGAAGGTGCAACAAACTGGTCGAGGTCGATTCCATCGGCAATACGGGTAGCAGCGGCGATGAAAGTCTCCATGAAAGATCGAAGTCGTGCTTCTGGTATTGGCAACCTTGAGAGACACCAGCTTGTCCCCTTGCGCTTCTTTGCAAAGTGGACACGGACCGAGAGATAGAGCAACATCAGCACCACACTGGCGAAGACTTTTTCCATTCTTACACTCGACTTGGAATCTCATTCATCGAGTCATCGGATTCAAGATCATTCAAGAGTCATTTCGCCGAGAGTCGAGTCGATCCGCGACATCGCAACTTTCGGTCGAGCAAGATAATCCACCACGCTAGCAACGCGAGACTCCAGTCGAAGCACATTCATAGCAGCTTCCTCCTTCACAGGAGAGTTGATGGGGTCCAAGCTGGTTTCCACTCGACTGGTTTCTTCTTCAAAGTTTTGGCAGAATCCTAAAAACACAGCTCAGACTCAAAATAAAGATCATGTGATGAGCCGGTGAGAGCAAGACAGTTGGATAAAAGAGATTACCTTCAAGCATGAGAAAGCAGCTTCTTGGCGAGCCCTCCAAGATAAATCTCCGTGTCGTTTCGCTTCCCCGATTGCCATTAACCTTGTCGACAGAACAATCTTGTCGTTCTTCATCGACTAACTTCCTTGTTAGCAGCGTCAAGAGAGGCTTCGACTTGGCATTTTCATCTTCGAGTTTGTCGACCGAGGCAAGCTTCTCTTCAACGAGCTTTGTTTTCTCCAAAGCCATATACGTGCCTCTGCAAGGTCAAGGTCCTTCTTCTTCAAAGTCTCTTCCAGTTTATCGCAAAGCAACAATGAGAACAGAGTTGAGAATGAGCAGAAAACATAGGCGATCGTCAAAAATTCTCACCAGCCATACCTTTTGCTTCATCCTTTGCCTTCGCAAATTCTCCTAAGCAAGCTTCAAATCGAGGTTGAGCTGGATCTGCTTTTCTCTAACTCAAAGATAGCGAGCCACAAGCTCACAAGATTTCTACAAAGAGTCAACCAACGAAAGACATCAAAAGCAGATCACTTCGAGTGATTAAGGAAAAATAGTAGCATTTCTAAGACTATAGTCGAATCAAAACATTCGACAAGAGTCTCGGGGACTACACCAGTGGTGCACTCTGCGTGCGTGCCCCCACTGGTTTACTAATTTGGTTCGACCAGTCGACCAAAAGAGGCAAAAAGGTTATGATTCTGAAACCATGGCTAATTGTTAGCGGTCAGCCGCAGTAAAATAAATAAATAAATATATATATATATATATATAGCTCTTTAGACTATAGTCGATCAGACGCATGATCGACCATAGTCTCGGGACTACACCGGTGGGTGCACTTAGCGTGACCCCACGGTTTCTGAGCCCATTCGACTTGGTCCGTCCGGTCGAGTGAAGAAGATCACGGCATAAAGACTATAGCCGATCGCACGCAATCGACCATAGTCTCGGGACTACACCTAGTGGGTGCACTCAGCGTGCCCCACAAAAGTTCAATCGACACACACACCCGGTGGGTGTACAGAGATGGAAATCTCCGTAAGAAAGCGGTTTCAGATAGCATATCCTAACAAAGCAAGCGACGATCGACTTACTTGGACATTGCTCGAGAGCTGAATCGGCATCATAGGTCACTGACTAGCCTCTCGAGCCGCTTTCACCTGCTCCATCATGATCCTCACCGCGATGGCCTCCTTAGCAGCACTTACTTGGTCTTCCGGGACGTGGTGGGTAGCAAAGAGAGATGGTGGATCAGCAGTCGACGAAGTGGGTCGGGCACTTGTCAGCGGTATAGCAAAAGACACAGAAGTCCGAGTGGGGTTGCCTCCCTCGGAAATCAGCGTCTCAGGAATCGTCGCGACTTGAGCAGCCTTGCCAGCAAGCGCTTTCTTGTTCTTCCTCTTCCTCAATGGCTCTTCCTCGTCATCATCGGGGAGATCAATGACGTGAGGCGGAACTACAAGAAAGATTCAGAAGTAAACATGGAAGTCTAGTCGACTAAAAGCGAAACCTCAAAGATCTTACCAAGGTTGGAGGTGACCGCATCCTCCATTTCCTGATCTTCCGCTTATGAAGTCTCGGAGGTAGCGGTACCAGAGATTTCAAGAATCGGCCGATCGGTCATCAAGTCGACCAAAAGTTCACTCATGTTGAATAAAGAAATACAAGGTTCATTGGTTACCCAAGATGGTGGGGATGACCATTCGCATCTTGGGCGGGGCCTTCGCCGGCTTTGACGAGGTCGCCGAGGTTGCTTGGCGGTTTCTCATCGGCTGTGGAGAAGTTGTCCTAGGTCGCTTCATCGACCGACCGGTGGGCACAACAGCTTTACTGCGCGCCCGGCCGCCGGGTCGCAAGGTCAACTTGACCTTCCTCCGAACGAGGAGGATCGACGTCTTCCTCCTCTTCCTCCTCCTCCTCCTCATCATCGAGCCATCATCCTCCTCATCCTCCTCGCCGTTGACTCCCATTCCTCCGGACTCTCACCTCCACTTCCTTCTTCTTCTTCGACTATTTCCTGCGCCCGTTGGGCATCGAGTACATCTCGGTGGTGACCTAGAAGACAACAAAACAAGGTGAAAGTCAACACGAATTGGCATCAAAAGCAGAATGAATGCAGCAGAATCACAATCGGAGATAAGTGGTGATACCTTGTGCAGTTGGTAACTCGGTCGAGTGGTGGAATCCTCCTAGCTCGCGAGGGTTGTCTTTATTTCTGTGATGGCAGTCATCCACTTCTCCGGTAGTGGCGTCATCAACCTCCTCTCCGATGGACCCGAGTGGTATCATCCGTGCGAGTACATCCACATCGGATGACCTCGGTATTGGAGTGGCTGAATCGCCGCTGGAGAAAAACCTCCAGAGATCCATGCCGGTCACCCCATCGCGAATAAGCTGGACTACACGCCCATCAAGAACTTTACTTGGGCCTTCTCCTCTGGTAACACCTTCAAGGAAGATGGCTTGTTCACTCGACTCATGGAGAAAGGAGGGAGCCCAATGATCGCCCGGAGTCGGCTGGTCTTGGCGATAAAACCAGGTCGATCGCCACCCTCTAACCGAAGTCGGGAGAGTCATAGCTGGAAAGGCGCTCTTCCCCTCATTTGGACCCCGAGTCCCCCACATCTGGATTACTTGGGTCCTCTCATCATTCGGGCTCGTTTTCTTCACCGTCCGAGAGCGACGGTGAATATGTGCTTGAAGAGACCCCAATGCGTCGACAACCTAAGAAATTCTCGCATAGCGAAATGAAAGCAACAAGATACACAATGGAGTTTGGAGTGAAATGGTGGAGTTGCGCCCAAAAAGTTCAAAAACCCGTAAAAAGGATTTGGCGGCAGAAAACCCCCTATCTACGTGGGTGTCGGGAGGACGACTCACCGCCTTCAGCTGCGGTTGCCACTCCGTGCGGAAGCCTCGCCGACCCATGGGGATCAGTCCTTCGTTGGCGGATCGGTGAGATCCTTCTCGGTGATGGTCGAGCGGATCCGATCTCCTTGGACCCAGCCTGCGGCAGCTTGGACCGCAAGAGGAGCCGCCCGACCGGGCGCCTCCCTTGCCTTCGCCGCCGCCTTCTTCACCCGTTCCAGGCTGCGGTCTTGTCCTTCACCATGGTCGCCGGCGAGAAACTACCGAGCTTCGGTCTTTGGGGATGTAAGAAGAGCGCGGCGAGAAGGTTTGAGGCGAGAGAGGAGAAGTCCGAGGTCGCACTGCTCAAAATGCCCCGACTAACGCTTTATATGGGGCCGCTTCGAGTGGTATTGGTAGGCCGAGCAATCCCATCGCAATCCTCAAGAATAGCGGTAGCGCACGATACGTGGCGAAAAAGGCGCGCAAGATCGAGGCTTCATCGCCTTATCCTATCCGAAAAGCCGCGGTTTTCTCGCCAAGCGCTTCCCAAAATTCGGATCTCGCGAAATCCGCTAACCGCGAAAGCAACTCATCGATAACAGATTTTCCTCCGATCCGTCACTCGGAAATCCTCAGGTTCACAAAGTTCACTCGACAAACGTGAAGAATGGATCAAGGCGACTGAAAGAGAAGTTGATGTCATCACTAAAAAGTCGTTGATCTAGAGTAAGATGCACTCACAACACGAAGAACAGGTCAGAAAGTTTATCAACTCCTTCCTCACTCAAACCTCGATCCATTCGGGGCTAATGATGAAGTCATGTACAGGGTAGGGTCATAGACCTGCCCAAAGGTACCCTCCACAAGGACACTCACAAGAGAAGCAGCCTTCGGTCGACTGGTAGGTTTCCACTCGACAGATTCAGAGACACTCGACCACGAAGACCCACTCGACCACCGGAGTCCAAGAGCCACTCGGTACCCAAAGCGGTCTGTAGTTAAATAGTCTTTATGACCTTAATGACATTTTACGTATAGGCGTTACCAAGAACGCCTAGCTTTAACGCACCTTAAACCCTCTACTACATGGGCTGGCTGGGGTCTGGCGCACTCTATATAAGCCACCCCCCTCCACAGGTAGAAGGGTTCGCACCCCTGTAACACATACACATATAATCCAGTCGACCGCCTCCGATCTCCGAGACGTAGGGCTATTACTTCCTCCGAGAAGGGCCTGAACTCGTAAATCTCTTGCGTATACAACTACTCCATAGCTAGGATCTTGCCTCTCCATACCTACCCCCCATTCTACTGTCAGACTTAGAACCACGACAATGATCGCTCCTCCTTTCGTCCCCGAGTACATTACACCAAAATGTCTAGCACACGGGAACGAAGGAGAAGCGACCCCCACGACAACAATCGGGATTTTTCGTCCTCTCATATATGGTGGAGACTCTCCCTCACTGATTCCTCTTTGACATTTGCGACCGTCGGTGATGGTCATTACTCCTCCTTCCCCTAGTGCATAGCAAAGGTCTAGCACAAGGAGAAGAAGGAGAAACGACCCCCACGACAACAATCGGGATTCTTCGTCCTCTCTCATATATGGTGGATACACTCCCTCACTGATTTTTCGACCGTCGGTGATAGTCGTTATTCCTCCTTCCCCTAGTGCATAACAAAGGTCTAGCACAAGGAGAAGAAGGAAAAACGCCCCCCACGACAACAGTCGAGATTCTTCTTCTCTCATATATGGTGCAGACTTTCTCCCTCACTCATTTGTTGACTTTCATGTATGGAGCCTCGACAGACTTAAAGTCAGCCCGAAATGTCGTTTAATTATCTTTCTAGAAAATCCAGACCACTCGATATTTCCTACATATTCTATCACAAGTCATGCCAAAATTCACGAAAAAATCCGGCATGACCTTTGCTAAAAAAGGACATATCGAGCGCCTGAAATTTCCTGGAAGGGAAATTAATCAACACTCCGGCAAAACATAGGCCACTCGGAGGTGTTACCTGCAAACATGGCCGGCCACTTGAGCAAGCACATATCCTATTTGAGCAACACAAGATATACTTGTTTATATCTACATCATATGAGCATTCAAACTTGATGGTCATTACATTTCATGGTTGAAAATATGAACAAAAACATTTCAAAATATCTTATAGGACTCATATTGACACGGAGATTTGGCTGGTCTCACCTCGAGGTCGGAGGGGGTCGGTGACGGGGACGACGGCGAGGATGATGGAGGGGCTCCTTGATTTCTACAAAAACATATACCCTATAAGCCATCAACTAATCAAATGCATACGCCTTGCATAGTGCTCTCCAATTTGAGCATTCAAAATAGGAGTAGTTCTCCAATTTGAGCATTCAAAATAGGAGTAGTTCTCCAATTTGAGCATTCAATAAGCAAAACCAAATCGTAAAATAAATTGGTATACAAATTAGCATGCATTCAGTAAGCAAAACTAAATCATCTCTTGCGTCCGCACATCATCGAATATTATCACTAATACATCTTGAATAGTATCATACATATAACATCAGCTAAAACCCTAGCAAACGACGGGTATCGGCGCGGGCAGTGGACACCCAAAGAGAAGGAACCATCACAAGATCATAGCTCCGGTGAGATCCGAAGAACCTGCCGGTATTGGAGAACTCGCCTCCAACGCAACCATGTAGCGACGGACGTGCTCGTCCTCCTCGCTGACACGGTGACGTACCACCTTCGCGGGGTCCTCAAGCCTCCGCACCGTCACTGGCCCACCCGACCGCCACCAAAGAAGGTTCGTGTGAACGACGGGTTGGCTCCACCAAGCTGCCCCCCCCCTAGAAGGTAGCACCTCCCAGTACCAGCCCAGCGGAGCCCAGTCCCGGACATGTCCCCTCTGATCAAGCAAGCATCCTAGCCTCCTCCGCCAAGTCGACGACGAGGATGCGGGATAGGCATCGTCGACGTTGATGCGGGAATAATTGCATTAACTAAAAAAATAACAACAAATGTGCCATGTTCAAAATATGACATGTCCACTTCAAAACGAATCAACCTAGAATTTTGTTAAATACACCTAAAAATAAACTAGTTCTATTAATTTTCTTACTAAAAAGAAACTAGTTCTATAGTAAATTTTTAATTAGATCATCAAAACTCATATACCTAAATTTTCTTAATAAAAATAAAGTAGTTCTATTAATTCAACTAGTTCAACTAAGCACTTACTATAAAAAAATATACTAATTTTACTAAAAATAAACTAGTTCAACTAGTTCTATTAATTTTGTTACTAATTCTATTAAACACTTAATAAAAAACAGTAAAAAAATTACATTATACAAGAACAGTAAAAACTAGTTTAGGGTTTAGGAGAGATGGAGGGAGGAGGGGGCGGCGGAGGAGGAGGGAGGAGGCGGCTGGAGGAGGAGGAGGAGGGGCAGGTGGAGGAGGAGGAGGAGGCGGAGGAGGAGGAGGCAGAGGCGGCCGGTGGAGGAGGAGGGGGCGGCTGGTGGAGGAGGGAGGAGGGGACGGCCGGAGGAGGAGGGCGGAGGAGGCGGCCGATGGAGGAGGGAGGAGGGGACGATCGGAGGAGGAGGGAGAAGGGGAGGAGGGAGGAGCGACTACCTTAGTGGAGGAGGAACAACGGCGGCGGGCGACGACGGTCGTCGGGGAACGACGGCGGAGGATGACGGAGGCGCGAGGGAGAGAGTGAGTGAGAGGGAGAGTGAGGGGGGTCGTCGGCCGGGCGGGGATGATAAGGTAGGGTTAGTAGCAGCGCGTGTCAAAGAAAAGCGCTACTACTACGGAGAATAGCAGTAGCGCGGGATAGGGATACGCGCTGCTGCTAAGTGGGGCTAGCCATATGCGCCCAGTTCAAACTTAGCAGCAGCGGGTTTCGCTAAAACACGCTACTGCTAAAAGGATTGCAGTAGCGCATTTTACTGACACGCGCTACTACTAAGTAGCAGCAGCGCCTCATTTTACCCAGCACTACTGCTAAGATTCTGTGTATAAGATTTTCTCTAATAGTGCCATATTATGACGGCTCTGTATTTGGGCACAATTTTCACAATGTTCAAAATATTATAGAGGACACTACGTATAAAAGTTGTTGTAGTAAATCAACGACAATTAATATGGATCAGAGTTTTCTAATGGTTTATCACAGAGAGAGATAGAAAAACTAGAGGCAGTCCTTCTCTAGAAAAAGACGAAAGTGGGCCAAAACAATTTAGACTTATCCAGTGACTTCCGTCCGATCATGACCCATCATCACCCAGCTACCAAAATGAGGCCTAGTAAGCCCACTCGCGAGGCCCATTTGTTGAGACCTCGCGCACAGGCGAGCATATATAAAAGGGCGTCCGCCAATCTAGGGTTTCTTCTGGGACGCAGGCGGCGGCTTAGGGTTTTAACTCGCATCCATTCTGAAGGTAAGCCAGCAAGCAAGCGCACCAAGCGCCGCCTCCTCCTCCACGAACCTCGATTCAGATCGCCCTTCACTTCACCTGGGCTCCTGTTTGATTATTCCGGTGTGTTTTTGCTCCATTGCGTCCGTCTCAGGTTAGCAGGAGACTGGCCATGGCGCCGTCGCAGCCCAAGTCGGGGCTCTTCGTGGGCATCAACAAGGGCCACGTCGTCACCAAGCGCGAGCTGCCGCCACGCCCGTCCGACCGCAAGGGGGTAAGCAGCCGCCCACCTCGTCTGTCCTAGTTTCTCCCCATTCTTTTTCTGCCATGTGGTCTCCTTGTGCAATTGATCCACCCATGCGTATTATGATGACGTCTGCTTGTTGTTTAGGCTTGTGCTTGCCGTTTAGGCTTATTCAATAATAAATTGTGTTCAGGCTGGTGAGATCGGCATTCAATTGCAGTGATTTGTGCTTGTTTGAATACTATCTTGGTGTACGTGTATCTTTGTTGTAGTTATGATCCAGAAGGGGTAGTGTTCTAAGTGTTACGAGCATTGTAGCATAGTTTGATTGATATTACTGAAGGTCCCAGGTTGTCTGGTCAAATGTGTGAGGGGTATCTTGCAATTACAAGACAGCCCTCAAAACTGAGGACTAAGAAAATGTACATATTGAGCTCAGCCTGCTGCCTGTAATTCATGGAACTCCCAAGTTGCTAGCCCTTAGGCTCAAATGTGCTAGCTTAATGAAGTATTCCCTCTGTCCCAAAATAAGCGTCGCTGATTTAGTACAGAGTTGTACTAAATCATCGAGACTTATTCTGGGATGGAGGGAGTACTTAATAATTGTGGGTTAATAAATGCAGTTTTGAACATCTCGTGGCCTTAGTTTTATTTTCCTATTGTTGCTCATGTGTCGATCTGGCTATTCTTTCTGGCTTGTTACTGATACGGACATGTTGTATTTTCATCCCTTGCGTATTATTTAATCAGTTAGTACCATCTTGTCATGTTAAAACTCAAAATAGAACTTGCTAGTTTTGAAGCAAATTAACTATCTATACACGACATATAATGCCCAAACAAAAACAAAACTGAGTTATTTGGCCATTGTAGTTGGCTATTTTTAACGGAACTTGTGGGAAACTAATACAAAGTGAACTTTGCATTTGTATGGTTCTCTGTGCTTTTTCAATAATTTGTACATGTCTATTCAGTTTGTATTTTCTTTACATTGTTATATCTTGGACAATTTTTGCAGAAAGGTACCAAGAGGGTGCTGTTTGTCAGGAACTTGATTAGGGAGGTTGCTGGATTTGCTCCCTATGAGAAGCGTATCACTGAGCTTCTTAAGGTTGGAAAGGACAAGCGTGCACTCAAGGTCGCCAAGAGGAAGCTTGGTACTCACAAGAGAGCAAAGAAGAAGAGGGAGGAGATGTCAAGTGTCCTCAGGAAGATGAGGTGTGTAACCACTAGTCTTATTATTGCAGTTTATATTATGGACACTATGTTGGAGTACTATGTTATCCTATAGTTCATTTTCCTTTTTGTTCTAGATGACTTGGTTGCAAAGATCACTAGTGCATAATTCGTCCTCTTACATCATGAATGATGAATTTGTTGATCACTAGTTGCTGCGGTGGCTTCCAACAATGTTTTTTTAAATGTCCCTTTTCAAGCCAGTGACTTTTCTATATTACAACTAGTGTAGGCTGTAGACAACAGCATCAACTTGGAAGATGTCAGTGTTATGGTGCTATAGGCAATGGAGCAACCTTGGTCATAATCATTGTTGTTTATCTGGTTCTTTAATTGTTTCTTTTGCTTGACCAAAGTCCATTCATCCTACCAATCAGGAATCATAAATAGCTCCTGTAATTTCTTTTTCTCTATAACGATAATATATATGAACGAGCTCATTGTTCTCTCCTGGTATGTAGGTCTGGTGGTGGTGGTGCTGCGGACAAGAAGAAATAGATTTTTGCATGTTGGTGAAATTCTATTTATCTCAATGCTTTGCCCCGTATTTCCATATTACGCCAAGTTTGTAGCCTGTGGCAATTGGATACGAATGTAGCACATTGCACTTCAAGTTCAGAGTAAAACTATGAATTTTCAACACTAGATTTGCAATTGGATTGACATCGTATTACATTGCATTCTGAGTTCAGAGTAAAACCGTGAATTTTTGGCACCATCTTTAGTGCGTGGTTTCTATTTGAGAATACCTATCACCTTTTCTTCACAGAAATCAAGCGGCTTTGTTTTCTTACTTTAATATCCGAGCTATCTGTATGGCGATGGTCGTATGTTCTTCCCAGACCTTATTGATCTGGGCAATAAAGCAGGTTTGATTTTGTATCCGTTAGGACCTTGAGAACTTGGGCCCTGTTTGTACCTAATGCCCCTTCGGTGGGGGAGTGTGCGGTTTTCATGGTCAGCCCATTTAGTAATGGCCCCTTCGGTGGAGAAGTGTGCGCAGCATCGCTGGAAACAAAATCATATGGTTGAAACTGGTTGTTTTCCAGCTCAAAAAACTGGTTGTTTCCAATGCATGATGCATTATCGGACCAGGAGTTTACACTCATGGTGGTCGGCCTGGTAGCTATCTGGTCAGCACGGACGAAAGCAATTCATGAGAATATATACCATAGTGGCATAGTCCGTTTGCATACTCCCTCCGGCCCTAGTGTCAAAAAAGCGCACATTATGGGACGGAGTAGTAGATGCGATAAAAAGTAAAGACATATGACTCTTACTCCCTCCGTCCGAAAAAACTTGTCATTAAAATGGACAAAAAAGGGTGTATCTAGAACTAAAATACATCTAGATACATCCCCATTTATTCATTTTGATGACAAGTATTTCCGGACGGAGGGAGTACGTAATAAAGTGTGCGCAGCAGCATCGATTTGTAGGAACGATGGAGGTCTGTTCCTAGTAGCATCAGCGCAGAGGCTATTGCATGTCGTGAACGGCTCACTTTGGCTTCAGAATTAGAGCATCTCCTGCCGCGCCCCAAACAGACCCCCCATGCGACTTTTTTCGCTCCGGCGCCGAAAAACGTCCCAGTCGCACCCTCAGGACGTAGAAATTCGCCGGCTCGGTCCGTTTTTTGGCCCGGCGAACGCAGGTCGAACCCGGCGCACTGGGGGGCCCTCGGCCGCGACCCAGCTATCCCAGCGCTGCACACAGCCTGCCACCGCTAGATAGGCCATTCCCCGTCGAAAAAAGAGTAGAGGTTTCGCCGAGACAGCCTCTCCACCACCGTCTGGGCCATTGTTCTGGCGTTCTGTCCGCGCAGGGGCGGTTTACGGGTGGGTGCACGCCCACCACGCGCGCAAGGTGTTCGGTGATTTGCCTGCCTCGGCAATGGACTAAGACGACGAGGAGGCGCTCGCCACGCTGCTGGAGGAGGAAGCCGATGCTGACATTCAGGAAGAGGAACATCTCATGGTCCTCGCCGCCCTCTCCGGCCTGCCAGCGAGCAATGAAAAGCCGCGGCGAGGTGGCTCGGCGCCGGGGCGGATGAAAGCAAAGAACCGGTGCTACCTCTTGAGCATGTGTTGGTTTTCCCTTGAAAAGGAAAGGGTGATGCAGCAAAGTAGTATAAGTATTTTCCTCAGTTTTTAAGAATCAAGGTATCAATCCAGTAGGAGGTTACACGCAAGTCACCTTATACCTGCACAAACAAATAAGAACCTTGCAACCAACGCGATAAAGGGGTTGTCATTCCCTTCACGGCCACTTGCAAAAGTGAGATTTGATAGAGATAATAAGATAAATATTTTTTTGTATTTTTATGATATAGATTGGAAATTAAAGATTACAAATTAAGCGGCGGCAGAAATATCAAATTGATAGGAAAATAATATGATGGAAGATAGACCTCAAGATAGCATAATCTACGGTGGGTGAACAAATTACTATCGAGCAATTGATAGAAAAACGCATAGTTATGAGAATATCTAGGCATGATCATGTATATAAGCATCACGTCCGCGACAAGTAGACCGAAACGATTCTGCATCTACTACTATTACTCCACTCATCGACCGCTATCCAGCATGCATCTAGAGTATTAAGTTCATAAGAACAGAGTAACGCATTAGGCAAGATGACATGATGTAAGGGATAAACTCAAGCAATATGATATAAACCCCATCTTTTTATCCTCGATGGCAATAATACAATACGTGCCTTGCTGCCCCTGCTGTCACTGGGAAAGGACACCGCAAGATTGAACCCAAAGCTAAGCACTTCTCCCATTGCAAGAAAAATCAATCTAGTAGGCCAAACCAAACTGATAATTCAAAGAGACTTGCAAAGATATCAAATCATACATATAAGAATTCAGAGAAGAACCAAAAATTGTTCGTAGATAATCTTGATCATAAACCCATAATTCATCAGATCTCGACAAACACACCGCAAAATAACTACATCGAATAGATCTCCAAGAGAATTGAGGAGAACTTTGTATTGAGATCCAAAGAGAGAGAAGAAGCCATCTAGCTAATAACTATGGATCCGAAGGTCTGTGGTAAACTACTCACACATCATCGGAGAGGCTATGGTGTTGATGTAGAAGCCCTCCATGATCGATTCCCCCTCCTGCGGAGCGCCGGAAAAGGCCCCAAGATGGGATCTCACGGGTACAGAAAGTTGCGGCGTGGAATAGGGTTTCGTGGTGCTCTCGGATGTTTTCAGGGTATATGAGTATATATATAGGCGAAAGAAGTAGGTCGGTGGAGCCACGAGGGTGGGGGGCGCACCTACCCCCCTGGGCGCGCTTCCCTGCCTCGTGGCCGCCTCGTTGCTTCCTTGACGTCCACTCCAAGTCTCCTGGATTGCGTTCGTTCCAAAAATAACTCTCCCGAAGGTTTCATTCCGTTTGATATTCCTATTCTGCGAAACACTGAAATAGGAAAAAAAATAGCAATTTGCACTGGGCCTCCAGTTAATAGGTTAGTTCCAAAAATAATATAAAAGTGCATAATAAAGCCCAGTAAACATCCAAAACAGATAATATAATAGCATGGAACAATAAAAAATTATAGATACGTTGGAGACGTGTCAAGCATCCCCAAGCTTAATTACTGCTCGTCCTCGAGTAGGTAAATGATAAAAAACAGAATTTTTGATGTGGAATGCTACCTAACATAATTTTCTAAGTAATTCTATTAAGTGTGGCATGAATGTTCAGATCCGAAAGATTGAAGACAAAATTTTAATATTGACATCAAAATAATAATACTTCAAGCATACTAACTAAGCAATTATGTCTTCTCAAAATAACATGGCCAAAGAAAGCTTATCCCTACAAAATCATATAGTTTGGCTATGCTTCATTTTTGTCACACAAAAATGCTCTCATCATGCATAACCCTGATGAGAAGCCAAGCAATTGTTTCATACTTTAGTAATCTCAAACTTTTTTCAACTTTCATGCAATACATGAGCGTGAGCCATGGACACAGCACTATGGGTGGAATAGAGTATAATGATGGGGGTTGTGTGTAGAAGACAAAAAAGGAGAAAGTCTCACATTGAAGTGGCTAATCAACGGGCTAGGGAGATGCCCATCAATTGATGTCAATGCTAAGAGTAGGGATTGCCATGCAACGGATGCAGTAGAGCTATAAATGTATGAAAGCTCAACAAAATAAACTAAGTGCGTGCGCATCCAACTTGCTTGCTCACGAAGACATAGGGCATTTGAGGAAGCCCATTGTTGGAATATACAAGCCAAGTTCTATAATGAAAAATTCCCACTAGTATATGAAAGTGACAAAACAAGAGACTCTCTATCATAAAGATCATGGTGCTACTTTGAAGCACAAGTGTGGAAAAAAGGATAGTAGCATTGTCCCTTTTATTTCTCTCTTTTTGGGTCCTTTTTTTAATTTGGCCTTACTTCTTTTTGGGACAATGCTCTATTAATGATGATCATCACACTTCTCTTTATTTACAACTCGATACTAGAACAAAATATGACTCTATATGAGTGCCTCCGGTGGTGTACCGGGATGAGCAATGAATCAAGAGTGACATGTATGATAAATTATGCATGGTGGCTTTGCCACAAATACAATGTCAACTACATGATCATGCAAAGCAATATGACAATGATGAATCGTGTCATAATAAATGAAACAGTGGAAAGTTGCATGGCAATATATCTCGCAATGGCTATGGAAAATGCCATAATAGGTAGGTATGGTGGCTGTTTTGAGGAAGATATAAGGAGGTTTATGTGTGATAGAGCATATCATATCACGGGGTTTGGATGCACCAGCGAAGTTTGCACCAACTCTCAAGGTGAGAAAGGGCAATGCATGGTACCGAAGAGGCTAGCAATGATCGAAAGGTGAGAGTGCGTATAATCCATGGACTCAACATTAGTCATAAAGAACTCACATACTTATTGCAAAAATCTACAAGTCATCAAAAACCAAGCATTATGCGCATGCTCCTAGGGGGATAGATTGATAGGAAAAGATCATCGCTCGTCCCCGACCGCCACTCATAAGGATGGCAATTAAAAAAGATCTCATGTTTCAAATTTGTCACACAACAGTTACCATAGGTGCATGCTACGGGACTTGCAAACTTCAACATAGGTATTTCTCAAATTTAGAACTACTTAACTAGCACGACTCTAATATTACCATCTTCATATCTCAAAACAATCATCAAGTATCAAACCTAGTATACAATGCACTTTTTATGAAAGTTTTTATTCTACCTATCTTGGATGCCTATCATATTAGGACTAATTTTATAGCCAAAGCAAATTACCATGCTGTTCTAAAGGACTCTCAAAATAATATAAGTGAAGCATGAGAGATCAATAATTTCTATAAAATAAAACCACCACCGTGTTCTAAAAGATATAAGTGAAGCACTAGAGCAAAATTATCTAGCTCAAAAGATATAAGTGAAGCACATAGAGTATTCTAATAAATTCCGATTCATGTGTGTCTCTTCAAAAGGTGTGTACAGCAAGGATGATTGTGGTTTACTAAAAAAACTCAAATCATAAAATACGCTCCAAGCAAAACACTTATCATGTGGTGAATAAAAATATAGCCTCAAGTAAAGTTACCGATGGACGAAGACGAAAGAGGGGATGCCTTCCGAGGCATCCCCAAAGCTTAGGCTTTTGGTTGTCCTTGAATTTTACCTTCGGGTGCCTTGGGCATCCCCAAGCTTAGGATCTTTCCACTCCTTGTTCCAAAATCCATCAAATCTTTACCCAAAACTTGAAAACTTCACAACACAAAACTCAACAGAAAATCTCATGAGCTCCGTTAGTATAAGAAAACAAATCGCCACTTTAAGGTACTGTAATGAACTCATTCTTTATTTATATTGGTTTTAAACCTACTTTATTCTAACTTATCTATGGTTCATACCCCCGATACTAGCCATAGATGCATCAAAATAAGCAAACAACACACGAAAAACAGAATCTGTCAAAAACAGAACAGTCTGTAGTAATCTGTATCAAACGTATACTTATGTAACTCCAAAAATTATAAAATAAATTGGTGGACTCGAGGAATTTATCTATTAATCGTCTGCAAAAATAATCAACCTAAAAGAACTCACCGATAAAAAATGGCAGCTAATCTCGTGAGCGCTAAGGTTTATGTTTTTTACAGCAAGATCATAAAGACTTCACCCAAGTCTTCCCAAAGGTTCTACTTGGCACAAACACTAATTAAAACATAAAACCACATCTAAACAGAAGCTAGATGAATTATTTATTACTAACAGAAACAA
Source organism: Aegilops longissima (assembly GCA_021605205.1). NCBI lineage: Eukaryota > Viridiplantae > Streptophyta > Magnoliopsida > Poales > Poaceae > Aegilops > Aegilops longissima. The sequence goes on along the minus strand of CM038678.1, from coordinate 597,483,473 downwards.
AAACAAGAAACAAAAATAAAATTGGGTTGCCTCCCAACAAGCGCTATCGTTTAACGCCCCTAGCTAGGCATAAAGGCAAGAATAGATCTAGGTATTGTCATCTTTGGTATGCAATCCATAAGTGGCTCTCATAATAGATTCATAAGGTAATTTAATTTTATTTCTAGGAAAGTGTTCCATGCCGTTCCTTAATGGAAATTGGAATCTAATATTTCCTTCTTTCATATCAATAATTACATCAATCGTTCTAAGAAAAGGTCTACCAAGAATAATAGGACATGTAGGATTGCAATCTATATCAAGAACAATGAAATCTACGGGCACCTAATTCCTATTTACAACAATAAGAACATCATTAATCTTTCCCATAGGTTTCTTAATGGTGGAATCCGCTATATGCAAGTTTAGAGAACAATCATCAAATTCACGGAAACCTAACACATCACACAAAGTTTTCGGAATCGTGGAAACACTAGCACCCAAATCACACAAGGCATAGCATTCGTGATCTTTAATATTAATTTTAATAGTAGGTTCCCACTCATCATAAAGTTTTCTAGGGATAGAGACTTCTAATTCAAGCTTTTCTTCATAAGATTGCATTAAAACATCAACAATATGTTTAGTAAAAGCTTTATTTTGATCATAAGCATGAGGAGAATTTAACATGGATTGCAACAAGGAAATACAATCTATTAAAGAAAAATTATCATAATTAAATTCCTTGAAATCCAAAATAGTGGGTTCATTGCTATGTAAAGTTTTGACCTCTTCAATCCCACTTTTACCAATTTTTTCATCAAGATCTAAAAACTCTGAATCATTGGGACGCCTTTTAACTAAAGTTGACTCATCTCCAGTCCCATCATTATCAAGATTCATATTGCAAAACAAAGATTTAATAGGAGACACATCAATCACTTTTAGATCTTCATCCTTATTATCATGAAAACTAGAAGAACACGCTTTCATAAAGCAATCTTTTTTAGCACGCGTCCTAGCGGTTCTTTCTTTGCACTCATCAATGGAAATTCTCATAGCTTTGAGACTCATTGATATCATGCTTAGGTGGAATAGATATAAGTTTCAAAGAATCAACATCAAGATAAATTCTATCCACGTTCCTAGCCAACTCATCAATCTTAGGCAATTTTTCTTCAAGCAAAGCATTGAAATTCTTTTGCGAAATCATAAATTCTTTAACACTAGTCTCAAAATCATAGGGCATATTATTAAAATTCCCATAAGAGTTGTTGTAGGAATTACCATAATTATTAGAGGAATTACTAGGAAACGACCTAGGATTAAAGTTTCCTCTATATGTGTTGTTACCAAAATTGTTCCTACCAACAAAATTCACATCCATAGATTCATTATTATTCTCAATCAAAGTAGACAAAGGCATATCATTAGGATCAGAAGAAACACTCTTATTAGCAAACAACTTCATAAGTTCATCCATCTTTCCACTCAAGACATTAATCTCTTCTATCGCGTGAACCTTTTTTACTAGTAGATCTTTTGGTGTGCCATTGAGAATAGTTAACCATAATATTATCTAGGAGTTTAGTAGCTTATCCTAAAGTGGTCTCCATAAAAGTGCCTCCCACGGCTGAATCCAAAAGATTTCTAGAAGCAAAATTCACTCCAGCATAATTTTTTGTATAATCATCCATAAATTCAAACCATGTGCAGGGCAATTACGTATCATTAATTTCATCCTCTCCCAAGCTTGTGCAACATGTTCATGATCAAGTTGCTTAAAATTCATAATATCGTTTCTACGAGAGATGATCTTAGCGGGAGGAAAGTACTTAGAGATAAAAGCATCTTTGCACTTATTCCATGAATCAATACTATTTTTAGGCAAAAACGAAAACCAAGTTTTAGCACGATCTCTAAGCAAAAACGGAAATAGCTTCAATTTAACAATACCATTATCCATGTCTTTCTTCTTTTGCATATCACACAAATCAACAAAGTTGTTTAGATGGGTAGCGGCCTCTTCACTAGGAAGGCCAGAGAATTGATCTTTCATGACAAGATTCAGCAATTTAGTATTGTCTTGAGCCATCGTGACAAACAATCCAACACACAGGCACACAAGAAGCAAGCGAAAAGAGACGAACGGAAAACGGGCGAATAAAACGGCAAAGGTGAAGCGGGGGAGAGGAAAACGAGAGGCAAATGGCAAATAATGTAATACGAGGGATAAGAGTTTGTGATGGGTACTTGGTATGTCTTGACTTGTGCGTAGATCTCCCCGACAACGGCGCCAGAAATTGCTAGTTGCTGGGAGATCAAATCTTGACTTGACTTGGCGTAAGCCTCCCCAGCAACGGCGCCAGAAATCCTTCTTGCTACCTCTTGAGCATGCGTTCGTTTTCCCTTGAAGAGGAAAGGGTGATGCAGCAAAGTAGCGTACCTATTTCCTTCAGTTTTTGAGAACCAAGGTATCAATCCAGTAGGAGGTTACACGCAAGTCGCCTTGTACCTGCACAAACAAATAAGAACCTTGCAACCAACACGGTAAAGGGGTTGTCAATCCCTTCACGGCCACTTGCAAAAGTGAGATCTGATAGCGATAATAAGATAACTATTTTTTTTTGTATTTTTATGATATAGATTGGAAAGTAAAGATTGCAAAATAAACGACGGCAGAAATAGCATATTGATAGGAAAATAATATGATGGAAGGTAGACCCGGGGGCCATAGGTTTCACTAGTGGCTTCTCTCAAGATAGCATAATCTACGGTGGGTGAACAAATTACTGTCGAGCAATTGATAGAAAAGTGCATAGTTATGAGAATATCTAGGCATGATCATGTATATAGGCATCACGTCCGCGACAAGTAGACCAAAACGATTCTGCATCTACTACTATTACTCCACACATTGACTGCTATCCAGCATGCATCTAGTGTATTAAGTTCATAAGAACAGAGTAACACATTAGGCAAGATGACATGATGTAGAGGGATAAACTCAAGCAATATGATATAAACCCCATCTTTTTATCCTCGATGGCAATAATACAATCGTGCCTTGCTGCCCTAACATCCTTTGGGAAAGGACACGCAAGATTGAACCCAAAGCTAAGCACTTCTCCCATTGCAAGAAAGATCAATCTAGTAGGCCAAACCAAACTGATAATTTGAAGAGACTTGAAAAGTTATCAAATCATACATATAAGAATTCAGAGAAGAACCAAATATTGTTCATAGATAATCTTGATCATAAACCCACAATTCATCGGATCTCGACAAAGACACCGCAAAAAGAATTACATCGAATAGATCTCCAAGAGAATCGAGGAGAACTTTGTATTGAGATCCAAAGAGAGAGAAGAAGCCATCTAGCTAATAACTATGGATCCGAAGGTCTGTGGTAAACTACTCAAACATCATCAGAGAGGCCATGGTGTTGATGTAGAAGCCCTCCGTGATTGATCTCCAAGAGAATCGAGGAGAACTTTGTATTGAGATCCAAAGAGAGAGAAGAAGCCATCTAGCTAATAACTATGGACCCGAAGGTCTGTGGTAAACTACTCAAACATCATCAGAGAGGCTATGGTGTTGATGTAGAAGCCCTCCGTGATTGATTCCCCCTCTGGTAGAGCGCTGGAAAAGGCCCCAAGATGGGATCTCACGGGTACATAAGGTTGCAGCGGTGGAAATAGGGTTTCGTGGTGCTCTCGGATGTTTTCAGGCTATATGAGTATATATAGGCGAAATAAGTAGGTCGGTGGAGCCACGAGGGGCCCATGAGGGTGGGGGGCATGCCTACCCCCCTGGGCGCGCCTCCCTGCCTCGTGGCCGCCTCGTTGCTTCCTTGACGTCCACTCCAAGTCTCCTGGATTGCATTTGTTCCAAAAATAACTCTCCCGAGGGTTTCATTCCGTTTGATATTCCTTTTCTGTGAAACACTGAAATAGGCAAAAAAAATAGCAATTTGCACTGGGCCTTCGGTTAATAGGTTAGTCCCAAAAATAATATAAAAGTGCATAATAAAGCCCATTAAACATCTAAAATAGATAATATAATAGCATGGAACAATAAAAAATTATAGATACGTTGGAGACGTATCAACCGGCATCGTCTCGAAGGCTACTGCATGCTCTACTCCGACTACTTCGCCGACGCTCCACTGCATGGCGACAAATTATTTCGGCGCCGTTATCGAATGAGCCGAAAGCTTTTCCTCAGGATTGTGAATTCCATCCGGGAGTTGGGCAGCTACTTCTAGTGCAAGAAGGATTGCACCGGTGGTGGCAGTGTTTGGACCGCAATACTTGCGAACACCCAATGCGGAAGACACTGCTCGGATCCTAGCACAAAATGAAGCAAGATGATTTCCTGGGATGCTTGGAAGCATAGTCTGCATGCATTGGAGATGGAAGAACTTCCCATTGCTTGGCAGGGGATGTACAAAGGCGCCAAAGGCGGTTGCAGTGTGGCACTTGAGGCGATGGCCACACAGGACCTCTAGATTTGGCACTCCTTCTTTGGTATGCCAGGAACTCACAATGACATCAACGTGCTGCAGTGCTCCCCTGTCTTTGCCAAGATTTTTGAAGGTCATTCTCCTCCGGTGAACTTTGAGGTCAATGGGCGGCACTACAACAAGGGCTACTACCTAGCTGATGGCATCTATCCGAGATGGTCTACATTTGTGAAGACTATCTCAAACGCTGTGCCAGGAGGCAAGAAGTCCCACTTTGCCAAGGTTCAGGAGGCTTGAAGGAAGGATGTCGAGTGGGCATTTGATGTACTCCAATCTCGATTTGCTGTTGTCCGGTACCGTGTTCAGACCCGGTCGAAAGATCAAATGTGGGAGATCATGACTTAATGTGTCATCTTGCACAACATGATCATCGAGAGCGAGCATGAAGAGCCCGTGTTTGACACTGAACCATACTACATGCAGGGTCCTCTAGCCGAAGTTGATCACCAGCTACCGGCAACCTGGACTGCCTACCTCAATATGCGTCAGGAGATCCAAGACCCACAGGTGCATCATCAACTGCAACAGGATCTGGTGGAGCACCTATGGAGGATCAAGGGCGACGCCTAGCTCGACGTGTGATGAAATATGAGCTTTTATTTGTTGAACTACATAATTTGTATTGAACTATTTGTTGTTGCACTATTTTGTTGAACTATTTGATTTTCTGTGATGAACGATGTGATAAAAAAATTATTTATGTTGAGAATTCAACGCCGAACCACGCCAAATATGGGCCGATTCTCGCTGTTATCGGGCCATTTTTCACCAAAAATGGGTCGAAAAGCGGCCAGGAATGGGCCGATATCGGAGCCTGGGGGCGACGGCTAGATGCCCAACCACCCCCAGAGTCGATTCTACCGCCGGATCGCCCCATGCGGCGATTTTTATGCCTCCTGGGGGCCAACGGCTGGAGATGCTCTTAGCACTATGAAGATTCATTTGGCCTCGGATTGCAAGATTGTTATTGATGACATCGCAAAGGAAGGACTGGGAGCTCATGCATCTATCACCAAGGAGATCGTAGGGCGTTCTAAATTATTTCTGGAATGTCGTTTCACTCATGAGCATCGAAGCAGCAACTTCGAAGCTCACAACGCCGCTAGCTTTTTTTACCGATGAGACGCCACCTGTGGCTAGGCACTCCCTTCTATACTTTATCTATACCTGTAGCTTTGACATATCGGATGTCCGATATCGAGTGATATATTGGACGATATGTACATATATCGGAGAAAACATGTCTAGTTTTTTTTTCATCATTCTTGTTCAAAACATTTATTTTTAGTAAAACAAAATGTATGATGTCAATGCTTTAATATGACACTTTTAGATTCCCTCTTTATTAACTTCCTGATTAAGAAACTACTAAGGAAAGATTCACAAAATCCTTACTCTATGATTAAAAACAATACTATATATATGCATTTGTATGAAACATTGTGCATGACTTTGATATATAATAAAGTTGTAAATGCATAATATTATTTCACAACATTCTAATAAATAATTGTTGTCATATATCCGTCATTCTATATCAGTGGACATATAGGGCTAGATATCGGGCATAGCGGTCAATATTTCGGTCTGTATCGTATGATATGTTTGAAAATTGATATTTACAAAATGATATGTTATGTTTATATCGGTAGAACCCCAACAGTGATATGTTGGTCATATCGGCCTAGATTTAAAGGCTTGAATAAAACTTAGCGAGGTTGATTTAGAAAAAACTACCAAAACTACTTATATTAAGGAACAAAGGTAGTACCTAATAGGGATCATATATGAGGATAGGGATTATATATGAAGCATCGAAAGGAAACTCCTCAAGCTTTGCCATACTGATGTTCACATTCGATATGATAAACTGATTTGACAGGAAAAGTACAAGACCATGGTCACATTGTAGCGACCCGACCTCAAACGGTCAAGTCTCTGTGCTTCAGTGTCATCCCTGGATCGGTAATGCTGACACACACAGTACTCGAAGGATTTATAACAGAGTAGCAATCACACACTTATTACATCGAATGTCTTAAAAGAGAACTTATTACAATAAAAATGGCTTAAGGCCATCTAATGCGGAAACAGCGGAAGGCTTGGAAGATAAAGTGAGTCCATCAACTCCAACAGCATAGCTGAGTGCATGACAATGACCTATCACACCTTTACTCGTCGTCTGAAAAGTCTCCAACATAATACATTGCAGCCCGAAAACGGGCCAGCACATGGAATATGCTGGCAATAACACAGTAGAGCAATGAATAGATAAATGCTATCACCATATACATATATGGCTAGTGGAGGCTCTATGGTTATAAGATTTTGCGAAAAGCCATTTTTTCCTACAACAAATGAATAAGTTTTATTTAACTATCATGGTAGTTGAAACATCATTGAGAAGGTACCTCCAACTCAATCCCAATTAAAAGTAATTATCAGCCCAACAAATTAAATTAGAGTGATGAAATACAATAGGATAATCCAAGTACTAGATACTCAAGATGTCCATAACCGGGGACACGGCTAACCATGATTAGATTGTACACTCTGCAGAGGTTTGCGCACTTTTCCCCACAAGACTCGATCTCCTCCGTTGGATTTCTCGCACTACATGGTGTTTGAGAAACGGATGACCGAGACACATTCTTTCAGAAGCATTAACTCATTACTCTGGGTGGACAGTTACACCTACATTCCCTCTACATCTGCTAGCCCACCACTGAAAGAGGTCACACAACATACTCAACTATGCTAGAGCCCATAATGGCTTGTGGCTGCACATGGAAGTTTCTAGCATGAAATATCTCATGATCCCTTTGAGCCTGGGTGGCGGACCGTAGGAGGATCACACGGTATATCCCCGGGATCTCCCAGGACAACACTGGTATATCCCCAGGTGCCCAAACAAGCAATCCACCCAGATGTGTATTAAAGTTGCCACCTTAAGTTGAACCATTAATTAACAACTCACATCTGTCATGGATACACTCAAACCCAATCCACGTCTACGAGCATAGCATGGCATTATAAGCATAACATAGAAGTAACTCCCAAGGGTTTGATAATAAAACAGGTAATAGGTTCTACCTCATCAGCTACTTCCCAATACCCACAAGTTAATCACATCCTAACCATGCAGTGTTTGAGGATTGGAACTAATGCATAAAAACTAGGTATGAAAAGAGTATGATCAATGTGTTACTTGCCTTACTGACGATCCGCAAAACCTAGAGACTCGTAGTAGCACGCTTCGCACTCCGGGAATTCTATCGCAAACAAACAATAACACACATAAGCAATCAAGCAAAGAAGCACGGGTAAACTCAAATAAGAAGATCTAGCTAGAAAGTTCAACTTAAGAACTCCAGCTTGCAAAAAGAATCAAATCAAACGGGGCAACGAAACTCAAACTGCGAAAGAAACAAGATCCGATTACTAATCTGGACTAAAGTCAAACTTACAGTACCAAAATCTTGTTCAAGTTGGTTAAACAGAAAGAGGGCTTCGAGGCGAAGATCTAGGCGCTTGAATCGCCTGATTCCGATAAACGAGCGAAAAGATAAACTAAAATGAAAATCGGGTCAGAAATCGCGATAGAAAATAATCGCGAAAAACCCGAGAAAAAGAAAAACTGACGAACAGGCTAACGAACGAACGTTCGTTGTCTGTAACTAACGGACGAAAACCGTTTGTTAAAACGAACGTACGGACGAACGTCCGCTATTTAATTATACCAAAAAAACCGAAACAAAAACCGATCTATTCTAAAAAAACGAAACTAGGGTTTTGAAATAAACCGAGCAGTTAAAAAAACCCGCGGCTACCTCAAAATCCGGCGGTGGCGGCGGGCAGCTGCTCAATGGGCAAGGCGGCGGCGGTGGGCGGCGTGGCGGCGTGGTGCTGCACAACAACGGGCGGCGGCTAGTGGGCGGCGGTGGCGGCGCGCTAGGGTTTGGGGAGGCGCAGGCGTCTGGGTGGGCTGCGGGGCAGGCGGCCTCGGCTTAAAAAGGCCGGGCGGGCGGAGTGCCGGTCGGGTACGGCCCGGAGTCGGTTTTCCTTTTTTTAAAATATTTCGACATGCAGAAAAAGAAAGAAAAGAAATACTAAACGGACTCCAAATATCCCGAAATGAATTTTCCCCGTCCTCTAAAAATCAACCGGACAAGGTGAACACTTATTTAGGACTTTAATGAAACTTTGAAAAACGCATATTTTTCCTATGCAAATAAAATAGCAATAAAATCCCAAAAAAATTATTTATTTGTTTTTAATATTTTTCCTCCAATATTCCATTTATTTTGGAGAAGTCATATTATCTCCTCTCTTATATTTTAATAAGAAATATTTTCGGAGAGAAAAATAATAAAACAAATGATCCTCGTTTCGATATTTGAAAAAAATTTCAAACATGAAAACAGTGAAATCCCCAACTCTCTCCGAAGGTCCTTGAGTTGCTTAGAATTTCGGCGATCGCGAAACGAGATGCGATAAAAACATGGTATGCATATTATTATCTATTTATTTATTTTTATTATTTTTTTATTCCTTTTTTTAAAACGTTCTCTGGGCGGGGCCCATTGTCATAGGCGTAGGGGCCTAACGGGCGAGTGGGCTAGGGCGCTATGGGCGGGCGGCGCCAGCGCCCGATGAGGCGAACCCGCAGCAGGCGATAGCCGGGCCGGGTCTGTGAGGTGAGACCACCGCAACCAGTGGGAAAAGGCGGGGAGGCGGTAGGGGCCGAGCACCGGAGTTGGCCACGGACATGGCGGCCTCACCGGCGCAAGGGGGGTGCAGGAGCGGGGCGGCAGAGAGGGGCACGGCCCGACACGGTCTGAGGTTTGCCAGTCCGCCGAGGGCGAGGCAGCCTGAGGTGAGGCGAGGTCGGCACGGGTGAGGCGTGGCCGAGGCGAGGCAGCCGGGCACCAGGGCAGCAGGCGTCCGCGGGCGAAGCTCAGCGGTGGCGGGCGAGGGTGCTGTGATCGGGAGGTTGGGCGTGGCGGGGCGCTGCGTGGACGATGGCGTACAACGAGCAGAGAGAGGGAAGGGGGGAGCGCGCTCACGGGGGGTGTAGGGTTCGGGGCAGTGGGCGCGGGGGAGTTCGGGGAGGTCCGTTGTGGAGGAGGACGGGGACGTCGTCGACGTTGGAGGAGGCAGGCCGGCGGGGAGGTCCGACGTCTAGCGGCTTCGGGCGCGGGGCGGTCCCGGCCGGGAGGAGGATGAAGTGGCGGAGGAGGTGGCCGGCGAGCGAGGGCGAGGAGGTCGGCGGCGTCCTGGCGTGGGGGGGCGAGCTCGGGCGGCGAGGTGGCGTCGGCGGCGTCGGTGATGGCGTCCTCCTCCTCGATCCCGATCAATCGGGAGAGGAGGAGGAGATATTCGTGAGGGGGGGGAGAGTGAGGTGTCTGTGGGGTGGAAGCGGTGCGGTGAGTGGATAAGGGGAGGGGGGTAGTGTGCCGGCCGGCTGGGCCTGGTGGTGGCCCAGTTGGGGCCTGAGGTCAGCTGGGCCGAAGCCCAGGGGGGTTTCTCTTCTTCTTCTTCTTCCTTTTTTTGTTAGTTTTAGGTTTTAGTTTTTCCTGTTTTGTTTTTATTTATTTTCTTTTATGTTTTAAATCAGTTTAAATTATTTAGACATTTTCTAAAAATGTGTTTACTTCACCACAATTACCTTTGTAATATTTGGCAACCACCGAACAGTTTAGTTTTAATTTTTGAAAACTTTTATTGTTATCATAAATTGAATTTGAATTTCGAACGGTTCCGTGTTATTGCGAGGATAGCAACAGTAACCGAGGTGTCATGGCACCATTAGCAGAGGTTTACTGTAGCTTGATTATCCGGGCGTCACAATTCTCCTCCACTACAAGAAATCTCGTCCCGAGATTTAAGAGGTAGAGTAAGGGGGAAAGGTCTGGTTACGAAATTCTAACGGATCTTCTCAATCTTGGCTGCTCTTCTCGAAGAGATCGTTCCATTACATTGATGTCTTCATTTCTCTGCTTCAGGTCATCATGATGAAGTCGACATCCTTTCTCCGGGATCTTCATCGTACTTACGAATAGGTAACGGGGCAGATCGGCAACGACAGAATGCTATAAGGGTAATAATCTGGGATTAACCCATGAATGAGCACATGAGTACCTCTCGAGTTGAACAAATAAAACACATCGAGAGTAAAGTTCGAAGGTACAATAAGAAGTTTCAAGCAACCAGGCAATCGTTCAATGCTTAGTCAGAAGGTGAAAGGGGTTTCAGCGGCGGAATCATTATTGTGTTTGATGCGTAATTGATGATCTCATCGGAAGGTGGCTCATGAATTATGTACGAGTCCACGCGGGAGGAATAACTTTGGGAGCAGGGGGTGTCTGGGAGAGTCGAGTTTCGATCTGTGGAGCTGTGGGTTATGGGCCCACCATGTGGGTTAAAGTAGAAAGGGGGCTGACATCTTGCACGGTCACGATAGCAAGGCATGTCAGAGGGTAGCCTGTCAGTTATGTCGGCAACAACATCGATACCAAGGGCGAGGGACGAAGAGAACCATTTTCCTGCTCGTGTAACGAGGCGGACCAATAGGCAAAGTTCTCATCCATCAATAGTTACCGGAATGTCATCAACAATAGAAACAGGGTCTTACTGACACGGTTTGTACACCAAGGTGTTTTACATATAGATCACAAGAAGGGTTAAGAAAACCCAGGGAAAGGAAAATGAGATTCTCGGATTAAACAGAACAATGGAAAGGAAAATGCGTTTAAACACATATTTCAGGGGTATATCCTTCCCAAGGACAAGCAGAGCATGATATCAATGACAGGATATAATGTAGAAAACCCTTTAGGAAAGGGGAGAGAAATTTCATGACATTACCCATACAACGGTGTTTGGATAATTTGAGCAGGAAACATTTAGCATTGGGCTTCAAATGTTCCTGTTGAAAATCGGAGTACCATAGACATGCTTCGAGATAGCATTGACATGGTCTTCAAGCAAATGTCGGACTTGGAATATACAAAGGATCCATCAGGATAACTTATTAAACAAGGCATTCAATTTCCTCATTGAAAAATGTTTAACCTAGTTAAAAAGGAAACTATAACACTTGGTCCTACGGACAGGTGTGCTAGGTATGACACCACCTTACCGGTTCATATAACGACCAATGTTATAACTCTTGGAAATATGTCCCAACCATCATATCTGACCAAGATCCAGATCCGATTGGTGTCATGATACCTCAGACTCAGGATGCCTGAGAAGAAAAAGGGTGCGACACAAATAGACGAGATGTCATTGCAAGATTCTCGGGAAATAACTATGGAAGGAAGTTTTGAAACAAGAGTTCATCATTTAACAAAGGGAAGGACGAGGAGGTGGCTGATTGACTCAACGACAATTCATTGAGATTTTCAAAAGATGGATTTCCACAGTAATGTGAACAAGAAGATGACACTTGTCAATTCAAATGATATAATGTTGTATGCTCTAGGGAAACATACACCATCAATCATTAGTTGAAAGGTGTGCCCGAACTATGACCTTAGGCAACAAGATCAATGCTAGAGTGACGATTCAATAATCAACGGTCTAAGAACGAACTGTCGATCGTTAACTTCAAAGTAATAGGGTTGATAGAAGTACAGAACTCGAACATCATCTATTGGTATGCTGGTTAAAACAACACGGGGACCAAGGAAGAATGGTGATGGTGAGAAGTATCATCAGACCAAGAATTTTTTAAGAGGTGGTGAAATTCCCACGACATTCTTGACATAAAAGGTGGTAATATTCCAAGGTAAAGAAGAACAAATGCTGGATAGCAAGGATCTCAAGGTATAACACAAAACACGAATAAGTTTGTGTTGAACGGAAGGCAATAAAGTGGTCGGTGATAACACAAACCATTGAGGGGCGAGGATGGTATTTCTCATCAAGAATTCGTTATATATCTTGGAAGAGCTCGGGTGTTGATGATGACCACGACACATTTGTCGAGAGGTATCGAGAAGATGTAACTGATCGGCGATGACATCAAGTCAACAGATATGATGAAGCCAAAATTCATTGGAACCAAGAGTACGACACAAACTCGAAATCAAGCTTGCTGTTCAAGGACAAACGGTATGACGAGGAAGATCGATTGTAAGATTAGCTCACTGTCGAAATTTGTGCTCCGAGAAGAAGGACCCGGTAGCACAGTTAAAATTTAGCATGATAATGATATAGCCGATCAGGCTAGGAATGACGGGATCGGGTACAAACTCGTACTTATAGAAGCTTACCGAAGAGTTATTGAACCGTAGTGCGGACTCGATTCAATTATTGGTGTCTTTGAGTGCTTAATAACTCAGAGTCCGTGGAAAATTGGAACCAGTGGGAATGTAGCACTTGATGAAGAACTCATAAGAAGTTATGCAGTTCCATGATAATCTCGAGATACCAGGGGGTAATACTCGATGACAGATCAAAGTAGAGGTTGGACCGGGGTATTGCTCTATAGAAGACAAGTGCTAGAACTTGCACGAGAAATGGTATTTAAAAGAGAACATGGTCGGAACCACGATTGCAAAAGGCCAAATCCCTGATATAAGATGAACTTATACCAAAGGAATAATTAATTTAAGAGAATCTTTAATGATAAGATCTACATCGTGTCCATGGGCATGAACACAAGTTCAAGGTCGACTCCCACTTCTCCAATGTATAACCTTTCAATCACTTCTCGCTTTCGATGAAGTTGTAGTGTTGAAATTATATCTGGCAAAACACCAGAAGAGTATGACTCGTGAAAACTTTCGAGTTCACACATATTAAGGAAGGCATAGGTTCAACCCATCGGGGCATCTTAGAATCATATACCAGAATCTTTAGAAGTAATTAACTCAAGCTCGAAGGCGAGCATGGTTGAGAAAGCAGAGGATACAATTTACCAAAAGCGTTATGTATCAGAGGAAAGGCTCACAAGGTTATTGAATATGAAGGGCGTTGTCAGATAAAATCCAACAAAGGATCTGGTGGTCCTCAAGGGATCTGACGTGAGCATCAGTACTCAACTAGGGGAAGAAGAATGCAAGGAGATCAGATTATAGAAACATCTGACTAACTCAATTGTCAAATGCAAAGGAATTATCATTTCCAAATCAATGGATCAGAAGCAATGCTCTGACTAGGGATGGATAAGTCGAATAGCCTTAGGGTACAATCAACGACAATTGGATTGGTCAAGAACCAATTCCGGTTAAAGGAATGGCAGCTCAGCTGGGAAGCTAATTTATAAGGATCAATGATGATTGCGTGTACATATTGAGTCAACAGACTCAAAATGATAATGACAAGGAATGTCAATAAGACTACGAGACTTATGTGTTTAACCATAATGCAAGCAGGCAAGAATTTCAAGAGCAAAAGGCTCCAGAGGATTTTCGGAAGATCGAATAGTATTTCGAATACTTTTGTGAAACACAAGAACAACTGGGGATGAGCGGATATTCGACAAGTGCGAGGATTTATTTGAAGGGGTATTCATGTGGCAAAGAACTGCTAGGCAGTAGGCACAAAGTATCCTCGGAACAATAGAGAAAACTTCGGGGTATCTTGTAACAACAAGATCAATGGGGGATGATCGTATGAATGGAAAGTGTAAGTAGTTTTCCATACGGATTTATTGGTGGTCGGGAATAGCAAAAGTGATGGGCACAAAGTCTCGAGAGAATATCAAAGAGTATCTCCGAAATCTTCTGGTGCAGTCGGTGATCATCCGGACTGAAGGGCCTCTCCAGTAGAAAGTATTTTCGAGAACCTAAAGTTAGATTTTAGTAAAAATCATTTAACCCTAATAGAAGAGCGTTCAGAATCCCAGAGTAAAGGTCGAGGAGTAAAAGATCCTAATACCACCCAATGGTGACATGGGCCCATGGGCCGCACAGCCAAGTTAGTAAAAGTTTTTGCATTGTCTAGACTCGACTTCGGCCAAGGAGTGTGGAAGGGGGATTCCTACAGGCAGTCGGCTCTGATACCAACTTGTGACGCCCCCGATTCAATCATACACTAATCATGCACGCAAATGTGTACGATCAAGATCAGGGACTCACGGGAAGATATCACAACACAACTCTAAAACATAAATAAGTCATACAAGCATCATAATAAATGCCAGGGGCCTCGAGGGCTCGAATACAAGTGCTCGATCATAGACGAGTCAGCGGAAGCAACAATATCTGAGAACAGACATAAGTTAAACAAGTTGCCATAAGATGGCTAGCACAAAGCGGGATCTGAGATCGAAGAAGCGCGGGCCTCCTGCACAGGATCCTCCTAACTACTCACAGTCGTCGTCGTGGGCTGCACGTAGTAGTAGGCACCTCTGGTGTAGTAGTCATCATCGACGGTGGCGTCGGCTCCACAGGCTCCATCGTGCAGTCGCAGCAATCGAGTAGAGATAGGGGAAAAGGGGAACAAGGCAACCGTGAGTACTCATCCAAAGTACTACAAGCAAGGAGCTGCACTACATATGCATGGATATATGTGTAAAGGGCCATATCGCGGGGTGAAGCTGCAGAATGCGAGAATAAGAGGGGATAGCTAATCCTATCAAGACTACGCTTCGCAGCCTCCGCCTTGTAGCATGTAGCAGGGAGTAGACTGAAGTCCTCCAAGTAGCATCGCATAGCATAATCCTATCCGGCGATCCCCTCCTCGTAACCCTGAGAGAGAGCGACCACCGGGTTGTATCTGGCACTTGGAAGGGTGTGTTTTATTACGTATCCGGTTCTAGTTGTCATAAGGTCAAGGTACAACTCCAAGTCGTCCTGTTACCGAAGATCACGACTATTCGAATAGATTTAACTTCCTGCAGGGTGCACCACATAACCCAACACGCTTGATCCCATTTGGCGGACACACTTTTACGGGTCATGCCCGCCGCGGAAGATCAACACGTCGCAACCCCACCTAGGCATAACGAGAGAGGTCAAGACGCCGGTCTAAACCTAAGCGCCGCAGTGTCCGGGCCCATCGCCCTTAGCACACCTGCATGTTGCGTCTGTGGCCGGAAGTAGACCTAGCCTAGTGGCGTTCGGTCCAATCCGGCGCGCGCCTTCGATCGACGACGTCACGAAATGCTTGGTGATACCACGGCGCCAAGTGCCCATATCTTTCCCACGTAGTTGGTTAGTGCGTATAGGCCCATAGCGGACTCAGATCAAATACCAAGACCTCGTTAAGCGTGTTAAGTATCCATGACGCCGAACAGGCCAGGCCCACCTCTCTCCTAGGCGGTCTCAACCCGCCTGTCGCTCCGCCACAAAGATCCACTCGCGGGTGCTCCACCGGCCGACCCGACTTTAGTCTCCACATGTATCATGTATAAGTATATAGTATATACCGTGATCACCTCCCGAGTGATCACGGCCCGATAGTATAGCACAATGCAGACGGACAAGAATGTAGGGCCACAGATGGAATACTAGCATCCTATACTAAGCATGTAGGATTGCGGTAAAGGTAACAATGATAGTAGCAAGGACATGCTATGCATCGGGATAGGTATATGAGCGATAACATGCTACACTACTCTAATGCAAGCGATATAGAGTAGAATAGGCGATATCTAGTGATCAGGGGGGGGCTTGCCTGGTTGCTCTGGCAAGAGAGAGGGTCGTCAACTCCGTAGTCGTCTTGGGGCGCGGCGTCGGTCTCGGTGTCTAAGCGGAAGAAGAGGGGGAAGAAACAATGAATATTTAAGCAAACAGATGCATGACGATGCATGACAAAGCAAAGCGTGGTGCTAGGCGTTCCCTAACGCGGTATGAGGTGATACCGGTGAAGGGGGGAAACATTCGGGAAAGTATTCTCGGTGTTTCACGTTTTCGGGCAGAGGAGCCGGAGGGGGATAGTTGCGAGTTCGGTATGTTAGGGATGTGTGGTGGACGAACGAGTTGCGTATCCGGGATCGTCTCGGCGTTCTGAGCAACTTTCATGTTGAAAATAATTTAATCCGAGTTACGGATTAAAAGATATGATTTTCTAAAGATTTTATTAATTTCTGGAATTTAATTAATTATTTAATTTAATTCGAAAATGGAATTATGACATCAGCATGATGTCATCTTGGCGTCGGCGATCAACGGGGTTGGTGGTCAACTGACAGATGGGTCCCTTTGGTTAGTGACACATTTTAATTAACCGATTAATTAAACTAATCATAATTAATTAGGGGTGGGCCCCATTGTCATTGTTTGATTAATTAACTAACGATTAATTAGGTTAATCTAATTGTGATTAATTAACTTAATTAATTAATTAATTAATTAATTAATTAAATTATTATTATCTATTTATTATTATTATTATTATTTTTTATTCCTTTTTTTAAAACGTTCTCTGGGCGGGGCCCATTGTCATAAGGCGAGGGCCTAGCAGGCGAGTGGGTAGGGCGCTGCTGGGTGGCGGCGCCAGCGCGCCGATGATGGCAGAACCAGCAGCGGGCGGCAACCGCCGGGCGTGGTGAGGTGAGGCCACCGCAACCAGCGGGGCAAAGGGGCAGGAGAGCGAGGCGGGCCGAGCGCGGAGTTAGCCTGGACATGGCGTCGTCGCTGCGCAAAGTGCTGAGGCGGGCGGCGAGAGAGGGCACGGCCCGACACCGGTCTGAGGTTTGCAGAGTCCCGAGGGCGAGGCCGAGACGGGTGTGGCGAGGTCGGCACGGGTGGCGTGGCGCGGCGAGGCCGGCCGGGCACCAGGGAAAGCGTGGCGTCCCGCCGCGGCTGCAGCGATGGCGGGCGGGGCGCGCGTCGGGAGGTCGGCGTGGCTAGGGCGCTGCGTGGACGGCGGCGCAACGAAGAGAGAGGGAAGGGGGAGCGCTCACGGGGTGTAGGGTTGAAGCGCATGGGGCGGGGAGTTCGGGGAGGTCCGTTGTGGAGGAGGACGGGGACGTCGTCAACGTTGGAGGAGGCAGGCCGGCGGGAGGTCGGCGTCGAGCAGCTTCAAGGGCAGGCGGTCCCGGCGGGAGGAGGATGAAGTGGCGGAGGAGGTGGCGGCGGCGAGGCGAGGAGGTCGGCGGCGTCTGGCGTGAAAGCGGCGAGCTCCGGGCGGCGGTGGCGTCGGCGGTGTCGGTGATGGCGTCCTCCTCCTCGATCTGATCAATCGGGAGAGGAGGGAGGAGATATTCGTGAGGGGGGAGAGTGAGGTGTCGGTGGGGTGGAAGCGGTGCGGTGAGTGGATAAGGGAGGGTAGTGGGCGGCCGGCTGGGCTGGTGGTGGCCCAGTTGGGCGTGAGGTCGGTGGGCGAAGCTTAGGGGGGGTTTCTCTTCTTCTTCTTCCTTTCTTTGTTAGTTTTAGGTTTTAGTTTTTCTGTTTTGTTTTTATTTATTTTATTTTCTGTTTTAAATCAGTTTAAATTATTTAGAAATTTTCTAAAAATGTGTTTACTTCACCACAATTACCTTTGTAATATTTGGCAACCACCGAACATTTTAGTTTTAATTTTTGAAAACTTTTATTGTTATCATAAATTGAATTTGAATTTCGAACGGTTCCGTTTTATTGCGAGGATAGCAACAGTAACCGAGGTGTCATGGCACCATTAGGAGAGGTTTACTGTAGCTTGATTATCCGGGCGTCACATATGACCTATGTATAACATTCCAAATTGAAAATTTGGGATGTTACAAACCTACCCCCCTTAAGATGAATCTCGCCCTCGAGATTCGGGTTGGCTAGAAAATAGGTGAGGGTGATCCATCCGTAAGTCTTCCTCTCATTCCCAGGTGGTTTCATCCTCGGTATGGTGGCTCCACTGAACTTTGCAGAACTTGATAACCTTACTGCGAGTGACTCGGCTGGCAAACTCAAGAATCTTGACTGGTTTCTCCTCGTAGATCAAATTGCTATCCAGCTGAATCGCTTCCAGTTGCACTGTATCTCTCAAAGGGATATCAGCCTTCTCTGCGTGACACTTCAACTGAGAAACGTGAAACACATCGTGAACTCCTGACAATCCTTCGGGCAATTCCAACTTGTAAGCAACTTCTCCCATACGTTCCAAAACCTTGTATGGTCCCACAAAACGTGGTGCTAACTTTCCCTTAACTCCAAAATGCTTAACTCCTCGAAGAGGTGATACTCGCAGATACGCTCTGTCTCCGATTTCATAGACTACCTCCTTGCGTTTAGAATCTGCATAACTCTTCTGTCGGGACTGAGCTACCTACAGTCTATCTCGAATTAGCTTAACCTTCTCTTCAGATTCCTTAATCAAATCTAGTCCAAACAACTGGCGGTCTCCAACTTCATCCCACATCAACGGTGTTCGGCATCTCCTTCCATACAGGGCTTCGAACGGTGCCATCTTCAAACTGGCCTGGTAGTTGTTGTTGTACAAGAACTCCGCGTAGGGCAAGTTGTCATCCCAGCTAGATCCATAATCCAACGCACGAGCTCTCAACATGTCCTCCAGAATCTGATTGACTCTCTCGGTCATCCATCATCTGTCGGGTGAAAAGTCGATCTTGAACTCTAGTCTGGTTCCCAAGGTCTGGTGCAGCTGGTGCCAAAACTTGGAGGTAAACTGTGTTCCTCTATCTGATACGATGGTCCTCGGAACTCCATGCAGACATACGATCCTGGTCATATATATCTTGGCCAACTTCGCACTTGTATAGTGGTTTTCACTGGGATAAAGTGGGCTACTTTGGTCAAGCGATCTACTACTACCCAGATAGAATCATATCCTGATCGGGTCCTGCTACCTCTTGAGCACTGCATTGGATTTCCTTGAAGAGGAAAGGTGATGCAGCACAGTAGCGTAAGTATTTCCCTCAGTTTTTGAGAACCAAGGTATCAATCCAAGAGGAGGCTACGCGAGTACCTCGTGACCTACACAAAGCAAATAACTCCTCGCAACCAACGCGATTAGGGGTTGTCAATCCCTTCACGGTCACTTACGAGAGTGAGATCTGATAGAGATGATAGATAATATTTTTGGTATTTTTTATGATAAAGATGCAAAGTAAAATAAAATAAAAGTAAAAGCAAAGGCAATAAATAAAGTGATGGAAGATTGATATGATAGAGATAGACCCGGGGGCCATAGGTTTCACTAGTGGCTTCTCTCAAGAGCATAAGTATTTTACGGTGGGTGAACAAATTACTGTTGAGCAATTGACAGAATTGAGCATAGTTATGAGAATATCTAGGTATGATCATGTATATAGGCATCACGTCCGAGACAAGTAGACCGACTCCTGCTTGCATCTACTACTATTACTCCACTCATCGACCGCTATCCAGCATGCATCTAGAGTATTAAGTTTAAGAAAACAGAGTAACACCTTAAGCAAGATGACATGATGTAGAGGGATAAATTCATGCAATATGATAAAAACCCCATCTTGTTATCCTCGATGGCAACAATACAATACGTGCCTTGCTGCCCCTCATCCTTTGGGAAAGGACACGCAAGATTGAACCCAAAGCTAAGCACTTCTCCCATTGGAAGAACTACCAATCTAGTAGGCCAAACCAAACTGATAATTCGAAGAGACTTGCAAAGATAACCAATCATACATAAAAGAATTCAGAGAAGATTCAAATATTGTTCATAGATAATCTTGATCATAAACCCACGATTCATCGATCTCAACACACCGCAAAAAGAAGATTACATCGAATAGATCTCCACGAGAGAGGGGGAGAACATTGTATTCAGATCCAAAAAGAGAGAAGAAGCCATCTGGCTACTAACTATGGAACCGAAGGTCTGAGGTAAACTACTCACACTTCATCGAAGGGGCTATGGTGATGATGTAGAAGCCCTCCATGGTGGATGCCCCCTCCGGCGGAGCTCCGGAACAGGCCCCAAGATGGGATCTTGTGGGGACAGAAGGTTGCGGCGGTGGAATTAGGTTTTTCGGCTCCGCATCTGATCGTTTGGGAGTACGCAGGTATATATAGGAGGAAGAAGTACGTCGGTGGAGCAACGTGGTGCCCACGAGGTGGAGGGGCATACAGGGGGTAGGCGCGCCCCTACCTCGTGCCCTCCTCAAGCTTCCTTGACTTAGGGTCCAAGTCTCTGGATCATGTTCGGTGAGAAAATCACGTCCCGAAGGTTTCATTCCGTTTGGACTCCGTTTGATATTCCGTTTCTTCGAAACTCTGAATTAGGCAAAAAAACAACAATTCTGGGCTGGGCCTCCGGTTAATAGGTTAGTCCCAAAAATAATATAAAAGTGGAAAATAAAGCCCAATATTGTCCAAAACAGTAGATAATATAGCATGGAGCAATCAAAAATTATAGATACGTTGGAGACGTATCAGGTCCTGGGCAATCCGGTGATAAAATCCATGCCAAGCTTATCCCACTTCCATTTGGGTATCGACATAGGCTGCAGTAATCCTGCTGGCTTTTGATGTTCTGCCTTCACTCTCTGACATACATCACATACGGCTACATACTCGGCAATATCTTTCTTCATTCCAGTCCACCAGAAACGCTCCTTCAAATCCAAATACATCTTGGTGTTTCCGGGGTGTATCGAGTATGGCGAGTCATGAGCTTCCTAAAGTATCAACTTCCTGATCTCTGCATTATTGGGCACATATATACGGTCCTCAAACCATAAGGTGTCGTGCCGATCCTCACGAAACCCTTTGGCTTTTCCTTCACTCATCTTCGCCTTTATCTCGGCAATCTCCTTGTCATCCTTCTAAGCTTCTCAAACCTTTCCCAACAATGTAGACTGAACTTCCATTGCTGCAACAAAACCTCTAGGAACAATCTGCAAACGAAACTCCCTGAGATCTTCTGCTAACTCCTTGGGCATTCCTCTGCTCACGAGGGTGTTGACGTAACTCTTACTACTCAAAGCGTCTGCTACGACATTGGACTTTCCTTTGTGATAATGCAGCTTCATGTCATAATCCTTTATGAGCTCCAACCATCTCGTCTGCCTGAGGTTCAGCTCCTTCTGAGTAAAAATGTACTTCAAACTTTTGTGATCCGTGTATACATCGCAACGGTTTTCGATGAGAAAATGTCTCCAGGTCTTGAGCGCGTGCACCACACCTGCTAAGTCCAAATCATGCGTGAAATAATTCAATTCGTGCGGTTTAAGTTGTCGTGAGGCACACGAAACAACTCTCCCATCTTGCATAAGTACTCCTCCATGTCCTAAGCGAGAGGCGTCGCAATACACATGGAAATCCTTGCGTATATCCGGCAGAATCAGCACTGGGGCTGTAGTCAAACGTTTCTTCAATTCCTGGAAACTTGCTTCACATTCATCAGTCCAATGGGACTTAGCGTCCTTCTTCAACAATGCCATCATAGGCTTTGCAATCTTAGAAAAATTCTCAATAAATCTCCGATAGTATCCCGCGAGTCCAAGAAAACTGCGGATCTCTCCAACTGAGGTGGGTGCCATCCACTCAGTGACTGACTCGACCTTGGTGGGATCCACTGCCATACCTTCTCCTGATATAACATGTCAAAGAAATCCTACTTCCTTCAACCAAAACTCACATTTGCTGAACTTGGCATATAACTGATGTTCCCTGAGCTTCTCGAGAACCAAACACAAATGTTCCTTGTTCTCCTCTTCAGTCTTCGAGTATACCAAGATATCATCTATAAACACCATGACAAATTTATCCAAGAACTCCATGAACACCTTGTTCATCATACTCATGAAATAGGCAGGAGCGTTAGTCAGTCCAAAGGACATAACCGTAAACTCATATAGCCCGTACCTTATGGTGAAGGCTGTCTTAGGTATATCCTTTTACCTAATCTTCAGCTGGTGATATCCTGATCGTAGATCGATCTTCGAAAACACCTTAGCACCTTGCAACTGGTCAAACAAATCATTGATCATCGGCAGTGGGTACTTGTTCTTGATTGTTACTTCATTCAACGCACAATAATCAACAACCATCCTTAACGATCCATCCTTCTTCTCAACCAAGAGCACTGGGGCTCCCCATGGTGATGAACTTCGTCGGATGTAACCTTTCTCCAATAACTCCTTAATCTGCTTCTTGATCTCTTCTAGATCATTTGCGGGCATCCGGTAGGGTCTCTTTGATATTGGCCCGGTGCCTGGCAATAGCTCTATCAGAAACTCGATGTCTCGATCTGGCGGCATGCCTGGTAACTCCTCTGAAAAAACATCTGGGTAATCCTTCACTACAGGCACTTCCTCCTGAACAACTCCCGTGAGAGAATTTACTTGGCTCCTCCTAGGCAAATGCCTAGATACATACTTGATCCTTTTTCCCTCAGGGGTGGTGAGTAAAATTTACCTACTCGCGCAATCGATGTTTCCTTCATACATCGATAGCCAATCTATTCCTAGCATCACATCCAATCCTTGTGACTCCAAAATTATCAGGTCTGAGGGGAAAACATGGCCTCCAACGGTCAATGGCATCTGAAAACATCCTTGTCTTGCCATATACTCCGCTCCTGGCGAACTTACTAACATGGGTGTCCTAAGTACCTTAGTGGGCAACTTATACTTATCCACGAATCCCCTTGATATGTATGAATGCGATGCACCAGTATCAAAAAGAACAATTGCAGTAAAAGACTTAACCAAAAACTTACCGACAACTGCATCAGGCTGCTCCTCAACCTCCTCCACGTTCACGTGGTTCACTTGTCCCCTACTGAAAGGGTTGGGCTTCTTCCCAGTGCTTCCATTGCCATTGCCGTTCTTCAATTCCGGACAATCGTTGGCGTAGTGTCCAGTCTTCCCGCATTTGAAACAAGTAATGTGGCTTTGATCCTTCTTGGCAGGTGTGGCTGGGTTAGAGCGGTCACTACTAGGAAAAGGCCTACTAATGGCGCACCAGTTTTGCCTACTAATGGCGCATCACTGGTGCGCCATTACTAGCACGCCATTAGTAATTTTTACTAATGGCGCACCACCGATGTGCCATTAGTATCTGGTATACTAATGGCGCACCAATGCGCCATTAGTATAAACCAAGGCGCCATTAGTATAGGCCTTTGTGCGCCATTAGTATAGGCCACGGTGCGCCATTAGTATTTTTGAATTTTGAAGGCGGAAAATAGTAGTGGCGCACCGCCTAACCCCCACCGTGCGCCATTGCTATTTTTGAATTTTGAATTTGGATCTGGATCGTGATTTTTTGCCCATTTTTGCTAGTTTTTTGCTCGTTTTTGGCACGATATTATTTCAAATTTTGTTCTGTTTTTGGATCTTGTACGTTCTTTTGCCGTGTTCTTTTGCGGAGAGGAGTTCGCGGAGAGGAGGAGGAGGAGGTCACCGGGAGGCGCCGCCTACATCGCGGGAGAGGAGGAGGAGGTCACGGAGAGGAGTTCACCAAGCATCGGAGAGGAGGAAGGAGTAACCATGAGGGAATGGGAGGAGAGGAGGAGGAGGAGCTCACGGAGAGGAGGGAGGAGAAACCGTGAGGGAGGGGAGGGAGGAGATGAGGGAGGAGGAGGTTCCCGGAGAGGAGGAGGTCACGGAGAGGAGGAGGAGGTCGCGGAGAGGAGAAGGAGGTCACGGAGAGGAGGAGAAGGAGTGGAGGAGAGGAGAGGAGGCGATGGAGTGGAGGAGAGGAGAGGAGGAGATGGAGTGGATGGAGAGGTGGAGTGGAGGAGGTGCGCCCAGCCATATATCGACATAGTAATGGCGCACTGGGAGGCAGGTGCGCCATTACTAACTTTTATTTTATTTTTTGACTTATTTTGAATTTTGAAGGCGGGAAGATACTAATGGCGCACCATGGGCGGTGCGCCATTAGTAACTTTTATTTTATTTTTTGACTTATTTTGAATTTTGAAGGCGGGAAGATACTAATGGCGCACCATGGGCGGTGCGCCATTAGTAACTTTTATTTTATTTTTTGACTTATTTTGAATTTTGAAGGCGGGAAGATACTAATGGCGCACCATGGGCGGTGCGCCATTAGTAACTTTATTTTATTTTTTGACTTATTTTGAATTTTGAAGGCGGGAAGATACTAATGGCGCACCATGGGTGGTCGCCATTAGTGAGTTTAATTTTTTGAATTTTTGCCTCTCGGATCTTAAAAGCCCGTATCTTTTTTTCTGTTAGGTTTTGAGGATTTTGAAAATGTTTAACGGGGTTCCCCCAGTTAAATTCGGATGTAACTTTTCGAGTAGATGATTTTTCATATTAAAAACTTTTTCATCCGAGTTAGTATGCAAAAGTTATGCCCATTTTTACAAATTCTCGAGAGATTTTGCAAATGAAGTCGAAATTCATATTTGCAAATTTTCCCAACAACTAGACCACATATCACATGGGAAACTTATTTTCTTTTATTTTTTTGACATTTTCATCATTTTCTTTTATTTTTTTAAAACTGAAAAGGCGATCCACTGGGGTGCATTGGTGGAAGTGGTGGCCAAGTTACTAATGGCGCACCGTGGCATGGTGCGCCATTACTAGTTCAACTAGTAATGGCGCACCACTCCCACGGTGCGCCATTAGTAGTTTTGACAAAAATTTAATTTTTTTTTACTAATGGCGCACCCGCGATGTGGTGCACCATTAGTATTTTGCACTAATGGCGTACCAACACATGGTGCGCCATTAGTATATAGTAATGGCGCACCACATGTCTGGTGCGCCATTAGTGTCAATTCCATCTATAGCCCTTTTCCTAGTAGTGGGTTCTGATTACTGCCTGCTCCATTCCCGTTTCCATTCTTGGGGCCACTGTGATTATGAGAACTTCCTCCATTGTGGGTGTGGCCTCCATGGTTATGGACAAGTCCTCCCGAGTTCGGGGCGAAACGAGGCTTCTGCTGAGCTCCAGGATTGTACTTTTCTTGTCCATACTTCCTCTTGCGGCTATCAATCTGCTGCTGCTTCCCTTCAATCATAAGAGCCTTATCTACCAACTCCTGGTAGTTGTTGAATGTTGCCACCATCAACCGCATGCTCATCTCATCATTAAGCCCTTCCATAAACTTCTCCTGCTTCGCAGCATCTGTGGACACATCATCAGGGGCATAACGAGATAGCTTACTAAACTCATCTACGTACTGAGCC